>CAJHZI010000720.1:302500-990000 GCA_905160935.1 Enchytraeus crypticus | reverse complement strand
ACTAGGCTATCATAATTGAAATCATAAGGCTCGCAGTCACTAACCTTTATAGTATGAAAGTCATGTTAGATAGATCAAGGCTAGATATGACTATTGAACAACGCAATATGGAATAATTGCACTAACAAACATAAGTAGAAAGGCTGGAAAGGCACAAGAACACATCAAGCAGCTTAGCAATAATTAGTACACATAGCGGCGGGATTTAGCGCACTTGGATTAGCTGCACGTCAATAATCGAAGTTAAGATACATCGGCCTCGGTTAGTACTTTGTGGGTGACCACCTTGGAAGACCGAGTGTTGACAGCTTTGAAGGAAAAATCCAATGGTGATGGAAGGTTATTCTTAAAGCCGCGCCGGCTGCAATTGTTGCGCCATCAAAAGGCAAAGATTACTAATAACCATACAGAGGAAGGAGGAAATGGGCCTTAAGCAAGCATCTGTGCTTCTTGACCCAGTGTGTCGTTATGTTATGTTTTATATAAAATGTCTGCGGTGAAGCTGATCTTGTAGAAATTATTGACGAAACTGGAGATGGCCAGAGAGATTCATCTTGAACAGATTTCATCACACAGCGGAGAATAGCCTTAGATGTTGCTACTGTTCATTAGCCCAGGGTAAATTAATTAGCAGAGTCAACAATAATTTATTTAAATTAGCAGATTTTTCAGAATGGTATCACCTTCTTGTTGTATTTGACAATATTGATATCTGCAATACATTTAACAGTTAAGAAACAAATTCATTGTAAATTAACAATGTAATTCATTGTAAACTAACACTGCTTTGGTGGTTACTTAATATAATTTACTAGAGTTATGCAAATATTTATGACACCAGTCTACTAATATTAAACATATTAGAATTTCCTGATTTCGCAACGGACAATACCAATAAATGTAGAGGTACTTACAAACAAGAAAACCGAGTTGGCAAACAATTCTTAGTATCTATACGATCAGATCAGATATCAAATGAATCTAATACAAGTAAAACTACGACCAGCATAGAAATTAGCATAGATGTGAGAACAAATGAGACCTAAGACGAAAGTTGACAGTGAGAGTGTAAGACAACGAGCAACACCAGTCAAGAGACCCAAGAGATTGAGATGAAATTAGCTGACACCTCCACCTCAAGAACTTAATCAAGATCTTGTAATCCATCAGAATCAAGAACTTAATCAAGATCTTGTAATTCATCACAATCAAGAACTTAATCAAGATCTTGTAATCCATCAGAATCAAGAACTTAATCAGGATCTTGTTATTGATCAGACTCCAGAAGTTCAACAAGGCCTTGTTATTCATCAGAATCAAGAAGTTCATCAAGATCTTGTAATTCATTGGAATCAAGAATTCATCAAAATTTTGTAATTCATCAGAGTCAAGAAGTTCATCAAGATCTTGTAATTCATCAGAGTCAAGAAGTTCATCAAGATCTGGGCAAGCAGAGATAGTTAGCAGGCACATAGCCCTGTCGACCACCACAGTTCCTGACGAGCCACCAGTCAGCATTACCAGACACATCGTACCGCTGCAGAACTCTGATCTTCTCTCCCTCCTCCAGGTCTATCTCCAGTTCACTGCCCTCATTCGCCTCAAAGCTGTACGCAGCCTCGTAGATATCCTACAACAAGAGCAAAAGAGCTGTAGTTATCCTACAACATGAGCAAAAGAGCTATAGATATCCTACAACAAGAGCAAAAGAGCTGTAGATATCCTATAATACGAGCAAAAGAGCTGTAGATATGTTACAACAAGAGCAAAAGAGCTGTAGTTATCCTACAACATGAGCAAAAGAGCTATAGATATCCTACAACAAGAGCAAAAGAGCTGTTGATATCCTATAATACGAGCAAAAGAGCTGTAAATATCCTACAACAAGAACAAAAGAGCTATAGATATCCTACAACAAGAGCAAAAGAGCTGTTGATATCCTATAATATGAGCAAAAGAGCTGTAGATATCCTACAACAAGAACAAAAGAGCTGTAGATATCCTACAACAAGAGCAAAAGAGCTGTAGATATCCTACAACAAGAGCAAAAGAGCTGTAGCAACGGTAACAGTTTGGGTTTACTGTATCTTCATTTTCAAGCAGAGAATACTTATCGTCCGTTTCCAGTCCTGTAAGTGATGTTAGATAAGTCAGATATTGCCTGATTGTGATTGATTCGATATATAATGGTATGTGTGTTCTGTTTTAAATGTAAAAAAACAAATAAACAAATAAACAAATATGTTACAACACGAGCAAAAGAGCTGTAGATATCCTACAACATGAGCAAAAGAGCTGTATGTATCTTACAACATGAGCAAAAGAGCTGTATATATCCTACAACACGAGTAAAAGAGCTGTAGATATCATATAACATAAGTAAAAGAGCTGTAGATATCTTACAACATTAGTAAAAGAGCTGTATACATGTATATCCAATTATATGAAGAAGAGAGCTGTGTATTTCATACAACACAAGTAAAAGAGCTGCAGATATCCTGCAATATGAGTAAGAGAAAGGAGCTGTATAATTTTAAACAATACCTGCTTAAAATTTTCAAGTATCTTTTTACATATCTAAACAAATTATTGGTTAGACATCGGGCAATATGAACTAATGACATTAAGAGAATTATTTTCTACATAATATTACTGTAGCTTATTGTATCAGTTATACAATAACAAACTTACAAAACTTGTAATGTTAAGAAATTGCAAGATTAAGGTTCTGGTAATTATTACTTTAATCAAATCATTAAAGTATAATTTATAAAAGAATATTCATATAGAGTCATCTATTAAATGAGTGTATATATACACTTACATCAGCTTCGTTCTCTACTGTATCATTAACATCAAGACCGGAACTGACGGCATCCATTGAATCCATAGATTCGCCAGATCCACCAGTGCTTCCATCATCTACGTGACCAGTACCAGAAGAGCTGGAATCAACTTCACCGTTAGCAACCTCAACGCCTGATGGTCCCACATCAACCACAGCGCTTGCTGACATCACATCAACCTCAGCGCTTGGAGTACCTTGGAAGTTCACGTGAGAATTAACGTCAGACGATTCCTCGCTATAACCATCAGTTACCTCATCCACACAACTCTCAGTCATCTCACCTTCACCACTATACTCAACATCTTCTGCGCCACTGCTGCATTCGTTCCCCTGCTTGTAATCACTGTGTGCTTTATTCACCTTACTTTCACCGCATGAATCTTCAGCCGTTTCGTTGTACTCAGTCTCTTCAGCGTATTGAGCATTAACTGAAGTGTCTGCAGCTTCGTTTGTCACGTAATCGGTGAATGAATGTATGGATGAATTAGCTGAATAAAGTGACTCAGCAGCAGCTTGACTCTCGTACGTTGAGTAATCATCTTCTTCATTATCTAGTTCTATCTTATCTGGATATTCTACACTATCCACCTGTTCCAATGCACTCATGCGCATGCTATCCATCATCTGCAGTACAATCAACATCCTGATGTTAGAGATTAAAAGCTGGTAAAGCTATTGTTAACGTCAGTTTCCTCACTCGAAAGCGATGTCAGTGACGGGCGAGCCCAGGATTTGAACCCGCCCATACTGATCCGCGGTCGAATATCTTACCGACGTCGTCACTGGCTCCATCCAAATGTATTATAAATGTATAAAGCAGACATGTAGGAAATTATTTTGTATTCTTGCAAGCACGTCAGCTACAGTAACGTAAACATTCATTTTAAGCATGAGCTTAATTCGATATATCTAACCATGCTGAGCTTTAGTTAAGCTTTATAGCTTGATATCTATGTTATTCATATCATATATGTTGATGCTAATCATCTATCACAAATGTTAGACCCTATATCTAGAATCACTGAGTTTAACATATTAAACACTTTTCTTTTGGCTACAATGCATAACAAAACAACGAGAACAGAATATCGAGATCTTACACACCGGAGATACAGAAAGACTAACCTCTGTTCTATGAAACAGACGTTAAACCTTTATTATTATTATTATTATTATTATTACAGCGTGCTGCACAATAATAAGTGCAGAATATTGAGATCTTATACACCAGGGATATAGAAAGATTAACCTCTGTTCTATGAAACGGACGTTAAGCATTTATTATTATTATTATTTTATTATTTGTATCCCGACCCTAGTTAAATTGGGATTTAAGGGATATGATGATGATTAGTATTATTATTATTATTATTATTATTATTATTAAATACAGCGTGCTACGCAATAGTAAGCGCAGAATATTGAAATCTTAGACACTGGAGATATAGAAAGACTTACCTGTCTTCTGTTAACTACAGTGTGCTGCACAATAGCAGGCTCAGGATTCTCAGTAGCTTCGGTACACAATGAAGCACCATCAGAATCAGGAATATATGGCACCAGAAAGCTCTTGAGAATAAACCCTTTCTGAGCTGCAGAGTTTAACATAATGACATATACAATAAAATACAGTAAGAGATACAGTTCAATATTGCAGAAGTATTTTCATTATGCGCGATACCATATGATGCATGTAGCAGCAAAGGTAGTGCAAACAATTCTAATAAAAAAGATCATTAGAAAAACCAAATCAGTGAGATTAGTAACATTTCTAGCATCAGAAATGCTTGAACTCAACAAAATACAGGATTAAATGAAACATTTACAGACTTAGCTCAATAATAATGACTATAGACCTCAATGATAAAGAGTTTTTTCCGCTTAGTATCGTTTATTTGTTCATCACAGCACAGATTATACAAACAATAGGAACTTGCATGTAGTTAGATAAACAAATAACAATACGAAAGAGGCTACCATAAAAGAGCCATAGCTCTGTTCGGTAATACCATAATTAGCAGCTATAGCAGAGTCTACTTAAGTCTGAAATACAAAAATTTCTATTACATTACTAACTAAAGTAAAACCGTTGGTAGCCATACAATTGAATATTTTCAAATTAAGAAATGGCCAGACACTGGCAAGTGAAACTCAAAATAAATTTTTAAAAACATCTCTAAATTATTACAAATTAAATAAGTAAACTAAGTTCATATCTCTAAATAGCAAAAAACTAACTATTTAAACTACTTTAGAGAGTGCGAAGAAAAATAATAAAACAAGAAAAGGAAAATACAATGAAACAAATGTAGTGTCTAATTAACTAGTACAAGCGTTCAAGGAGAGCTTTACTAGTATACATGTACACTGTGAGTCTTATAAGTGACACCCCTTTTATATTTGCAATAAAATCGCAATCAGTCAACCGATCCATGTGAAATTTACTGGGAGTGGAGAGCTAACAATTCTCTGCAATATTGCAAAATTTCTTTCAGATACATATAAAAATAAAAAAGTTATCTAAACTCGACTGCGGGTGGGGGTCAAAACAAAAATCCTAATATAGAACGCCACAGACGTAGGCTACATCATGCGCATGCAATCTCACGTTATGCGAGATGCTTTGAATTATTGATTATTTGTGGTAGCTCTGAAAAGAGCTGTTTGATTGAGCCTATGGTTAGATTATGATTTGGGTGTGGCTTATAACTTTTGTTCAAAATGACCACCATCAACTGATATGCAAGCCCGAAGACGCTGGCGCCACTGTCTGATTGATCCATCGATAATTTTTTGATCAAATGAAGACCACTCTTCAATGAGGCGTTCTTTTAGGTGATTCACATCACGAATTCTGGTCTTATAGACACGCTCTTGGATGACTCCCCATATCTTATAGTCCACTGGGTTAAGATCCGGGCTATTCGGAGGCCACAAAGTCGGTGGTATGAACGCAGGTGTATTCTGTCGTAACATCGCAACTGTTTCACATGCGCGATGAGCGGGAGCGCTGTCTTGCTGAAAGATAAAGAATTCTCCTGACATGGCCCTGATAGCTGGGAAGAGATGCTGTGACAGAAGCACGTCTCGGTAGTAAGCGCCGTTAATCTTGACACCTGGATCAATGAAGATAAGATCAGTTGCTCCAAGGGACGACACCCCGACTGATACCATGACAGACTTCGTGAAGGTCGAACGCGTCTTTAACAAGCGTGCTGCAGGAACTTGTTTCTTTCGAGTTCCTGCAAACACGTAGAGCCTATCATTCTGTGCATTCTTTGGTGCAGCAACTGTGAAAATCTTCTCATCAGTGAACCATATGAAATCAACTTTGCTCTGGGGATAATCTCGCAGCAGAAGCTTTGCACGCACCAACCTTGTCAACTTATTTGCTTCTGTAAGTTCTTGAGCTTGTTTCTTTTTCAAGCATTTCAGATTAAGCTCATGGCGTATAATCCTGCTAACAGTTGCTTGACTCACTTCAATCTCACGTGCTATCTGTCTTGTACTTCGATGAGTTCCAGGCTGTGATTCCTGACTCATAATCATCTCCTCAACAGCTGCGACAATTTCAGGCGTTCTTCCTGTCTTGGGCCTTGCCTTTCTAGCAGATGATCCGCTTTCAGTAATGGTTCTAAGCAATCTGGCAACCCCAGACAACGACCAGTTTTTACGAGGAAATTCTTTCAGGATACGCTTGGCGCCATAGCCTTTGGCTATTCGCATTTCGTAAATCAAAATGCGATCTTCTTTGCTGAAAACCATCTTTGAAGAATGGAAATGATGGATTTGTGATTTGTATTGAATGAGTTTCAAATCGGTGAACAAGTGATGGCGGTAAATGGAGCATCGGCCTAGCCAGTCTGATATGTCATATGGCTGATCTGATTTTTAGCCTAGCAGCTGCAGCTTTAGCGCACAGGCTAAATGCGCAGTCAGGCCTTATGCGTAACAACAGTCTGCATAGTTCTTTTGACACCCCAGGGCTATTAAAAAGGCAATAACTTCGGCAATTTTCTACAAATCTGCACATAATATGGCACGTTTTGAACAAAAATGCCTGTTTTTTAAGATAAGTATAGCATGATATGCATAAGATGTTTTCCCTGTTTTCATTATAACAATATAGAGAATGTCAGTTACTTGGCCCATAGTTGTAAATTCATCATTGCCCCTAGCGTTCCTATATATCAATAACTTTTTTGTTCTTAAAGATATGGTAACAAAATTTTGCAGTAATAGCGAAAATTGGTTGATTCCAACAACCTGTAAATTTTATAGAAATGTGTCGACTGGTTACGATTTTATTGCAAATATAAAAGGGGTGTCACTTATAAGACTCACAGTGTATATATGTATGTATGTACGTATGTGTGTATGTGTACATGGTGGTCCAGAATAAATGAAACTACTTTGAAGGCTAATAACTCTGACAATTTTTATCCAAACGTCTTACTTTATACACTGAATTAAAAACAATTCTCTTTTCGATTAACCTGTTATGTACCTAAGAGATACTATTACACATGTTTGAGATATTATCATTAGTCGCCGATATGTAATTTTCAATGAAATTGCGTGAAAACTCAAAATCTAAAAATCAAGAATTCAAGATTATGCATTGGGTCTTAACTATTTCAAAAAGCGCATTGCAGTTTCTATCAATGTCCTAAATGAATTGATAATTAATTAAACAAATGTTCAATGTGTCCACCATGAGCCCGAATAACTGCATTCACCCGCTGGGAACACTGATCAATTGCCGAGTCCACGACTGTGTGACTGATCTCAGCCCAACGGAGGACAATGACTCGTTTCAAATGTTTAACGTAGTGAATTGGTTCACGATAGACTAATTGCTGAAGACAATAGTAAACGATCGAATAGTAAATCTGGTTTAAATCAGGGGCGGGCTGTTAGGTGGCCAGTTCTACGGTTCAATAAAGTCTGGCAGGTTTACTTTCATACAGGCGATCATATGACATGAAAATTACATATCGGTGACTAATGATAATTTTTCAAACATGGGTAACATTATCTCTTAGATAATCAGCAAATTAATGGAACGGAGAATGGTCTTTAATTTAGTGTATCAAGTATGACTTTTGGACAAAAATTGTCAAAGTTATTAGCCTTTACAGTAGTTTCATTTATTCTGGACCACCCTGTAAATTCACAAAGGCTGATAAATATTGTCTACGATAGCATTATGAGCGTACCGATCACAAATTCGTTTTTTTGAAAGACGTCAGTCTCCGCAAAGTGTATTATAGAGAGAGTGAGAGAGACAGACAAAGAAAGAGATTATTATATTTCAGAACCACATGTCGTACAGGTACATTAAAGGAAAGAAAATTAACAAATGGAGACTATCAGAAGCAGAAACCCTTAACAACCGTTACAGAGCATAACACAGAAAAAACCTATCCTAAAATTTGGAGTAGCACAGTTTGTGAAATTAAGAATACTTAGAATACTCTGAAGAATATAAGAATACTTTTCTAGATTCAATGTTCATGACTTAGACTAATAATGCACTAGGAATATGTAAATTTGTGCAATATAAAAGTTTTAGATAAAAGGACAAACAAAAAATATTAAGTATATAAAAAAGAAAACTTACTTCCAGAATCGACATAATATCTAAGCTTGTTTCCCATTGGATCTCCTTCCTTCATGACACCGACCAATGAGCCTCGAGTTAACTGAAGATCTAGTAACTGAGATCCGTTGAAATCTTCACTCAGCGTAAATAACTTCTCAGAGCTGTATTTCTCCATCAGCTGCTTCCTAACATCCAATTCTTTAGTCTGTCCCGATGAAACCTTTGTCTGAACATTATACAATAAACGAGTAAAAGAGGTATCACAGCAAACCAAGTTTATTCATGTACAGCTTTAAGGTTTTGTTTTAGAAATTCCTGAGTTACAATAATACTGCAACATTTCATAAAAAAGTGCGTAAAGATGCAAAGAATAAAAATACTATATGCATAAACGCATTTAGACACGAATAAAATCAGCAAAACAACTCACTTTGAGATTGATTTAAGTTGTTATAAATAAGAAAAAAATTGTCTAGCTAGCATGAAAATGTTAAATCAACAACAAAAATTACCCAGAGTAGATATAGCTAGAACTAACAATTTTATCAATTTCTGCAGTTAGTCGATTAACAGGTTTACAAAGCACAAAAGAAAAACCTACTTCTGCAACCACTTTAACCTATTTCATACCTAAACTCTCTAACACTGCTACCATATCACCAGTAAATGAAAATCAGAGACGAAGACATAAACTTACAGTTGGAGAGTTGCCATCGAGAGATTTTCTTGCAGACTTGAGGTGGCGCCACTCTTCGACGAGAGGATTGAAGGATGTAGGAATGAAAGAGAGCTGAGAGATCTTATCCACAGCCTCACCGTGCTTTATGTTGAAAGTCTCCGTGATAGAAGAGTGACCTGACGTCACCAGGCTGGGTATCTAAACAACAGTCAATCAATCGTTCAATCAATCAATCAGTCAATCAATCAATCAGTCAATCAATCAATCAATTAATTAGTTAATTAATAAATAAATAAATCAATCAATAAATCAATCAATAAATCAATCAATCAATTATTCAATCAATCAATAAATCAATCTATAAATCAATTAATCGATCGATCAACCAACCAACCAACCAGCCTACCTACCTATCTACCTAACTAGTTGTCAGTAAATAAATAAATGAATCAATCAATCATTCAATCGCATAAACTGATGACTTGCGAAATAAACTTTGCAACATATAACAATTATAATATTTCAAAAATCTAAAAAAAGCTAATGTTAACGTCAGTTTTCTCACTCGAAAGCGATGTCAGTGACGGCGAGCCCAGGATTTGAACCTTGCACATACTGATCCGCGGTCGAATATCTTACTGACATCGCCACTGGCTCCAGCCAGTGTTATATTAACAGTCGCAAATATAATATATTTAGTAAGTATTTAAATGATAAACCAGTGAACTACATTTCTAGTCTAAATACCATATTCTCAAACATCTGATAGAGAAGCGGCTCATATTGATTGATTGTAATGTTGCAAATCAAATTGCAAGGCTTCAGTGAATAAATTTAAATGAATAATAGAGCCAAACAAAGTGCTTCTGCTCAGAATACAAAGATCTTAATAGTGAATCGAACAGTCTCTCTCTTTTAGTGCATTGCCTACTGGCAGGTCCATGGTATATAACGCCTCCACTCTTCTCTGTCTTCCGCTTTCCTTTTCATTTCCACGTTCGATCAATCTATAGTTATGATAAAATTTAGAAATATCTGAAATACAGGGTAAAATCCCAGATCATATGTTACAATTACCTCATTGAAAACACTCATCTCTTTGTTGACGCTGATGTAGAAGTAATGTTGTATGAAGAGAAACTGTTGAATGGCATCACATATAATCTGACCTGTCAGTCCACAAAACCTCGGCAAATCTTCCAGTAACTGAGCATTCAGAGCTTCGTACGTCATCTTACACATGTGAACTTCTTCTTGTAGCTTTTAACACATCAACAAATCTAACACATGTGAACATACGTGTTAACACATTCTTCTAACATATTCTTTCTACAGCTGTTAACATAACACATCTAACACACATGAACTTCTTCCTGAAGCTGTAAATATGTACCAGTTATGTTTGTTATATTACCGTCTGTAACTTTTATACTTTATTGCAGTGCTTACTGTCACTGTTATACTGTTATTATACTGTTAAACGATCTGCATTTGTCAGATAGTGATGGAATAAAGTAATTGATTATTATTACATATTACGCATACGAACTAAATCTTGAAGCTGTTACATAACAGAATACATCATGTGTAAATGAGTTTCTTTTGTAAAGTGATCAATGCATGTAATTAATTAAAATCAACTAATATGTATGAATTTTTCTGTGTCTATTTAACTTACAGCTAATAATTTATTACGGAAATCCCAGACACAATCTGTTGAAGGGAAAAGAACACCAGACCCTTATTAATAATGTTACTATTTATTTCAATGGGTTAATAGCTGGTCAGTGGTTTTAAGACACTTAGGCAAACTATTCATTACGCTACTACATAATTAGACAAAGCAGTGCGGTTGCTCAGTGTAACATTGTGATAAAGAGGAGTAAAAGTAAACAAAGTACATTTTTGGAATCAGGATTCAATTCTGAACAAAACCTGATGTGTCCACGTCTTGAATGTTTCAAAATATAAATTTGTTGCATTAGAATACTACTAACGATAGTAACTTGATAGTAACTCGATTAATTTAACAATTTTAGACGCAAAATCGTACATTTAATCAAACCTTTATTAATACTATTACAAATTATTTCAATGGGTTAATAATAATTGGTTAGTAATTTTAAGAAATTCAGGTAAAAAGCATTCAACAAATTTTGGTGTCGTTACTACATAACTCCCCTGTTGTGTCCGGGTTGCTTGAAGAATGGATCAACAGTGTAAATGTGCACTTGTCATAGAAGGCGACATAAAAACAAGATCCAAACCAACGTCAGAAAGGGCATTCGGTTTGAAAGCGCCTAGGCTCCGAAATTGCAACAAAAACTTAAACGAAAGGATAAACTTGAAAGTCTATTCGTCTCCTGACACTGGTTAAACTGGTCTTTAAGGGAAGACGATGATGATGACTACATAACTAGCCAACGATAGAAACTTGATTAATTGTAAGATATCTGACGTAAACTCACAGATTTAATCTGATCAGACTCCCGGTTACTCTTAAGCCTCAGCAGAGCACTATCATAGTCCAACAGCTTGTCGTGTCGCTTCTTTATCACTTTGCTCGGCCCTTGAAACATCTGATGCAATGTCTGCAGTGGTCTCAATACGTCAACATCTACTTGAGATCTCTGATCAAATCAAATCAATCAATTAACCAATACAACGAAGTATTCTTACATGATTTTATCATAGCTAGTGAAAAGAGTCTAAAAACATTACTGTTTAAAACTCATTACTCAGTGAAGTCGCCTGCAGTTATCGAAACCGACGTCAAATTCGACTGCAGCGTCTTACTTTTACATCAATACTTTAAATTGCTACAAAAATTTAAACGAATGGAAAAGTTTCAAATATGGGATTGACCGATGGATGATATGATGTATGTAGGACAGAGAGGATTTGAGTCAGTCTCTTTGCATCCTGACCCTAGTTAAACTGAGATTCAAGGGAAGAAGAAAAAGAAGATAATGATAAAGAACAATACTTTAAATATTGACAGATATTACGTGAAGTCCAAAGATGATATATACTGTACATGCAGGTCGCTTACAAATTTAGTAAAACTGGATGAGAGCAGTTGCTTGCAGACTCTGTTCAGCTGATCAGACTCCAGCACGTGATCAGGTGTGTAGAGATCTGCCACGTCACAGGTCAGCAGTTCAACGCTCGTCAGACATTCCTGCAGAAAATAATAATAATTAGTAATAATAATAATAATAATAATAATAATAATAATAATAATAATAACAATAATAGTAATCTTATAATTTAAATGCTCGTCAGACATTCCTGCAGGAAATAAATATTTTACAACATTTTATCTTGTGATTAAGAGATCACCAGATATTCTTACAGAAAATAAACTTAGAAGTTACGTTCTTGTACTTCAACATTGCACACATATAACCAATGGAAGTGGCAAGTGCTAGAACGACGGTGGGTGATCACTTGATCATTATATTATACGGATTGTTTAACCCTCTGCTGTACTAACGTTATAGGAAGTACAATATACCTGTATAGCTGCTAAGAACTGCCCGATGGTATGGGATAATAATAATAACAATTACAGTGCTACAGTCATCAATGACAATATCGAGCAGTATTGAGACAAAATTAAGCCGGCGAGCAACAAGAGGTCCAAAAACGGTGCAAATTCCAAAAGCCAGAAAATCAGTCCAAAGTAAAGGAAATTAAAGAAAAGGTGGTTTAGGTGCAGGTCGCTTAAACCAACTATTATTAGAAACTTATTAGGAAGTAATATCTACCTGTATAGCTGCTAGGAACTGTCCGATGTCACTGATTAGTGTCTTAACATACGTCGCCAGTGACCTGAACTTGGATTCTTCACGTGAGAAATTCTCATCAGCCGTCTGTACGAGTTACACACAAATGTCGTTCATCTCTAACGTGGCACTAATATACAGGGTGAGTAAAAAAAAAGATTACACCTGTAAAAAGTTTGAATATCTCAGGCTATTGTTAGTATTTTCCAATAAAACTTTTACCAATTACTAAAGGACTAATTTCTTATGGGGTGGCTAATTTTCATCCATTTCGGCACATAGATTGGCCAGTTATGCAAGTTTCAGCAGAGCAACCCCCCATTTTTTAAGGTACAATAAGTATTATTATGTATTAGACATAATAATACTTATAGTACCTTAAAAGATAATGTGTGGAAAAACTAAGAAAAACAGAATGGAAAATGAATATGTGGGGATGAATTTGAATGTTGAGGGGATCGGGGATAGGTTGGCTCAGTCGAGATTGAGATGGTATGGGCATATTGTGAGCAAGGCAGATGATTATGTAGTAAAGAGAGTTTGGAGGGAGTAGCAGCTGGATGATAAGCTAGAAAGAGGTAGAGCACAATTGATGTGGGATGCAGTAATTAAGAAGGACGTGAAAAATAGGGGATTGACTATGGTGTGGGACAAAGAGGACTGAAGAAAGTCTATTCGTATCCCGACCCTGATTAAACTGGGATTTAAGAGAAGATGTTGATGATGATTCAATCACTGACAATATATGAATAGATAATTTAGTACTAAACACTTATATTAATAAATATAAAATTAATTGATTACAAATAACTACCTGTATACCGGCTATCTTCATACTGATTCTACTGAACTTCTTCTTTGTTGAGTGAACATTAACTCGAGATATCATGTCAGTCAGACTAGTCTGTCCTGCCTTCTTGTACTTCAGTACTGCACAAATATATAAAACTATACATTGATTTCTATATTTATGCATTTAATTGTGTACAAGACATTCCCCGTGTTGTGTCCGGATTGTTTGAAGAATTGACCAACCGGTGACTGCACGTGTCGTAGAAGTCGACTATAGGACTACGATCCATACCAATGTCAGAAAGGGCATTCGGTTGGTGAGCGCCTAGGCTCCAGAAATTGCTACAAAAATTTAAACGAATGGAAAAGTCTCAAATAGGGGATTGACTGATGATGTGACGTGGGACAGAGAGGATTTGAGACAGTCTATTCGTATCCCGATCCTGGTTGAACTGAGATTTAAGGGAAGATGATGATGATGAATTGCGTACGAGACAAAAAACACACTTGTGCATTATTTCCATTCTAAAGTCTCTGTCTTTGAATCTTTATCAATCATACTCTCACGTTTATTTGATGTCTTTGAATAGATACATGTATAATGGCACATTGCAGCAAAAGAGGATTTAAGAATAATTTGCAAAAATCCAGGTGATTACTGACCAGGGATTAGAATTTAGAACTCTAGATTCCAGACGGTTGTGAAATCATAAACAAACAGTTTCATTAACTCCAATCACACAAAATAACAAACAGTGATAGAAGTGAAATAGCAACCAAAATAGGCGATAAATAATCACAATTACCAGAATAGATATTGCTTAGAAAAGGAAAAACTAGACTGGCAATTAACTCAACAATTATCCATCCAACTAAATAATCAATTTTTATAGAAACTTCCCAACAAATTCATCAGATTAGGAAAAAATATTTAATACCAGCTGAGTACGATGAGTTCTAACAAAAACATCAATATACTAAAAACATCAATAAAATGCAAGCTACGAAATCAAACTGTTAACTGTCACAGAATAAATAAGACAGTAAGAATGTCTTGGTAGCGTAGGAGTAACGTAATGAAGTTTTAAATGACAGATCCTGAGGTGAATTGAACCCTGGCGGGTTTGAATCCCAGCCGCGCTGATTAGAGAGTAAAATCTCAGACATTCACTAGACTGGTTACACGGAAAATGGAATCAATTACCTAACGGTTTAAACATGTGGTACTAAAAAGTGATAGATATCAACATAGTTGATCATTTCACTATAATATGTGTTTACTTACTCACAGAGACAAACAGACACATACCCAGATCTTTGCGTCTCTTGTATTCGTTGATGGCTTGCACAACATCTGTCATAGCGCCCACAGCAGCCATCAGATGTTTGTAGTCTGCATGACCTTCCTCAGTAACCTGTTATCAAATGACAATACATAGAGGCAGGTGCTTGACTACACGCTCAGAAGCATATGAGAGCATAGTAGTAAGCATTATATCATCATCAAGTATCCTGGCTAACTGTATTAGCTTAGATCTGCAGTGCCAAACTGAAACAAGTCTTATAATAGTTAGTATAGAAATTACATACAAAATTAGTTTTAAAATCAAAGTCGTTAATTTTGCGATTATTATGGAAGTTTTAAGTACTGCATATAATCAATATTATCCGATTTTTAACAAGAGTAATTCAAAACTGTACAAGGCGACTATTGCAGAATCCGTCGAACAATCAGAGCTACCAATAACAAAATTAGTCTAATGCATAAAGCTATTTCATTGTAAGGTCAATTGCTTAAAGCTGTATCATAGAAAAAGCTACATCATACTACACATAGCTACACCAAGCTACACCTTAAACAATCATCTGTGCTTCCTGACCCAGTGTTCCGTTATATTCCGTAATTCAGCGTTCTAGCTGATATGCGAAAACGAGATTCTCCAGCTAATAAAATAATTCACAGCAACCACATTGCAAAGTTAATCATCTAACTAGATCAAATTTATATATATCCGAATCCACAAATTTACTGATTGCTTACAAGTACTGTCTTTATTACACACAAAATTAATAGCATGGTCAATTACTGTACTGCACTACTTACGTAATACTGCACTAGTACTATCAACTACTGTACTGCACTACTCACGTAATACTGCACTAGTACTATCAACTACTGTACTGCACTACTCACGTAATACTGCACTAGTACTATCAACTACTGTACTGCACTACTCACGTAATACTGCACTAGTACTATCAACTACTGTACTGCACTACTCACGTAATACTGCACTAGTACTATCAACTACTGTACTGCACTACTCACGTAATACTGCACTAGTACTATCAACTACTGTACTGCACTACTCACGTAATACTGCACTAGTACTATCAATCAACACTGTCAAAAATTCTGTCACAATCAGTAATTGTGAGCAATTGCTGATTGCTCGCAATCACACTTACTGATTGCTCACAATTCCTGACTATATATGCCTATCACAATATCAACAATGGAGGAGGAAAAGCAAACATTACTTGTATGATATTTCAATAGAACCAGTTACCTTAACGAGCTGGTTCAGCATGAGAGGGTACTTCATGATTCTCTGCACAGGTTTAATGAGCACTGATCCGATATCAAACACAGTGGCCAGCTGCCTCATACTCGTCACCAGAGCTCCGAAATACTCCTGCGCCTCTTCTATACCCTCATACTGCATAGATAGACAATGCAACCAGACATGAAATACTCCTATGTATCTTCTATACCCTCATACTGCATAGACAATTCAACCAGACATGAAATAGTCCTATGTCACTTCTATAAGCTCATACTGAACAAATAATCAATTCAATCAGTCATGAAAAAAACTCATGAAAAAAGAACAAATATCACATTTTTTCAATAATTTACTGTGCTACAAAATAGTCTTAACAATTAATACAGATTTTAACTAATAACTGTGCTGTTATGATACTGATTCAAAACTTTCAAGTCTTCATCAAAGACATTTAATCGAATTATTATATATTGCTAGATCCAAAATTTTAGATAATGAATTTCGACTGTATCATCTCTTAACAAATAACCCAGCTTTAGTCACACCAAAATATGGAAGCCTTAATTGCTCACTGCTCACTTAAGCACAAATAAATTTCTTAGCTATATGACAAAAATGCTGAAATCCTACTTTTTCCAACAGAGCAATAACGTCGTTGTGGTTCCTACAGTATATGGCATACACTCGCTTCAGTTCTTCCTTTATTTCTTCAAAACAACAACCTAAAAACAATTTTAAAAATATGACATAACTGGACTAAGTTAAAAGTAATGAACATATTCTGAACATGGTCAAGACACGGTCAACAAAATAAATATAAAAAACAAAACATTATCAAATGACAAAAATTAAACATTATCGCAGGTCAAATTACAATATGGAATAGTACGGAAACTGTTTTTTTCCAAACCTCATCCTTTACTTAATTATCATCATAACAGAATATACGAACATATTTAATTAACATATTTAATTAACATATTTAATTAACATATTTAATTAACATATTTAATTAACATATTTAATTAACATACTTAATTAACATACTTAATTAACATACTTAATTAACATATTTAATTAACATACTTAATTAACATACTTAATTAACATATTTAATTAACATACTTAATTAACATACTTAATTAACATATTTAATTAACATACTTAATTAACATACTTAATTAACATATTTAATTAACATATTTAATTAACATATTTAATTAACATATTTAATTAACATATTTAATTAACATATTTAATTAACATATTTAATTAACATATTTAATTAACATATTTAATTAACATACTTAATTAACATACTTAATTAACATACTTAATTAACATATTTAATTAACATACTTAATTAACATACTTAATTAACATATTTAATTAACATACTTAATTAACATACTTAATTAACATACTTAATTAACATACTTAATTAACATACTTAATTTGCCCATAAGAAAATAGGAAAGAAGGAGAAAGTTATGACAAAAGAGCCCAAGCTCTGAGAAGGTAATACATTCAGTAGCTGCAACTAAGAATAACAAATTCGTTTACTAATTGTCTTCTATGCAACATAATACTGTAGAACCTATATATGGTAACCACACATTATAAATACTGCCAAAAATGAAGGCCACTTCAAAATATAAAAAAAACAGACAAAAACAAAGTTTAAGCACAAGACAATCTACTTAAGATTACAATATAAATTCTAGGTAAACTAAAATTAATAGCAAACAAATATAATCTTAATTCTAGTGGCTTGCTTTTGACGGAAAAATATATCAGTCTTCACAGGATGATTTACGGGATGACTCGCAGAATAATTGCATAATTAAGTCAGTATGGTCTATTAAAATCATATAAGTTTACAGTCCATATAAGGATACGAAGGAGACATGGTAAACGTTCTCTTCTAGGTTCACACACACTAGTCATGCGATTCCAATTACCGTTGTAAAAAGCTAATGTTAACATCATTTTCCTCAATCGAAAGCGACGTCAGAGACGGGAGAGCATAGGATTTGAACCCCACACATACTGATCCGCGGTCAAGTATCTTACCGACACGCCACTGGCTCCAGACTCATATTAAAATATGGTACCTTACTACAATTCTAAAACGGCAAATATTTCATGTAGAGTCTCACATAAGTTAGCGTAGATTGTGAGTACAAAATACATAACCCAATATTGCTTAACATCAAGCTCAACAAACCGATAGTCTGATCCTCGAAAGCCTTTCCGGCGACATTAGCCTCCATCACACTAATAAACTTCTGCGACAGCTCCACTACGTCGTAGATGTTACCTAATAGCAAGTCCAGGTCTACGCAACTAGGGCACTAAAAATAAAATACCCTCAGTTTTAGGCAAACACCAATAACACGTTCAAAATAATCTATAACAGAATCAGTGTCAGGAACTCGTCATTATTATTCACCTTAAAATAGAAAACAGACAAAGTATTTAAAATTAAATTGATTAAAATTAATATTTATTATGTGTCTTACCCGTGTTATGTCCAAGTTGCTCAAGAATAGACCAACCATGGACTGCACGTGTCGTAGAAGGAGACAAAGCATCCGAACCAACGTCAGAAAGGGCATTAGGTTGGTGACCGTCTCGGGTACAACAATTTCTTAAAATTATTTTAAGCAAATCGAAAAGTTTCATCCCGACCCTAGTTAAACTGGGATTCAAGGACGATAATGGCGATGACGATGACTATTTATTACTTGTAATAGAACTAGAAAAAGAACGGTTTAATGTATCAAAGTTTATTTAGTTTTAATTACGATGAAGGTGAACAAACGAGACCTCGTTACAGAGAAGAAATTCTATCAACTATGCTATCCTACTAGAATAACAAACCGCTTCACATATGCAAACCTATTCATTCGCATACTCGGTGTAATAGTAGGATTTTAGTGATTCAGTATCAGGAGAGATCTCATCACCAGTGAATATAAAACTTCTAAAATCCTATAAGTCAAGTTAGTCAAATTTAAACCTCGACATCTCAATGCTACGACAAGGTGTGAAAAAGGCTTAGCCTTTGCGAAGGGATCAACTTGTAGGTCAAAGCTGTGCTCTTACTCAGCGTGAGAGCACACTGCGAGTAGGAATAAGTACCAGCAGAACGAAAAAGCGAGCGAGACGTCCCTGACATTGCCTTATGGCGAGGAACCAGATGTTAAATTCTTATTGATTGATTGATACCTTGATAGCATCAGCACTAAACACAGTCTGACGAGGTACCAGACGTTAAATTCTCATTGATTGATTGATTGATACCTTGATAGCATCAGCACTGAACACAGTCTCGAGACATAGACACAAGCTCTGCAGATAGTCGTGCTCCGTCTGCATCAACTCCTCTATCGCTTTCTCTCTCGTCTCTCTCATCTTCTTGCGCTGCTCCTCCTGTAGTCTCGCTCTCTCCATCCTACGTCGTCGAGCCTCCAGCCTGCTGCGCTCCTCACCCGCCTTCCTCTCACTGGCTTCCCTCAGATCTGGTCTCAACCGGTAGAGATTCTCTACAGAAAAATTAAGAAAACTTAGAGAATTAAGAGCAAAATCAAATACGTTAAGAACAAATTAATGTAGGAATAAATGAAGTATGAATAATTAAACAGAATATGTACAGCAGATTATGCTCAACAAATTTATTTTAATTAATTAACGTAGGAGATGTATAGATTCTCTATAGAAAAATTATAGTATTAAGAGCAAAAACACAAAATAATGTGGGAATACTTGAAGCATGAATAATTAGAAGTTATGTTAATTAATTAACGTTTATTAATTAATTAATTAATTAATTAATAATATTAATTAATATTAATATTAATATTAATTAATTAATAATCTGGTCTCAATCGGTATAGATTTTCTATAGAAAAATTATAGCGTTAAGAGCAAAAACAAGTTAAGAATAAAATAATGTAGGACTACATGAAGTATGAATAATCAGAATATTTACAGAACAATGTGTTAAGCAAATTTATTTCTACATTTATGAACGCTAAATATTTTGAAAAGCAATTTGCGATTTTAAATGATCTGTATTCAAAGAGTACAGTTTCACTTTTGTAAGCCTTTAATAATCAGATTTGAACATTCATTTGTTGATTTGTCAGTAAAACAACTGACTAAACATAATGCAACATGACGTAACATAACGTTACATGACGTAACATAACATAACATAACATAATGCAACATTACGTAACATAACGTTATATGACGTAACATAACATAACATAACGTTACATGACGTAACATAATGCAACATGACGTAACATAACCTTACATGACGTAACATAACATAACATAATGCAACATGACGTAACACAACGTTACATGACGTAACATAACATAACATAATGCAACATGACGTAACTTAACGTTACATGACGTAACATAACATAACATAACATAACGTTACATGACGATACATAATGAAACATGACGTAACATAATGCAACATGACGTAACATAACGTTACATGACGTAACATAACATAATGTTACATGACGTAACATGGTGCAACAAAATGTAACATGATGTAACATAGTGTTACATGACATAACATAATGTTACAAGACATTACATGATGCAACATAAGGTACCATGACGTAACATCGCATAACATGACAGAACATAATATTACATAACCTAAAATTACGTAACATGACAAATGATAACGTAATATGACATAACATGACGTAACATAACACTACGCACCAGTGAGCATCTTAAGTTCCTCGGACAGACCATCCATGTTGGCCTTGTAGAACTCAATACTTTCTATCAGATCTGTCTTGTCGCCATCCTCTGCTTTAAGTAACTCATTTCTTAGTCTCTCGTTCTCTTCATTGCATTTCTGCACAAAGAACAATTTAATCATTGAAATCCATTCTTCATTGTAATATATTAAGAAGGAACATTGAATCACCACAGCTAACAAGCCAATTCTAGAAAAATTGCTATTTTGCCACTAGTAAACTGGATTAAATATCAGACTTCTGCTTCATAAGTGTGCGATTCAAAACCACAAATCGTCAGGTATTTGATAATGTAAACATTTGAAATATACAATAGACATGACACTCAGTGTTATGCTGGGTTTCATAAAGGATGATTATATCTTAACCAGAGTTTAACTACCGATTTAATTGAAATCAAGAAAAATTTCATTTCATGAAAGTTTAATCATGGTTAAGTGACATTTTAACAGCCAGCTGTGTGATCATCCGAATTTCTATATCTAAACTGTGATTAGGACTAACCAGCACAAATTGCTAAACAACGAAACCGGTTTCAGGGTTGAATTGAATATTAATTTTAGGTCTAGTTTAACATCGTATAACTCTAATCATAATACTAATCCTCCCCTTAATCCTTGCCAGACCCTTACTTATACGATGTGCATTTAGATAAAATTTTTACGAAAAAAATAATTAAGAATATTATTCAGAAATTATTTAATAAGTAAAGGTTTTGAAATCGAAAGACTTCAAAGGAAAAAAAAACTTCAAATATATTATGATACCTGAACATCACCCGTAAGGTCGGCAATTCTTTTCTGCAGATCTTTAATGATTTCCTCATTGTCTTCTACAAAGTGAGAAAATACAGAGCTGAGAAAATTTAGGGTAATAGAAATATAGATTTATTGTATATGCAAAGATTGCAAACTATGATAATATATTAATAGATAAATTGTATAGATTATTGCTATAAAATATCTCTTACTGAAATTTTAGTCAACTAAGAATAATGCCTACTCGTATATTCGTACTGTTTATAATAAATACTAATTTAATCTTTAGCAAATAATATGCATACTGTGTACGTACACACATGTAGATAACGCTAATTAGAGCTGTATGAATTACACACATATTTCTCAATAGTGCAACTCTAGCAGCAGTCCAGATTCACGATTGTTTCAATTTAAATACAAAATAATAGTGAAGAACACAGCAATGGCCCACAGATGAATTTTATAAAGTGTCTTACAGGTTGAACTCTTGGTCAGCCCTTATATTGTGTATTAATGGTTATTTATAATATACTATGTACAGTATCCAATGTCCTTGTTGATCTGCAGAATCCTAACATAGGCTGATCTAAATAAAATGCACATTGAAATCACAAATTGCCACCAGAAATAATCAGAGAGACCCAATATAGACAGTCATAATAATATCACTACTAGAAATAAATCTAGAGACACTTCTAATGGGACTACTAGAGGTACATCTAGACGGACTACTAGAGGTAGATCTAGAGGTATAATCAGTTCAAAAGTGAATGTTAGACATTTACAACTAATTTAATATACTGCACACACATGTATAAAGTTAATAAAGAAGCACCAGCATTGACAATTTGAGATAAGAAATTTACAAGCACCTTGAAATAAAAGGTTGAGAATGACATTAGTGATGAGCTACTATGATCAGGGATTAAATTACTACAGCTACAAGATCTATGAACAAATAACACGAATACGGAACTGTCATAACAAAATCAGTAAAATCTGCTGATTTACTAAGCAAACAAAAGTAAAGAAGAAGAATACTAATTTAAACCAAATCTTGAGGCAAACCTTTACAATCAGAAGATGAACGTCTGCGAGTAGGTCTCGGTGGCGCAGGACGACATGGTATCAGCTTTTCCTCATTACTGGAACAGTCTGCCACAGCGGACAAAGACTTAGGCCTCGCTGGTCTAGGCGGCATCTTCTTAGTCTTTATTTCATTCTGCGTTTCATCCGAGCCCGGAGTCTCAGAATTCCCAGAGTCACTACTACTAAGACGTCGATAAAAAGTCGACTGACTTGAAAATTCAGTAGATTCTCCTGAAGGAGTAGATATTGGAGTAGTATTTGCACTTGATGGTTCATCCTGCATATAAAACAGAGACTGACCAATCAGTTGTCCGCTGTTTGGATTAGCAATAGACTTAGGCCTGATTGGTTTGCTCATTACCGGTGGTTTCTCGGCAACGAATGGTCTTCTTACTGCGCCTTCAAATGCGTCAACAGATTTATTATCAGAATCTTCAGGTATTGCGAATGATACAGAACGTTTAGGTTTCCTTACATTATCTCTTTTAAGAGCACTATTAGCTTCAGGGGCCTTCTTTTCTTCAGGAGAGGCTTCGACTACTAAACTACTATCCTCCATAACTTTACTGTCCTCACAAATCTTGGACGAATGTTCTACGGAATCGTACGCAGTGGGACTCGGCTTTCTGGTTATGTTAGGCTTGCTGGAAGGTCTAGGCGGAGGTCGTTTTACAACAATGGCTGAATGATCTTCCGCTGAATGTGGCTTACTGTCAATGCTGCCATCTGCAGTAACTTCCTTTATAGGTTCATTTTCCACTTTGATGTATTTGTCATCAGTTCGATCAGAAGGCAAAACTTCCACAGAAGCATTCTCTAAACTAGAGTTAGCCTTAAAGCTTGGTTTAGGTTTAAGAGCAGGTTTTGGCTTGGCAACTACTGGCTTTGGTCCAGATAGTTTCATTTCCAAATCCTTAATGAATGTCTGTCTGTTCTTGATTTGCATTTCACCGCAAGAATTGTCTTTTACCTCAGGTGAGGCAAGCTTGCATCCATTTTCCACATTTTTAGAACATGACGCAATGGAACCATTTTGAATTTTTCTGTTGTCACTAATCTCATAATTTAAAGAATTATTTCTATTCAACTCAGAGATTGTCTTTTTAGCCACCAATGGCTTATTACTCAGCTTAGTATTCTGCTTTAGCGGAAAATTTTCTTCAGAATCTTTGTAATTATTTGAGTGCTTAGATGTATCAGGCACTTGGTGAATATTTTTCGCCTCTATGGAATTAGATATACATTCAGAATCTTCAACAACAGTACTACTTACAGCACTGTTACCATTCTGGTCATTCTGGTCCTCCTTGACTAACGATGCTAAATTATCAAACTGTTCAATATCATTTTGCTTATCTTTTTCAGTCAAAGAAGAATTAATAACATCGCTTTTCCTCTTTAAAATAACTTTAGCGTGGTTTAAAATATCATTAGCATTTAGCGTATTAATTACATTTGTAGGCTTTGTTTCATAGGGTATAGAGGGCGGAGAAGGTGAATTAGACTTTATCATCTGAATCTCGGCAACACTTATATCTGCGCTGTTGGAGATATTTATGAAATGATTTTCACCGCGAGTTGCATCGTTGGAGAATTCTACGAAACTTGTAGGAAATATACCGCGCTGACCAGCAATCACTCCTTCTGTCCAATCGTCATCTACCTTCCCAACTACCTCAATCAGCTCATTAGCATCGAATGAAAGCTCGTTGCTATTCACAGCCGTAAACGGGTAGAGTGATTTTGCATAACATTTACTTTCTGATGAAACTTTCCCTGCAGGTTCAATGGAATATTCGTGAGAATTTTCATAAAAATTGTTATCATTGGAATTGCAGAGGCTATTAGATGTATTAGAGTATTCATCATCATCATCCAAACTAGACAGTGGGGCAGTTTGAGCTGCAAATGACGGCTGAGATTCAAAAGGAACCTCCACAGACTTCTGCCTGATAACTTCTTCTGCAGATGGATCTTTCCACCATTCAAACTTTGACAGTCTTTTAGAAGTTTCAATGCTATCAACCTGTTCCAACTTAATGCTACCCTCTAGAACATCGACAAAAGCCAAAGGCAGCTGACCTATTTCTCCGTTCAGCTTACCAATCGCAAAGTCATCGTCTAATATCTTCACTATTTCTATTTCGTCACCTTCTTTGAAGCTGAGCTCCTCTGGGAGCTGAGCCGTGAGAGCAAGGGCTGCTCGAACTCTGGCAAGAACTCCAGCCTTCAAGGTAGAAGAGCTCTTAGGTCCACAGGCTGGAGATTTTACAAGTTCATTGCGTTCAACAACGTTCTCCCTGACATCATCCCTGGATGAGGAAACAGACGTTAAACCTTTATTATTACTATTAACAGAGTTCAATCCAGGAGGGGGTTTGGTAGTGGAAGGCGATGTTCTACAGTTGTTAGCTACAGATGATGGACTACTTGATGGTGAGATAGGTGTATACTGGGGAATTACAGATGGAAACTCAAATACATGCGTTAACGGAAATATGCCAAATTTGCCATTTAATTCTCCATTCCACCAGTTCCTGTCTACTGCAGATATTCCAATCACAATGTCACCTGAAACATCGCAATAAACAAACAGGATTTCCTTTTTTACTGCATACAATTATCTACCTAAATTCAATAGAAGTTTCACAAATAAAATTGAGCTGAAGTGATATACAGGTATATATATATATAATTTATATATGTACCTGATTATTAGAAAAGCATTAAACTATTACTAATATAATTTTGAGCACATTAATAATTAATAAGTTAATAATTAAGAAATATTGAACATTAATTACAGGCTTCTCTCTCTAATTTTCAGTCAAGTGGAAGGTCCAAGGTACACATTCATACTCACATGCTGCGTTTCAAGCTCCATAAACAGCATTCCATAGATAAACAAGTTAAACTCTTCACAAACGGCTATGCCTTATCCACACCTTAATGTAACCCATTGCCTGGGAATAATATAGGTTCTGAGGAGGTTTGCCATTGCCTTCCCCAATTCTTGCTCAGTAGCCTCCGAAGACTTGCAAGCGCAGTTAGTGGATGATCTATTTTTAGTGTCCCGGACACAACACGGGAATAATAATTCAGGTAAGACGAAATATTTCAGAATATACATCACCTTTCTGAAATGACAAATCTCCAGACACGTCACCGACAAATGCTGCCACAGCAGCAAAAATTTTCTGCCCATTCTCCACACGTGGAATAGTTACCGGTTTAACATGATTTGCAGGAAAATTACCACAAGGAGATTTCTGAGACAAATTAGAGCCATTTATCCAATCATTGTTAACTTTATGATTAACTTTGATGATATCTCCAACTGATAAGGCAATCTCATTGGCTTGCGGATTTAGAAAATTGTAGATGGCTTTCACGTAGGAATCCATAGCCACAGCTCACGTATTTTAAATTACTTCATTTGTCTATAAAATAAATTTAAAAAATAAGACTTCAGACGTATTAAGCAAAACTTAATAATCATACAAATTACATCCAAATTAACTATTATTCAGGTAGCATGGATTCTAGTTGATAGCCAATTTGCCTGCAGAACAAGCTAGCGACCACCGTTTTAAATTCTGAAAAAAAAATGTTTCAAGCAAAGAGCTTTGTCATAAAAATGTATAAAATAAATAACTAAGCTGACTTTACAGTGAAGTTGCAAATAGCCCATTGTTGTACCTTTACCAACAAGACCATCAGTGAATGCAGGGCAGTATTTGCCACATAAGCGATGACGCAGTTTGCATCACAAAATTCTATGGTGGATAGCTAAAAGTCAAACTTAGGGGAAAGCAAAGTTATAGCTGATTCTAGAAAATCAGGATATGATTTTACAATGTTTTCCTTAGCTTCCGATGACACTTAATTTATTTAATTATCACCCATGATTATAACATGAGCAAATACTAGTTGTAATAATAGTCATTCACATAATATGGCATGACTAATTCAGAATTCTAACTAACTCTTAGTCACGACCTACTGGCAGGTCCATGGTATATAACACCTCCACTCGTCTCTGTCTTTCTCTTTCCTCTTCATGTCCACATATTAGTGGATCTTCAATTCATCTAACATACCTAATCGTTGCCAAAATATGACACGAAATATGTTGACTACTGTACTGCGTGATATGTGAACAAATAACACATGTCTCTTGACTGCCTCTGTCTCTTTTTCCTCCATTCTACCTTCTATGACCTCTTTTAATAGACTTTCCCCACTTAGAATGGGTCCCATCCAACTCTTCTTCCTATTTCTTAATACATTTATTTCTTAATACATTTATTCATTTGTAGATTATTACTACTTTGCCAATTATGGGCGGTAGTTTAATAATAAAATAGTTGAACAAAACTTGTAGTTATATCTCTAATCCAACGTATAATAAAGGAAGGTGTCATTAATACTCTCCAATTCAGCGTAAGTTAAATATACATAAATTTTTCTAATAATTTCAATATTATACGATTTAATTATGATTTAAGATATATACAAGGAATTAAAAACTCCTTTATGACTAATGTTGGCAACATTCTGCGTAGTGTCAGAAATTAACGTTTAATACAAGTACTATTCCCATACAATCATCAATTACGGTACGAAGAAATTCTAAAAACTAACAAATATAATTTTTATATCTAAATCGAAATTGCATTGACATGAAATTTATGTAAAATTAATTAAAACCCAAGTAACTTAACCAGGTTTTGTTTACATTTATTAAGTAAGAGTTGCCAGTAGTAACAAAATGATACAGCCCAATTCCATCAAAATGATATCCATGATAACCTTAGGACATAGTTACATGCTTTAAGATTGATTAAATTATGGAACCCAACCTTAGCACTAAGCTAAAACTAAGAAATTATTAAATGTATCCTAGATCTTTGAAATGTATAGATTCAGTATCCGTAACTATTTATAGAAATTTAAATATTTATCAGTAGGGTAAAATATTTTTCAAGTATTATGGATAACTGGATAACTTACAATATATTTGATATATGTTTTATTTTCCGGCTGCCAGAATAATCAGCTCTAAAGTGTAATAAAACACTTAAAGAAATTGAAACAATTTACAAAATACTTGAAAATAGTTAAGAGCAAAAACTCCACTGTTCATGGTGTTTGTTTACAATAATCTAAAATGGACATTAAACATTGACCCTTCTAATCGTAGCTTTAATTCCTCGATATCAATTCTTTGCTTAAAAATATTTTTATGTAGGCATATGAGATGGTTAGAATTAGTTTTTGGGTATGGTTGTGGTTGGGATTAAGACTCCGAAGAAATACTTAAAGCTTATGATGATAGCTGATGGTGTATGTTTGGATCGGTATCTAAGGCTTAGTCCGTGTGTCTATTTTTATGCGAGGTCATTGATTTGATTGCAAAAATTAATTATGAATTTTAATTAAATTCTATTTAAAATTCTAAAGGTAATTTAATATAGTTTATACCTTCGTCGAGTGCAGTGCCTAATGGCAGGTCCTTGGCATATAACTCTTCCCAAGATTTATATCCTCAGCTGGCCTTCTCAGCTCTGTATAAGAATTGTGTTATCAAAACATCGTACATCCGATGGCTCGGTCTGTCTCTTAACTCTTCTCCTCTGCAATCTTCATTCTAATTCATCCTTCAGCAAACCATTCCCGTTATAATATGTCCTATCCGGCTTTTCTTTCTATTTCTTATCACAGCTATTAGCTATCTCCCTGTACCGACTCTTTCAAGAACTTCTTCATTTTTACTTCTGTATGCCATTTAATCCTGGGGAAATTTAAGGGTGAGGTGGGTCACCTTTGCCATCTTCTGATCCTGCCTTAGTCACCTCTTACGTACACACGGCAGTTTGTTTGCGGTTGCTCTATTCTGCTGTGGTCCCAACCACACTCGGGAACAGCACGGGGAATATATATAGTGCTGTATATAATTGTTTATATATGGCACTTTAAATCAGACAAATTCTACCATTGCAAATCCTATTATTGCAAAATAATAGGACTTGCAATAATTGAATTTCTATGATGTTAGGGAGTTCTATATCATTATGTGCAAGCACTGAGTCAATCTGTCATTATGAATTATATTTCAGAATTTTAAATATTTAAATCATTTAATGCTACTATGTTATTCCAT
The DNA here is from genome assembly GCA_905160935.1 of Enchytraeus crypticus. Classification (NCBI taxonomy): domain Eukaryota; kingdom Metazoa; phylum Annelida; class Clitellata; order Enchytraeida; family Enchytraeidae; genus Enchytraeus; species Enchytraeus crypticus. The sequence goes on along the minus strand of CAJHZI010000720.1, from coordinate 960,909 downwards.
GAATGGAAATTTAAGACTGCTTTACTAAAATTCACTCACACTTTTTACTTACACGCACTTTTTATTTAGCTAGCTTTTTCAAAAATTTTTCATAAAAGTAAAAGTATATATATGTATGTATATATATATATATATATATATATATATATATATATATATATATATAATATATATATATATAATATATAATATATAATATATAATATATAATATATATATATATATATATATATATATATGTATATTAGGGCTGCAGATCGATTAAAAAAATTAATCGCGATTAATCGTACGATTAATCTATTAATCGTACAATTAATCTTATATCTTATATTGCATATTTGTCAACTTGAATGTCTCAGTAGCGCAATGGTTTGAGGTGCATATAACATCATGAAGTTTTAAATGACGGATCCTGAAATGAATTGAACTCTCGTGGGTTCGAATCCCAGCCACGCTGATCTGAGAGTTAAATCTCGGACATTCACTGGACTGGCTGCATGGAAAATGGTCTAAATTGCCTAGCAGATTAAACATGTGGTATTAAAAGTGATAGATATCGAGTTAGTTGATCATTTCACTATAATGTGTGTTATTATTATTATTAATCACGTTTGGGCTATATGAATTCTGTATTGCAGTACTTGTAAGTACCAGTGTCGTGTGTATGAAACTTACAAAAACATAGCCTACACCTTTTTACAATACCATGTCCTATTCTGCTGCCCTTAGACTCATTGCAAGTTTTAGAACCATACATGTCCATTTGATTTTTATCAGCTGGGTAATAGAGAGAGATATGAGATGCAGAAAATGAAATGTAAACAACATTCTTGAATGTAAACAGTGTTACGTTCAATTGGAAACTTTCCTTTCAATCAGCAATTATTTTTAAAATGCCAATGATTTTTTAAATCGTTAATATTTTAACTGCCGTAAATTTTTTTAACGGGTGTTAATTTTTTAATGCGTTAATCGATAGTTAACGGCATTAATCTGCAGCCCTAATATATATATATATATATATATATATATATATATATATATATATATATATATAGACTAGACACGCATTATAGTGAAATGATCAACTATGTTGATCATTTCACTATAATGCGTGTCCCAGTGTATATATATATATATATATATATATATATATATATATATATATATATACTGGGGTCCTGTTCCAGTTTGACCAGACTCTGGCACTTTTTGCAAATCTGGTTCCGGCAAATTTTTCCAAATTCAGCCAGATTTGTTACTGAATTTGGCAATCATTTTTAATACAAAAAGTAATAAATTGATATATCAAAATTTGCTGAAAATTTACCTCAAAGAAGAAGAGCATAAGACTTAACGATGATTATTAAATTAAGCATACACTAATAACCTAGTTGATGTCGTAATGGTGATGCTTTGATAATAAAAAGCTATAGCTATAGCTAAGGTTAACGCCAGTTCCCTCACTCGAAAGCGATGTCAGTGACGGGCTAGCCCAGGATTTGATAGAGTATATATTGATAATTTAGTTAATGATTCAATGATTATTTGATTGAGCCAATTAATAGCTTCATTACGATGACTTGATGCAGCATATACTGATATCTTAATTAATTAAATTTCTTAATAATGATTACTGATTGAGCATAATTGACATCCTAGTCAATGATTAGTGATGATGAATAGATTCAGCATATATTGATAATCTAGTTAATTATTCAATGATGGTGATTTTATTGGGCCTGTAAACGACTACATAATGTCTGAACAGCTTAATTGAAACATAAGCTATCGCCTAGTGAATAACTTAATGATGATGATGACTTCGAACTACAGATCAGTGTGTGAAGGGTTCAAATCCTGGGCTGACATGTCACTGATATCGCTTTTGAGAGATGAAACTGACGTTAACATTGGCTTTATCTAGTTTTTTAATATTAAAATTATAACTAGGTCTAATCCGGTTCCGGCCGGATTTGTGTTTGAAATCCGGTTCCGTCGGATTTGAAGAAATCAAATCTGGTACACCCCATAATATATATATATATATATATATATATATATATATAATATATATATATTATATATATATATATATATATATATATATCTATATATATATATATATATATATATATATATATATATATATATATATATATATATATATATATATATAATATATATATACTGTATATATATATGAATATATATATATATAGTAAGGCAATAGGTATTGTTTAGTGGTATTTTAATGTCATTTTATTGTTATTCTTTCAGGTTTCTAACATTATTAAATCACTGAGTATTTGTCCTTATATATTATGGGTATCTGATTACCTTCAAAACACTTGAGAGTCGTATTCCTGAAGTTCGCGAATTCTGTGTTTATTGTCTGAAACTTAATGGATGTCAAAATGCCAGTGGATATCAGTACTGATAATAATTCAGGTTTTAGAATTAATTTTTGTTCCATTTTTATATATATATATATATATATGATTAAAATATGTATATTGCTAATTTATTCAATTCAAATATAATTAGTAGCATACATTTTAATATTCAAACAGCTTGAGATCTGCTGAATTTGGAATTTTCTGCATTCGATGGGCTAGAACAAGTATGGGGGCCAGCAGAAACTACATATCTGGAACAACCGTTTGGAATAATCTTCCCGTCAGTCTGATCACTTTATAGCTTCCAGAAGAAGCTGAGGACTTTTCTATTCTATTGAAAATACAATTAATTTCACTTGTAACGTTACTGTGGCATGTTGCATAAAGCAGCGTGTATATAAATACACTTACTATCATTATTATATATATATATTATATATACATGTATATATATATATTATATTGAATGTCTAAATAGCGTAGGGGTAACGTCATGAAGTTTTAAATGACAAATCCTAAGGTGATTTTAATCCTTGTGGGTTCGAATCCCGGTCGCGCTGATCTGAGAGTAAAATCTCGGACATTCACTGGACTGGTTATACGGAAAATGGTCTAAATTGCGTAACGGATTAAACATGTGGTTTTAAAAGTGATAGATATCAACATAGTTGATTATTCACTATAATGCGTGTTTACTTTTTTACTTTTTATAAAATTCTATATATATATATGTATATATATATATATATATATAATTTACTATATTATATATATATATATATATATATATATATATATAGAGCTATATATACTGTATATATATATATAATTATATATATATATATATATAGAGAGAGAGAGAGAGAGAGAGAGAGTTGCTAAACCTTAATACGGTCAACTTCATTGACCATTTCTTATAATTGTTGTATATATATCTGTAAATCTGTAAATTAATTAGTGTCTTAGCTAATGCTGAACATTATCGTTTTACCTACAGCACTGACAACCGGATGGAATGTCACAACTGCCCTGACACTTGGATTGAATGCCACAACCACTCCCTCTTTCCTAATGGCGGGATTACACGAGAAGACGAAGCAGTTCTACTATCACGTGATGACCATCGTTGGCCTCACCTGCATGCTCTCTATGATCCTCATAGCGGCTCTTCGATCTGCCACACGTCGAAACATCCCCACTGCTCATTCTTCCAGCTTTTTGACTAGCTACGAACCATCCACACCCATGCGGTTAATCAATCTACGAAGACTGCGACTACTGGAGCAGTTTCTTCATAGCGAGCATTTAGACGAGAGTGCAGTTCTTTGTAGATCCAATCAGGATCGGTTTCAAGAGTGCATTGAGCCAGACAGGTGTTCTGTTGAAATGTTTCCCCGTGAAGCGTATGGATTAGATGATCGACCAACGTCACCCTGTGATCCGCCTGATTATAACGATCTTATTCTCTATGGAATAATCAGCGATCAACCTCCGGACTATCAAACAGCTGTAGACGATTCAGGTGACTCTAAAGAAACACATAATGACATCGTAGAGCTACCTGCTCGTGAGATGATATCCTCAACAAGGATGAACGAAATGCCTGAACAACCTTGCCTGAGTGTCAACTCTGAAATGGCCATTTTTTCAGACTCAGGTGATCCTAGAACTGTGAGCAGATTTGAGGATATGAGGCAACATCATCAGACGACTGCCTCTGAAATGAGGCAACCTCATCCGACGGCTGCCTGTGAAATGAGGCAACATCATCTGGCACCTGCCTGTGAAATGAGGCAATCTCATCAGACGGCTGCCTGTGAAGCTGTAGTTATCAGTGGTAGTGTTAGAGAACAGGTGCAAGTTTGCAGGGACTTGATTCAGCAAGCCATTGTGTCCGTGGAGAGAATCAATCTTCATGTTTTACCTGAGATCATACAATCATACACGGATGATGAATCCAGTGTCACAGATTGTCAGCATTTACGTCCGTCTTAGTATACGGACATTTAAAATGTTACGTGTTTATAGTAAATGGAATTGTTATAGATAAGTGATGAACAACTTGTATACAATTTAACAATTGTATATGGCCTAATAGCCTTTTAATAGAAAAGTCTTGATTTAGTTCTCTTTCCTGCTTGAACAAAGATCATAATTTAAGACCCACGATCGTGTTTCTGGGCAATATCTCTTCAATATTGTACCATAACTCATATCAATCTGTGTTTGAAGGAGATGGGTTTTAGGTGGAGAGAAATGATTGCTGTCGAGTTTTTTGCATGATACGCTAGTTTACTAAATATTGTTGTTAGGAAGTATGTTGCAGTATTTGATGATTTCTATGTTATAGTAACATGTTGTTCCATAAATAAATCCTATATTTGCCTATTACAGCATAGTAGCCTAGTGTTAATGAGTTATATTATGATTTTTCTTAATATTATGGGAAGTATTCTAGGGGTGGATAGTTTACTACAAGAGGTCATAGAAGATAGAATGACAGGAAAGAGAAGCAGAGGCAGACCGAGACTAGGAATGTTACCTGATTTAAAGATTCACATGTATGTGGTCATGAAGAGGAAAACGGAAGACAGAATTCAAAGAGTGGAGGTGTTATATATCATGGACCTTCCAGTAGGCAGTGAACAGAGAGAGAGAGAAAGAAAGAGAGATTATTCTTACTATTAATGCTACTTTGGACGCTCGCCAAGTCATTGTATTATGCTTTCATAAGTACCATGGAATACCTTTAAACATTTTTATGATAATGCAGCCTAGAAGATTTTATCAAGTTATTTCTCTTGATTAATATTGGCATCTGTCAGTTAAAGTTCGCTCATTCATTTGCTTTCCATTATTTCTCGTTCTTTTTAACTGAATTACATAGCCAGAGACTTCTGCTTGTGTATACTTTCGTCCATATGCTAGAAGACATTCTTCATACAGTAGGCCTAACGTTAATCATAAAGCCATAATACAGTCATATCTCTTAAGACAGTCATATCCTGCAGTCATATCTCTTAAGACAGTCATATCCTGCAGTCATATCTCTTAAGACAGTCATATCCTGCAGTCATATCTCTTAAGACAGTCATATCCTGCAGTCATATCTCTTAAGACAGTCATATCCTGCAGTCATATCTTTTAAGACAGTCATATCCTGCAGTCATATCTCTTAAGACAGTCTTATCCTGCAGTCATATCTCTTAAGACAGTCATATCCTGACAGTCATATGCAGTCATATCTCTTAAGACAGTCATATCCTGCAGTCATATCTCTTAAGACAGTCTTATCCTGCAGTCATATCTCTTAAGACAGTCATATCCTGCAGTCATATCTCTTAATAAATATTAAAATATGTGTCATTTTACATTTAATTGATTAAAAGTTTTATACTATTCAGTTGTCTTGTTAATAACTGTCGTTCTTATTTATTTTGTATTTTACTACTCAGAGCTGTGGTACCATTCCTTAGATAGATCTTTCCATATGTAGTCACTGCTAGTCATTAATTTACTTTGTCTTAAGCTGAAACAGGGTTATCTGATGTGAGTGAATATCTTATGTATAGTAGGCCTATAATCTTTTTTTATCCAAACGTTTAATACCAATCCAGAGAGAAATATCTCAAAATTTACAAATCTGTTGAATTATTACGTGATACTTTCTTTATTTTATGTTGCTGATTTTAAACGCAGTTCATGCCAAAAGGCCTATTAATTGAGTCTTTCTGATATTTGTGATTTATTATTTTATAATATAGTGTGGGACAGAGAGGATTGGAGATAGTCTATTCGTATTCCGACCCTAGTTAAACTGCGATTTAAGTGAAGATGACGATGATAATTACTTTATAATTTATGAAATTTAGACTAAAAATATGATACCTTGACTGTTCTAAATCTATTGTTTATGATTGTGTTTCTAGTTGGTATCTCATCGTGCTGTATAATTTTACATTCTTTTAGACCAGGGCATTACAATCTTTTGCTGAACATTTACTGCTTTAGACCAAAATTAATATTGGCACTGTTTTTACTGTTTATAACTTTGCTAGTATTTGTAACTTAGCGTAGAAATTGGCCAGGTTATTAAATACAGTCATGAAACTATAAATACTACTTCAAAATGTGCTGCAGGCCTACATAGATTTAGAAAGATACAGTGTAATGATGTTCTTTTTTTAACGCCTACAAGCCAGTAATTATAGATACATCTTGAATATTAGTTAATATTAATGGATGAATATTTAAACTCTTTCCTGCTCAAAACATTATAACTAGAAATTAAGTTAGAACATGAAATTTTGCACATTACAGAATTAACCTTAGACAGAATTCTAAAACCATTGCTTTAGACTCTTTTAAAATTTAAACTTTTTAGTGTTGATTTTTTGTTTAACTCTTCATTATTTATTTTTATAATATAGTATATTTCTACGTTAATGTAATTTTTAAATTATAAATATTCAAAATGATGTTGTAATTTTTGTGCCACGGTGTACTTTATAAATTTGGCAGTTTTTGAATTTTTGTATTTTTGTTTCAGTTTACCACCTTGTTAATGTCTTTTATACTTTTGTAATTAATTTTAGAATTGATTAAGTTTTTGTCACAAATTTTTGTATGCTGCTAATCAGGGGCGTATCCAGGAATTTTTTAAGGGGGAGGGGGGACCCAAAATCTTTTTTTGGAGAGTGTACATATTTTTTGCTTACGCTCCGCCTTCTTCGGACATATGACGCAACTAGAAAAAATGTTGTGTGGTGTGCGGCTCAAAAATTTTCAACATACTGCGCTCGGCTCATAGAGTGAGTGTATTCCCGTATCTTACCCCCCCCACTCATACCTGTACTAAAGTGAGAGGAAAACCTAAAAGGCTCATAAAATCCTACATTTGTATAGCAAAAAAGTAGGTTTGTTTTTTTTGTTTGTTTTTTCTGAAGAAACTCCGCGGATCTCGACCAATTGCAAAAATGACCTCATTTTGGCGGAAGGAGAGGGGGGTTTAAGCCCCTCTCAACCAAGGCTGTTTGCACCACTGCTCAGGGACAGAGTTTACATTTTTTACTTACACCCTTTTTACTCCTAAACAGTGGTTAAAGTGAAAATTGAGAGCTAGTGAAAAGGTCAACATATTTCTGGCCCCTTCAAAAATTATTTTTTCTAATATGGGCCACTAGAGGGGCCCATATTTAAAAACATTCGCGGGAGTGGGACTGTTTGAGTTCCCTCTCTAACCGCCCGCCCCCTAACCCCCCTAACGCCATTAAAACATATTTACACCTAGAAATAGCCAGAGAAACAATGAAAATATAGTTTACAAATTCTTAGCCCCCCCAGGGGACCGGAACCCCTGCTCCCCCTGGATCCGCCACCGCTGCTAATAGAAATAATTATGTTATATTCTAAAAAATATGGTATCATTTTTACTTTACATGCTTTGTTCAGCGCAATTGAATCTTTTGTTAATGTTATCATTAAATATTAAATTTAATATACTGTTGATTTTATCAGTTAATTAAAAGCGCACTGCTAATTGCAATCATTTGAGTTGGTCGAGTATACATGTGTGGCCTAGCGACATGCTTGTACCAATGTAATAGTTAATTATCTCCAAAACAAAGCCAGTAGAAATCTGATTTAGGCAGTCACTAAAATTATTTGCAATTAACTTGGGGGAGCATTGATAGGACCTGGCGCCATTGGTGTGAAACTTGGGATCATAGGCGCCGTCGGCGCTAGAGGTTGCCAGGTCCCGGTACACTATAGCCTATAGGATAGAGTAAAAACGAACGGTTTCTTTGAGGTGGCAAAAACCTACTTTTCTCCAAAACAAATGTAGGCTTTAAGGTTTGTTAATTGCAAATTGCTAACTAGAATTCGTAGAAATCATCATCATCATTTTCCCTTGACTCCCAGTTTAACTAGGGTAGGGGTACAATTAGATTGCCTCAAATCCGCTCTGTCTTACATCACACCACCAGCCAATCTTCTATTTGAGACTTTTCCATTAGTTTAAATTTTATAGCCACTTCTGGAGTCAAGGCACTCACCAACCCAATGCCCTTTTTGACGTTGCTATGGATCTTATTGCTTTATTCGCCTTCTACGACACGTGCAGTCACCTTTTGGTCAATTCTTCGAACAACCTGGATTCAACACGGGGAAAATCATGATCTCGTAAAATCATAATCAGAAATTATAAATGTGATATATTGCACTATTTGCTTGACTAATAACTTGCTATCACTATTTGCTTGACTAAGATTAACTATGAGCTAATTATATGTGCCATTTATAAAAAGTTAATGCAAAATTTCAGACATAACTATGTCAAATTGTAAAATATTTCGAATTTGTAAGTTTTTGAGCACATACTTTTTGGGCTTTTAATTTTTTCTAGGTTTTTGAAAAACATCTATCTTAAAAACCCTACTTTTGCCACCCTTGCAATTTTTACGTTTTACGGTTTTTGGGCTAAATTTTCAAGATTCTAGTTGATACTTTTTTATGGTTTGGCAGCACTGTTATTGTAGTAACGCTGTGTACACAAGTCGAGGGTGAAAATGGCGACGCTCAAGCAAGAACCTATTGGTGAAATCTCGTATTTCTATCAACTTAAGCCAACCGGCTCATTTTTAACAATTCATTTGGTTTATTTTGCCTTTTAAGAACATTATTTATCAACAATTGGATCGAAAACGAAGTTCTTTCTTGTCCATTATTAGGGTTTTTAATGAGCATTTTGTGGGCGGAATGAGTCCTCTAAGTCCAAAAATGGCGGAATGGTAACTAGTATGTGTCTTCAAAAGTTTTGAAGTTTGAGCTCAAACAAATAAAACACAGTAAAATGAAAAAGTAATACTTAATCCATGATGACATCGAAAATTAGTAGATAAATTTCACTTCTACTAGGATATGAATTTATTTGCGCCTTTGACATAGGGGCGTGCAATGTCATACTCATACATAAACTGTGCAACTGTATTTTGTGGATCTTAAAGAAAAAAAAATTTAATTTCAAATCGAAACAGTTTAATAAAGACACAACTCGGTCCCTGTAACAAGAATTTGATTTATTTTCGACCCAGTACTGTTATATTACATAATTCATATACGGTCTATCACCACTCCTAGTACAGGTTATAACATATAACGATTTTTCCAGCAGACTGTTCCACTGATCTGGAATTCTCTTCCTTCCACTCTCCCTCATCTCCTGATCATCCTTTCCTTCTGTATGAACAGTTTCATAGACGGTTGAAGGCTTTTTTCTCTGACCTCTCCTATTCAACCATTGCGCCGGAATTGAGACCAACACATAAACCTCCATTCCACCACTAGTACCCTTCCTCTGAATTCTTGGATTTTGGATTGCACCATTTTTGGACCCCACTCTGCTCATTGGATTGGATTTGGTACCATAGTGCTCAGTGTTGTCGTGGACGACCGTAGCACTGTAATTCTGTTGTTGTTGTTGTATGTCTTGCTTAGTACAAGTGAGGCAGCCTACCTCCATAGAATCATCTACTTATTCCTCTAAATCTGGAATTGTCTTCCTTTCACTTTTCCAAACTTTCTATTGTCAGCCTTCCTACTCTATAACTGTTTTAAAGGTGGTTAAAAGTTTTCTCTTAGACCTTTCTTATCCATAGAATGTCTATGAACTGAGACCCAACACGTAAAGCCCAATCTACTATATTTCCAGATTTTGTATGTTCTCGATTTTAATAAAAATGAAGCAATGCAATAATGAAGTACAATACAATACGTGCAATCATTCTATAATAATTTTTATAAAGCTCCACTGTATTTAATGCCACTAGAGCTTTGAGAATTAAGAAGTGAAGAGTTAAGTAACCAAACCTCTTATTTGTGTAGCAGCTAAACTTCTTTTAATCTTGAATATTCCTATAACATCCCATAAAATCCTTCCTTTTGCCAGACCTGTATTTGTCATCCTTAATGACATGCTTCCAGGTGTTAGTAGATTAGTTCTGAAATTTCTTGGAACCTAGTCGGGATAGAAAAATTAGCCAGTATTCTACTGGTTTGTAGCCTAGCCATAGTAGCTTAAGTACACTATTTCACTGTTTGGTCATCTAAGCTTACCACTACAACTTGCAGATATAAAGAAACTAAGACTGGAAAGAATTTTTGATTCATTAATTTTGAAATCTATTCAATTATCACAAATTTAAATTTTTCTAACATTTTCTCAAAATAATGTTAAAAGCTTTACACCTAGACGCAAAAGATATCTAATAATTATAAATCAAACCTAAATTATATAATAATAATCTAATAATATAAATCATAATAATTATAAGAATACCATTATTAGACTAAATACTACTTTTCTACCAATGATTCCTAATGATATCTTTAATCTTAGTTTTTCCTTGGTATCATTTGAATGGTATTAAATTTTCTAGATTTAACTTATTTTGAGAGCAATTTTAATTCCATTTTTTAGCAACCTCTAATTGCATTGCTGTCCAATAATATTAAAATTTTAGCTTCCCTAAACTACATCGATGGCTGTTGAGTTTTCATTATTAATCAAATTTCAGATTTGCTACCATCGGAGAAATACGAGAAAGCAAAAGTGATATGTAAGAACCTGGCGCTGATGCTGGCCCAGGCGCCTATGGCCCAGTTTATCTGCGGGTATGCAGCCCTTGAGAAGCTGCAGGAGGCATGGGTGGAGGGCAAGAACATTCAGCTCACTCTGACGGAGTACGAGTCGGAGGAGCAGCTGCTCGCGGAGCATGCAGACATGCTGCAGGCGATCATTGACGGCACAACGACCAAGAAAGAGGGCGGTAAGCGACTGAAAATTGTTTAATGATAATAAAGGTTTAATGTCCGTTTCCTCATACAAGGATGATGTCTATGACGTCAGGATGATGTCAGGGACGTTTAATAATATTGCTATACGTGTATCTCTCTCTAGTGCTCTGCCAAGCGGCAGGTCCAAGGTACATAGTCCTACTCTCCTGCTGCTTTTCATCTCCATATAGAGCACACCATTGATTAATGAGTTAATCCCTATGTCTTATCCACATTGTAGTGTAGCCTATAGCATGGGAATAATGTGGCTTCTGTTGTGGTTTCCCATTGCCTCCCTGTGTATTATAATGGATTAACTGCCATTTAATCCGGGTGGAATAATTTATGTGACACTGTAATAAGATTTAAACTTTAGTAGTGTGACAGTGTAATGAAATTAAAGAATTTAGTAATGTGACAATGTCTTGAGATTAAAGCATATTAACATGACATGTAATGAGATTAAACCTTAGTAATGCGACTATGTGTTTGTTGATAGTAGAGATAATGTTAGACATCGCTGAGGCTATGTGTTTGTTGATAGAAGAGATAATGTTAGACATCGCTGAAGCTATGTGTTTGTTGATAGAAGAGATAATGTTAGACATCGCTGAGACTATGTGTTTGTTGATAGAAGAGATAATGTTAGACCTCGCGGAGGCTATGTGTTTGTTGATAGAAGAGATAATGTTAGACATCGCTGAGGCTATGTGTTTGTTGATAGAAGAGATAATGTTAGACATCGCTGAGGCTATGTGTTTGTTGACAGAAGAGATAATGTTAGACATCGCTGAGGCTATGTGTTTGTTGACAGAAGAGATAATGTTAGACCTCGCGGAGGCTGACGACAACGAGGACAATGACGGAGACGACACTAAACAGTTCTGCTGCGAGCAGTGCGGCCGAACATTCAGACGTGCCAGTCAGCTAACGAAGCACATGAGCAAGCACAGGGTGTATGAGTGTGCCGTGTGCCTGCGCCAGTTTAACACTGACGTGCGACTGGCGCTGCACGAGAAGACCCACACTGCGGAGGAGATGGAGGAGGCTGCCTCTGCTGGACCTATTCTGAAGCCCGATACAACGATATACGAGTGCACGGTGTGTCAGAGAGTCCTCTACGACAAGAGAACTCTCAAGGTTCGTTCTTCTTGTTGCATATTGTGCATAAGCTCTGCTTTTGCATATGCTCTGACTTCAAGGCTAAAAGAAGAAGTTATTGTTATTAAATCTTGTTTAAATATTAATGTCTAAATGAAGAAATGTTGTCTAATTATGCATTTCTACTATTGTTTTAAAATGTTGTTTTTATATATTAATGCCATAATTTGCTCTAGGTTATGTATGTCTTATGGTTAATTTTTACGTATATGATACCTGTAATTTGATGCAAATTTGATTTTCTTTCATAATAAGCCTAGTGGTAAAATATAACTGTCTAGTGCACATACTTGTTACTTTATTGTCAGGTTGTTTTATGATTTATAGCTATTAGCTTATAATATTAATCAGCATCTACCACAAAGACTGTACTTAGAATTTCAAATTGCAAATATTAATCTTGTGGGTAAGGCTTACTGTTCATTGTCATCATTACCTTTTACGGGCAAAAGATTTTGACAAAGATTTACTGAAAGGTAAGATGATCATCTACAGTTATGCAAAATTACTTGCTACAAAGTCCAAGTTGATTAAGGCCAAGTTTAACTTCAGTCTCCTACTCGAATAGCTATAGTATGCCAATGACGGGGAGAGCACTGGATTTGAACTTTGCATCTACTGATCCGCTGTCGAAGAGCTTTTCAACCAGCCACCAGCTCAGCCCATTGATTTAGGTAAAGATAACGAGATCTGTTACAGTATTTTCTAATCTGCGACGTTTGTTTGTCTCTGACAGGTTCACATGAACAGCCACACCGGCGTGAGGCCGTACATCTGCGGCGTGTGTGAGAAGGGTTTCAAGTCTCCTCAGGCTCTGCGCGTCCACATGCGTCTGCACACCGGCGTCAGACCGTTTGCCTGCACCATGTGCGAAAAGACGTTCGTGCAGTCGTCAAATCTTATTGAGCACATGCGCAGACATGGAAGTAAGTCCCGAAATGTCTCTGCGTGAATCTAATGCAAGTTTAGTAGATACCTATAGATAATTCTGTTTAGAAAAGCTAATGTTAACTTCAGTTTCCTCACTTGAAACCGATGTCAGTGATGGGCGAGCCCAGGAGTTGAACCCTGCACATACTGATCCACAGTCTATCTTACTGACATTGTCAGTATAAGTTTATTATAATTCTGACTAAGACTATAGTTTATTATAATTCTGTTTATCAGTTATTGTACACTGACCTAATTAGCAGCTCTAGTAGGAAATAATTATCCATCCTTTAACATCTTACTGAAGAAATTGGCACTCCAGTCATTCGGAAATTGATTTGAGCTGACTAAAAGTTTATTATATAGTAATTTTAATTAATTTGATCTGTTAGCTATTAGCCATAAAATGGAGTTTATTAGCTCTCATTAATTTGGCAAAAGAACTTTTTTAGATTGTGAAGTATTGAATAGGAGTAATAGAAATTTAAAGATGTTTGAATCTCAATTGGTGTTTTAAGAAATACAATTCTAATTAGTTTTAGTAGCGGAAACTGTCTTCTAGTCTTGTAAGTTTTCTGTTAGTTATTGAAGCGTTGTGATATATGAACAAGCAGTTTAGTTTACGTGATATGTTTCTAGAGAATAAGAAGTACTCGTGTAAGATATGCGGCGACGAATACATGGAGCGATCTGACCTCATACGTCACTCCAATGCCGCTCACCCGGAACTCTCTGTTGGATCGGGCGGTCCTAAGAAAGCCATCAACTATCCTTGTCCCGTCTGCGGAAAAATCCTCAAGTTCAGAACCTCCATCAAAGGTCACATGATGATTCACTCGGGCGAGAGACCTTTCCTCTGCCAGCAGTGCCCGCAGTCATTCCGTGATCGTAGCGCCATGAGAAAACATCGTCTTCTACGTCACGGGGGTGCTAAGCACGAGTACATGTGCTCAACTTGCGGTGCTTCGTTTGTCCTGGCTGCATCGTTGAAGCGGCACATGATGACGCACAGCGACTATAAGGCGTACGGGTGCAGAGAGTGTGAGCGCAGGTTCAAGTCTCACTCTGCGCTGCGTGCACACGAGAGGATGCACACTGGTGAGAAGCCGCACGTGTGTGCTACATGCGGGAGGGCGTTCCTTGATCGCACTGGCATGATAAGACATCAGAGAACTCATATGAATAACACGATGTGAGGAGACATCGTGGTAGGAACTCGTGCTACTAAATTACGTAATGATTGTGGCATTGTGACTGAATGGGTATTACCAATCAATCAATCAATAAGAATTTAACATCCGGTTCCTCGCCATAAGGCAATGTCAGGGACGTCAAGTGAACTGGATAAAAGTTAAGATAAATGGACTGCTGTGTGTTCTGAACTTAACGTATATAGCTACTGAGCTATGTGGTGACAGCTCTTGTATATATAGTATATGCGTATATAAGAGTAGAGCGGGCTAAAAGCCAAAGCTATTCTTGAAAGTGTTTATAGTTGAAGCTGTGACTAATTGGATGTAACAATAGAAAGACTCTTTAATGCATCATGCTGTTTTCTTTATGAGGCGGTATGGTGTGATATTACTTTAGTTGATGTCGAAAATATAGCAACAGTCTTTAGACTCGTTTAATAAAGTTTGTTTGTATAAATCAAATTTATGTTATGTTTAAATAAGTTGCTTCTTTTTTCTCATTAAGGTGCCGTTTGTGTATGTGAAAGCTTGTGAATATTCAAGATATGCATTTCTAATTGTATCAAATTTACTCATTGGTACAACCCTTCTCCCTGAGACAATGTGAAATTTGATCGACAAAAGATGCCCTGGAACCCAGTGTTAAACAGTGCTGCATATGTTAATAGGCTCAGTCTATATATGCTGATTGTGAATTGTAGATTTACTGATAAATTTTGCTTAAAGTTGAAATGTATGTCACACAAATAATCCTAAATTTCTGGCAAAAAATTTAGACAAACTGAAACTGTACTGTAGACATTGTTGAAATATTTCCAACGTTGCTTTTGGATAATTAAGCTACTAGATGTTCTCATTAATTAATTTCACATTAACTTAACTATTTTAAATTAATTCCTTAATTTTTAAAGTGTTCGTAAATTGATTGTTAGATTGAACGTTAATATAAATGATGTGGTTATTGAAACTTCATTGATAAATTTACTAGAGTTTTGTTTTATTTTTTTAACATTTTCTGCATTATTTTCACCACAAATGAATGAGTGAAGTTTAGAAATAGATGACTTGTAAGATGTACGTTTGCAAAAAAATAATAAATATAAAGGTTTGAGGTTCGTTTTCTCATCCAAGTCTGATGTCGGGGACATAATTCTACCTATGCAACTTTTGCCAAATTGTGTTGCAATTCTACTGTGCCTTTCATATTACTTTCGGTTCTCAAGTGTGTAAGTTGTAGCATACCAGCCTGATATTTTGTGAGTTTGATGTTCTTATGTACAATTGTATTTTGGTAACTCGCTTATACTACATCACTCTGTTACATATTGTGGATTTAAATTTCCATCATCATGCATTCAGACTTTTAGCAAACATTTCTACCTCTCGGCTGGCTGCTACGGAAACTATTCACTCTACAGTAAAAGCCTTTTGCATCATTTCTCTTAGTCATGCACTTGTTCTGCATGTATCCAATTTGTTATAGGGGTCGGGAATTTGGTTACCACTCCGACGATAAAAGCATAAAATCTTGTGTGTAAAATGAAATAGCTCAACATCTTCAATAAGTTTAATCGATGGAAATTGGTGGTTGACTGTTACTATTAAGAGATTTCAGAGATACCGGTAACAACAGGTCTGACCTGTAAGTGTGGCCGACTTTCTCTGTCACGCCAGCTTTTACAGTCCGAAAAGTTATGAAATAACAGCTGTTGAATCCAATCAACACTCACTTTGTTGACGAATTAGAAATTATCGTGCTGTTTTTGTGATCAGCTTTACATTTTGAAAACTCCAGATAAATGTTAGATTTGGACTGTCTTAATAAATCTGTTTAACTAAAGTAATCATAGGTATTTTTATGCTGGTAACTTATTATAAAAATGTCTGAGTTTGCATGTGCTGTTTTGATACATTGATCTCTACGTGGTCTATCACTAGTCAGTGTAATGTCTTGCTGTAGCTTTCGATGCTCTACGAAAACTTTCACTGTAGGCTTCAATAGTCAGTACTAATTTGACGTTCATTTCATCAGCTTACGACAGCACCATGAACGACTCTAGCTAGGTACCCATCACCAAAGTGTCACATAAGTATATAAATTAAGGTATATAAATTAAAGTATATAAATTAAGTATATAAATAAAGGACGGCGGGATTAACGCACTTGGTTTAGTTGCGCGTCAATTATCGAAGTTAAGCTGCATCGACCTAGGTTAGTACTTTGTGGGTGATCACCTTGGAAGACCGAGTGTTGGTAAAAGCTTAGGAAGGAAAAAATCCCAGGGTGATGGAAGGTTATTCTTAAATCCGCGCCGGCTGCAATTGATGCGCCATCAAAAGGCAACGATTACTAATAACCATGGAGAGGTAGGAGGAAATGGGTCTTAAACAAGCATCTGTGCTTCCTGACCCAGTGTGCCGTTATGTAAATATTCTAAACGAAAAATGAATTAATTTCAATATACATGTATGTTTGAATTTAGAACCTTTTTGTGTGTTTGATGCATGCTGATATAAATTTGCCTGCTCTTAATTAACAATGTATTGTTGATGGCTGTAAGAAACACATACAATAGAAATCAAACGCAACATAAATAAAATAAAGTAAACGTATATAACTAGAGTACCAAACGCTATCCCTGCTATTGTATTGTTGATAGTATATTAAATATAATTCATGAGGTAAGAAGACTTGTCTTTGACGTCATATTTGACTTGAAAACATTACTATTCATGAAATAATTTTGAATTCAGGTTGCTTGTTCTTTGTTATTTCTGGACAGTTTTTTATAGCCTATTTAGATTGTTTTTGTGTGTAAATGTGTAAAACAAGATTATTGTATTAAAATTCAAGACGTAGGCCTAAGATTGGATTTATAAAATGTGAAATCAATCCTTTTGAAGTTTTCGTGTATTCTGTTGGGAAAGCTACAAGTATAAAGGAATTTTTAGCACATTTTATTTTGTATTAATTATTACTTTAACCCAAATTATTTATAATTGTGATGAATTTATGAAACTTACAGAGATATATTTTTTATTTATCTACACTATCTACTTATTTATCTACTTATCTACACTCAAATATAAAATGTTCAATGTAAGGTAAATTCAATATGTTATTAGTAGACATTTCAATCTTAATTTGATGTTTATTAAATCATCCTAATATTTGACAAGTGTACTAGATCCTGAGCTATGCCCTACTTGTGGGCATCAAGAGAGACTCTGCACTGTAGGGCCTGCCCTAATCGATAACAGTGCGCACTTATATGCCCTAATCGATAGCAGTGCGCACTTATATTTATATGCCCTAATCGATAGCAGTGCGCACTTATATTTATATGCCCTAATCGATAGCAGTTCAGACTTATCAGCGAGAGAATATATATTCGCTCCTTATCAGTGTCCTGTTCTGTCGTCATCATTCGATAGCGAATTGGACGTTAAAATGCTAAACATTTAGGTGACTTTCTTAAGCCTCCAGAGTTGTACGTAAGTAAAGAACATGAATCCTACAGCTATGATTCCATTGGCCATGATGTTCTGCCACAAGTCCCACGCCGTCCCGTAGGCGATGCCTTGCTCATTCAGATAGACGTTACCTGCATCTGGATAGCTGAAAATAACAAAAACTCTTTAGTCGGATATAAAAAATTGGCCAAAATGATCAGTTGTGATATTTGTTGAATGTTTAATAGAATGTATCTTCATAGATATATTCGGTCAGGAGCCAGTGGTAATGTCGGTTAAATATTCGACCGCGGATCAGTATGTGCGGGGTTCAAATCCTGGGCTCTCCCGTCACTGATATCGCTTTCGAGTGAGGAAACTGACGTTAACCTTAGCTTTACCAGCTTTTAATGGCATCGCTATACTTTACAACAATTAGACTACATACATACAGTAAAACACGCAATATGCAATAAAATACGCATAATAACAAGCACCACAATATTACCAACTATCATACATACCATAGCATAACAGTAAAAATCTAAGAGTTATTTAAAAAATTTCTGCAGTTTTCTAATTTTCATTCATAGCACCCTATGTTTTATTCATGGACTGACGATTGGTCAGTTTTCTAGTTACCGGTATTGTTCTTAGTATGTATGTCCATGATTTGTTTAACAAGATGTTTGCGAAAGATTTAGTTTAACAACAACAACAATAATACCATAAAAAAGTAAACACGTATTATAGTGAATAATCAACTATGTTGATCTCTATCACTTTTCAATACCACATGTTTAATCCGTCAAGCAATTCCATTTTCCGTATAGCCAGTCCAGTGAATGTCCGAGATTTTACTCTCAGATCAGCGCGGCCGGGATTCGAACCCACGAGCGTTCAATTCACCTCAGGATTTGTCATTTAAAACTTCATGACGTTACCCCTACGCTATTTAGACATTCTAAAAAAAGTGCTACTAAAAGTGCTACTGTTTTACATGACAACATCGAACACCATGAAACCAAATCAAATCCGATGAACAGAATGTAGGTGGTCAATAAACGGTGCGAGCCAAAATCCGGGTAGTCAATCCAAGGAAGGGTACCAGTGGTGTGGAGGTTTACGTGTTGGTCTCAGTTCATGGACACTAGGTGGATAGGAAAGATCAAAGGGAAAAGCTTCTAACTGCCTATGAAACTGTTTGCGAAGTAGGAAAGGCTGATCGGGAGAAGATGAGGGGTGTGCGCAGAGTGAAAGGAAGAGAATTCCAGATCTGTGGGGCAGCATGGTGGAAGGGCCGCCTAGGCAGCTTGCTGCGAGAAGGAATTCAATTAAGGAATTGAACTTTTTCTGTGTATGCTTCCCCGTACATATATCCGTTAGAAAGACTCAAATTTAATTAAATTGATTACTCCAGAAATCATTATAACTGCGTAGAATTGACCTAATATCGTCGCACAGCATTGCACTAAGGTGGAAAACCCGACCTTAAAACCCATTTTAGGAATAATTATTTGAGGTATGATTGTGGCATGAATCTACTCGACACGTGATGCTAGGCTGGCAACATGCATCCTTTTATTGCGTCTAGATCTTCTCTGGCTGTACGAGTATGATGTACAATTTGTATTTTAAATCTAAAAAATTATCTAAAATCCCAGGATTCTATGAACTAACGTTTCGTGACTCCACTGCGCGTGCTAACACGTACTAGCTGTTAAAATAGAGATCTTTTACTTACGGAGTGTGAGTTCCATTTGGTTCAACAATGTAGTAGGACTGATTATATAGTTCGTTTATAACCATAGCCTATAGAAAATAATATAATATCATATAAGAAAGGTATCATTTACGTAAAATTTTAAATGTACTGTATTAATGTTAATATAATAAGCTTTATACTGTTAAATTACTGTCAGCATCATTCAATCAATAAGAATTTAACGTCCGGGTCTTAACGGTATAAGGCAATGTCAGGGACGTCTCAAGCAGACTCTGCATCAACAGACGTCAAAGTGTCACACGATGACGACTAAGTATGCAAAAACCGAAGAGAAAGAGAGATCAAAACAGTGCAAGTCCATACTCCGAGGCAAGGCTCCACAAGAATATTGCCCTAGGGCGGAAAGAGAGGTTTTTAGCTTGGCTGGAGAGTCAATATCATCAACGTTGCTGAATATCTATCATTATCTTCGTCATTACTGAATCGCTGTCATCATAATCAACATCACTTGAGGCACTATCAATATCACCGTTATTTTCTTAATACGAAATCATGTTTGAGAATATTTTCTAATAAATCAAAAGTAAAAATTGTAAACACATATAGTGAAATGATCAACTATGTTGATATCTATCACTTTTAAAACCGTTATGCAATTTAGACCATTTTCCGTATAATTATTCCAATGAATGTCCGAGACTTTACTGTCAGATCTGCGCGGCTGGGATTCGAACCCAAGAGAGTTCAATTCACCTCAGGATTTGTCATATCAAACTTCAAGGCGTTACCCCTACGCTATTAGACATTCTACGCTAATAAGTACTTAGTACAGCTTACGTTGAAGCCGTAGTGTATGATGCTAAGGTACTGTAGCCAGCTCATCCAAGCTGCCATTGTAGAGAGGTTGACCAGCAAACCTCCGAAAACCTGCAGCCAGCAAACATAGATAACACTAGTACATCGTGTACTAATACTGTTCATTTATATAGGACCATAGAGTAATATTTAATCCACGAAATAATACATTGTCTAGGTCTATACAAAAATATACATGTATAGGCTGATGCATTACTATGTAGGCCTATACACTAATTTATGAGCTATACGCTAACATATAAGCCTATATAATACTATATAGGCCCATAAACTAATATGTAGACCTCTACAGGCCGATGCACAGAGGCTCAAGGAATGATTGACGTACACAAAAGAATAAATGTACCGACTGATTGATGCAGAGAGAAAGAACGATTGATAGAGAAACAAAGAGATAGGTACAAGGACAAATATAAATAGTCTCAGAGAGAGAGAGAGAGAGAGAGAGAGAGAGAGAGAGAGAGAGACTGTCTAGCAGACAAATGAAAAAATGTTGAAAGAGTTACAGAAGAGATAAAAGAGAGGATAGCCAAATACTAAGAGTCACATCGAGCTGCCGACTGAGAGTAGATATGAATTAGTACGCTAGATAGACAGACAGACAGACAGACAGACAGACATGCAGACAGACAGACAGATATAACTGTAGCGACAGTGTTACCATCATGAGCGTGTAGATGGTAGCGACGGCTATGTTAGCCACAGCGAACACCGAGAACGAGGCGCTGACGAGGAAGCCAATACCAGAGGCAGCCATAGTGGTGACAAACAGGGCCAGGTAGAATATGAAGAACTTACTGACGTCCATCTGAAAACCTGGACAGTTTAAAACATTACATCATGCATTAATAAAATAGAAAATGGGTGCTTGGCTTTTGTAAAGCTAGCTAAATCTATATGGAAAATAAAGTGAATGATCACAGTCTTGATGGAGTCTCAGAGAGATTACAATTTTGTACCCTGCCTGACCAATCAACTCGCTCTCGAAAATCGAATATGGGGAGCGATATGCTCTCTCTCTTTCTCTCTCTCTCTCTCTCTCTCTCTCTCTCTCCCTCTACATTGTTTGGCAAAGTAGGAGGTCAAAAGGTACATGTTCATACACAGATTCTGCTTTGCTTTCAGGCTCATAAAGAGCACTCTATAGATCAACAGGTTAGTCCCTTTACAAAGGGATATGCCTTACCCACACCGTATGTAACCTATAGCTTTGGAAAATATATTTCTTGAGGTGGTTTTCCATTGCTTTCTTCAGTTTTTGCTTTGTCGCCTCTTTTATGACACGTGTAGTTAACGGTTGGTCTATTCGTCAGTGTCTTGTACACAACACGTGAACGATAACAATAGCATTGCAATCACACAACACGATATGCTTTATTGTTGGATAAAACGCTGTAGTTCTATTCAATGGAGCTCAATGGTCTGGCGTACAGTTTTCAGTGGACTATAAATTTTAAACTACACTCATTTATGTCAAGTAAAGACGCATTACAGTGAAATGATCAACTATGTTGATATCTATCACTTTTACTACCATATGCTTAAACCGTTAGGCAATATAGAACATTTTCCGTGTAACCAGTCCAGTGAATGTCCGAGATTTTACTCTCAGATCAGCGCGGCAGGGAATCGAACCCGCGAGAGTTCAATTCACCTAAGGATCTGTCATTTAAAACTTCATGATGTTACCCCTGCGCTACTAAGACATTCCATACATGTACGTGTGGATATAGAATTTGTACAGGTCGATACGTACCGATCATGAAATAGGCGATGATAGCGAAGCATGTTAGAGGTACAAGCCTCATTGGTATGATGTCACAGAATAACTTTGCGAAGAAATAGGCTGAGACTCTGTAGAATCCGCTAGCATTCTCGTGTCTAGAAGATAGTTTAAATACTTTAAACAATTATTATTAGGTGCATGTCTATAGAAGCTACTACAATAGTCCGCTGTTAATATTTGTTTAACGAATGGTTAATGGTATAACATTCTCTAAAGATTTTATATACAATTTACTTTGTACATTTAAATAAAGAAATAACTGCTGACGCTGGTTTACATAAAATTGTGGATGGCCTGAACATTAGGCCTACTGCATTAAACTATGGAATGAAAATGAATATCAAGGAAATCAAAGCGATGAGAGTGTCCAAAAATGTAGAATCGCGCAAGCAAGAGGCCTTCAGTTATGGGAAGGAACTACCAGCAAAAAGTTTGAAGTTATCCAAGAAGATAAGGATTGTAAACACTTTAATGTGGATCAAGTACGCTCCTATACACTTGTGAAACACGGATGTTGAGAAAAGAGGATATTAGGAAACTGGGAGCATTAGAAATTTGGCTATGGCGACGATCAACTGGACTGACAAGATTACGAACGAAGAAATGCTTCATAGGGTTGCATAATAGACGGTTGGTAAATATCATAAGGAAAAAAAGAGCATGGGTTATGTCCTGAGAGGGAATGAATCACTTGAAGAGGCAATTGAAGGAAGAATGATAGGAAAGAAGATTTTAGGAAGACCGAGACTTGGGATGCTGGATGATTTGATAACAAATTCTTGTGTTGATATGAAGAGAAAAGCTGAGGACAGAAATATGTGGAGGAGTTATGCGCCATACACCTGCCAATAGGCAGTGCACTAAGAGAGAGAGAGAGAGAGAGAGAGAGAGAGAGAGAGAGAGAACTTCACATCAATATTTTAATGGTTTAAGATTCTGTAGTTGAATTAGAGTGTATCGCATGGTTACTTATCACAATGACAGATGGTTAGCTATCAAGCTCTACTTATTCATTAGCTCAACTCTAATTAATTATGAATTGAAAGAAACACAACTAATTGATAAATACGTCAGTCCATAATTTTGGCGCTATATCAACATTCTAAACAATAAAGCCGTCCGTATCTTCGTACTTACATAAATATTTTTCTTTCCTTGATGAACAACTCCACTGCAGACAA
Source organism: Enchytraeus crypticus (assembly GCA_905160935.1). Lineage (NCBI taxonomy): Eukaryota > Metazoa > Annelida > Clitellata > Enchytraeida > Enchytraeidae > Enchytraeus > Enchytraeus crypticus. The sequence continues at coordinate 937,369 of CAJHZI010000720.1, read as the reverse complement.
ATTGCCGAAAACCTGATTCATGATAATGAAGAAAATCGCACCAACTCTGAAATACGAATAAATGATAAATAAAATCGAAAAGTAGGCCTTTCACAAAAAGAAAATCTTAATGCGTATTTATTTTATTTGCTAAAATATTTGTTGACTATATTGAGATTATTTTACTATAATATTTCTCTTATATTTAGGCATACAAATTATTATGGAAAATAATCATTTTGACAATTTTCGCTTCTGCATTACATGCCATATCAATCAATTCGACGCATTTGTGAAGTTTTTGGTAAAGTTATCAAGAATTTTGAGTTTTAGAGTTGCTACGCCTACATTTTAGCAGTAAAATAGTACAAATATTAAGGTTAAATGTTTAATATTAAATTGAGTAACTTATTGCATATCGAATGACAGACTACGCTAAATACTCGGCAGATGCTATTTGTAGTTTATTAATTGAAATGACGGAGCTTTGGATTGGTCATAGTCACCTGTTCTGTATACCTGATGGGTATTGAAGATTAAGTTGAAAGTAAATGAGACCGACAAGTGCAGCAAAAAATATGATGACAACCAACTGAAACAACAAAAAACATTTGGTATATTAAGTAAGTTATTAATGATAATTAATATTCATCATGTATGTCACCAGTGGGATGGCTGAATTGGTTGAATGCTTGGTTGTTATGCGGGAGACCGTGGTTCGAAGATTACCTGAACCTTCTCCAAAAGAGCCCAGCAGTATAAAAGCAGACTTCAGCGTCAGCTTAGTGAGCTTTTATTGTTCTTCCTCATACAATACATTTTTATAGTGTAACTTTCTTTCAGATTCGCCAGTTACGGATTATTGGACACTCTTAGACTGATTCTTCTACAGAAATGTTTGCTCATGCCTTTATTTCTTTAAAACTGGATTACTGTAGTTGCTTGTTCCTGAAGAGTTGAAATAAATATGTAAGTGATAGACTGTAAAGGATTCAGAATGCAGGTGCAAGATTAATTCTTAGCTCTGAGCTCTATGATTCTGCCGAACCTTTGCTACAGTAACTTCATTGGCCCTAAGTCAAAGATTGATCGTAGTTTGGCTCGTCTGCACACTGCTGATGAATTTACTAAACAATGGGTCAACCAGTGCGACATATGAAGAAAAAGAAGAAATGGCTTAAAATTTTAGACCACATTGAATTTAAATCCAGTCTCACAATAATCAAATGTTTGAATAACTCAGCCACTGCAAATGTTACTGATTACTACTGTTTTCTAGAAAGTGTTTCTTCTGTAAGGAAAATTTGTTTGCGATATGCTGTATCAAGAAAACTTGCTGTTCCCAAATTCCGTACCGTTTCTTATGGTGACAAGTCTTTTCTGATTTCTTTTCAAGTAGGTTACAATGCTTTTTATTAACGTTTAAAATAAGGAAATTCAGTTAGCACAGACACCAATGCAGAGACTTAATTCAACTGCTGTAGTGGGGGAGGAGTGGAAGGGCTTATCCACCTCGACACCATTTTCGATAGTAAATTTCTAATATTTCAGAAATTAACGATATTAAACTATATTTTTATTCTAACGGGAACCAGAAAATGTAATTGAATTGGCAGAATATTAAATATTCGCGAAGCAATTGCGACAAGCTTTCAGTATATTAAGTAACTGCACTCACTCGCATTCTGCTTACCTGGGCTACAGATGTCTGTGGATTTCTGTAGAGGTTGGTTATAGCTCTCCAAGATAAGTAGTACAACTGCGCAAATCAAAATAAGACATCAAAATTAATTTAATTAAAATCGAAATTAGAAAGAGAATATTATACGGTCTAGTTTTGAAATGTCATACATTATGACTGATATATTGGTATAATCTAAACACTCTAGACTGGTGTTAAAATTCATCAAGTCTTCATAAACCAGTATAGTTAAGTCAAATGCGAAATTCTCAACTGAATTAGGAAGGTGTTATAATTCTCTGCTATAAAAATAGTATTTTCTTTAATTAATACGATTGAGTATTTTTACAGAAAATATTTTGACAACAAGTTTTAATTAATGAATTAAAACGGCCGTTTTCACCTGCACGAAAAAGGAAGTAGCGTAGTTAACTTTCTTGATTTGACTCTGATCTCCCTTGTTCCTCTGATACTCAGTCCAGATTGGATCCAACTGACTGTTAACTCTGCAACATGAAGTAAAGTAAACGTGCATTATAGTGAAATGATCAGCTATGTTTATATCTCTCACTTTTAATACCTCATGTTTATTAAACCGTTAATCAATTCAGCCCATTTTCCGTATAACCAGTCCAGTGAATGTCCGAGATTTTACTCTCAGATCAGTGCCGCTTGGATTCGAACCCAAGAGGATTCATTTCACCTCAGGATCTACCATTCAAACTTCATGACGTTATCACAACTGTATTAGGACATTCTGATTTGCTATGAAGCACATTCTGCACGTGCAATATAACTGCCGTGATCTTCCGTGTTAAGATAAAATCTGGTATTGCGCTCCATATAATTGTTTCCTCAATCTAGCATTTAATCATATCAAAATAAAAATTCATTTATCATCTTTTACAATATATATCATTGTATCTAGCAAGGAATAATAGCATTGTTATTCTCTTAAAGTAAATGTTCTTGTTTTTAAATTTGCAACATGCTTCTATTAGAAAGGTCTGAGAGAGGAATTTCAAAAAATAAGGTAAGATGTATGTATTTCAGATCCTCATAATTCTGTCTACATCTACATTGAGTTCATCGTTTCTGAGAAGGAATAATAACATTGTTATTAATAGCTGTATATGAGACGATGATTCCTAAGCTTAATGCAGTTCTCTATGTTAAATTTAAACGCAAATGAGTGAGAAAAATTCAACTCAGTAACATGCAATTGAGAGTGAATTGTATATGCTTGCCATTGAGGAATTAATGTGTTTTCATTTATTACGAAAATGATAAAAAAAACTATACGAGATGTAAGGCAAAACGGTACAATATTTGGAGTCTTAGGCCCTATATAATTCCATTACACCTATTAATTGTGTTAAAATGTTCTTCTTCGAATAATAATTTTTTTAATATAAAAATCCTAATAGCTAAACACTAATCACTTTTTAAAAGCGAATGACTTACCCATTGAGCCACTCTGATTGGGCGTACTGGTCACAGATCTCCTGCGCAATGTTACATTCTCTATCTACCACAGGCAGCTCTGTCACCATACCCAGCTCTATGTCCACATTGCCTGTGCACGTAAACACATCTTTCTCTCTCACTCTCTCTCTCTCTCTCTCTCTCTCTTAGTACACTGCCCACCGGCAGGTCCATGGCATATAACGCCTCCACTCATCTCTATCTTCCGTTTTTCTCTTCATGTCCACATACGAGGGGATCCCCAAATCATCTATAACATTCGTTTTCATATACCATTATTCTTGGGGGATTCTGCTTATGACTAGGTGGGCCCCCTATGCCTTTCTCAGCTTCGACTAACATTTACTGGGCAGGGGCGTCATTCCCTGAGAAAACAATCTTGTCTACCCTAACAGGATTGTTTTTCCTGTTTAGACACATATAAGTATTTTTATCTGTCCAATAGTTTCAAGGAATGACTTACATGCATATGAGTGATATGAGCTTAGTCTCTCTATATGTCTCTGTCTCTGTCTCTTGGTCTCTCTGTCTCACTCTCTCTATATTCTGCTAACAGCTAAGTGGCAGGCTCAAGATTCTACTAACAATCTTCTTTCAAGCTCAACTGGAAAGTTCATTGACTCTAACTTAATTGATACTGACTAACTAAGAAGGAATCTGCGTTGACTAAACAACGGTTATTTTGCTCCCATCACAAAGGCTTGTCTATTCTAGAACTTGATATTGTCTTTATCTTAATTAACTATGGTTTTAAAGATGGTTTTTAGAGCCTTCCTGACTTTTTCGAAGTCGTCTTTGCACTTTCAGTTTGCGGTTGGACTATTCTAAGAGGCTCAGACGCAAAGAGGGTTATCTTGGTAACCGCGTACACTAGAAAAGAGCGAGACCTCTAATAATTCTAATTCTCCATATTGTTTTGTTAGAGGAAGATCTGGAGAAAGGACAAGGAAGAGCCTAATTAATTAAGACATGTTAGGTAATATAAACAAATAGTTTATAATTGTTTAAATATTTCTTAATATTTCTAACAAATAATATAACAATATGATATATATATATATATATATATATATATATATATATATACAATACTATATATATAATATATATATAATATATATATATATATATATATATATATATATATATATATATATATATACAGGGTGCGCATTAAAATATCCTCCTAGCACAATTGCGATAGCTGGTAAAGCTAAGGTTAACGTCAGTTTCCTCAGTCGGCAGCGAAAGTGCCAGCCATAGCTTAGTCAATTCTTAATATTTCGCCTTGAAATTTTAAGGTTCTCTTGTGGAGGAATTTAGCCACAAGCTGACCAAATTTTGTAAAAATATTTTTAAGGGAACCGGAGTTATCCAAGTTTTGCGAAAAAATTGATTTTTTTTCAGTTAACACGCAACGTAAAACGCCAATTAGAATCAATTCCTTTTTGAAAATGTGCTGACCGTGAAAAAGGTCGTTAGATGATGACGACTCTGATATTGTGCTACAATGTTTGCCCGAAATGAACGCCCTGGGCTTTAATGCCGGCCAGAAGTCTTTTCTTACAGATAAAATTGCGCTGTCAATGGACTGCTGTGGTAGGTCTTTCCAGATCTCTTGAAGAACAGCCTTTAATTCCATTGTGTTTCTGGGTTTGGGCTTGAAAGCACGATACTTTTCCAACATGGGTCTCCAGACAAAGAATCAGGTGGATTAAAATCTGGAGAATTGGGAGGCCAATCATCCATTTTTATGAATCTGGCCTGTATTGTACAAGAAGGTATTGCGCAAGACGTGAAGAGTGAGCCGGCGCGCCGTCCTGTAGAAAAATTAAATCATTTGACTTTAACTTGTTGCAGTCTTCAATTAGTTTCGGCAGAATATTGTTAGTGTAAAATGATCAATCAAAAAGGAATTGATTCTAATTGACGTTTTACGTTACGTGTTAAATGAAAAAAATAATTTTTTTTGTAAAACTTGGATAACTCCGGTTCCTTTAAAAATATTGGTCTGCTTGTGGCTTAATTCCTCCACAAGGAACCTTAAAATTTCAAGGCTAAATATTAAGAATTGACTAAGCTATCGCAATTGTGCTAGGAGGATATTTTTTAATGCGCACCCTGTATATAATATATATACACAGTGTATATATATATATATATATATATATATATATATATATATATATATATATATACACACACATATATATTATCCAACCGTTAGACATGGTGGGTAGGGCGGGGCTAGGGGCGGGGCTGAGATGTCGCAGCGCGGTAGAGTCCCCGTTGATGACATCGAGGAAGAAGTCCGGAGGATTGTTGTGGACCTCGCACTGATGACCTGCGGTTAAATAATACCAGATAAAAAAAATTAATTTTCTAAATGTGTTTAACTCGATGTTATTAAAATTATTTGTGGCAGAGAGAATCGAAGAGAATCTGAATTTCATTGACAATCAGATTTTTTTGTATATAATACCAGGCTCTCCGAGACCAATTATTTGTGTGCTAGAACAACCTCAGAATTTTTAAAATCTTATGCATATTGAATCTTAATATAAAATCTTATGTCAATTCTTGGAACCAAATACCTCCTGATATCCGCAATTCGAGGTCTCTAGCTCAATTCACCAAACGTTACAAATGCATATTGTTTGATGGCTTGTAAATGTCTATATTTTCGTTTTTTGTGTAAATGTTCAGATAGAATTGTGACTTAGCTAACTGCTTTCTAATCAGATTAATTTGTAATTTATTTTCCTTTCTTGTAGTTTGTTCATTAATTCTGAGATAAATTTTTATTTCGGTTGATTTTGCATTATACATGTATATGTCAATAATGAGTTAAAGACGGTGGTCAGCTAGATAAGATGTGCATCATCTTCCCTGACGGCCGTTGTTCTGGTGTTTATAGACTGTTTGACACACTGTGTTCCTGAGAATTTTTTAAAATTTTATTTCATTTAAATGTTTATTTCTGTTTGCATTTGTCAGTGATTTGGTATTGATGCTGAAATAAACACATTTATCTCTCTCTCTCTCTCTCTCTCTCTGACCTAAATTAATCTTAAGAAATTTTAAGATAGTGTTACTGATTAAAGTTAAATTTAAACATACATTTAAGAGAATTCATTATCTAATTTGATATTTATCGATTTCTATACCTAAATCTAGGTCACATTTTAGGCCTCTACAGGCAGTGACTGTAAATCATATATTTCTTATATGGATCCCTGTTTCCGATCTTACAAGATATGCAGTTATCGTTAGAGAAGCCGTCTTTCTATCGTGGCTATAGTATATATAATAGATGAAGTCCCACAAGCTGTTTAGTTAGCAGTACCATCACTTCTGTGAATAGTCGAGATTTTAGACTCTTATATAACTCATTCTGAAATCGATTACGAGATCTGAGGAACAGCTATCTAAAGCTGCTGACTTTATCTCATGTTTCACAGACTGCTTAGCTCAGTTTAGACATTTTTTCAAATAAACTGAAACTTTGTTACGCTGACCAACAAGCCGCCTAAAACCTCCACATATTTATAGTAACATTGCAATTAATTAACTGACAACAGGCTATTGCACTGCTAACCTAGAGATTGGAAAAATTCCAGAGCTTCATCTGCTGGACCGTGATATCCAGTTCTACCGCTAGCCAATAGCATGAGCCTGTCAAACTGCTTAAATATGGCGTACCTAGGCTGATGAATGGAGAAAATTATTGTCCGGCCTTTGGTCGATAAACTGAAAATAAATGGTGCTATAAAATATCAAATGCTTTTATGTGTATACATTTTTATGATTAGTAAGCTCGAGCGACGAATTATCATTTAATTTTAGAAATTCCGATATTAATAGACTTATCTCATATGAAATTCCAGATGTTTTATTACATAGGAAATTTCAGATGTTCTGTTACATAGGAAATCGAAAATCTTGAATTTCGATTCAATTTAGGTATATATTTCTGAATTATCTGAACTTAATATTAAACGAAGCACAATAACAATATCTTAGAATAGCGACTAGATGACTGCGTTCTGAGAGTTGGTAGCAGAATTACGTGATAAGTTGGAGGTTAAGAATTCTAAAACCGACAAGATCGTTTAGCTTATTTTAAGTATGGAAACAAGCGTTCTTGTTCTTCTAATTAGGCCAATATACATGACACAACGCAAGTGTTTACAGAATTAATTTGAAATGTAAGGAATATGCACCTGCCCCAACAACGCCTCTATTCCCTACAATGCGCTATTCTCTTCTATTATTGAACATTTCTCATATAACTAATGTGAAATGCTTGTGATGAATAAATAAATAAAAGTAAATAAATAACAAATTTTTAAAAAATATATTTATTTATATGTAACTCGTAATATTTGTCATGTAACTCGTATGAAATTCGTGTGATGAATAACTAAATAAATAAATATTTCGCTATAGCTGTACAATTCTGACGCTAAGGCTTACTCGTGCAGAAGGCTCATGACAGCATTGGCTGTGCTCGCATCCAGTCCCGTGGTGGGTTCATCGAGGAAGAGTAGGCTGGGAGACACGATCAACTCCATGCCTATGTTAGTTCTCTTCCTCTCTCCTCCTGATATGCCTCTTATAAACTCTGTTCCTACCTGAATCAATCAATTAATTAATAAATCAATCAATCAATCAATCAATCACTCAATCAATCAATCAATGATCAACTCCATGCCTATGTTAGTTCTCTTCAGTTCTCCTCCTGATATATCTCTTATAAACTCTGTTCCTACCTGAATCGACAAATCATTCAGTCCGTTTTCAATATGATTATCTAGAAATTTCACTAGATTATCATCAAGTAAAATTTCTAGATATTCATATTGGAATCATTTATGACATCGCAGTTCGTTGAGGAAAACTTAAGTTATTTGCTGATTTTCTAATAAATGTTGCGTCTTTTCTCTAAGACTTTTTGAACTGATAGGTAATATTATAACAACGGTTATTACATAACCGTTTAAGCATGTGGTATTAAAAGTAATAGATATCAACATACTTGATCATTTCACTATAATGCGTGCTTACTTTTTTAAAATATTGAATGGCTTGAGGATATATAACTTTGATTACGTTGTTAAGGTCAATTGGTCTGAAAAAAATAAGATTTTTCAATCGGATGTCACTCACATCAGCTGAGGCGTTCAGCTGCTGGGCTACTTGATTAAATGTTCATATTTTGCTGTGTTGCATTTACCTAGAACAAAAATTGAACTATACTTATTGGATTGATTGATATTTCAATTGTTTTGTTGATTTATCAATTTTATGCTTAGATTGAATGTCTTGATTGCTATAAACTTTTAACTGCTTTATATGATTTATTTTTCTATATATGTTATGGGCACATGTTAGTGCCTTCGTGGCTTTTGTGTCCTTTTCACTTTATCTCATGTATTTCTCGTGTACGATTTTACCGAAGTGAAATAAACATGATTCAATTCAATTCAATCAAAGCAGGGTCTACCTTGCTGTCAGCACATTTCGTCAAGCCAAGCTCCTCCACAGTTTCTTGCACCAGTTGCTCCTTGTCTCTTCTGCTGAATTTCTTATTTGACAGGCGTAGATTTGCCGACAGCATAAAATTTTCACGTACCGTTAGTGTACCCATAACCACGTCGTCCTATAATATATATATAAATATATATATATATATATATATATATATATATATATATATATATATATGTATGCATAGAAGAGTCGAGGCGTAATGTACCATGGACCTGCCAGTAGGCAGTGCACTAAGAGATATATATATATAATGATCATCATTATCAACATCATCTTCCCTTAAATCCCAGTTTAACCATGGGGTCGGGATACGAACAGACTTTCTTTTATCCACTCGTTAAGTATATATATATATATATATATATATATATATATATATATATATATATACAGTATATATATATATATATATATATACTTATATATATATATATATACAGTATATATATACTTATATATATATATATATATATATATATATATATATTTACATGTATATTAAATACAGTATATATACGAGTATACACTGCTACTGTTGTACACTATTTATATATGTACATATTACAACAAATTATCAGTGTACTTTGAAATTCTATTGTAAATAATGTACATATAGTTAAGAAATTGCGCATGTACATGTATGTTATGTGCGAATATATGTACCACAGTTTAAGTCCTTCATGCTGATGTGTGTGAAATCGTTTGAAAAAATTCAATAAAAATTGTCTTTGTTATTTTTTACTCATTCCGTTACGAGTCCTAATCCCGTTCATCATGATACCGAATAGAGCCATTAGGAACTGGAATGGAACGTAGACTGGTGGAGGGAAAGAAAAGTAGAGATAGAAAAAAATAAAAAGAGAGAGAGAGAGATATATATAAAAAGAAAAAGACGAAGGAAAGTGTAAAAGAATATAAGGAAGTTAGTAAAATAAGCTAACAACTAAGGTCTAAGGTTAACGTCAGTTTCCTCACTCGAAAGCGATGTCAGTGAAGGGCGAGCCCTGGATTTGAACCCCGCACATACTGATCCGCGGTCTAATATTTTACCGACTTCGCTACAGGCTGCAGCCAGTGGCAATGTCGGTAAGATATTCGACCAGTAGTAAATAGAATAAAGTAGTAACAGTAGAATTTCAGTGGATACGTGGAGCAGCATACAGATACTTTGCATTATTAAAATGGTTAAACGTTTGTTAAATTCAAACCTGGACAACATAGCCGGCCATACATTTGAAATTTTTAGGTTGGGGACTTCCATCAATAAGGACCTCACCGGAAAGTCCTTGCGGATCCTTGCGTCCTGCCAGGATATCCAGTAAGCTGTAAGTACAACAATTACATGGACTGCATAATGATAGTAGTGAATGGCACGATTTAATTTTTATTTTTGATTTTGATTTTGTACTTTTCTGAACTTGAACTGTACCATTGTTTGGTTCCGCTCGGTTTCTAGCTATCCCTCCTGCGTAGAGATGATGCTGTTAATGCAAGCGATGCGATGGTCAGCCGCAATTTCTAATAAGTATGATCTCACCTCAGATGTCTGAAGTGAGATCATACTGATTAGAATAGATTTCAAATAGATTCAATCTGAGTATAAGAGTAAATAGAATTTCATTACCACGAAAAATGAAAAATCACGATGTTATACTCACGATGTCTTTCCTCCGCCTGTGGGTCCAAGAATTGCATTCATTCCTTGATTAAACAGCCCACTGTAACACACGCACGAAATCACAGGAGTTTGGATAGACACCGTCATATTAAACAATAACTACTAATTGTAATGTTACTTGAAATGAATGGAAATGTTTACTTTTGTGTTATATTCATTGACCTTTGATAATGCTTATTTACAAATATTTACAAATCCTTTTCACTCACTAACGAGATCTTCGCTGTCAAATGAGATGACAAGTACCGCAATGCTTTGCTATTACCGCATGAAATAGAAAATTTAGCTTAAAACTTTAAGCTTTATACTTTACGTTTCTTTTCCCCAGTATCTGCGTTGAGCGACTCTCGCCCAATGGCAACTCTTCGAATAGCAACTATTCTTAATTCTTCAGGTAAGCTCATCAGTAAAAAAGCTAATATTAACGTTAGTTTCCTCGCTCGAAAGTGATGTCAGTGACGGGTGAGCACAGGATTTGATCTCCGCACATACTGATCCGCGGTCGAATATCATACCGACATAGCCACTGGCTCCAGCCAGTAGGCATATACACAATTTATATTTTGGATTCAGTAAAATTTGCTGTGTACTAATTTAAAATCTCTTGATAAAATTAATCATCTTGTTTACTCTTTATTAATGAAGTGCTCACAAATTAAATAATAAGTAAATAATGATTCTGCTAAGATGACACACAGTGCTATGGTTTTGTTGTTGCATTTAGAAATTACTCGAATCGTCAGGTACGTACCTAACATTTTTCAGTATTTCCTTGGGAACTGAACCACATTTTTTCTTTGGATTGCTGACCTGCACTGTATAATGCAACGAGTGAAAACTAACTTCAGGCCCTTGAGTGGGCATAGATAAGGCCCTGCCCAGACCAGACGTCTTACCCCCCTCCATTGGAGACCCGGTGGAGCTTACTGGTTCAATGCTGCAGTCCTTCATTGCAATCTCGTAACTCGGCATAGATACTTCTCAAAGATATTATTAATTCTATTCTACTAGAGCTTCAAAACGATCAACAATTATATATTTATATGGTATACAAAATGGCTTAAGTTTTTATTATTCCTATTTTGGTTTCGGGACATTTCGGATGAGCTCGTTGGACGTGTTCCGTTTAAGTCGACCTATGTAGATCCACCTGAATCAAATCCAGGGTTCGGCTCGTCACTGATGTGCTTCGAGAGAGGAAATTGACGTTAAACTCAGGATAATTGATCACACTAACACTGTAATTGATGTAACTACACAATGCGGCGCAGTGTCTGTGGAAAATCACCTTTAGATGATTTTCTGCCACTATAATTATTTAAGTTATTTTTTGCAACTTCAATCTACAAATACATAGCGCAGTACCCTATTAGTTTCTTAAACTACATAGGCTATTCCTGAATTAGGCATAGGTCAATTCGTAAAATCTATTTATTTTTGCCTACTAAATATCTTAGATTCAAATTCTATTGTAGAAGAAGCTATAGCTATTGGCGTATCCGAGATACGAATTGCATTCGTTAAATTAATTGATGCTAATTAATTTGGTCGCTTCATTAAGATAATTAATCAATTATGTTACTTTATTCATTAAGCTTATCTCATTCATTGGTATCCCGAAAGGCTGGGGTAGATCATAGGATTGTGTTGCGGTTAAAAGCTAAGCTTGGATATACTACAGGCTACACTAGAGAGAGAGAGAGAGAGAGAGAGAGAGAGAGAAGTGTGTTTAATTTCAAATTTCAAACAATCAACAACAGAAGTACAATCAGCTAGATGTAAATATAAAATGAATATAACCATTGTAAGTAAATCATACATAAGGTGCATAAAATTGAAACGAACATAATGAATGATACAATTAATTAAAACAAGCCCAATACAATCGGTCCCTAGTGAGAGCATTGCTCTATCTAGCTAGTCGCCGAGATGGTATGGGAAGGTGCTTCTATGAGTATATTTTACCAGTTCTTGAATATTAAGATTTATATAGGATTCTAAAATTATATACATTTTTAACCGTTTTTATGGAATAGGTTACACTATTTCATATTAGAACACAGAAAAATAATCGAGTTAATAATTTTAAGATTGGAATGAAACCACAAATAGTTAGTTTGAGACAGTCTAGTGTCATACTCATGGTTAGCAATTCTGTTGACAAAATATTCTCTATTAATATTGGAAGCAGGCCTATTACTATCAGATTGAGTATATTTGTATATTAGTTTACCAATTGCTAATCTGAATAGTAAACTAACAGGAAGTACATAAAAATTTTGGTGTAATTCTTTAACATCGCAAAATTTATTTTGATCTGGTAGATTTGTTAGTACCTTATTCATTGCAACTTGCAATGGATGTAACATCGATCTACTAGTATTGCCGTATATTTCAATATCATAACTAATACGTGAATAAATAAGTGCGTGAAATAACATTAAGCGACAATTTATGGGTAATTATATCATTCAATGTCTCTGCTTCTCTGAGCTACGAAATCCTTACATTGGTCTTTTGCTACTAACTATTATTTCATCTAAATGCCCAACGTGATCCTCACTGGAATTATCGCAACACTTCTAATCTAACGCACTTAAAAGCAGAGGCGTATCTAAAAAAATTCGGAGGGGAAGACAGAACATTTTAAACGATTTTTAAAATCATGCAATCGTTTTGTTAGCTTTTAATGACTGAAATGCTTGGCTATGATCGTCACCCCCATTGGATCCTAACAGACCACTGGTAAACGTCAATTTAATTTAATTTCGTTAATATATGATAAAATTTTGAAATTGAAAAAAATTACACAAATATTTCGTGGGAGCATATCCCCCTGGATCCTCCACTGCTTAAATGCACTTATATGGACTGCATGCGCAACTAGAATAAACTTCTCATAGTAACTTATAATGAAAGATAAAAAAGGAATTGTGAGAACACTTCAATTAAATATTTTAAGGCAAATATTTTATATTAAATAGCAAGCTCTAGAATAACTTTCACATAGTACTTCATAATGAACGACATGGCATGTCTTAGCTTGAGCATTTCGAAATAGAAAATAATTTTTATATATGAAGATCATTTTATTGTATCAATTCTAGTTGCAAGATGTATACTTTTTGACTTATAAAATGAATCAAAATTATTAATCTATAGAATGCCGTTGCACATATTTAGAATACCTTTTAACATGTATGGTACTATCGCACAAGTATATATATATATATATATATATATATATATATATATATATATATATATATATGTATAATACTAAAATGTAACAATTCTGTGAGACTTCTCGATTTACATATTAAATGTTGTTTGGCAAAGGCATTGGACCCTATTTATATTAGAAGCTTATAATGACCACAAGCTCTAAAGAGAGATCTCTATTTATCACAAATTTTTTAATCAGCAGCACTTGTAGAGGCTTCACCTATCTGATGGGGCTTACGTTAGAAAACATATCTGATTAATTAAGTGAGCGGATCTTTATATTAAGAGATCTAATAAAAATGCAATGTATAAATTTTATGAACTAATTAATTATTTATGACAACGTATGCAAAATCGCTGGTACTGAAAAATTCAGTATTATCGTTGCACAATATGCACGTGATTTCATAATAAGACTAGGCCCTACAACCTTTGATGAAAATACTAAATAATTGTATTGAATTGAATTGAATCATGTTTATTTCACTTTAGGCTACATCATACGCATATATTTTCGGTATATTATGACAAAATTATTCAATTTTGCACTGTCAAAAATTATACAGTTGCCAAATATTTCAGAAAATGTAAGCAATAAAAGAGATAATGTTTTAAAAGTAAGCCTTATCATCCCTTTACTTTAAAGTGGTCCAGGCTTGAAGACCAATAGAATTATTGCGCCGCTATTCTGATGAAACTCTATGCAACTGTACTGCCGGTATAACGTAATAAGTAAACACTGAATGAGAGTCACAGACTCACAACGTTCTGAACCAAAGTAGGCTACTATTACCATAGTGATCATATCTACTGTTATATAACCATAACTACTGTGCTATCTGCCAGTTGAGTGTCCAGGTTTAACATTTATGATAAAATGTTGCATGAAAGTGATTAATTTGTCTGCAAATCAGTCAATTGCTGCACATCTTCATGCATTGATCCATAAAGGAAAAAAATTGTTATTATCACTATCACTTCTAACAACGAAACTTATACGGCATTGCCATCCCCTAGATCGGTTTTCGAGACTACTTTACAGGTCAAAAATGTTAGTTGCAGCTGAATTAACGTCCATTTCACTAAGAACGTATTGAAAGGAATTAAATACCGGGTGTTTTGTCGTTTGTTCAATAAATACATACATGTATCTGCAGCTTACTGGATGCGATTATTCTGGGGTCCCCTAAATTGGGCAAGCTTATTCTGTAGTATGAAGAGCACTGCGATGATTGTATTTTAAAGTAACGATATAATTATTTAATGTTAATTATTAATATTTACAATTTTAAATAACAATGGGACCTTCTTGAATGATGTTTCTTAAAAAAATGTTTAGAGTTAAACTCTAAACATCTTTTAAATCTGAGATTTGACTGCTCGAAAACCAAATTAAAATGCAACTTCGTAATTGAACCCATGCATGGGTTGTAAGTTCAAGGGATTCGACTTGTGTCTATAGAGATGGTTTTAGTGTACAGTGTATCAATGAATAAAATTAAGATTTATATTTCCAGTGCCTCTTCAGTTTAAGTTTTAGATTCCAATTTATTATTGCACTGATGAAACGAGTGCGAGGTCTTTTAAGGTAACCGATTCCGTTGTGTTTATCCTTCAGAAGGTTTCATCACCTAGATCTCTTCACTTAGATCTCTTCACCTAGTTCTCTTCAATTAGATCTCTTCACCTAGTTCTCTTCACCTAGATCTCTTCACCTAGATCTCTTCACTTAGATCTCTTCACCTAGTTCTCTTCACCTAGATCTCTTCACCTAGATCTCTCCACCTAGTTCTCTTCACCTAGATGTCTCCACCTAGATCACTTCACCTAGATCTCTTCACCTAGATCACTTCACCTAGATCTCTTCACCTAGATCACTTCACCTAGATCTCTTCACTTAGATATCTCAACCTAGACATCTACACATATATATCTCCATCTAGTTCTCTTCATCTAGATCTCTACACCTAGATCTCTTCACCTAGTTCTCTTCACCTAGATCTCTACACCTAGAATTCTTCATCTAGGTTTCTCCACGTATGTCTCTCCACCTAGGTTCATTGGTTGCATTGTTTGCACGCGTCTATGAATTACTGATAGCATTATTTCTAGAGATGGGAATCGAACCGAACCCGAACCGAACCCTAAAATCTAGAATTTTGACCTAACCGAACCGAACTCGAACCCAGACTCTGGCCGAACCCGAACCGAACCCGAACCCAGACTTCGTCCAAACCAAACTGAACCAAACTCTTGTAGTTCCTTTCTTCTTCACTAGCCTGACATTAAATAAGGATAGTAAGAACAATATAAATATATATTAGTTTATGCATTTACATGCCTTACAGTATCTAACAGCATATATTCAGGTAAGGCTGGTTCCCACACAAATTTTAAAATGGTAACGGCACAAAGGAGTGGTAGCGGGAAGCGAGACGGGCCTACAGAAGATAATGGATAGTCTGAATGATACGGTATTGAAATATGGAATGAAGATTAACATCAGAGAGACAAAAGTGATGAGAGTATCCCATAAAAAAAATGAAAATGCTTGACTCAATCTAGGTGGATTTGTTCTTGTTAAATTCAAATTATGATTTTTTCTAATTTTAGTGCTCTACCTTAATATTTTTGCAGCCAGATTTACAAATAATTATATATGACATTCTATATGTGCTAAGACTATCTGCAGGAAATAAATTTTGCACCATAGCAAATCAATAATTTAATAACTATTTCGTAAATTCATAATTGATCTGAGAGTTTCAAATTTGAAACTCTCAGACACGTGTTTACTAAGTACACGTGTTTACCAAATCATCTTTATTTGATATTTTCACGTTACTAAATTGCACTTTGTCTCTGAAATATTGGTTCAAATTTTAGCCATTTCCACTTAATTATAAACGTATCTAATATATAGGCCTATAGTGACAAAAAAATTTAAAAATTGATGGATCATTCTATTTGGTCGTTATAATCAAAGGAGAATATTTCAGATACAATAATAAAGCCAAATATCTATATTATGAACATTTGTTGGTCAACTTACAATATTTTAAGAAATGTTCAGGAATAAATACCACTTCTCTCCTTTTTTCATTGTCATATATTTACCCAGGTGAAAAATGTGGCAGCTATTATGACTTAATTAATTTTTAAGCATATTTACCATAAACCATTTTAAACATGTTTGTCATAGCCATGAGTTATAAGTAAAGTTAAACAATTGCAACATTATTCAAACCAAATCATTTCGAACTCGAATCGAACTCTTGCGAGTTGGAAAGCAAGCCGAACCCGAACCGAACCCGAACCCTTGTTAGAACGAACCCTAACCGAACCGAACTTTCATTTTTTCTACGAATCAAACCGAACCGAACTCTCAAATTGTCAATTGCTAACCGAACCCGAACCGAACCGAACTTTCATTTTCAACGAACCGAACCGAACCCGAACTCTTGAAATTCATAAAATTCCCATCTCTAATTATTTCAGTTGGCGAGCAATACAATTTTTACCTATTAATTAAACGTTTTTGAGCTCAGCCTGTTCTGCAAGTTGTGGCAAGTGGTTCTACAGCGAATTAATAGTTGTAGGGTTGAAATCCAGCGCTTTCTCCGTCCGTCATTGACATGATATCTAACAAAGAAATGACGTTAATTTTGAATTTTTCTAGTTTGCAGACAATGAATTAAAAGGTAAATATATTCGATGTTGAATTTGTTTAAGTGGTATGTGGAGGATTACATTACTATTAGGCATAGTGTATTAGATATGTGGCTATTTTGTCCCCAGACGAATTTTATTTATTAACCTATAGATCACAAACACTAACATAAACGGTGCAGCAGAAATGCTGGCGTTAAATAAGAAGAGATCAACTGAGCACGATTATACGGAGTTTCTTTCAGATATCTCTTGGATGGGTCAAACTAGCATTTCCCAGGTGGCAAGAATCTTTTGCTGAGAAAATTTGACTAGTAGGGTGGAGGCTAACATGCTAAAGTTTTTATTTGATGGGCAAAATGTGTTTGATTTTTAAAAATTGCAGTAAAAGCAGTAATTATTAAGTAAAAAGTAAAAACAAACCCACAATTTTCTCAATTATTCTATTATTTTCATTTTGAGAACATCGAGCTCTCTTAATCTAGTATAAGAAAGTTGCTGGACGGATATAAGTATTAAAAAGCTGGTAAAACTAAGGTTAACGTCCAGTGGCGGATCCAGGGGGGGACAGGGGCCCGGGCCCCCATTAGGCCCGCCGATAAAAAATCGTAAACTATATTTTCATTGTTTCTAAGGCAATTTATATGTATAAATATGTTAGCAATGGCAGTGGTTAGGAGGGGCCCGGGGTGGAGGGTATGACAGGGTATAGTTTCATTGTTTCTAAGGAAATTTCGATGTGTAAATATGTTAGTAATGGCAGTGGTTAAGGGGGCCGGTGGGGGGTGGTACGACAGGGAACTCACTTCGAATAGCTCGATTTTTTCTAGGATATACTAGGAGCCCTGTATAATGGAAGGAGGTCCAAAAAATGTTGACCGTTTACTAGCTCTCAATTTTCACTTGAACCTATGCATTAGAGGAAAAAAGGGTGTAAGTAAAAATGGTTAACTCTGTCCCATAGCAGTGATGCAAGCAGCCTTGGATGGTAGGGGTTAAGCCCCCCCCCACCAAAATTAGGTCACTTTTGCAATTCGTCGAGATCTTCAGAGTTTCTACAGAGGTGACAAAATTAATCAACTTTTTCCAAAACAAATATAGGATTTTAGGTATTCCCCTGACTTTAGTACGGGTATAAGAGGGGGGGGGGAAGGGGTTAGTTACGGGGATACACTCACTCTATGAGCCGAATTCAGTAGTGAATAAATTTTGAGCCCCCCCCCCCCACAGAAATTTGTCTGGTTGCGTCACATGTCCCGAAGAAGGCGGGGCTTAAGCAAAAAAATGTACTCAAGAAAAAATTTCGGGCCCCCCTTAAAAAATTCCTGGATCCGCCCCTGTTAACGTCAGTTTCCTCACTCGAAATCGATGTCAGTGACGGGCGAGTTCAGGATTTGAACCCCGTACATACTGATCCGCGGTCGAATATCTTACCGACCTGTTTGTTAATATTTATTCATTAATCTGACTTTATCGATTAACATCTTGATCATTTATTAATCTTTAATCTCGTTCTTTGACCAAAGGAACATTCACTGGGAAGGGATATTGAGGTACACGTTACTGGCTACACATTCTCGTACTATGGTGCAATTTCCACCCTTAGCATGCTACCATCATGATACCATCAGCCATGAAATGAGGAAGAGAATACCAAACCACTTCAGAACTATATTATCCCAATATACATGTACATGTAGCTAGGGCTGCGGAAATTAACCATTAATTTACTTGTTAACTTGTCTTCTACGCTGGTTCTATTCTTACGGTTTTACATATTGTGCAACAATTTATTTAATTCTAAAATATAATCGGATTAATGTTCTACAAACGAAAACAGTCATAGCATAATAATTCTTTAATAATCATTTACGCAGTAATAAGAAATAATTGTTACGATCACAATATAAAACAAGTGAGATTAAACTGGACATCATATTGTTATTACGTACAAATCTGAAATCCTACTGCAACGAATAATCCACAAGTGAATTGAAAAGTATTTTAAAGTAGAAATGTAATATTTACAAGTCACGTAAATCATTTAGCTATATATCAATGAATATTGTGAAATATTATTCGACCGTATTATCCGAAAATCGTAAGTTATAAATTTTCCTGGACATAACATTACGATATTGATTTCAAAAAGAGAACGAACTACAAAATTCATGATCGCTACCACAGCTCGATCTAACAAAGAACGTCTTTATCCACATAAACCCAACCAATGCAATTGTCAATCTGAAATGCGACTATCTAAACAGTACATGTGACAGACTATCTAAATGTGATTATCTCTATGTGACTATCAAATGTTAAAATCTATGCGACAGACTATCTCCATGATGACCATTATCTACTACAATTCAGTATTTATCTTCAGTAACTTAGAATACGCCGTATTTGAATCTCGAAATTGATTTGTTGATTTGAATTGAACACCGGTAAAATAGTTTATTGCACGCTTAATAAACAAATAAATTAAATGTAGTTTTGTTTCGTTGAGATTGTAATGAATGCTAGCAGGCAGTCACTCTATGAGAAATAAATAAAGACTTTCATGAAGAATGAATGATCCGGTGAATGAAGGAAATAACCAAACGAAAGAAACGATTTAATTTTTTCACCGAATTTAAAAAAACAACCAGTTACCGTTTACAAAATTTTCTACTGTAGATGAAGAAGAGGCAGCAACTCAGGTATCCTTACTCGCCTCCTCTGTTCAACTGCTAGATGTTCTTTCCGAATCTTTGACTCCAAATCCTATATTTTCATCTTTAGCCTCTTGGGCTTCAGTTGACTTCTGGCATTCTGAAAATGCCTGGGCTTCCGTTGACTTCTGGTTTTCAGATGACATCTGGGCTTCCGTTGACATCTGATTTTCAGATAACGTTTGGGCTTCCGTTGACTTATAGGCTTCCGATGACTTCGTGGCTTCTGATGACTCCAGAACTTCAGTCGTCTGGGTAGTTCCTGGGTCCGTTGTTCCAGGTTCACAGTCAGGTAACGGAGGCAGCCACTCGTATATGGGAGTAGTGGCAGGGGGGCAGTCAGGTGAGTGAATAAAAACCTGACACTGTGCCACCTTCAGCTGACCGCCGAATAGGTCAAGGCTAAGGTCGTTCTTGATATCTTTCGACTCGGAAGGTGATGTCGCCTCATCTAATGTCACAGACACATCCGAACTTTCTACTATCATCGGAATTGATCCGGTGTTGTCGTCCGGATCGCTTATTATACAGGTGACTATGGGTGCTTTCACTTGCGGTTTGGAAACTTGGTCTACTTTGGTATTTATATCTGATTTCTCATTCCAGGTTTGATTATTTGTGCTAGCCAATTGGGCATCTGATGTTTGAGCACTAATTGCGCGTTCTTCTGAAGCCTGATTGGTCGAACACTGATTCGCTTCTGCTGAATCCGATATGAAATCTATATTGATTGGTGGAGTAGGAAATCCATCATGTGGAAAATTCCCGTTCTGGTTGGTTAATTCGCTAGATGGCGATTGCTGATTGAATGGCTGCTGATGTTGCAACGACTGCTGCTGCGATACCTGTGGTTGTTGTTGAAGCTGTTGCTGCGGACTTTGTTGCTCAGCAATCAGTTGCTGTTGCTGCTGTCCCGTAAGCACTGGGACTGAAGCTGCTGTAGTGGTGGCCGGACTTGTTATATCCTCTAATAAAGGATAAGTCTCGTCCCCATTAATCATTCTATCAACTAACTCCTGTCCTACAGATCCGTCATCATCAGCTTCCTGTATTCTCGATCTTTCTGTCGACAAAACTCCGGTATCTGAAGCCGTACAACCTATGCCGCGACTCACTCTCTGTCTGTCTGTGTCTACCTCTTTCTGTCTCTCCGCGTCTGTCTCCTCCTGTTTGTTCGCTGTTCTTTTCTTGTTGCAAACATTAAAGCGAACCTTTGATGCAGCGTTATCATCGTCGTCATCATCGTCATACTCATCTGCATTATGATTTATAAGCCTAATTTTCTCGTCTGATGTTTCGACATCTTCCTCCTCGTTGTTGCTGTAGTGAGAGGTCCTTCTCTCTGTCTCCTGCTCGTCCCTGTAACGCTGTAGGGCAGGGTAGATCACCTGAGCACAACAGATAGGCCGTCTAGCAATACAGTGCAATACAGTACAACACAATACAACAAAATGCAGTACAATACAATACAATAAAATACAGTACAATACCTGAACACAACAGATAGGCCGTCTAGCAATACAGTACAATACCTGTACAACAACCTACAGTACAAAACAATACAACAACATACAATACAATGCAATACAACAAAATACAGTACAAAACAATACAACAAAATACAGTACAATACAATACAACAAAATACAGTACAATACGATACAACAACATACAGTAGAAAACAATACAACAACATACAATACAATACAATACAACAAAATACAGTACAAAACAATACAGCAAAATACAGTACAATACAATACAACAAAATACAGTACAATACGATACAACAAAATACAATACAATACAACACAACAAAATACCGTACAATATCTGAACACAGCAGCAAAGAGGGCCCTCTAGCAATACAATACAATAAAATACAACAAAGTACAGTACAATACACTACAACAAAATACAGTACAATTCAATACAACAAAATGCAGTACAATACAATTCAATATGTGCTGTATTTGCGTATTACATTTTATATGTCAGTGAAATATGTGTTGTACTTCTGTATTACATGTTTTTAAGCATTAACGCATCACTGATATTATACTGAAGCAATGCAATCTTCTGACGTCACAAGTCGTACAGTGATATAACATATACATATGCTTCAGTAGCTTCTCCTGGCAGAATGATGATACTTTACAGAGCAACAACATTCCTCTACCCTATAGAGTTGATTTATCTAGAACACATAGGCTTATCATAGTCTTCAGCTCCCTCGTTAACGAGCAAACCTTCGACAAACAGACTTTTGGCCATTTCTTCTCTTCAGTCGAGATATTTTTAAATTTCGTTGAAATTTTGAATTCAATGTGATCCTAAAGCAATTCCATGTGTTCTCTTTCTTGTTGTTATTGTCAATATTTGGCACGTCGTGTTTATAATTATGCCATACATCTGAGTTGTGCATCTTAGTTGAAATCTATTTGACGTGATAATGCGAAAACAATGGAAACCACATCGGAAGCTATATTTATCCAAAGGTATAGACTGCATGACGTATCGATAAAGCATGGCTTTTTGAGAAGGGATTAACTTGTTGATCTATGGAACGATATGGAAAGCTCGATATGGCACGATAAGAAAGTATCGGAGTAGGAATATGTAGAGTGGACCTGCCACTTGGCAGAATACAGTAGAGAAATAGATAGATAGATAGATAGATAGAGCAGAGAGAGAGAGAGAGAGAGAGAGAGAGAGAAAGAGAGCGTAAGATTCTTCCAAGATCAATGGCAAATGAGTTTTTGTCTTAACGTAGTAAGTCTATTAATCGAGCGTAAAATTTCAAGATTGTGCTACAGATCTAACCAGCGAAGCTATGAATACGTAGATAGGTCTAGCCTGTGATGTTACAAATACGTTGATGTCTACATACATGTACATGTAGATCTAATCTGTTTTGTTTAAATGTCAGTTTAATGTCAAGATCAGAAGCCCGAAGGGCTTTTCTTCAAGTCGTCAGGTGTACCGGCGTACACTGAAAGGTAAATGTCCGAAATTTTACTCTCTGATCATCTCTACCGGGAATTGATCCCAGAAGCTTAGGAGCGGCCATTTGAAACATCATCCCGTTATCTAACGTGCTTACACACTGAGCCACTAATTAATAATAATCTAATGAAATATAATATAATAATATAATATAAATACTAAAATGTCTAATAAGACATTCAGATCTAACCTGTGAAGCTATGAATACGTTGATATCTACTATATCCTTGGCAATCTGTTGAATATCAACCACGTCATTCTCATCTGGCTCCAACTACACCACCAATCAATCAACAATCAATTAATCAATCAATTATTCATTCAGTCAATCTATCTTTCATTCAGTTAATCAATCAATCAATCTGTAAGTCAACCATGAATTCAACTACTAAATCAGTCTATAAATCAGTTAGTTTTGAATTTATTGGTTAAAAAAGTATATATCCTATTTTATGGTCTTTTAGGCTTTTATATTAAAAACTTAAAATCTAAAAGCCTTCTTTGCCACCCCTTCTATAAATCAGGCAATGCGCTTAAGACTCAGGCTTAAGTCAAAACCTTATTACTAAATAAATAAATGTTTTAATTAAGACTGTTCTAGCTACATTCGATAATACGATTTATTTTGCAAATCATGCACTCTAGTTACTTTGCGGACATTTTACTTTTCCCGCTTGTCTTATTGTTATTGAAGAATTCAAATAATTGTGCCTCCACCTTCTTTGGGTATTTCACAACAAGCTTAAAGAATTACATAACTAATTTTAATGACTTTGAGCCAATAGCTTAATTGGCTTTGAACTAGTAGCTTACTAGGCTTTGAGTTAGTCAGTAATAATTATTATTTTAGTCCTTTTTTTCTCCTGGTCCTGACGTCCCGGATTTTATTTTTGGCGAAGAACCTAACAGCAAGACTTCGATTCATTGATTGATCGATTTAAGAAATTATCTGCAGAGAAGCCGCTGATCAGTCTGATCTTGACGTTAAGTTCAGCAAACCTAGCAGTGGTAACAATTCGTTCGGTTAGATGTTGATGGAATAGTCTCAAACATGCGAGATATTAATCGATCTAGAGCGCCGAATGACCAATATGACCTTTCACTGGCATCGTTCTTGTAATTACTCTGAGACCACTGGGCCATAGTAACTATGGTGGTCGACTAGTAGGCTAGTAGTATTAGACAATTAGGCTAGTAGTAGTAGACTATTAGGTTAATAGTAGCAGACATTTGGGCTAATAGTAGTAGACAATTAGGCTAGTAGTAGTAGACTATTAGGTTAATAGTAGCAGACATTTGGGCTAGTAGTAGACATTTAGGCTAGTAATAGTAGACTATTAGGTTAATAGTAGCAGACATTTGGGCTAGTAGTAGTAGACTATTGGGCTAGTTGTTTACAACTATGTTAATAGTAGTAGTAAACTACTTCTGCTAGTAAGTGTAGACTATTAAGTTATTGCTTTGTATGTACTCATTTCATAATTCCAGAAGAATCTCGAACAACTAGAGCAAGTTTTTGATTTTCTGTCCATAAAGAAATCATCAAATAAAATAAAATAATTGTCGATTATATCTTCCTGTTATTACACACAAATAGAGTGTCCTGGTCAAATTTGTAATTTTCAAATATACATAAGATAGAATTAGAAAAATAGAGATTAAAATAATTAGCCAAAAGTGTATACTAAAAGATTTTTAAAATGCTAAAAACCAACTGCAAATTAAGAAATTTGCAAAAATAGATTGTACATAACTCGTATAATGCATATTACGAGTTATGCAATATACATTATTGCAGATTCCCAAGTGTAATTGAATTTTTTACAAAATACATTAAGTTTAGATTGATTAACATTTAGGTCTACTGAAATTCGTCATATGAAAACTTCACGTTAAATATACATCAGTATTCTGTTTATTTCATCACAGGAATCATAATAACTCAAGTTAATTACCGTCTAAATTTGTTATCCTGCAATAAGACCTTATACAGAATACTAATGTTCACATGTGCACAATGTACACAACCAATGTACACATAGTAATATTATGCAACACACAAGTGTATAGTTAAGTGTTGAAACCGCAGAACCAAAGAGGACTTGGCATTCAGACGATGTGCGAGATAACCGCGGCAACAAAACTGAATCAATGGATTCAATTCTTCCACTCGTTTGGCATTGTGAATTGGAAAAGCTTTTCTTTCATCGGTAAATGAATGAACAGTAATATTGTTACTGAAGACTGAGCGGAGAACAAGGGTTTATAATAGACTGGATGGAACATCTGGATATGGCAGCGATATAGCGACAATGTAGAGCTCAGCACGAGAGCTGCTGCAGTGTCTGGATGTCCGTATGACTTAGTTCTCCATTACAGTCGCTAAGAACTAAATACTATTGGATTCGATTAGCTGGCAAATACAAAATAACTTGCAAAGTATGTAACGAACTATGCAAGAGGCATATTTTGGCTCCATAATTGAAAATAGGGAACATTTATCTTTATAATCCATTCATTCATTTATCAATTACTTCATGCAACTAGGAATACCAGCCTTTACGACCCTGACACTACCAAAATGACCAAACCTTTACGACCCTGACACGACCATGACTTTACGACCCTGACACGACCATGACGACCATCCCTCTACTATCTTGACACGACCCTGACGACCGTCCTTTTACGACCATGACGACCATCCCTTTACGACCCTGACACGACCCTGACGACCATACCTTTACAACTATGACGCGACCATCCCTTTACGACCCTGACACGACCATGATGACCATCCCTTTACAACCCTAACAAGACCATGACGACCATCCCTTTACGATCCTGACGCGAACAACACGACCATCCCTTTACGACCATGACGACCATCCCTTTACGACTCTGACACCACCATGCCTTTACGACCCTGTCAGTGTCTCATTGATACGTCAGAATCATGCAATCAGACTACGGTACGAGTTACACGCGCATAACATGAAATATTGAAGCATATCCTCAGTGAGAGTAGTATAATAAATGTATAAGTATATATATACAGTATATATGTATATATATATATATATATATATATATGTCATATATACATGCATACATTGTAAGTTTATATATATATATATATATATATATATATATATATATATATACATATACATAAACCATGGACGAAAGTAGAGGCAGATGCAGGCGGAGATTAGAAATGTTAGATGATTTAAAGATCCACTCATATGTGGACATGGTGTAATATACCATGGACCTGCCAGTAGGCACGCTCATGGTATATTACGCCTCCCATCATGGTATATCACTAAGAGATATCACTATGATATATATATATATATATCATTTACACTAGATTTGCTGTCAAACACAGCTGAATCTTGTTAACTAAACTATATCGTGAGCATTACGTAAAATCTCATTAATTTTTAATTATTCTGTCCATGACTCCATGTAATCTCAATTCTTTTCATAAGAGTATCTGTGGTCTTAAGTTTCGTAGGAGTGAGAGATCTAGGGTCAAGATTCTCTTTAAAATTGTTTTTCTCATTTTGATGGAGTTAAAAACATGCATTAAAAATACAGTAGAAGCTTTATTATTCTACCCTTAGTCCTGAAATTCATATCAGCTTATACAGACCACGTTTTGTTATGTTCACCAAATATTTTTCGAAGTAAATAGTGTAGACTAATTATAATTTTCAATTAATCAATTGCATTAAAGCATTCATATAATAATAGTTAAGAAGTAATTTTTTTAAAGTATAACACATTAGGTAGGCTTATTTAACTAAACATGCGTTTAGTTTTGATAGCAAAGCAATGCTACTTGCAAGATTCTGATAAAACTGAATGTCGAGAAAATATTTAAAAATGCAAAATTGAGAGCATTTTTGGTGACTTAACTATAGCAACTGCAGTGTAGGTACAAGATTTTAAATCGCTATAATTGTCATACTTGCAGCAATTGCGTTGATGTGATAATTATATACCAATGGTATATGTATGTATGCATTATGTATTATGTAATAAGTTACACTTTATTTATGGCTCAGTTGGTATTGAGAATTCAGGTGCAGCGTTATGAGTATGGAGTGCCAATATCGTATATCACAACAAATATTATACAATTATTACGTTCACTATATTTAATAAAGCTATACAATTTCTGACTATTTTGAATAAATGAGAATATATGAAATATATTTAAATGAAGGTTATAAGTTTTCAACAAAATTCTTAATGAAAGCATAATCGGCTGGAGCCAATGGCGAAGTCGGTAAGATACTCGACCGCGGATCGGTAGGTGCGGGTTCAAATCCTGGGCTCGCCCGTCACTGACATCGCTTTCGAGTAAGTAAACTGACGTTAACCTTAGCTTTTTAGCTTTATAAATATATTCTGTCCCTTACTTGATGGTACAAATATTGATAGTGTTAGAGTTAGGGCTGATACGTTAGAGTTACGGTGTTAGGGTTTCACTATCGAAGCTAATTATATATCTTAAGAAAGAAAGGAGAAAACATTAGAGAAAAGAATATATTTTAAATTTGTTTACGAATCAAACATCGAAATTTAGTAAGATTGCTTATCTGAAAAAGAGATGAAGTTAGTATTCACTATGTTACGATACAGTGGTTGCATTTGGTTCATATGTATAATTAGCTTCGAATATGGCGGTTAACTATACGACCACATTCTGTAAATTCACTCTATGCTAGATGCGACGAAGGAAAAGGTCTGCAGAAAATTTAATAAATAAACGACGGTCAACACTGTCGAGCGCTAACGCCTTGTTGTTTTCCTACAAGTGCTTCTCACTAAATAAAAGTATTACATAGCGGCTTAGATGAAATATCTAATGCTTTCTACAGCAGGCTAATCCTAATTCATCAGCAATTTAACATAGGTTTAGCATTGCTTTCATACTTCATTAGGTCATCTTCATAAATTCTAGCACATCTTTCGTACAGGTCGCCTAAAATTAGTTATCTTAGATACACGAAGGTTAACTTTACAAACGCCTTTACCCAAATGTGCTGGCCCTTTATTTGCTTTTTCTTCAGTTGACTATGCGATTAAGTAATAACTTAATTCCACAAGTGCAACCTTAAAGAGAGTGAAGACATAATAAATTGACATTGTCGTTCAAGATGATATCGATCATACTAAGTGCAACATGATTAAATCGCTAGGGAGTCCAGTAAACCTAATTGTGTAAACCTAAACAGCGTAGTCATTAATTAATTTCCATGTCTAATATAACGTAAGTTCCATGTAAACGATACGATCAATCTTTCATAGAAAAGTCTAATGACTATATTTTTCTTCAAGAAGCGGACAGCGTTATAGATACTGACATAATTTGCATTTAGACTTTTCCAATTTTGAAAGCTTAAAGTCGCGAAACGAATTTAATAACGATTTGTCAAAGTAAACCTTATTAGAAGAACTAAAATGAAAACAGTAATTTGATAGGGAACATTAGCCGATAGAAATCCTCATACTAATGATTCAGGTACATTTTTTAAATTTTGAAAAGCTTAAAGGTGAAGCACTAAAATTTGAAACAATTGTCTAGTCTTTGCAATATTAATTTAATAAAATCTGAATGTTTAATTTTAAAAATTCTGTCAGCTTATTGTATGAAAAGCTAGTGATAACGTCAGTTTCCTCACTAGAAAGCAATGTAAGTGACGGGCGAGCCCAGGATTTAAACCCCGCACATACTTATCCGCAGTCGAGTATTTTACCGACATCGCCACTGGCTTCAGCCATTTTATTTAAAGTATTGCCATACAATATATCTTAAACTAACACTACGATGCATCATAACTGATAAGAAAAAGTAATATATTAATTGTTATCTTTTGTAGACATAGGGTTACGCACTTGACAACCGTAGGTGTTTACAAAGTTTCCTTTCCTAGTTTTTGATTTTATTATTTTCTTTATTTCTCCTTGTCCATGGTTATTAGTTATCGTTGCCTGTGATAGAGCACTCGGCATGTATTTACGAATAACCTTCTAACATCCAGGGGATTTTCCATTCAAATATGTCAACAATCGGTCTTCCAAGGTGGTCACCCATCTATGTACTAATCAGACCCGACGTAGCTTAACTTCGTTCACTGAGGCGCAGCTAAACCATGTTTGCCAAATCCCTTCCCAATTATTAGGCCTATATACTATTATCATTATTCTGACAATGACTCAGTGCAGTTACATTTTGCCACTGAACAGATTATTCTCATATAATACATAATATGTACTGTACATAATATGTACAGTATATATAAATGCATAATTGTATATTATACAATTATGCATTTATATATAAATTCAAGCATAAGTTTACTAACTATAGCGGTTCTCAATTTAATTGTGGTCATCGCCAATTTTTAGTTCAACAACTACTCGCTACTTACTTAAAATCAGATATTTTATCATTTTTGGCTCAGTTGTCGAACCTCTCACACAAACAGCTGCGCTTTTCTATAATTTGCGCATCTTTAGTGTCACGTAAACAATTTATTAACCTAACAGGTAAATAACAACATGGTAGAACAGATCATAAAAGGTCATAGATAATAATAAAGGTCATAATTAGAGGTCGTAGATGGTAGAATGGAAGAAAAAAGAGGCAAGGGCAGGTCGAGATTAGGTATGTTAAATGATTTAAAGACTTACTCAAGTGGAAATGAAGAGGAAAGCGGAAGTCAAAGAAGAGTTGAGGCGATATGTACCATGAACCTGCCAGTAGGCAGTGCACTAAGAGAGAGAGAGAGAGAGAGAGAGAGAGAGAGAGAGATAACGGGCATTTTTCTTATTCATGACTGAATTGAGGTTTTCGTTATCTTTCGCAGCCAGATCAATTTTTCACGAAACACTGATGGCTCATATTATGGCTCCCATGCACCGCTCTAGGAGCCACTGATGGCTCATATTACGGCTCCCATGCAGCGATTTAGGAGCCGTTGCTCTCATTTGAGAACCACTGTTCTAACATTCAAGTACCTTAGTGGTGTCGTTAAGGTCCGTGTCGACGTCCCCTGAGTGCTCTGTGTCACTGTACAACTTTGTTCCGTGATTTACAAACCTCAGTCCTTTCTGCAAAAAGCAGAGAAAAAAGAAATAAATTATCGCATGTTACATTACCACGTTTTGCTATTTAGAAACGGAGTTAAGTATGAAATCTGGCAGCGGCCATTTTCAGTGATACCTTTATGTTAATTTTGAGTTACTTATCAACTCTATTTTCTGACAACTTTAACGACAAACAAATCAACTATTCAATCTTTACTTCAATTTAATAATAATATAAAAAATTGTTAACAATATTTGTTAGCTTTCATGCACGATTATAATAAGTGAGCCAATAATTGGTTAAATTACTACATTTGAAAAACTGAATTCATCCTTAGATTTCGTTGAAGGATATTAACACATAGCATCTTATCAGTACAGTATGCGCATAAGAAGCATAGATGCAAGCATTCATTGGTTCATTGGTAGCATGCAGGTTTCGTGTGTGTCACTCGATATGATTTTAGACTAAAATATGATGACTCTCATGTTAGCATAAAAATGGCCACCACTGGCAAACCATAAGACAAATTTTCCCCTAACCTTAACCCCGTAATGATGATGTAACTATTGTAACTGTAGAAAAAATTAAGTTTCTTGGAATACTTATAGACAGCAAAAAATGTGTTGCATTTTCATATTAGCTATATATATAGTTCCCTTAAACAACTAAACATCGAGTGAGCTGTGTAGATTAAAGTATAAACTACCTAGACAATAGTTACTTTCGCTATTTGATAGTCTAAATCACCCACACTTCAGTTGTTGCACATTAATATGAGGATGTGCTGCTGAAACTATTATTAATAAACTAATTATTCTGCAAAAGGAGCAATTACAATAGTAGATGAAACATTTACCTTTTACGTTAGACTAATCCAATTTTTAAAAGGCAAGGAATACTTAAAACCAGCGATATCGGCTTACTTTATATACTTGTGGTTGTCTGCTGTTTTGATATAAATTTAAATCCAATATGTTACCCAATGTACATATACTATCTCTCTTTTAGTGTACTGTCTACCGGCAGGTCCATGTATATAACGCCTCCAATCTTCTCTGTCTTCCGCCTTCATCTTCATGTCCACATATGAGTGGGTCTTAAAATCATCTAACATACCTAATCTCGGACAGCCTCTGCCTCTATTCTCTTCCATTCTACCTTCTATGATCTCTTTTACTACACTTTCCCGCCTTAGAATGTGTCCTATCTAACTCTTCTTCAAATTTCTTAATACGTTTCATAATGCATGTACGATATGTTTAATTATAAACATATTTACGTAATTAACATCACACAGTTTACGCAGATCTTATGATGCAGATTTTATGATTGCAATCTGAAGCAGTATGCAGCCGATAACTGCTGTCAGGAATAAGCTGTTGACGTGACAGATAATAACAGAGTTAAATGACTGCTGACTCATTCTATTTCTTAGTGACGTGATAAATTGATGCATCACTGATCGACCATGAACGATTTGATCGTCTACGCGCAATAAAAGAAGAATCGAAGACCATCTCTTTTATATTGAAGACACAGCAGCTCTTGCGCGATATTTCTACATGGAAGATGTAGAAATAAAAGGGGTTTTTGGGAGACATGAAAATAACCTTCAAACAATTTCAAGTTGCCCCTTCCGTAAAACATCTTTGATCAGCCGCTTTATTAGAAGCAAGAGGAATAAGAGAAATAGGAAAATGAAGTGAATAAAAATGAAAGTTCCAATGAAAAATGAATTATTATTTTACCATTTCTTATTTTATTAGTTTTTTTATTCAAGCATTAATGATATCTTGTGAGTGCATGATTTTATTAGCATCTTCGTCGAAATGAGTTTCATCTGAACCGAAGGACATTTGAATGATGTCGAAGCACCAGAGTATAACTATTGATGTTCTATAATACTGCATTTAGACGACAATTTCTTTTACAATTCATGAAGTTTTTAGTTATTTACTAGTGTAATCTTCACTTAGCGAATATCGGAGAATCCAATGTCCGCCATATTCACTCTTTCATATTTCGCAAGTCCCCAGTATTGTAATGCATTTAACTTCACAACGTGTTGTAGAAGTTACCCAATATGCTAACGGATGCCAATTTTCTAACCCACGAAGAGTAGACGGAAATGGTTGATCTGTTAAGCGAGGTTTAGAAGAACAGAGTGCTCATTGGCTGACAGATTTAGCCTAAGCGAGAACAAGAGTTGAATCTTTCGCATTAAGGCAGAAATCACTAGATTCAAAACAACCGACATATTGTTTCTTTACTAAATTCCATCTAGTCTAACGCCAATTTTATTCATCTAGCCCTAATTCCATTTTAACTAAACCTTAACCGTAACCCTTACTTTATCCTTAACCCTAACCTATAAATCTAACTCATAATTTCGAAAAAGTAAAAAAAGTAAAATATTTGTTAACTGAAGTAAATAAACAATATGGCGGTTGTTTGGATCTGATGCCCACCATTTAAGGTCATCTACGAGGCAGAGAGGTGTGTGCCTCAAATATTTTATCTTCGCTGATTATTAATTATGCACGAAGACACAGAAACATTATTGTCTTATTCACGTCAACTAGAGAGATGGAGAAATAGCCGCAAACCCCTTATTTATTTGTATCATAACTACCTGAATAATGGTGACATAATGATGATGGCATCATAATGATGGCGACATAATGATGATGGCATCATAATGATGGTGACTTAATGACGATGGCATAATAATGTTGGCATCTTAATGATGATGGCGACATAACCTTGACGTTATACTGATGATGGCTACATAATGATGGCGGCATATTGATGATGACGACATAATGATGATAGCGACATAACGATGACGAAATAATGATGATGACGACATAATGATGATGCCATCATAATGATAACGACGACATGGTGCTTACGACAACGATATAACAAAACAAAATCTTTCTAAATCATTCGTTATTCCACGCGGCTCTAGCCAATTATCGCGCGTTATATTAGCACGTTCTTCTATAACGTTGTACCTGCTGTATCTGCGGCTTGCTTTGTTGAGTATCTTTGCCCGAGGCCTCAGTGTTCATGTAGGCATCGAGCACTGGCTTGAAGTCCTTGAGTCTGCTGGTAGTGTCTGCCCCCACCCCTGGGTGATCCTCCCCCTTTACCTCCTTCTGATCGAAAGTCTCTCCGCTTGCAGATCTCGAGCCCCCCTGCAATAGAAAACGTTAATCATGAGTGAAACAATATTTCATATTATAATTAGCGAATTTTTAAAAATCTTTTTTAATGATTTCAGTATCGTTTATTTGTTCATCACAGCAAAGATTATACAAACAATAGGAACGTGCATGTAGTTAGATAAACAAATAACAATACGAAAGAGGTTACCATAAAAGAGCTATATCTCTGTTCGGTAATACCATAATTAGTAGCTACAGCAGAGTCTACTTGAGTTTGAAAATGCAACAAATTTCTATTACATTACCAATTACACGACCAATTTTTTGAATATTAGTTGCATTTGATTTCACTAGCAGGTACTGAACGGGCAGGGCAAAATGGGATAGGAAGAAAAGCACTTCGACAAGTTGTTGTGATTTTGAAAGCCGATGAAGTTAATAATAATAGTCATGAAAATAATGTAAGCTTAACAATAGCCCCGTGTTGTGTCCGGGTCAATACCGAATAGAGTTAAGTGTTAGCTGCGGGAAAGTAAATGGGAAAGTTAGATGATTTAAAGGAATGTTATAGATGATTTAAAGATTCACTCTTCGTGTGGAAATGAAGAGGAAATCTGAAGGCAGAGAAGAGAGGAGGCGTTATATACCATGGACCTGCCAGTAGGCAGTGCGCTGAGAGACAGACAGACAGAGAGAGAAAGAGAGAAAGATAGTAACTAGAATACGTATCACATCTATATCGCAGTCGGAGACCATTATGTTAGATGCACTTGACGTTATTAAACTTGACTTTTTCTATAATAATCTTGAATTACACGGCAGCCTCCAGTAAGGGTTTACGGGTGGAGTTGATACTCCTCAGTAACACGAAAATAACAAATGCTTTGACCAAGTGCTACAAAAACTTCTTGTAAGAGCAATTAAATAAATTAGTCAATATCTCAAATTCTCACATGTCTGTTCACAAATTCTTGGAATATTTATTCCATGCAATAATATCACTATGCAAAATCGTACATAACAGACTAGTATGACTTAAAGACAATCAAAATTCAAAAATTTCTAAAACTTACCAGTATATGAAATATACTGGTTTTTGTATCATCTCTTCTCCCCCTAGAATATCATTTATCATAGCCAAGCTTATGATGTTAGTTAATAATATAAACTTACGGTTTTACTGTAATTGGTATTGAAATAGAAATTGTTTGTATTTCTGACTCAAGTCGACTCTGCTATAGCTACTAACTATGACACTACCGAACAGAGCTATAGCTCTTTCATGGTAGCCTCTTTTGTATTGTTATTTGTTTATCTAACTACATGCACGTTCCTATAGTTTGTATAATCTGTGCTGTGATGAACAAATAAACTCAACTAAGCGAGAAAAACTTAAATTTTCAATTGAGTTTGTGGGGCAGAGGGCAGCAATTCCGCCATCACCTCCTCTCATCAGAAAATCTGGATCAGCACGTAGTCGATATATAAATGTCGCTGGAGAATCTACGAGAGGCGGCGCAATTCTACTTGAACGCTCTTATTGCACATTACAGCTGCTGCTAAAGCACTGACATCAAGTGATATCGATTCGGCATATGGATTTGCATTTATATTTCGACAACTGATTACAAGCGAAAATATGAGCAACATGCAATACGATACAAGCGTGCATGGATTAAAACTCCTAATCATGATATTGTGTCTCTGTATTGCTCAATTCAAGATTCATATTCTAACTTTTACGCTCAATGCTTTGTAGTCCGCAGATCAACGAGTTGATTGCATATATAAGGTTATACTTTAAGTAAACTGTTTTGGTCGCATGTTTGTACACATGACTATCGCATAAGTTTGTTTTCGAAGTTGCTGCTTTTATTGTTGTCATAAATTCGTCCTTTTTCCACACGGTTATTTGCAATCATTACCTTTAATAACTCATCCAAAACCGTAATAGATTCCAAAACCTTCTTAAAAATCATCTACATGCTAGTTGGTCATCATAATTATTCATGTTTCTCGAGTGTCGATTTGTTATTTAATCTTCTATATTCTTACTAACTTAATTTTTAGTCTGGATCGATGTGATAGCCTAATTATGCTACACTTCTAAAGTCTAATAACTTAAATTTAACTTATTAACTTAAATTATTTAATAACACGTAAATTTACGTGTTTGTATGTTTTATCGGTGGCCAGCAAGATAGGGGTATGCCCTCACTGGTGGCCGATATGCTAGTAGCTATTTGATTGCTATGTCTTGAGCACATCTGCACACCGGTGTTTATTTTAAGTGCACTTTTTATAGTTTTGTGTTATTATGATCTACACTGTGTTGAATCTGTGTTTGTAATCTGTAATTGTCAATGGATTGGTGTTGATGCTGAAATAAACACATATCTCTCTCTCACTCGGTGATGATTTTTACTAACCTTCAAACACCTTCGGAATATTTTTATTCAAAGCTGTCAAAACTCGGTCTTTCAAGGTGGTCACACTCACCAATGCTTGTACTAACCATGTCTGACGTAGCTTAGCTTCATTCATTGATGCGAAGCTCAATCAACTGCGCTAAATCCTGCCTTCACCCAATCTAAGAAGAAAGTTTCTTGGATTGGGTGGTGTATGGTAGACCCAGACAAGGTCCCGTATTTCTTTAAATAGGGAGTCTTTAGTGATTGATTTAAGCTTGCTCTTGAGTACTGTAAGCAAATTGTGAAATTTTGAATGCTGCCGCTTTAGCTAACAGCCTAGCTAGTAACAATGATGTTAAAAAAATAAAATTAAAATAAAATAAATTAAAAATGTTTGGTCGGAAATATCGAAAACTAATAAAGATTATGAAAATTCCAATGTTGTCAGTATTTCCGATGTCTCTAGTGTCCTACTATCTTACTCCCTTAAGCTTCATGTTTTAAATAGTATTATAGTATTTCTAGTACTTTATTTCTGTGTTTATAGTACTGTATTTCAAGTATTGATAACGATACTATTACCATCTATTATCGTTATCTAACTGTCTATTACCCTAGCACGATGTGATTAGGGACAAAAAAAATAATCTATCTGATATCTATAATTATCGTGTCATAGTTCTATCGAACTCAATATTTAAAAATTAAAACATTTGAGTCTTTATTATTTGAGATATTGTTTTGGATGACGATTCTAATGTATGACGGTTTGGTTTCAAGAAAAATCATTCTACTGCTAGATGCACCTATGCTTTCAAACTAAGCATTAGTTAGGCATTGGTTACTTCTCAACTACTCTCTAAAACACGATTCTATCGACTACTCTATCCTCTATCTCATATTCAGCTCGACTTAAATGTAGAAAATAGACTTTTCCGTTTCTATTAACGCAGTTCTGTGTGACAGGACTGAGCGAGAGAGAGTCATAGCCGGAGGACATCAGACGTGTGCAGTTCTTGTTACTCGTTCAGGCAAAATTATCATTCCACAGATATTACAAGTTGCCGCAGCGTGTCGTGTGACACATGGATCCTGTGATGTAGTAGCGTGTCGTGTGACCCATGGATCCTGTGATGTAGGAGCGTGTCGTGTGACCCATGGGACCTGTGATGTAGCAGCGTGTCGTGTGGCCCATGGATCCTGTGATGTAGCAGCGTGTCGTGTGACCCATGTTACCTGTTATGTAGTAGCGTGTCGTGTGACACATGGATCCTGTGATGTAGTAGCGTGTCCTGTGGCCCATGTCACCTGTGATGTAACAGCGTGTCTTGTGACACATGGAACCTGTGATGTGGTAGCGTGTCGTGCGGCCCATGTTACCTGTGATGTAGTAGCGTGTCGTGTGACACATATTATCGGTGATGTAGCAGAGTATACTTGAGTCCGACTATTAGGCCTCTATTATTTTATATTTACATGTACATGTATATGATACGCCTATATAGACGCATTTTGCAACAATCATTTGCTCCATATATTAATAATAGCAGCGTGAGCTTATATTCGATACTCTACCCCAGATCGGTACGTGCTGGGTTCAAATCCTGTGCTCGCCAGTCACTGACATCGCTTTCGAGTGAGGAAATTGACGTTAACTTTAGCTTTTTTAGCTTTTTGATATTCTTTATACACACTTCAAAGCCTAAGACTAAACGAATGATATTTCTTTATAAATACCCTTTAATGACCTTGAACTCAGATCATGACACAGCAGATTTCTAATACTAATAGCCAGGAGATAGGCGCCGGGGTGGGGGGGGGTGGACGAGGGAGACAGACGGGGAAGATGGAAGTATGAAAGCATTTGTATTAATGCTCTTACAGCCATCCTATTTATAATATGCGTCTTCCTGTCGTATGATCCGATGTTAGACGTGAGCCGACTATAGATGGGATTTCTTCCGCAGTGACTTCAATCCGGAAAGACACCGGAAGATTCAGTGCAGCCCTGCGCGGAAAAAAACTTTGGGAATTTTGTTCGTAATTCGTCGCATTTTTGTAGGACAATGTTGAAATTATAATTTGCCATGTTTCTTTAGCCATTCTAAATTTTTATGTCCCAAGTAAAAAAGTGTATTTCGAATTGTTAATAGTATTGACACGACAGATAATATCTCGCTACACTGAATTAATTGATTCTAAAGAATACAAAATCTTATTAAAAATAAACTAAAATGATGGATTATCCAACAGTTTGCACTGTACTTGAACGGAAAATAATATTTGAAAAACAAATTTTCTCCAATAGGTGCAGTTTTTGAGTGCAATTAAGTTCATCCATGATCCCATAAAACTTATAAAAAATCATGTTTATGTGGAAATGTATACTGTTAAAAGTTTGTAAAACAAAAACGCTTTTTGAGATTTCTAATTATAGCTACTCGAATATAATTGCGTAGAAAATTAATTATTCGAACTACACGGTCCAAAAACACATTAAAATTTGTAGTGCTTTTATCGTCAACGAGAACATCGATGTCTACGATGACATCGCCAAATACAAGGTGATGAACATAAAATAGAAAATATTAGGTCAATAACACGTTGCCTATCAAAACGTCAGATATTTTCCAAAGCGAAGATATTAAGTCTTTTTAGACTTTGAGAAGAGTTTCAAAGTCAAAAACCAGATAAACTGCCTATAGAAAGCCGCAGTAAAATGACTACCACAGTAATCATCTCTCTCTCTCTCTCTCTCTCTCTCTCTCTCTCTCTTTCTCTCTCTCAGTGCATTGCTTACTGGCAGGCCCGTGATATATACCGCCACCATTCATCTCTACCTTCTGTTTTCTCTTCATGTCCACATACAAATGGATCTTTAAATCATCTAACATTCATTTTGATATACCATTATTCTTGGGGGATTCTGCTTATGACGAGCTGGACCACCCATGACTTCCTTAGCTTCGAATAACATTTAATGAGCAGGGTCGTCATTCTCTGAGAACACGATACTGTTTACCCAAACATATAACCATACATTTAACCATATAGTAGTAATTTTATTGACCGGTTTAACTTATTAATTAATAACTTATAAATTAATTAGCAACAGAAACTATTTGCTACATCAATTGAAAGGAAAATTTTTATCAAGTTAAATCAATTAGCGGCAGAACCATAAGTATCTGTGCATCTTCTTCGCATAAATTACTATTTTGACAGTGCGAATGAGGATTATAATAAGAATATCTTTATACATTTTTAACCAAGTTTGTCATAGAATTATCATTTGAATTTCAGCATTCAACTAACTATTAAATAGCAGGATTTTCTTTTAGGAATTCAGAAAAGGGCAAAGTTTTATTACCGTAATTGAATAAAAAAATGGAGATTATTAATTGTAGCATAACAACCACGTTTGAGTTAAAAAGTTTTGCGCTGCATGTAATTAAATTCCTTATTAGCAAGATGACTTCATTTTACTCCACGTTAATAATACGAAAGAATATAACAAGCAACCTCAACTACTGTGAGCAAAAGCACTACGGTTTGATATACTACGGAAAAATGAGATTTAATAATAATTCTATGCCTATTAATAATAATTGAATCTACCGAACATGGCCGGTCTTAAATTTTCGAAACCCCGATGACAATTTTCTTAACGTTCATAAAGCTATAATATGATTAAATTTTTGTTTTAATTATTATTTAATATATTATGCAAAGCATGCAGAGAGATTGCTGAGCAACAGATTGCCCTCTCATAGGCCAAGATAATTGTGATAGGTCCGTCAAAATTCTATCATTTAATTACAAATTTTTCATTAAATTGTTCTAGATAAAAATTCCTGCATTACGT
This sequence comes from Enchytraeus crypticus, assembly GCA_905160935.1. NCBI lineage: Eukaryota > Metazoa > Annelida > Clitellata > Enchytraeida > Enchytraeidae > Enchytraeus > Enchytraeus crypticus. The sequence goes on along the minus strand of CAJHZI010000720.1, from coordinate 897,825 downwards.
TGAAATAATTGCGAAGCACATTCTGTTATTTTATAATGAATCGGTTTTCCGTTGTCTCAAACCAAACGATATAAATAAGAGTTTATGGTATTTTTCTGAGTTGAATATGACGTCAAATATGACGTCACAGCACTTGTTAGAATCGAGGTAAAATCAGAGGATCTAAGTTGTTGCTTTAAAATTAATATAAATGTTTAGTATAAAATGATAAATATAAAGTAGATAAACAAGAGAAGACAATGATTCAATTAGGCTCAACATTTCATGTCAAGAGGTCCTGTTAATTCTGGAACGTTACTCCATGAACCCTGGACGCCTATCAACGCCTCTGAGCCGCCATGTTTGTCCAGAATTAGTTGAGTAAACAAGATCACGTGACTACTGCTGTACTTCACACTTAGCTAACGTCATTGAATTATTGGAGATCAGCTGAGGCCCAAATAAAGTAAAATAAGAAAAGGTCTATGGAGTATTGTTAGTCGTATTGTTGGGTCGTTAAAGATTGCATCAAAAAATTTACTATATAAAGTGTAATAGGGCCCATTTTAGTAATTTTTATTATCTGACTATAATTTACAGGTCCGCTTAATTTGCAAAGTAGAAAAGTGCGCCGACTTGTTTATCTAGAAACGGTAAACTTGTATGTATTAATATGTATTACTTTAAACGTTTACTTAGATACAATTATGAGGTTAAGCTTTGCGCAGTTTTCAAGCAAATAAGAAATGTCGAAATGTTTCATTTCAATCAATGCCAGTTAATACTGCATTGTTAATACAGCATAGTAGACCAATGTACTGGATACGATATTTTTATATCGGTTCATCAATAGGACTATTGTCTGTGCATACATATGCTCAATCTGTATGGTATAGTATGCATAGTAGTTTAATTTAAGCATCTTTTTAGAATTAAAAGGATAGATTTCGAAATTATTTACTAAATTGTAACTAATTGCGACCAATTTATGACTAAACAATCAAACGATGGAAGAAGACTAACGTCATAAAGTATAACAATTGTATATGTTAACTTCTATGACTTAACGCAAAGGTTAACGTCAGTTTCCTGCTCGAATAGCATGTCAGTGACGGGAGAACACTGGATATGAACTCTGCACCTACTGATCTGCCGTCGAGCAACTTTCCAAGGAGCCTCTGGCTCAGCCTTCTCCACTGTTTCTAAATAATATACGTTAGATTGTGATGTATTCTTTGTATGAAGCTGCAAATCCTATCTATTATAAAAACATTTTATTCCTAATACTACTGTAGGCTTATTTACTATTAAGTGCATTTTATGACACAGATATTCTCTCTTTCTAACGTCCCTGACATCATCCTTATATGAGGAAACGGACGTTAAACCTTTATTATTATTATTTCTGTACACAATAATTACGTCGATGGATCAGTGCAGAATTAAATAAGTAGTTTGCACTTAATCGCAGAGATGCTAATAAGCTAATGCTAATTCTGATTTTGATTTAATTTCTCACAAACGTCTTCCGCGATATCTTTTGTGAGTGTATTATGTAAAAAGAAGAAATTTCTAACAAAAGTACGATTTTTCAATAGCAACTATCTAGCTATTACTAGTTTTGAGATATTGACGTGGTACCGAATTAGACGAATTAGCCTATCGAAAGGCATTCGTACTGATTCGGTGAATATTCTGATTGAGATTCAGTTTCGTATTTAATTACTCTCAAATTGCCTAAAATTACTAATTTAAGTTTGCTTGTCGAGCAAAAATTGCGAAAATTTTCTTGAACATGAGTTAAAATGTCATCTTTTCCGGATGCTGAATTAGATCTACCAAGGTAACTAGGTCTTCTTAAACGTTTCAAAAATTATTGTAAATTTATTGCTCTCGCTTTAAATTACTCTCTTCAAGAAAATATGAGGAGGATAAAAAAATCATTTTAAAGACAACTTTTAAACCAGAAATATAACTCCGTTGAGAGAACTACTGACCCCGTAGACTACCGGTTAAATGAATGGAAGCGGATAAGTAGGTGTAGGGATCAAATGCAATGCTCGCCATGGCATCGATATGCCTACGATAGGGGAAAGCGACGTTAACCTTAGTCTAAACCTTTTTCATATTTCATAAAGACTAAAGTAGAAAAGAATTTTACTTAATGTAGAGATATACTTTTAAAAATCGTCTCAAAGAAAATAATTTCTGAGTATCAGCAAAGTTTTCAAGCTCTTGCTTAATTCGAAAAACGTTTCCATCAGCTTTTGCAGACTCGTTGAAGATGAAATGGATTGCAGTCAGGGAAGAGAGAGAGAGAGAGGGAGAGAGAGAGAGAGAGAGAGAGGAGGAGGAGACTTAGACAGAGGAGATAGAGAGAAGAGATAAAGAGAAGATATAGAGAGAAGAGATGGAAAGAGAGGTAGAGAGAAAAGATGGAGAGAAGGGACGCAGAGAGAAGATATAGAGAGAAAAGATATAGAGGAGAGATAGAGAGAAACGATAGAGACGATAAATAAAGAAAAGAAATAGGGAGGAAAGATATAAGATAGAGATAGAAAGAAGAGAGAGAGATAGAGAGAAACGATATAGAGAATAGATTGAGATGAAAGATAGAGAAGATACAGAGTTTTGAAAGAGAGGAGAGATGAAGAAGAGAGATAGACGGAAGAAATAGAAAGAAAAGATAGTAACGAGAGAAAGATACTTTTAAATTAGTAAAGAGAGATAAAGAGGACTGTAGGGGTAGGTGATTGAAGGGAGTAAACAAGTACAAGTAGGTGATATTTAATGGACGACTTATTTTATTTTATTTTATTTTATTGTTAGAATACATCAGACTAACGAGCATGCGCACATCACTGCTTCTGTTCACGTGACTAACGAGCATGCGCACATCACTGTTTCTGTTCACGTGACTAACGAGCATGCACACATCACTGCTTCTGTTCACATGACTAACGAGCATGCGCACTGCTCCTCCTCTCACTTGTTACCATGGCAACACAACGCGTAACGACGACAGACGAGCAGTGGTTGTATCAGCAACAAATGAGGGCTTGTAGAGATCCAATGAGCTAAGTGAGTTAACAGGGGGGGGGGAGTTATACGCAGAGACTTCTAATTTGCATTTTTTACATTTCTAGTAAGGTTCCAAATTTAGTCCGAAAAAATCCAAAAAGAAGCCTGATTAATATAATTATTAACTGCTAAATTACTATATCATTTCTTTTATATCTACAACATATTGATTGCATGCTCCTCATAGTCGTCAAGAAAGCTACCGGATGCGAGATTTCAAATTAAAAACAATAAGGAACAGAAAACATTAGCAAATAGCTGCAATAGAAATACTTAAGAAAATCAGTAACCCTACCCTACTACTTTAGCTAGTCTTGCCTCTGATAGTGTTGATATTTTAAAACCGGTAGTTTGTCCCATCCACGACTCCAGGACATGAGATTAGGAGTGAGGTAATGTGTCAGTTAATCAATTTTCTGAGGTACTTCCGAATTAAACTATGCATTAACCTACGCTTGACTAGGAGAATATTGGAATTAAAACCTGAGCAATTAAAGTCAAAGCTAAGCAAACGTGATAATAGGAAGAAAATAGTTTATTGATCAAGAAAATTGAAATGAAACATAATGAAAATTTTAAGAAAAAACGTAAAAGAAGGGAGTATAACGTTTCTGGTGAAAACTGAAATGTGGATTGGAAGACAGACATGGTGAGCCCTCTCTTGATTTATGACGTCATGGGTGTGACGGACAAACAAAGAGAGAGAGAGAGGCTGGGGGGGGGAAGAGGGAGAGAGAGTGAGAGTGAGGATGAAGTCGTGAAAAAGAGTGCTAAGAAAAATAGATTTAATGCATATATTACAAATAGTGCGCGAAAGATTCGAAACGTGTAGACGTCTGTAGAATTAATCAACGTATAGCTACCCACATGTAGCCAGTATTACAGGTGTAAATGCTTGTGAAATCAAGATTACCTGTCTAAGCAGGAAAGTATTATTGAACGTATTTCCTGGAGGTAATTCTAGTTCGTTACTGATAGTCTAAATAACCAGAACTACTGAAAAAAGTTAACGTGAACGAATATACTGAATAGCAGTCGAATTACAACAAATTAACGTTTTTATTGTACATATTTATCATGAGTATGGTATAATCATTTTTAAATTACATGCTGTTGTCATTGATGACTCTAGCACTGCTGGTATTATAATTAATGGTAAAGTACGTGTCTACTTCCAGTTGGTTATTGAGGTAGCCACTGGTTATTTAGGTTCAAATTCATTCAGTTAGAACAGGTATAGGTTAATTTAGGCAGTTGTATATCCGAGCAGTTTATTGATAATTTTTAAAGCAACTTATGCGGTAAGCCTAATGTAAAATTAAACTCACATTGATGCAAAATTCTGCCAAACGGACAATATAAAATTCAATGCTAAAATATCATTACAACGGTACTGATAAAATCAATACCGTTGTAACGCGTACAATACTAAATTTTTATGAGTTACTTTATAAATAACTCCTAAATAAAATTATAGTTAATATAAATAAATAATATTCAAATATTACTCGAAACTTAATATCTCGCTGATCACCATTTCATTACTATAATGCTATTTACCGCATCAACTACAACTGGAAGCATTTCGGCGGAAAATACTGAATGATTTGCTACGGGTTTTACTTCTATAAAACGATTGACACATAATGGATTTGTTATCTCATAATTCTCTTCGTTGTTGACATGTTTTCGTTACATGGTAGATGACCGTATGAAATGCGTAATATCTTTAATAAGAATTGGAGTCAACGGTTCAAGTCGTTCTCTATTCTAAAAGTGTATCAACTTGAAAAATTTACATGCATTAAAACAGATGATGGAAAATGTGAGGCTGAAATATGCAGTAGGATTGCTCAAGCAAAAGAGGTCTTGGGTATTAGGAAAGACACAAAAATAAAGAGAGTGAAAATCGTGGTTTAGACAAAGATATTATATGGATATGAAATATGGACCTTAAGGAAGGAAGGTTTTAGTTAACTAGAGGTACTGGAAATGTGGATACGGAGAAGAATGGAATGGATTAGCTCGACTCAAAAGGTTACACAAATAAGAAAGTTCTGGAGAGAGTTGGCACAGATAGACAGTGGATAATTGTATTAGGAAATAGAATGAAGAGTTGGATAGGACACACTATATGGAGGGAAAGTCTATTAAACGAGGTCATAGAAGGCAGAATGGAAGGAAATAGAGGCAGAGGCAGGCCGATATTAGGTATGTTATATCATTTAAAGATCCACTCATATGTGGACATGAAGAGGAAAGCGGAAGAGTGGAGTCGTTGTACGCCATGGACCAGCGAGTAGGTAGTGCACAGAGAAAGAGAGAAAGAGAGTATTAAAACCGACGAACTTAAAACAGCTCATTGTAATAGAAATTTGAATGTATAAAATGAGAAAAATGGTAACATCTGGAGAAAAAATACTGATAAAATACTACGCTGACGATATAAGATTAGACCTCTATAATATAGAGAGCTTTTAAGTGCTACATTACATTAAACTGCGAATAAAAACTTACAGGAATGCAAAGAGCTCACAAAAATGCAGATATTCTTTAGATAAAAAGCTATAAATTCAGATATTTCTGTTAACACAAGACTTCATGTACATGTATTTTCTGGTGGGGTACTCATTGTAATTATAATCATTACTGTATAGAAATAAAATAAATTTATTTCAGTAACACCTTAGAAAACTCACTCAGATCAATATTGTGCACTTTTTGTTCATCCAGTATTCAAATGACTCTTTAGAGTAAACTATGCAGTAGAAAACGGTAGGATAGTAAGATATGGAAAATTGTGAAAGTGGAGATCGAAATTGAGATAGGCCTATCTCAGGTTTAACTCACTCCAGAGAAAAAACGGTGCTTATAAACTGTATGCCTATAACATAATAATTATTATTTCTAACAAAACATAAAATGAAAAAATTACGATTAAAATAGCACTGGTTTTTCTTTAATTTCGCTAAATAGATACTTTTCCTCATCCAGGGATAATGTCAGGGTCGTCCCCACATCACACATCACTACAAATCAATTCACTCAGACCAATCTGCAAATAAATGTACCGAGGGAAAGTAAAATTCTATACAAACAGTCGATAAAATAATGCAAGTAATAATTGAAAACAGTGAGCAAGTAGGCAGTAATAAAACATCAATTGAACTTGTCTGTTCTAAGAGGTAGCTGGGAAAGCAAAACTGACTACAGAGAATGTAAAGTACACATAGATAATTAGAGAAAACTCAATGTCAGGAGTGCTAAATAATTACACAATGAGTCTATGACAATGCTTATGCCGAGTTGAAGTCATAGAGCTAATTTAAAGATAGTAGAAATGTTATACAAAAAATTATCTGCATTGTTTTGCAATACAATTTCAGCCTTATGAAAGGTGTCTCTGTCCATTTACTCGAGTCTCAAAACAATGGCCGTTCCTTCTTATTCTGTACCGAATTTTCTCTGAAGAAATATTATGATGATTATTTTAAACAATACGTGCTGAATATTACCATCGACTCCATTATCAGTGAAAAATATCAATAACCGCCGGCTACCACATGCGGAGCTATATTGGAGTTCTTACTTTACCTGAGTAAATGAATTTATGTTCAGTGAGTGAGTGATAAGGAACACTCAGAAGATATTGCGTAATCAATCACAGAAAATCGATTAAAACAAATACAATAGTTCAGAATCGATGGTTCTCTCTCTCTCTCTCTCTCTCTCTCTCTCTCTCACTTCTCTCTCCATTTTATATATGATTTAAGTCCACTGTAGTTACTAAGATTTTAAGTCGCACTATGAATGCCGTGAAAGTTAGAAACTCAACTAAGTTAAGACATTTAAAAAACAGAATTATGATTGGGCATAGCTCAGTATATAAGAGGGCTTCGGACAATGTCATAGAGTAGCTAGCACTTAAAAGTGATAGATATCATCATGGATGATTATTTAGCTGTAACAAGAGCTTGGTGTTTGTTGAAACTCCATCAGATTAATTAATTTATACCACAATTTAAGCATTAATTTTGTTGTTGTTTACGAAATTATGGTCCTGTCAAATAAGTTAATTGTCTTAGTGAGTAGAATACTAATTAAAACTTTATATTAAAAACTCTATCAGCAATAAACTTTAAAAATCGAATATGCAAAAATTATATCCCAGATCTTCTCGCTGTCCTATCCACTTAGTTTCTACTCACTCGCTCATTTAATTTCAATATTTGTTGCTGTTTTCGAAAATTAGGGCCGAGACAAGTAAGTTAGCTGTCTTAGTAGAATACTAATTAAAACTTTACATTAAAAATTGTATCGGCTGTAAAATAAAAAAATTGTAGCAGTTATAACCCAGAGCCTCTCTCTGTTCTACTCAGTTAAGTGCACTGAACCTGAGTACGTCTTCAGAGAGGCAGATTTTCATGCTGATCGAGCCACACTGAGACTTGAGGAAGATTTAGTCTCCGATAAAAATTGAGATGAAAAATATTCATCTTCAGCGAAATCTAATGATTAAAGCAAGTCAAAGGAAGACAGAATGTCAGGTGATATTATAACGGCTGTTGATAAATTACATACGACACGCGATAAACTTCTGCACGTAGTTTTACAATTTCATAAAGCTACATATAGAATTATTATATTTTCAACTTACTTCCCAGTAGCTTGGCATTTTGTTACAGAAATCTGGAATTCGTTACCAAATTGGCATAAACTTGGCTAAACTCCAAAATACTCAGAAAGAAAATAACTACACTAACTCCAGCTTTTAATAATGGAAAACAATTTAGTTTGTTCAAGGCTTCATCTACTAAACCGCCGTTTAAATATTACTATAATAGAGTTTTAGTATTATTTTTATCATTCATAGATGATATATAAGTAACATATAAATACTATACGCCAAACAATTTGATTTGATCAATTTTATTATCTCTGATTTATTGTACAAATGCATACCATAACAAAATAAACATTTAGTACAAAGAGAGGAAACAATATAGGCCTTGTAGAAACGTAATTTAATTAAGCTTAAGCAATTGAGGAATATTGGAACTACAAAGAATTAAATAATACTACTGTAGGATTACGCAAGGAGCAAGTCAGTTTCATAATGTTTAAAAAATACGAAAAGATAAGATTTTCAATTTACCCATTTAATCTGTAGAGTAAATTAATTGAAAACAAAACATTAGTATTGATAACGCTGTTGACAATTATGGTCCTCAATTTTTAGCAGAATTTGTATAATAAAAATAAAATTAAATAATTAGCACATCAACAGCATCATATCAAAACTAACCTAAGGGGATTTTAACTCAATTAGAAATTGTTCATTAAAGAAACAATAATTAGTATTTTCCTATAATAGCATCTGGCAGTATGTTTTTAAACATAACTAGAGAATCAACAGATTTCAATTCATCTCGAATAGTGTACCAAAGTTTTGGAACTCTTTCGTAGGACCTACGTAGATTATGAACGCAATTAGTATCGTTAATCGCAATTAATAGGTTGGATTAAACTTCAGGTATTAAAATTAGTTAATATTGATATAGGAATATCTAATAAGCTAACATATAAAAGTCATTAATTCGAAGTAGTTTTAGTTATTATATATTTGATCTGCATGGTAAAAAAGAAATAGCTTTGATAATTACAGTATCTGAACTGCACGCTTTTGCAGGACCACTAACTTATTAATAGTTGTCGTAGATGCACAACCACCCTGGATTACTATGCAATTATTGAAATTAGGAAAGACCAAATTTTAACACAATGATAGTAGACACTGTTTAGGTTTATAGACTACTTGAACCATATAACATACTTATCAGCGCTAGCCATTTTTATAAGAATGTAATTTAACGGATTTTTTTAATTTTCAATGGTATCACTTTACGTGTCATCAATAAAACATTCGTGTTTTAAGAAATTTGTGGAGTCGATCGTTGGTTCGAATTGTTATTCTTAATTTCTTAGCGAAACTAGTACCTGAGTTAATGAGTTCTATCATAGTGGTAGTGCATTGTCTATATGCGGGTATATCCTATAACAGTTAACGACAACAAATCGATTCTTATAAATCAATATAAGAAACCGAGCTTCTAGTTTTCTATAGGGCTGCATACCTGTTATATTATATCCGGCAATCGATGGATTCGATACTTACCTTAGTTGAAAGCGAATGATTTGAATCATCTAATGGATTTAGTGCAATAAACTGAGTTAATTATAAACGAAATCTGATTGACATGAAGTTATACAGGCATCAAAATACGAGGATTAGCAAATCTATTAGTCTATACGCAGGAAGAAACTAACAACGATGATGCTATTTTAATCTACCTCAATGCCCGACAATAACGAGAAGTTATAGTTATCCTGTAGCCGTAACATTTCTACTTTTTCAATATTTATTTCAATATGTGTATGTAATTTTTCAATATATATTCTATTAATGTGAGTACTCTGGGTGACCAGTGAATTTAAACGCTATCATCTACTCCTCTTTAAGATGCAGCTTATATTTCAGTGTTGCTAGTTCAAATCCTGCTCAAGTCAGTTTTCTTTAAAACAATCTTCATATTTGGTACAGACGTGCAGACAGAGCAAGGGAATTATTATATGAAATCTTCGTTTAATTTTAGCAGCAAACAAATTTTATTTTATAAAATTAAAGCCTTAGTAACAGTTACAATTGAATTACATTTGATATTATCAGTAATCATGAGAAAAATAACACTATGAAGTATGAGGCAACGATTACAACTCGTTACTTAAAGCAGTGAATTTCATAAGTTAATAACGCTGTGAACCGGAGTTCTTTACAAAATGTCAAGCTAAAATTAAATAGCAGAAGGCCGTATTACATTTAAGGGGGGCCAGTGACGGGTTTCTAAAATTTTCAGCTCATATAGAGCTGGAATTTGCATATTTAATGAAACCTTGGCATGCAGCTTACTTGTATATTATAATGAAGTAGCATACATAGGCCTAATCACGGTAGATTAAAAGAAAACATTCATTCGCGTATGAAGCATTAACTAGGAACCAGTGGCGAAGTCGGTAAGATACTCGACCCCGGTTCAGTAGGACCTATGTGCAGGGTTCAAATCCTGGGCTCGCCCGTCACTGACATCGCTTTCGAGTGAGGAAACTGACGTTAACTTTAGCTCTGTTTTACTTTGCTTTAGAAATGCAATTAGAACTGCATGCCTTTATTTTGACGCTCAGCAAAGACTGAATAATTTTTCTACTATGGCAGTTTTCGGTATCTTATCCCTCTGCTTAAAGATCACATTGGTTTTGAAATTTCTTTAGCAACTCTTGTTGATTTTAACTCCATGGATTTCTCGGATTCAAGTATTGAAAAAAACTGAGTGTTTGAACCCATACCGATTGGTTCTGAGGCTTGTACATTATCAGATCTTTGAACTTTTCTAAATGAATAAACCCTTATTTATCCAACTTAATATACATATATAACACTGAAAGCAACTTTTCTTTATGTAATTTAATGCACGCAACAATGATAACAATTATGTAGCTCATGTGCGTGAATAATCAAGGTGACGGTTAACAATTATTCTTTGTAATGCACAGAATGCGCTGATCTATTGTATTTGATTGTTTTTGTGCTTTTTCCAAATATCAAATTCAGGACTACACTTCTAAATATCCTTAGCAGTTAATTTTGTGTCGCATGTTCAATAGGATAAACTAAGCGACACTAATGTCGTAGTGTCACTAGTAATACCTAGGTCAATATTGCTTCCGTACCTTGTCTATCTGGATCCTTACTCATATGTGGTCTGCGGCAACCACGTCTCAACTTCTTCAGAGAATCTGAATTTGCAACACTTTAGATAGGTTTTTCCAATTGTTTATTCCTTTAAAAAAATTTTAAAATAATTAACAAACAAAGATACTTTGGACGACCATTGTCAAAAGCTCGCCGTAAAATATGCATTTGGACGGTTTTTTCCATCAAAACATATAAAAGACATATGAGTAAAAAATTAAAGGCATGGCGATCCTTCAAATCTCTGCGCACAAACAAAATAAAAATTACTTCAAAAGTTACGCAAGGGAACTAAAAAGGCAATATTTATGAATGAAGTGAATATTGAAAACAAATTAATTGAAAGTAAATCCCTTAAGAATCTCTATCTGTACGTCAAAAACAAAACCTCTGTAAAGGAAAACGTTCCAGCTCTATCAGTACCAAATTCTAATGGCCTATTAGCATATTTCAGATGGCGAAAAAGCCTCCGTATTGAATAACCACTTCTGTTCGGTGTTTACACAAGATAATAAAACTATGCCCCATTTTGAAGTCTCGAGAAATACTGGAAATTATGTTTCCCTAAATGACATACATTTCTCAGAGTTGACTGTATTTGAAAGCATTAAAAAAATCAAAACCTAATAGCTCTCCAGGTTTCGATTGTCTCCCATCAACTCCGCTCAAAAAACTCATAGCAGTTTTATCTACACCTCTCTCTTATTTATTTTAGCAGTCAATGGATTTTGGTGAAATTCCCTCAGCATGGAAAAATTCCATAATTGTTCCCATTTTAAAAAGGGCCATAAAGGGCTAAACCCTTTTAGATGTAACGCTGAGCGTTACCACTTTAAAAATAGATGTATAAGCATATGGAACCAACTACAGTCTAGCACAGTAAATTCTCCCTCTGTGGATTCGTTTAAGACAAGGCTTAACGAAACTGATCTTAGCAAATTTATGAGAAACTACTACCCGCTTTGACATTACATGTATATTTGAACCTATTATTGTTCTCGTTCAATTTTTTAGCTAAGTGCGTTATTCTGTTGTTTTTATATTACTCTAAATCATCTAATTAAATTCAAGTGATTTTTGGTAGTGATAATCAAGGACCTTTTGATTGTATAACTTCACACATAATTCACAGTAATTTTTAAACTTTATTTGCCTCTCAACTGTTTTATGGGACTCAATGGAATAAGCGTAAATTACTTAATTTATCTGATATATGTTTTTAATGCGTATGTAATTTGGTTCTTACGATTTATCATCTCGGAATATATAAGTGCCTCACCAAGGCCTTTATTTCCGTTCATACGCTTTTTCTTCTATTGTAGAACATTTGTCATGTAGCTTTTGTGGAATGCGTGTGATAAATGAATAAATAAATCTCAAGTAGCGTGTCTGCAATAGCGTGATATTTTAAACTGTAATCTATATTGTTCTGTGCATTTGTTGTCAAAACGATTCAATCATAACCTTTGATTACATTTTAAATACGATCCACATTTTTCAAAGTTTCAGTTTATAGGTTTGAAAAATATTTACAGAGCGTTTTATTTGAAAGTTCTTATTCATGTAAGCAAGTAATAAAAAGTAAGTAGGGCATCGCTAATTACCACAAGCCAACGATTAGACTTGTGATTCATGTTATCTGGGATTAAGGCAACCACGAATTAAAACTATCATGGGTTGAAGCCATTATAATTGATGCTACTATGGATTGAAACCATCATGGTTGATACTACTATGGGTTGAAACCATCATGGTTGATACTACTATGGGTTTAAACCATCATGGGTTGATCTTACTATGGGTTGAAACTCTCATGGGTTGATACTACCATTGGGTTGAAACTCTCATGGGTTGATACAACTATGGGTTGAAACCATCATGAGTTGATCCTACTATGGGTTGAAACTCTCATTGATTGATACTACCATTGGGTTGAAACTCTCATGGGTTGATACTACTATTGGCTGAAACTATCACGCGTACAGATCGTCGGTTGAAATTATCATAGGCTAAGAATACCATGGGTTGATAATATAGTGGTTGAGACATCTTGACAGTATTAAATATACACTAGCTTAGAATATAACAAATTACACTGAAATAGACATAGGCCAATCTATTTTCACGTCATACGTGGAAGAGGAAAATAACATTAAATCTTTAATATTATAATAATCATCATCATCATCATCTTCCCTTAAATCCCAATTTAACCAGGGTCGGTATACGAATAGACTTTCTTTTATTTTTTATTATTATATTTTTTATTTTTTTGTCTTTTTTAATATTGTAGTAATTATTGTTTATATTTTTCAAGACTGATTGCCCGTTTTAGCCCTAGTTTTATTAGGCTGATTACTGCTGTTTATCATGATTTAGCTAATTTACATTTACCTTCACTTATTGTAACCTTGGGAGAAACAGCTAATTTGTGATGCCATTTAAAAGCTTGTAGCGAAATATGTCAGCCGGAATGTATTCTTTTTGTTCCTCAGATACTTCACAACCAATGATTTTGGAGGATTCCATTAACGGAGAGATTTTAAAATAGTTCTCAGCGCTGCTATCATTAAACCCAACGTGGTCATTAAATTCAAAGTTAGAATGCGTACATAACAGAGATTGATAATTAAGGTTTGAAATTAGAAACAGTTCGTTGCCATTTTAAGTTAAAAAACTGGTCGCCCTTTTTCATCAGCCGTTCATGACCAAGGCCAAATTTAACGTCAGTTTCCTGCTCGAGTAGCATTCCAGTGAAGGGGAGAGCACTGGATTTGAAAACTGCACATACTGATCCGCTGTCGAACAACTTGCCAACAAGCCACCGGCTCAGCCCAATATTACAGTAATCACTTGTTAATGTAGTAATGTAATTCCCATTATAACAGCAAATATATAAATTTATAATACGTACATTTAGGAAATGAAATCTCTATTTAAATGATACTAAGGAGATGCTACTCTTTTGAAAGATGGAGCCGCATCAGTTGAGATTTTGTTCATATTCATACTGAGTATATACATGCAAAAAAGAAAACTGTATGTTTACAATAATAATACTAATAGATGTACATGTAATACATATGTCTAATCAATTTATACGTGTACAATAAATTTAGTCAACAATGAAAATAATAATAATAACTGTACATGTAGTATACATGTATAATTGATGTATAGGCCTACGCGTATAATAAATTTTGTCAAATAATAATAAAAATAATTTCATTCTGATTCAGAAACTATTATGTTATGTTGTTATGCATGTATTAATTACATTTTTATATTGTAATGGACAAAGTAGTTCGATATACTGAAGATTTTGCAAAAATAATATTAATGATAATAAAAATATAAAAATAAAAATTATAACAATAATAATATATTTGAAACACATCGCAACCGGCCAATAATATAGTAATATTAATATTATATTCGTCATTTATACAACTTTTAAATGTTATCTTATTGCTAATAATTTAACATTTTCTCAATGAGGGACGAATGTGAAATGTCACTGGAACGTTATAAATAGCTAGAACCTGAATACTGAAATTACAACTCGGTTTTTCGATAATAACAATCTTAGTATAGCTAAACAATCTTAGTATAGCTAAATAATCTTAGTATAGCTAAACAATCTTAGTATAGCTAAACAATCTTAGTATAGCTAAACAATCTTAGTATAGCTAAATAATCTTAGTATAGCTAAACAATCTTAGTATAGCTAAACAATCTTAGTATAGCTAAATAATCTTAGTATAGCTAAACAATCTTAGTATAGCTAAACAATCTTAGTATAGCTAAACAATCTTAGTATAGCTAAATAATCTTAGTATAGCTAAACAATCTTAGTATAGCTAAATAATCTTAGTATAGCTAAACAATCTTAGTATAGCTAAACAATCTTAGTATAGCTAAATAATCTTAGTATAGCTAAACAATCTTAGTATAGCTAAACAATCTTAGTATAGCTAAACAATCTTAGTATAGCTAAACAATCTTAGTATAGCTAAACAATCTTAGTATAGCTAAACAATCTTAGTATAGCTAAACAATCTTAGTATAGCTAAACAATCTTAGTATAGCTAAACACTCTTAGTATAGCTAAACAATCTTAGTATCGAATTTGTATTGTTTTAAGCTCTTTATTTTCCTATCACTATTCCTAGCATTCTTCTTAGTCTTCCTAATAAACCAAATAAAACAGCTTCATCAGTCGTGGGTTCGAGACTGCGTAGCGACGTGGGTTTTTCTCTTCGAGGGACGAATAAAAACCTAGTCTTGTACACTTGGTGGTGTCAGGCCGATGAACAGCCAACCTTAATATTCCATTTCCTATCTAATCTCTTCCGTGTCGACCCCCAATAGGGATACACGCACGCTAAACGGAAGTTTAAAACGGCAGTACAGGATCCCTCCAATTCTGATTTAATAAGGGCCACTAAACTAATCCAAATGTATAAATTGCCTTGAGATAGGTGTTCCTATTTTTCACATAAAGTGATCACTTTTTGTAACATTGATTTGTGAATTTATTGCCTTCACAAATGACAGGTAATAATTGATTAAGATAACTACGACTTGATAGATGACCGCAATTATTCACTTAGATAAAGTTAAACTGATCAAATAAGCGCTAGTCTTAATTAATGACCCGCCTTAATGTCAACCTCAATCAAATATTACACAAACAGAAAAAGTTTACAATTATCCATTTTTCAGCTCATTGTTTTCGAATTTCGATAAAAAATATGTGATGCCAAACATCATCGCTAATGTTCGCTAATTAAAAAAATAAAATAAAGTTCTAAAATGCAATGAACTAATAGGCCTATAGCATGGCTAATTCCTTACCATAAAATTAAAATAATAACGAATACTTACAAATCTAAACATCGAAGTATCTCTTCCTTAGATTCCAAGAAAATGTCTAGAGTTTTACAGATTTTCATATTCACTGCAATTTTTCGATGCATTTGAGAGCAGATTCGACGAAGGAGATTACAGCCGTGCAATAGCTTCTCGTACTAAGAAGACACAATTACATTTTCCAGAGAGTTGTAATCAGGAATATTCAGATGAATGGAATATTTCAGCTCATGTCTTCCACACAGAATTCATGGGCTCATTACTCTAACGATGGGTTCACCTGATCAGCCAGAAGAGGCCGTTATTAGCGATAATAACGGTTAACGTCCGTTTCCTTATCTGAGGATGGTACTTTTCTGCAGCCATCACTAAAACCGATTCAACAAG
The DNA here is from genome assembly GCA_905160935.1 of Enchytraeus crypticus. Classification (NCBI taxonomy): domain Eukaryota; kingdom Metazoa; phylum Annelida; class Clitellata; order Enchytraeida; family Enchytraeidae; genus Enchytraeus; species Enchytraeus crypticus. The sequence goes on along the minus strand of CAJHZI010000720.1, from coordinate 881,699 downwards.
AACAATTTCAAAAAGGTGTGCGTTGAAGAGAAAAGAGATACTAAACTGTGATGAGAGGTCAGTTGATCAAAAGACAGGTGAAAATTATGAAGATCTTATTGAAAAATCCAAGAATATAGAAGGGATTGATGTAAATGGGTAGCATTTTCATTAAATGCAAGAAAATAACGACAATTATTTTTAGTGAGAGCCGCAAAAACCATAATTGATTTAAAGCGATGTGTTTGGTAAAGAGCAAGCAGAAGTTAAGTTAAAGTAACAGGCAGGTATCTAGTAGACTTCGTGTAAAAAATTACCAAAGCAGAGTTTTAAAAATAACATTTTGAATCAGCCATATTTAAAAATGATTAATGGACCTAAAGATTCCAAAGATTCATCCTAATAATGAATGAATGAAAGTCTCCAAAGCTTATTTTGAGCAGCTATTCGATGAATTCTGAACAATACAGGTAAAATGTAACAAGACAATTACGATGATCGGATAACCAATGGATTAGCTACAAAAGACCGGCTCTAACGAAATGTGTGACATTTAAATGTAATAAATTTTATATACAATGGAATATTTTCCGTAAAAGAGTAATTTTCGCACATAAATGAGCTTTCATATTATACAGTCACATTATGTAATGAAAACCAAACAAGTCATATTTCGACATAGCTTTAGCAGTGCCAGGTCTATGGTTAATTATCATACGCAGCGTCTTCTCTAATGTTTCTAAAACATTATTCCAGCTGTCTACAAGTTATTCCCTTCACAAAAGGCTATGTCTAAGTCAGATTTTACTGTATCAAAGTGTAATGTTTCCTCCTGTAATTGGGGAAAACATAGCTTCTGAGTTTGCTTAGTCGCCTCTTATGGAAAATGTGACTAACAGTTGATTTCTTCTTTAGTGGTTCGGACACAACACGAGAAACTAGTACAGTACTAGTATCTACAAGTATAATCTAGTAGCTTACATTGTGTTAAATTGGAATGCAATTCAAGGATGTGCCATATTCACAATATAGAATCACATTTTATTCGGTCAGAGCTTGTCTTAGCAAAAGTAAAAAAATTGCTTTGAGAATTAATTCCATCGGTACCCTGAGGAATTTACTACTTGCGATCCTTTGCAGTCAGTCTTCACTCTATATTTTTCCAGGATTGATTTTGATATTTGCTTGCTTGAATAGTGTATCACTGGTTGGCTAGCTTTCCGACTGCGACCAATAGCAACCGGGTTAAAATTACAGGCACCCTCCTTGAATCTCTTCGTGAGAAGCTAGTTAGGTTTGACTTAAACCTATAGTAGTTTGATTATTACTAGTATTATTATTATTATTATTATTTATTTATTATTATTATTAGTTAAATTGCTGAGTCAATCACTCAACTTCGTGTATATTATTATTTTCGTTCAGTTTCCTGATCGAATAGAAAATCGGAGTTTTCGTGCAGATGTCTGATCGAAACCTAACTAGACTGTAGAGAGCATATAAACCGATTCCGGAGCGATTAAGGAGCATATAAACCGATTAAGGAGCATATAAACCCAAGTAGGCCTACACTTAGAATCTCAACTCACAAGGCCGTCAGTTCAAATGCTATTCTAGTTAATTGTGATGTAACAACCAAAGAGAAAGAAAGCTAACCAAGAGATAGAGACAGAAGCATAAAGGCAGACCGATTAGAATACAAGCAGATTGCTGACCGATAGGCCAATTAGATGGAATATCAAATTAATTACATAATTATTAATTAATCAATAATTTACAAGTGTATTATAAAACAAAAATGGTATAAAATTACTTTATTGAGAGTACTACAATTCTTGCAATGTTTCGTGTTTCTCAAAAGCGAAAAAAATTAAAACTGCTGTGAATCGTAATGATCGAAGTCTTCTAGTTTCAAACACTTCAAACTTGATAGCATTTGATATTTTAATGTACCATCCATCAAAACATTCACTAATGAAATCCGGTTTCTCAAAGATCCAGAATTTATTAACGTCCTTTAGATGTCATTAATAAATTATCGCTCTCATAATACCAATAACGACCACGAGGATACGCTCTTCTGCTAGCTCACAATAATTTCTTGTAGTATTATCATCATTATCTTCCGTTAAATCCTAATTTAGCTAAGGTCGAGTTTTAGGAAATTTTTCCCATTTTCTGGAGCCTAGGCGCTCACCAACATAACGTCCTCTCTGACGCTGGTTTGGATCTTAGAGCTTTGTGGCCTTTTTGCTACACGTGCAGTCTACGGTTGGTCTATTATTCAACAACCCGGACACAATACGGGTAAATAGTTTCATATAGTATACATGTATTAAAAAAATAACTGTTTATCGTCCCTTTTCTCATCGAGGAATTATATTTGAAACCACACTTACCTTATCATGCTGTTGAGGACAGTTTGCACACCAGTGGTTTCCCATACTTCCTCAGATGAGACTTAATCAGAGTATAATCCACACTAACAATCCCACAAGACAAGCGCCTAATGACCCCGCAAGGAGAAATATCGACTTTAGTTCTCTTATTCTCTACTCTTATTCCAGTTCTACACGGCTTATCACAGCCTGTGTTCTGCCGTTAGCTCTGCTACCTGAGCGACTAACGACACATAAGCGCTCTCCTGTTGCGTGTCTGCAAGCGAATGGGCAGCAGCAGCAGCTAGTGTGAGCAGCAGCAGCTGCAAATGTGAACAGCAGCAGCAGCAACTAGTGTGAAACAGCAGCAACAGCAGCTAGTGTGAACAACAACAGCACCAGCTAGTATGAACAACAGCAGCAGCTAGTGTGAACAGCAGCAGCTCGTATAAACAGCATCAGCTAGTATGAAAAACATCAGCAGCTAGTGTGAGCAACAGCAGCTAGTGTTAAGCAGCAGCAGATATGTGAACAATAGCAGTAGCTCATGTGAACAACATCAGCTGCTGCAACTTGAGTCAGAACTGCAGATGTGCATGTGTAGTTCTTGCTCTATGGCAGGAGCTACACCAGCAGCTTATGCAGCAATCACAGCAGCTACAAGTATGATCAGCTGAATGTTCACGCAGCTGTATCAGCAGCCGCAGCTCTTTTATTATCAGCAGCGGCTGCTATAGTTGCAGTAAACCGCTGTAGCTACAGCTAGTAATTTAGTTTACCTAGTAACCGAAAGCTGCATCACCTTAATCAAGAGAGACATACAACTTTGTCTAGGGTTTGAGATGGACTTATAAGTTAACGAAGCCGTCTTGTTAATGATGCGCTCTTTAATCTTTAGCAAGTGCAACTACTCCAAAATAGGTTAACATGTGAGTACTTAGCATTGGCGATGTCGGAAAGATATTCGACCGCGGATCAGTATGTGTGGAGTTCAAATCCTGGGCTCGCCCGTCACTGACATCGCATTCGAGTGAGGAAACTGATGTTAACATTTGCTTTACTATAAAAAAATCTCGTGCTAGAGAATTCTGAAAAACTGCACACGATCGGTATAACAGCCAAGAAGATTTATAAACAGGAAATTACAGTAGTCCAACCTGGATTGCAGAAAGCTGAGAATGTCTCAATAGCGCAACAGTTAAGGGTGTAGATAACGTCATGAAGTTTAAATGACAGACCCTGAGGTGAATTGAACTCTTGTGGGTTCGAATCCCAGCCGCGCTGATCTGAGAGTAAAATCTCAGACATTCACTGGACATTCACACGGAAAATGGACTAAATTACCTAAAGGATATAATAAGTTGTATTAAAAGTGATAGATATCAACATAGTTGATCAATTCACTATAATGTGTGTTATTATTATTATTATTGTACCGATTGTAGCAGCCGTCTCACGTGAAAAATATGGATGAATTCGAGGAATATCAGGTATAAGGAAGAACTATTCTTGTGAAGTTTTAATTATGTGTTCATGGAAGGTTAGGTGTTTATTAAGAATAACATCGAGATTCTTCATATAGTGAAGGTTATAGTTGGATGAGTGGTAACACGTTGCCTGCTAACCAGGAATCTACTGTACGAGAACGATATCTAGATGAACCTTTTTTGTGAGTACATTGGTCGTGTATTGTATCAGAACAGATGTAACATATGTAAAGCTAATATTTTCTCTTCAATAATATAAATTACACAAACAATTCCAAATATGTAATAGAATTAAATTTAAATCGTACTTCATTTTCTTCGTAGAAGAAGGAGTTTGCGAATAGCTGTGCTCTGAACCAAAGCTCTATTATACATTACACGCTTATGACGGAAAAACAGCATTTGTTACGCAGAACTGAAATCGACTGAAGTTTTACAACGTCGTGGGAGTCTCTATCTCTTACTTCCAGGCTAGCATTAGTATTACCGCGGACGTGTGAATTGCTTCTTAAGAAGATGGAAAAATATTTCCCATTACAGGCTGAGGACTGAGTTTTGGAGGAATGCGGTAAAAGTAAAATGGCAACTGCTTGCAATTTCAACTGAAATTGGTAACTCTGTTCAGTACTAGAAATGTACCGGCAGACCCGATTCGGCCGAGATTCGAATATTTACGGCCTCTGCTCATCAATCGAGTATGCTACCCAACGGACCATATGAGGCATTTTAAGGTCACCAAAGGCTATAAATATTAAGGAATATGAAAAGACGAATTAAGATGTTAGTAACTAAAGGGTTCTATTCACTTGAGACTATTAATATTTTTGCTTAATTGATAGAGTATTCCCGAAGCAAAAAGTTGTATTGACAAAAAGGTCAGAATCTTGAGCAGTATGTTTGTCATTCGAGCTTAGTTACTGATTTAATTCATTTTAACTGGATTTGAGAATCGTCCTTTTTAACTTTTCAGGAATATCAATTAATAGTTATACAACAGACATACGAAATTTGTATAAAATAACAATTACATAGTATGCAGTTATATAATGCTCATACATAATGGATAAAAATATGTAAACTTTCTTTTACTTGTATCAAGTCTAGTTAAAGCATCAAGATGAAAGAATATAAATAAACAAATTTAAATAAAAAAGCTGATGTTATCGTCAGTTTTGTATCTCTAAAGCGATTTAGGGCGGACAAGCTCAGGATCTGAAGAGAAAAATATTGATCCGCTGTCAGATATCTTATCAAATTCGCCACTTGCTCGAGCCAAATATTCAATCAAAATATTTACAATATTCAAATCTCATCGCTACAGTATAAATGTGAGGTTTAAGTAAAACAAATGTTTCAATGTTGGAACTAGTTCGAAGCTGTTTTAGCAAAACTTAGGCCTACATTGAAAGAGTTTTGAATAAAAAAATTTGAGCTTTCAAGATTCGTATGCCTGCATGTACATGTATGTGTAGCTTATATAATAGGAGTTTTGTTTATTCGCTCACTAATCACACAGAACCAGTTATTTTTAACAAGTAACTTAACTAGCAGACTCTATCAGCTTAAGAAATAAGTTTATAGCAATGCTTAAGACAACACTAGATTAAATGAGATGCCATGAAGTGGATCTTATGTAATCAGGCAACTTGTATAGAATCATAATTCTAAATTTTATTTAATTTGTTCACCAGATGACAGCATTCGGAATAAATTTGTCGACTTGCTCAATCTTAAACGCTTAGTAAAAAAGTAGAATTTTCAATAAAATGGGTAGCAGCATGACTAGACATGACTAGCAGCATGACTAGACATGGGTAGCAGCATGACTAGACATGACTAGCAGCATGACTAGACATGGCTAGTAGCATTACTAGACATGACTAGCAGCATGAGTAGACATGGGTAGCAGCATGACTAGACATGACTAGCAGCATGACTAGACATGGGTAGCAGCCTGTAGTATCGATGAAAACATTACGGAATTACAAATTAAAAGTATTCGTTGAAATCATTACAAAGATTACAGATAGGTCTGTCCATGTTCAATTTCACGTTTCAACAACCACCCAATATTTACGCTTCGGTACCTTTAGAGTTAACAATTAATTGAATTAAGTAATTAAGTAATTAATCAATTGGAGTTAATTAGATTAAATTAGATTAAGTTAGATTGAATAACTGCAACCAGTTATCAAAGCATATAATGCAAACAGCTATCAAAACAATAGAACTACCAGCTCCAGAGTATGTATCATGTATTCTTACTACTCATTATCGTTTATCTGCCTGGAGAGTTACCATAATTAACGATATGTCAGCCCAGGATTTTGGAAAAAATTTTCTGAATCCTATTTCACATCTAATAATAATAATAATAATAATAATAATAATAATAATAATAATAAAGGTTTAACGTCCGTTTCCTCATACAAGGATGATGTCAGGGACGTCAGACATCAGAACTGACATATAGCAGAACTGTAAACGCTTCGGTATTCAGTTGAACAAAAAGGTTCTCGTGTTTTTTGTTGGTCGTGTAATATATGTAATTCGTATGCACTGAGTGATATACGAATGTTGTGGGTTGACTGACGATATACATGTAGATGTCCAAAGCTTCGATGAGTGTAGAGCTGCAGTGAATATCTCATTTTATTTACCAGATAATATTATAAGTATTGGTGCTCGTTGTAATAATGTATTGTCCTTTAGATAAAGAGATTAGAAAGAGAGTGAGAGTGAGAAAGAGAGAGAGAGAGAGAGAGAGAGAAATTTGTGTGTTTATTTCAGCATCAACACTAAGTCACTGACAAATACAAACAGAAATAAACATTTAAAAGAAATAAAATTTAAATAAAGAGATTATAGCTCGGTGTGTCGACTCTTTAATCTCACTATGGCTAAAGCAACCATTTAAATTATCGTGATCGCGTATTTATTTCATATAAATATGAAATAAATGATCTTAAATAAATGTTATTTGTTGCTAATTGCTTACTAGTACCTTGTATACGTTATGCTGGAGTTCGTTCTCACTGAACTAAGTTATTGTGTTTTTTAAGACTATAATATTCTACAGTATGTGGAATAATGAACCTTACAATACCGTTGCACAATGTAGGCTTAGCACACTTATGTAGTATGACATTGTGGACCTAGTAAGGAATACATGTACAGACTGAGCTATTAAGAGCATGCAGATTGGCTAGCATATGGAGAATAATTGCCTATTTAAAATTAGCAGCACATTCGGAAGGTGTTCATTTTAGTTGTTGATATTTCATGAACGACGTTTGACCAATTTAAAATTTTGTCCGTGAAACAATAACGCAGTAAGCTAGATTTACCATCTGGTATTCAGCGAATTGAAACATCCAAGGCTAAGAGCAGTATTCTACAACGCTTTCTATTTACAATTAGTCTGCACATTACTGACATTAGTTATATACATTTCGATTTATACAGTTGAGGGTAGGTTTTACTTGTTGTGTGCTTTGCTGCAATAGATAGCAACAATTGCAATTATTCGAAGTTTAAACTTTTGCCTTAGGAAAGAAAACAGCATCCTCTAAACTTCTAAAGGAATCTAATAAATTGTAACACAAAGACTTTCTTGGATTTCAAACATGTTTACAAAGCTTTCGCGTATTTTGTGAATACAGTTTACAAGTTATGATAAATTTTAATTATATATACTGTATATATATATATATATATATATATATATATATATACAGTATATATATATATATATATATATATATATATATATATAAATTCGATAGAAGCGAACGTTAAACCGTTATTATTATTATTATTATATATATATATATATATATATATATATATATATATATATATATATATATCCATATATATATATTCATATTCATATAAATATGCAATAATTATAGGTATATACAGGGTGCGCATTAAAAAAATATCCTCGTAGCACAATTGCGATAGCTTAGTCAATTCTTAATATTTCGCCTTGAAATTGTAAGGTTCTCTTGTGGAGAAATTTAGCCACAAGCTGACCAAATTTTGTAAAAATATTTTTAAGGGAATCGGAGTTATCCAAGTTTTGCGAAGAAATTGATTATTTTCATTTAAAAGTGGCCACACACGATCAAATTTATCTCAACAGATATCTGTTCAGATAAATTTGACGGAGCCCACACACGGTCAAATTTAACTGACAGATATCTGAACAGATATCTGATCAGATATATGTTCAGATAAATTTGATTCGTCCACACACGGTCAAATTTATATGTTCAGATCTGAGATCTGAACAGATATTTTGGCCACACACGGTCAAATTTATCTGCAGAAAAAACTGATGATCGCCCACACACGGTCAAATTTAACTGTTCAGATATCTGATCAGTTATGCTAATTAGCTGTCAATCATTTCCAGACTGCAGCGCGCGTGACTGGCGTTGTTATTACTACAGTCAATCAATATATTTGTGAGCTATTTCAACTACTAATTTGAGAGCTACCCATCCCCTGATTGATGCTGGCTGTCCAAATGATGGAAATATCATTTAATGATTTAATAGGTTCATTATTATTATTCTATTTTTTTAATCTCAATTTAAAATTATAGGCCTACCCCTGCCTATTTTGTATGCACAAGTTAAAATATTATCATTAATTTTATTTACGTTCACCATTCATGTAGATGACATTTAGTCTGTGTTTTTTCAGTGGATTGCGCGTTTGAATCCAGGCCAATTGCATGCGAGGCGAACACTCTAACCGTTACGCCATATCTACCCAATACTTCACTATCAGTACAACAGTATAATATAATACTAGTTATAGTCTATACACCCACATGGTAGGTATTCTGCATCACTAAGTATTCTGCATCATCGTCACTATTTAGTTTATATTTCTGCATCTTCGTATTGGCAAAGTCTCTTACATGTAGGCCTATATATAACATAACATAAAATAACGGCTCACTGAGTCAGGAAGCACAGATGCTTGTTTAATGCCCATTTCCTCGTTCTCCATGGTTAATAGTAATCGTTTCCTTTTGGTGGCGCATTAATTGAAGCTGGCGCGGATTTGAGAATAACCTTCCATCACCCTGGGATTTTTTCCTTCCTAAGCTGTCAACACTCGGTCTTCCAAGGTGGTCACTCACAAAGTACGAACTGAGGTCGGTGTAGCTTAACTTCGATAATTGACGCGCAACTAAACCAAGTGCGCTAAATCCCGTCAAACGGCCTGTTTATGAAGTGCCATTATCGCGGGAGATTGTGAAACACTGTATAAATTGCGCATGGCATTTTTATTGTTGTGAAATACAATAGAGATTGACTATTAACAAAATTATTATTCTTTGTTTATAAAATTTTAATTTGTTTAGCGAAGGTGTTTAATATTGAAATTAAAAACTTCCGTTTATCATCCCGTATATCCCTACTCGGGGTCGAAACGAAAGGGTCTAGATAGGAAATGTAACATTACGGTCGCGTATATATATCTATTTGGCGTATATAACTTTTGCGCGACTATGTTTTTATTTTTCACTTCGCAACGCAGTCCCGAACTCGCGACCTCTCGTTCTAGAGGCGAGCTCTTTATCACTGCGCCACTAGTCATTCAATTTATATTTAAATCAATATTGAAATTTAATAATGATATTTAATTCGGTAACGCTTATCTCTGTATGTCAAAAGCATCTTTGTGATTTATAATACTTTTATTTTAATTACTAAATTAAGAAATTAATTTCTATTTAGAAATGCTTAAATTAAAATAAGTTTAGGCCGACAAGTGCGCCAAAAGTCTTTGTGGGCGGGACAAGTCTTCAGATCTAAAAACTGACGCGGCCACACACGATCAAATTTATCTGAACAGATATCTGCTCAGATGAGTTTGATGGTTTTCCCATCAGTTTTGAAATCTGACACTCGTCAGTTTTCCCATCAGTTTTTGCCCACACACGATAACAGATATCTGTTCAGATAAGTTTGATCAGTTAATTTGGATCGTGTGTGGAGAAACTAGGTCATCAGTTCTCTCGTAAGTTTTCAAATCTGACGCGGCCACACACGATCAAATTTATCTGTTCAGATATCTGAACAGATGAGTTTGATGGCAAAACTGACCGTGTGTGGCCACTGTAACACGCAACGTAAAACGCCAATTAGAATCAATTCCTTTTTGAAAATGTGCTGACCCTGAAAAAGGCCGTTAGATGATGACGACTCTGACATTGTGCTACAATGTATTACACTAACACTTTTCTGCCGAACTGATTGAAGACTGCAACAAGTTAAAGTCAAATGATTTAATTTTTCTACAGGACGGCGCGCCGGCTCACACTTCACGTCTTGCGCAATACTTTCTTGTACAATACAGGCCAGATTTCATAAAAATGGATGATTGGCCTCCCAATTCTCCAGATTTTAATCCACCTGATTCTTTGTCTGGAGACCCATGTTGGAAAAGTATCGTGCTTTCAAGCCCAAACCCAGAAACACAATGGAATTAAAGGCTGTTCTTCAAGAGATCTGGAAAGACCTACCACAGCAGTCCATTGACAGCGCAATTTTTTTTTTAGAAAAGACTTCTGGCCGGCATTAAAGCCCAGGGCGTTCATTTCGGGCAAACATTGTAGCACAATATCAGAGTCGTCATCATCTAACGGCCTTTTTCACGGTCAGCACATTTTCAAAAAGGAATTGATTCTAATTGGCGTTTTTCGTTGCGTGTTAAATTAAAAAAATCAATTTTTTCGCAAAACTTGGATAACTCACTTCCCTTAAAAATTTTTACAAAATTTGGTCAGCTTGTGGCTAAACTCCTGCACAAGAGAACCCTAAAATTTCAAGGCGAAATATCAATAATTGGCTAAGCTATCATAACTGTGCTAGGAGGATATTTTTTAATGCGCACCCTGTATATATATAATTATATACTATATATATATATATATATATATATATATATATATATATATATATATATATATATATATTACATGAGTATATAGAGTCTTCTTCATCATCATCATCTTCTTCTTCTTCGTCTTCTCTAGAATTTAACCAGGGTCGGGATTCGAATAGACCTTCTCCAATCATCTCTGTCCCACACCAACCACAATATGTCCATACCATTCGAGTAAATTTGTGTTGTAATGTATGGAACCTAGGCGCTCACCAACCAAATGCCCGTTCTAACGTTGGTTTGAATCTTATTTTTATGTCGCCTTTTACGACTCGTGAAGTACATGGTTGGTCTATTCTTCCAGCATCCCGGACAAAGCAAGGGATATGTTTGTATATATATATATATATATATATATATATATATATATATACATACATACATGTATATGTATATATATATACTGTTTAGAAAATACGGTTTCCTGATCTAGAATCTAAATCATGGAAGAAGCCCGTTATTACGGAACTACATTTATAGTAGTTTCAAAGGATCAATCGCCGCATACGGCTCATCACACAATCGCGATAGTTCACGAGAATCATTCAGAAGCACTGAGTAGATCTCAGTAGGATTAGATAAGATACTTAGATCTGAGTAGATCTCAATAAGATTAGATAAGATCTGAGTAGATCTCAGTATGAGTTCTTCCCTCACATCAGAACTCATCGCCTGCTACCGAAAGATCTAATTTCTGAGCATCGTTACTTTCATACTAAACCTTATCCATGAGTTGGTGACATTACGGGTATTTCTTTCTCACTGACTATAATTCTATACATAGCTATACATAACGATTGATCATAGCGTCATTTTCTAAAAAGAAACACATGAGTTGACGTCATCTTATCGCGCGTCTCTCCTCCGTCATCATCCATGCCCAGTGACGTCATATGGTCGCCCCCTCCCGCACCGTAGAGCCTTACCCTCCTCGCTCTTGAGGGGTCAATACGGGTGAAGTAGATGTAGGCATAGATCATGCCGAGCACTGCACAGAGCGCAATTAACACCAGCAGGACCACCAGAGCTATGGGCAACATGATACCCTCAGATGTTCTTCTTAAGACTTCATTTAATCTGAAAACAGTGCACAAATGTAATAATTAGATGCAATTCGTTAATAAAAAATTTCGAAATATTTAGGTAGCTGTTCCTAAATATTTAAAATTTATAACGCAACGACAGCCGTCATATCAGTTTATTGCAATTACGTCATGCTTGTTAAAAACCGTTATTTAAATATTATCAGTATATCGACGCGTCATCATGACGTGTCTCAGACGAGTCATTCAGGAAATCATTTTGTAAACGATTCAGCGGCTAAAACGTTCAGCTGTTCAAAGGTAAATCAAATATTACTGCAGGAGAAAGTTTAATTACAGGACCCGTAGATGTTTTGAGCGTGATAAGCAACCTCTCCGAGAAATCAGTCCCTATTTTAGAGCTCTTCCGTAAGACTTCAGAAGAGAATTCTCTAGATTCGGCCCATAGAAGTCAGCTGATAGGTATGTTTACAGAATATATTTGTGAAAAAAGTGATGCTTTCCGTCGGATGATAAATTCAATTACATTGAGCGACACGGACCCTACGCTGCTGTGAGAGGTTAAAGAGTTCTGATAGTTGCCAAAACAAATATTAGGATTGCCAATTTTGAGTGATAGAGTGATGTCCGGAAATCGAAGAGGATTTCTATCTAGAGAAACTGGAATATATAGCGGCAGAAAATGTTCTATGCCCAGCGAAATAAAATAATTGTGCTTTCTTCATTCGCATTGTCAAATAGTGAAAATTAGATTTGAATATCCAGTTTGGGAAAAAGAAAAGAAAGATTATAAAAGCTTTAGTGCAGACTACCCTCATGTGCGGCTGTGAAACATGGATAGGGATATTCGGAAAAGAGAATATTTAGGAAACTGAATGAGCTAGAAATGTGGCTTTAGAAAAGATTGGAGAAAATCAGATAGACTGACTTACAGTAAATTACTGATATTACTTGAATTTGCAATATAGGTACTACTATATGCACGAAATTATTAATCGTATCTCCTCTAAATCACTGATTCCAGAATACAAAGAAATAAATGAAAATAATTATTTTTATCTCAATCACATGACTTCCAGTAAATAGTGAATTGCCAGTCAGATATAAACTACAACGCTTACTCTACAAAGTTCAAGGATTTTCATGACCCTGTTATAGTGCGTCATTCCACGAGACAGCAACTGGAGACGACACGGAAGGGATTTGTTCAGCGTAGTATGACGACTCAAGTCTGAGAAATGCATGCATTATGTATCGCCCCTTGTAGAGTGGTCACCCGAGTTGACCCAGTCATGAGGTAAAAAGTAAACACGCATTATAGTGAAATAATCAACTATGTTGATATCTATCACTTTTAATACCACATGTTTAAATCGTTATTCAATTTAGACCATTTTCCTTATAACCAGTCCAGTGAATGTCCGAGATTTTACTCTCAGATCAGCGCGGCCGGGATTCTAACCCACGAGGGTTCAATTCACCTCAGGATCTGTCATTTAAAATTTCATGACGTTACCCCTACGCTATTGAGACATTCTAAGGTGCCGTCCGAGTAGTCCTCGCGGTGTGTCCAAGCTTCCCAGTCTCTTCGTATTGGTACAATATGACCCATGCTCTTCGTATTGGTGCAATATGTCAGAAATCTTTTATCTTATGTATTTTAATTTATTTTTGAACGAAAGACTTAAAAAGGAATCTGTCGAGCATATAATCATTTACAATGCATTCATCTTCTCATCTGCACCAAATCTCTCTAGTACATCGAAGTCAATGCAAGAATTGAGTCCTTTTAATCTTTACCATATCCTTCCATTACCTTTTTACTATTGGTTTCAGACACCTTTCTTCCATTAATTTTTTGTTCAATTTTCTCGAGTGCAATTAGGTTATATCCAGTGCTTTCTATAGATCATTTCCATTCCACAAACTTTAATTTGTTTCCATATGTCAAACTTCTGTGTCGTTTGAAACTTTCTACTATACCTTTTGTTTCTCTTATCTACGTTAATTTAACATTTGTTTTAATGTGTTTTGTACTGAGAAATATCGCAGAACTCTGAAGTAAAACAGTGATCCAGTGACAAGCTGTCGTGACACTTAAATGGAAATTAGATCTACATCAACCGACATTTAAAGAATCAACTTTGGAAAAACCGCTTTCAAAGCACCAGAGTCTATGCGACAATATACATACGACATTTCCGATTCGCTAAAAGGAAACCATTAGTGCATATCAAGGAGTTTATATTGAACTAATAAAAGTAACCCCAAATACATCCATGTGTTGACAAAATGTTTTAAGCAGCAGCAGAACAACAATAGCAAAAAACAATTACTATGTCATTGTTGTCCATGACAAAATCGAGTACAATATCGAGAGTTAAGATATCAAAGTCAAGCCAATGATCAAAATATAGAAAAGTCCGTAAGGTACTCTCTCATCCACTCATCTGGGTATCGAAATCTTACTGTGGAAAACAATGCTTCTCAACATTTAAAAATTAAGAGAAGCAAAATTAAATTTCATTACAATTAACTAACAAGCTCTAGATAGATAAAACTTGTAAAAATTCTACACTTTTTAGCAAAGCTCAACAGTAATGCCAAATAATTAAACCAAAAAACCAATGAATGAGCGCCTTCTTTCAATGATTATATTAATCAATTAGATAACTTTGGATAACTACTGGCAGAGAAATCTTATGTTTCAATATGACATATTATGGTCTATCAGGTCAATATAAAATAACTGGTGTTGCACAATCTGATTTTAGCAGAAAGCTTTGAAAGTCTCAATTTTACCAGCGTAATGGTCGACATCGTCAATGTTATTGTTTTATGCACGGAGAGAATTGCAGTAACTGCTATCAGCTTACAGGAGCACTATGTTCCGCTCATCTCTGACCGACAGATCGCCAATATTCCAGAAACGGATTTTAGGACGAATATTGCAGGAACGGTTTTAAGGGACGAATATTTCAGGAACGGATTTAGGGACGAATATTGCAGGAACGGATTTAGGGACGAATATTGTAGGAACGGATTTAAGGACGAATAATGCAGGAACGGTTTTAAGGGACGAATATTTCAGGAACGGATTTAAGGACTAATATTGTAGAAACGGATTTAAGGACGAATATTGCAGGAGCGGATAATAATGTCATGTAATAGGAAGAGGACTTCAAAGTACCAGCGGTAAGGAAAGGGTTAAATTAAGGACGAATAGTTCAGGAACGGATTTAAGGACGAATATTGCAGGAACGGATTTAAGGAAACCATATTCATCGAGTTCACGTTAAGAGTCTTTGGACCAGAGAATTCAGGGACCAAAATTCTTAATATCTTGTTTAATTGCTAAATTTGTGAAAAGCATAAAATGATACCAAAAGAGCATTCACATAATGACGAGGCAGTGAATGAACACATTTATTTAAGTTATGATTATTATCTTGTATTGAAATAGTTATTAAGCAAGTGATAATTTAGGCTTTGATTAGTCACTTAAATGGGCACATCACATGTTGAGAATTCAGGCATTTGCAAAATGAAAGTTCATGATGCCACATTACTTAGTTTGCATAATCTAAGCATCAATTTAATTAAGAACATTAGTAGGATATTTTAGTATAGGACCAAGCTGTTTGATCCTATATTTAAACATCCCTCTTGTTTTACCAAAATTGCAGGGATGCAATTAACTAAACATAAAGCAACTGCTGTTCTGCTCATGCACATGTATGAATCGACCATCCATGAACTTTTTGGTTCAATCATTAACTCTGCCTGAAACTTGACTGAAATGTCATAGGAAGCTTGAAAAATGTGGCGTCCGAATACCTTCCTGTTGCAAATATAAATCCTTTTTAATATAACTAAGCTATCTGTCACGTAGAGCTGTATCATTTAGAGTCAATTAGTGCCATGAACGCTGTTCAAATATCAACTATAGATTCATTATCATCATCACCAGTTCCTTGCGATTTGAACAGAAGAAAGAGCAGGTGGCTTTACCCGTTCACTTCGGTCACTTCTTAGTGTCAAACCTTCCACTGAGATGTTTCTTGTTATAAATTATCTTCTTGATTGTACACGGCATTTGCATTTTGTCTTAGGTTTTCTCCTTTCCTCTACTCTTGATTTACATTTTTATATTTGTAGCTTCTAATTAATTGTCATCTTTTATATCTACAATCAGAATTTTTCATCAGATGTCCCTAGAACCTCATTCTTCGTTCCTCATTCCTGACTGATCGGTCAATGGAATAGCCCTAAGTTTTATTGCGTCAATGCTTAAGCATATAGGATTAGAGTTCGCCAAAGCATAAAGAAATTTTTCAATAGTCGAGCAAGATTATGACCAAGCCTTCATTTCTCTAGGAAGTTATAGTTCACTGAATTCCATGAGAAGTGCAGTAGTCTTACCATTTTAATCAAATTTAGTTTAGAAAATACTTAACACAGGTCAAATTTTAAATACTTTAGGCCAACTTTTAATCTGAAAAATAAGCTCTAATACGAACTGCACGTTTGAAGGCTCAATTTAGCAAGTATGGCTTAAAATCAAAAGTACTAAGAAAAATAAATTTCAAATAATTAAGCGATATTTAATTTTGTAACTTATTCGTATACATTTTTATGCACACAGTGCATAACGCAACAATGCACAATGCATTGTTGCGCACAATGCAATCAGTAGCCCATCAGTGTGAATTTTAACTTTCATATGTCGTTAGATTTGAAGTCTGAATTCGATTTTAATTAACTCTAGCATCTGTTATTGAAGGAAACTACTCTGAACTTTTCTCTTTCCTTCTGATCGCTAACTCACTCATTCCAGTCCAATCTCTTCAGTGTCACAAGCAGACGACCTACTAAAAGGTTTAAGCAAGGTTCGGGTGGGTGTTAACGTACGCAAAAGTCAAGAAAATATAATTTCGAACATTTTGTATTTAGTCCAGCAATCTAGTTTACGTTAGAAGTTATTGATTCTTTTTATAATACCGTAATTTATTAATAACTTTACACTTTCCGACAACTGTTATACTCATTTAAGATTTATCTCGTTTTTGTCGATATTGTAGAATATAAATAATTTTGTTGATTTGATTATTAATCTCCTTTCTCTCCCTGTCTCTTACTTTCTCTTTTTCTCTCTATCTATCCACCCATCCATCCATCCTTCTATCCAACCACACATCCTTCCATCCATTCGTCAATTCATCCATCAATCCACTCATCCATCTAACTATCTACATATCTATTGTGGTGGACTGATTGGTGAAATACTCAAAGTAGTGAGAAGGCAGATGAATTAAACTTGTATATTAGACCTGCTATTTGAGGATAAAATAGAAACAGAGGGCATAACATGGATTCATCTCTCATATGTGTGCATTACAATACGTGTACGTGTAGGCTACATTAAAATATATCACACGTCATACATCAATATATCATACGTGTACTTTCGAAAGATAGGATATGCAAATGAAATACAACTACATGTAAATACATACCTCTATTTTTAAACCACAACTAACTTCATAGCTCTATGAGAAATTACTTGTCATCTTTCAATCCTGTTATTCCAGGAGCTCAGTCGGTTGATAAAAGCCCATCATGTTGTCTGTGCTCTGCAATATATTACAGCTGTGCTCTGAATCCTGATAAATTTTTCAGTTAGTCTGTGGAATCCGCTCTGGAAATGATGAATAGTTTATATTCTCTGCAAATAGAATTGGAAATTTCCTAATATAGATTTCTTGATGATGTTACACTACAAGTGTGTGCAGCCATATGATATTACTAACGTTCAGAAGAATCAATTAATTTTATTATTTGAATGCGATCAACCACAAAGTCAAATAAATTTAAATTTGCCAGGTTCGGCCAGCTATGAAAGATATGATTCAATATTGTGATTTAACATTAATGCTTCACGTTTTTTCTGACAGCTGCGGTTTTATTAAAACATTGAATAAATCGCGATATTGTTGTAATCGTTGAATGCCCCATAGTCCCCAGCGTTATTTTCATATCTACCGGATTACCTAGTAAAATCTTAGTCAAACAATGGACCGCTAACGAATAATCTTCTAAACGTCGATTTAAGAGCATGTAACATAGAAGGTAATAGATATTAGTCATATTATCATGGTTGATAACTCACTATTGTCATGTGTTTAACATAGACTTTCTTAATTACGTTATACTCCATTATGTAGTAAGGTTTTAGCTGGCAATCTGTTCTTCATAAAAAAGCTGGTAAAGCTAACGTTATCGTCAGTTTCCTCACCCGAAAGCGATAGCAGAGGAAACATATGGAATGGAAAATTTAAAAAACAGAAAATAATTTTTAAAATATTCACAGTTTATGTCTCATATCGTTTTCAGTTGCAATTTTGTCTGAGTATTAGTATTAACTTAGTGTTACTGATTCCTACGAAAAACTCAGTATATACATATCTGTTAAATCATTTTAATTTAGTCATCGCAATATGGTCATTAAAATGTAGCCATCATAATGTAGTCATTCTATTGTGGCCATCATAATGTAGTCATTCTATTGTGGCCATCATAATGTAGTCATTCTATTGTGGCCATCATAATGTAATCACATAATTTAGTCATTATATTGCAGTCAACACGATGTAGTCATCAAATTGTAATCACCATAATATAGTCATCATAATGTAGCCATCATATTGCAGTCAACATGATATAGACATCATAATCTAGTAGTCACAATACAGTCATCATAATGTAGTCATCGTAATTCAATCGCCATGGCATATTCTTAAATGTCTGTAGTACTTTATTTTAAAATGTTATAAAAATGTCAATTGGCTAAATTAGTTAATTAAATTAATGCTTTATTTGTTACAAACACAGGCCTATATAATCAGCTAAAGTTTTTAAAAATTGAAATAAACTCAGATTAAGAATTGAGTCAAGTAAATAAAATTTGCAGTTAGTTAGGAACTTAAGTATGGCTGACTTTTGGTTAAATTATTCAGAAACCACTGACCAAAAGTACTACACCTTTGTCAATTATTCTAATAGGCTGAATTTCTAACGACGTACAATTTTCTTCACGACACAATTTCGGTTCAAGCGAGAATTTTAACTTCCTATTCTCTGTACGAAAACGTGAAGAATCCTTGAGACCCACTATATATAATCGAAAAAGTCATTGCAAGTAAGCCGCGTATTATCCGAATAGTTTAGCCTTGATATTTCTTCTGTAGTAAAACTAAACACCGCTAGTTGTGAACGCATTATTCCAAGCAATGATGCAGCACTGTACGTGAAGTGTCTGTGAGAGCCTGGATTCCAGTGTCCCAGCATTGGACTGCCAGACAAGTGGCTGAGAGTCTTGCTGCATCAACTAATGTCATCAGCCGTACATAGGAATTAGCGCAGAAGATTAGTTCTGGAGTTAAAGAACTACTGTATAAAACTAAACTTGTTTCTATCTCACTAGTGTTCTGTTAAATGGCAGGCCCCATATGGCTTAGCCTTAGTATTATTATATTGTATAGAGTGGGAGAGAAGTATGTTTAATTTCAAATTTCAACGATCAGCAACAGAAGTACAATCAGCTAGATGTAAATATAAAATGAATATAACCATTGTAAGTAAATCATACATAAGGTGCATAAAATTGAAACAAACATAATGAATGATACAATTAATTAAAACAAGCCCAATACAATTCAATCGGTCCCTAGTGAGAGCATTGCTTGTATATCTGTATATTCTTACGCAAGCTATTGTCGTGTTGAGTAAGGAATACCGTCTATTACCAGAGTTTATACTATCCCACGAGTTGTTCCTTTGCCAAACCATAGTGTAGAGCGTAGCTACGGGTAAATATGGCGTTAAGGTAATTTTTCAGTGTTTTCCTTAATTCCTGGCATTTTTCTGCTTAGCCCCACTCTTACGACATGTGTAGTTTTGCAGTTGGTCTATTTTGTATTTTTGCCCGGACACTTCTCGAGGAGCTAGAAGTACATCCAATACAATGCAACTAGCTATAAAGTCCGTCAATGACGGGGTAAATTCTAGAGGTGATGGAAGCATCTCTCCCTTCGCCCAAACCCTACGAAGTTTCACCAAAGAAACTCCGTAGGGATAAAGGTTTTCCTGGGCTCGCCCGTCACTGACATCGCTTTCGAGTGAGGAAACTGACGTTAACATTCGCTCTGCAGCTTTACCAAAGTCCATCTAGGGGTTACGGCCTCTTCAGCCCTTGAACCCCCAACGGTCGTCGCCACTGCCCTCCGTCCCCCCCCCCTCCCCGTCTGTTACTGTATTACTACAGAAAGGCTTTACAGGTAAAATATAGGGGATTTGTCCCGACCTTTTGCCGAACCCCTCTAGGTATAAGGCCTTTATTATTCCCTTAGATTTACCAGTGGTTCCTTAGCTAACGGATAGCCTAAACCCTACCAAATAGAAATTTTCAATAATTTTATAAAATCAATATAAAAGTTTACAAAAAGCTGATCAAGACCCAATGTAAATGCATATACACGACGTACTAGTCGGCCTAATAACAATCGAATTAACTAATTACGTTACGGCCACATTAAAATGATAAACCTTAAAAATTTTTAAATATTAATCCTCCATATTCGTCATTATCTACGAGAAAATTTAAAAAAAAAATAGTTTACTAGTTTAGGCTTTTAGCTTGTCCATTTAAATCTATGATAGTAGATTTAGTTTTCTTGCTACTTACATAGAATAATTTATATGTTATCCTGGCAGGAGAGCTTTTCTTCCTCAACTAACCTCCAACATTAATACCATGCATGCAGTGGATGGGACTCGGTGAAGATGCAGCCTCATTTCATAAGCTGCGCTGATTAGAGTTCTACGTTATGCAATGTAGTCTATCTGTATGCTTCCCTTCCGTCATCATCGCAGTCTTCTTCATTAATGTTAATAGCATCATTCCGTGACGAGAGTTGTATTTCCCTGTTTGTTTCAATCTTCGGTTTTGTGTTTGCTCTTCCCCCAAAGTGCTGATATAGTCGCTGATATGCGATTATATAGGCCTACACTGACTGGAGCTAGTGGCGATATCGGTAAGATACAAGACCGCGGATCAGTATGTGCGCGGTTCAAATCCTGGGCTCGCCCGACACTAACATTGCTTTCGAGTGAAGAACTGACGTAAGAAAAACTGACGTTAACATTAGCTTTACCAGATTTATCCCTAATATCGTGACGAGTTGGTGAAAAAAACGCTGAAAGGTAAAACGAAAAATTTAAAAGTGAAGAATGTGGGTGCTAAGATATTAAGAAATTTGTATATCAACTAAGTGATGTAGGAAATGACAAAAAGGTTTCTAGATCAGCAGGTGATCTCAGCTTCGAAACTGTTCCTCCGGTGGTACATTGGCGGTTAGAAATAAACTTTAAAGGGAAGTTTTTGGCCTCTTAAAATAACAAGTTAAACTCTCTGGTATTTCTTGCTTAGACACTTCCTTTTATTCTTCTCTCTATTTAACGGACTGAACGGTTATCAATCTCTAATTCTCTTCGGTATGTGCATTAGGTAGTGCGCGTGATAGTATATATATACTTGTAGCAGTGTGCTCTGCTTGAGACGTCTCTGACATCGCCTACGCATAAAAAATTATTGCAATAATTGAAGCAAATCACGTTGTGATGTTTTAGGAAAATTTAATTTTGAACGTTCGAAGATAAATATCTACCAGTGCTTGACTTATGCTGAGAACAATGTGTTTTTCATTACCTAAATAATTTTCATTTTCTGAGTAACGTGTAGCTGTAATGATTTTAATTCAGTTGACTAATTATTGGTCTCATTCTATTCTATGTCACACTCAGGGTCGGATCCAGGAATTTTTAAGGGGGGGGCCCGAATTTTTTTTTGAGAGTGTACATTTTTTTGCTTCCTTCGGGACATGTGACGCAACCAGACAAATTTCTGTGGGGGTCGGGCTCAAAATTTGTTCACTACTGCGTTCGGCTGATAGAGTGAGTGTATCCCCGTTCCTTACCCCCGCTCATACCCGTCAGGGGAAAACCTAAAATTCTACATTTGTCTGGAAAATTAGGTTAATTTTTTCACCTTTGAAGAAACTCTGCGGATCTCGACGAATTGCAAAAGTGACTTAATTTTGGCGGTGGGGGGGCTTAAGCCCCTTCCAGCCAAGGCTGTTTGCACTACAGCTACGGGACAGAGTTCATATTTTTTACTTACACCCTTTTTTCCTCTAATGCAGTGGCTATGCATTGGTTCAAGTGAAAATGTAGACCTAGTGAAACGGTAAACATTGTTTTGGACCCCCTTCCATTATACAGTGCTCCTAGTATATCCTAGAAAAAAATCGAGCTATTGGAACTGAGTTCCCTGTCGTACGCCCCCCTCCCCGCCCGGCCCCCCCCCTAACCACTTCCATTACTAACATAGGGTCCATTTTCACATCGAAATTGCCACAGAAACAATGAAAATATAGTTTAAAATTTTTTATCGGCGGACCTAAGGGGTGGGGGGGTCTGGGCCCCCTGGGCCCCCCTGAATCCGCCACTGGTCTAACTTTCTTAACACCCTTCCATCTATCTCTCTTTCTCTTTCTCTCTCTCTCTCTCTTTCTCTCTCTTGTTGTCCTCATCTCTGTCAAATTCTCTTTCTAATTCTTTTCTTTATCTCTCACTATCTGTTCTATCCATCTCTCTCTCTCTCTCTCTCTCTGTCTCTCTCTCTGTTTCTTAATTGTCCTATCTCTGTTCATCTCACTTTATGATATCTCTACAATACCCATCTCTCTCTATCTCTATCTCTATCTCTCTCTCTCTCTATCTTTCTCTCTCTATCTATCTCATTCTCTCTCTCTCTCTCTCTCTCTCTCTCTCTCTCTCTCTCCGTCTCTCTCTGTGTCTCTGCAGACCACTATTGTTTCTACTTCCGATTAGTTCCCGCGCCTCTTGAGATATGACGGAAATTTGTCGCAGAGTTTCCTGTGCAAAAGAAATCTACAAATCGACCTACTAAGTTTCGAAAAATCTCAGATATTTTTAAAACAATCATCTCTCTAATATGCCACTACAAATTAGCCGAATGCAATCAAATTCGCTTCACAGAATTTCTATCGATTATATAATGTAAGTAACTAAAAATTGATCATCTCTTCGAATATGAACTGCAGAATTCACATTTTAACCTTGACTGAGATAGCTTGTGTCGATGTTAAGAATATATCAAGCCTAGAGTATAAGCCAGTGGCTCAAACGTTGCAACCGAATCTCTGCTGAAATAGCGTTCTCGTTTCTAACTGAGCCAGTCCCTTATTTAACTCTAAATTATATTTTCACTTCACTCTTATTTTCCCATAAGGTTTATATCCGGAACTGTGACTAATGACTATATTAACTCACTAAATTAAATAATGTTAAAGTAGTTCAGTCACCGCAGGTGCAGCTCAATGACTCAACGTAAATATCAATTTAAGCTTTTTTCTTCATAGGCAATTTTCTTTGTTATCAATGTAAACAAATTTAAATTAAAAAATTAAATTTCAAAATTAACGTTCATATCTGTAGTAGAGGTTAGAGTAAAGAACAGAACTGAAAAATAGGAAGTTGCCAGATATTCATATATAGAGTAACTGCTAATCATCATCATCATCATCATCATCTCATCATCAGCATCAGCATCATCATCACCGTCACCGTCATCGTCATCGTCATCGTCGTCGTCGTCGTCATCATCATCATCGTCATCATCGTCATCATCGTCATCATCGTCATCATCGTCATCATCGTCATCATCGTCATCATCGTCATCATCGGCATCATCGTCATCATCGTCATCATCGTCATCATCGTCATCATCGGCATCATCGTCATCATCGTCATCGTCGTCATCGTCGTCATCGTCATCATCGTCATCATCGTCGTCATCGTCGTCATCGTCGTCATCGTCGTCGTCGTCGTCGTCGTCGCCATCATCATCATCAGCAGCAGCAGCAGCAGCAGCATCGTCATCATTATCATCACCCCTTGAGTGCCAGAATAACTATTGTCGTGATACAAATTCCTGAAGCCTAGGCCCTCACCAACCGAATGTCAATTCTGCTGTTTGTTTGAACCATGATGCCAAATGGGCACACTAGCAAAGGAAAACCATAAGCTAAAGTTTAGTGTAACGTTAATGTCTCCAAAAATTTGTCCTGAATAGGATTTGAACCCAGACCTTAACCTCAGTCGCAGAGATAAGAAATTCTACGGGCTCATCCGTAATAAACAATCAGTGTTGAATAATATCACGTTGATTTAATAGACTGCACTGAGCGACTGAATTGGATTACAATTTAAAACCGGGGTTTTAATTTTATATTCAAGTATCAGTCGAATATAACTTAAATATCATTGTCTTCCGGATTTTGTGTCCTATTTTATCTCATTCTCTCTAGATTGTGCTTGCCCGAAAGCTCTAAATCAATAAATAAAACTAACATTCAGTTAAATTGTTTTCGTAGTACAAGAAATACTGTCACACTTAGACGGTGCTGCTAGAATTCGAACCGTCGGCCTCTTGCTTACCAAGCAAGCTTACTACCAACGCGGCTGGCTGACTGGAAATATTTTAAACAGATATATTTAAATAGATATCTTAAAAGAGATATTTGCTTCTTCTTTTCCTCAGATGTCAATATTTAAATGATTTATAAAACTTTAGTATTAAGTTAATGGTAGAACTTCATTAAGAATTAACGAAGTAAAGCTAAACTTATTGCTTATTTTGTTTATTCTCTATAATAAATTGATAAGGTAAAATGAAAGCGATTGATATGCAGTAGGATCCTAAGCAATCGGTAATGATTGGAAGAAAAGAATCAGGCTGATCATTATTTGTAGTTTTGACTGGAATCGACAGCCTGTGCGAAACCTGCTTCAGTTCCTGCAGAAACCTCGCCATGCCTCAATGAACTTAATCGCAACATGGAAATGCGGAAGACTCATTGGCATGCTTTATTGTGTGTACACTTAACCTATTCGTTTCTGGACTATTGTATAAACAAGTTGAAGTCTTTTCTAGAGGCTTAGATTCGTTACTTCGTTCTCACTAAATGCCTAATGGCAGGTTCATTTCGTTCTTTTAATCTATCGTTAAACTTTCTCGCATCACGCGGATTAACAGTTAGTCTAGTATTACTTACCGCTACTTTGAACTGATTTTCTTGATTTTGGAATTTACACCTTTTTTGGACCTTATTTTTGCTCGCCGGCTTGATTTAGTCTCAATAGTGCTCGATATTGTCATTGATGACTGTAGCTTGCTGTTGTTGTTACCATTAATTATCACCAGAATTAACTGTTAGTCTATTACTTACCGTTAATCATCACTATAATTAACTGTTAGTCTACTACCATTAATCATCACTATAATTAACTGTTAGTCTACTACCATTAATCATCACTATAATTAACTGTTAGTCTACTACCATTAATCATCACTATAATTAACTGTTAGTCTACTACCATTAATCATCACGAGGATTAACTGTTAGGTTATTACTTAGCGTTAATCATCACGAGGATTAATTGTTAGTCTATTAAAGACCATTAATGAATTTCACAAATTGGTTAGAAATTTTAGTCGCTTTTAGGTTCATTTCAGATATACAAATTGTGAAAGAGATAATTAAGTAAGCATCAAAGTATTGAATAAATATCCTGATCATTAAATTTCGAAAGCCTTTATTAAACTGATAACGATTTTCAATATAAAACATTGTCATACTTTTGAAAATTAAAAATTGATTTCGTGTTTAGGTCACCTAATAACTTAGTGGAGCTATCTATACATGTATACTGCCTATGCTAAATGACGTATAAGTTATAATTAACGAGCTAAAGCCAAGTTTAATGTCAGTTTCTTACTTGAGAGCATATCAGTGACGGAGAGACGCGACCAAATACTAGATCTGAATCCAGCTCCTTCTGATCGGCAGTTGAACAACTTACTAACAAGCACCGGGTGACCGGGTCAGCACATTAATTAGTGTAAGAAATTAAGCTTTAATTACTATTCTTTATACTTTGGTTTGGCTGAAAGTCTGTCGATTAAAGCTTGACGAAATGAAAATTGGCAAATAACATTCGCAATAAAGTTGATAAAGTTGCAGCTAGAATGCTCCTTGGTTCATACAATGTGTACATTGCAAAAAGATAAACAAGATTATGTCTGAAGCATCCAAATGTTTTACTCCCTGTAAAAAATACCAATTTAAAATGCATTTCTCAGCGAAATTTTTGCCTAAATGCTTTTGTGAATCAAGTTGATTGCTTATATTTATCATTTAAGTAAATTCAATTGTGTTTAATTAACACTCTTTGACATTCCTTGCAGTTCACATTTCAATATTTTACGCAAAATCTGATGAAAGAAGAATAATTTTACTTCATTGCTCCACTTTTAAGTCATCTAACGGCAACCCAGTAACGTCATTTAATAGAACGGTTTGCAACCTGGCTAGACTCACATTTAACTCTACACTATAATCCATTAATAATAACACAAAATGATCTACAGATCAGACTTGCTCTCATGTCAACTGCACTCACGCTACAAGACTTGGAACAAATGTTCTAGTGCATAGCCATTCTAAAATAACTGAGATATAATAGAATTTTTTGAAAAATCTTTAACATTTGCTTCTAAAACAGCAAATAAAACATTCAATAAATTCATATTTAATAATATTTCGAATGTCTCAATAGCGCAGTGGTTAGAGGCGTCAAGTGTCAATTTGATTGTTAATTTTCGATCGTACGGTTACATACGTGAAAACCGCATGTGTTAAAATAGTTTCCTTTCTTAGTTGCAGTTTTTGTTGCTTTTTTAAATCCCTCTTTCCTCACCATAACAGGATAATAACAACGATATTCTAGTATTGTTCTCAAAAAGACTTACCAGGATAGAATACATTCCAAAACAGCAAGAGGCTTTGGGAAGTGCGTTACGTTTTTTCAAAACGTAACGCACGCTGAAATATATCGTAAAATTTACTAGTACTTAAAGCAATACATCATTGACCACTACCAGGGGTCTCGAGCCACCAATGGTCCGCGAACTATATGTTGATAACGGTCCGCTAACAAAAGGATGATAAAGATCCGCGCGCTACGGGTTGATAATGTCTGCTATAATACATCAACAGAGGCGACATTCGATACAAGATAAACAGAAATTGCGATGAGACTATAAGCAGGGATTTCAAATGGGTTTGAATCAATGATGACTGACGTAGGCTTCTCCAGAGTCCCATAATGGAAATACCGAGTTCACAACCGGATTTTCTCATCAGTCCTTCCGATAGAGACCTATCCACCTTCAGTCGTCTAAGAATTGTTACTGTTAACAATTCTAGAGTCAGCTAGCGAGATCTAGTAAAGCTACAAAGAAAATGTAGTTGAACCAATGAAAATAATTTAGATCAAGCTACTGATTATTATACTAGCCCAATTAAACAAATTAACCTAATAGGCCTTGATCTTACCTAATAGAATTTACTAGTCGATTGAAACAAAGTAAACTTGATATAGACTTGGTCAAAGTAAACCTAGTGTCAAATCATTTATTTTGCTCATTACATTTATGAATTTACATTTTGGGTAAACAGGATAGTTTCTCAGGGAATGACGCCCCTGCCCAGTAAATGTTAGTCGAATCTGAGGAAGGCTTAGGGGGCCTACCTCGTCATAAGCAGAATCCCTCAAGAAAATGGTAGCAACAATATTGAGTATTGCTAAATGATTTAAAATTCCACTCACATGTAGACATGAAGATGTATACGGAAGACAGTGAAGAGTGTAGGCGTTATATATCATGGACCTGCCAGTAGGCAGTGCACTGAGATATACATATACACATTTTTATTTGAGATTATCAATGTATTCAAAACTGATAGCTAAATTTAAAACCAACTTTGCGTACTGAAGGAATTGGTTAATTGCTGATGAGATCTTGGTGATTATGATCCTCATATCTTTAGTCTTTGATAGAGATCAGCAATCTACAGCAATTACAACAATCTAATCAATCTCTAAAGTTGACTACGGACAGTGCGCTAGATCGACTCAAAGCGCTTTTGCTTTACCTCGAGTTATACCGTAACTGTATCATTTAAGGTGACTGAGCTAAAGTTCGAACAGCGGACCCTCTTAATCATCAATGAGACAAGTATAGGCCTAATCATGGAAACAACTTCTATTAAATCCGCACATGTTTAGATTATTATGTGTGGAGAATTTCACTTATAAATAACCTCTCAAGGCGTTTAAGTGGAAGACACTAGGGTTTCCTAAGTGTTTGAAATCATTAATTTTATGGATAATGTAGTTAATGTTCAATAAACTGCATATTTGCACATACAGAATGCGCCGCTCAATGAAAATGCTTAAAGAATTTGTAAAGTCACGAGCATAAAACATAAGTTATAGCATTTATATTGCAAACTTCGTATCAGATCACGACCGAAGGGTTTAATGCGAATGAACTTTTAAGAAAAATCCTTTACTTCTTATTGATCGGAGGTGTACTTAATGAAGCGTTTAGATAATAAAGTATCACAGAGAGGAGATAACTTGCATATCTTACAGACACATCGTCGTCGTCTGCCCTTGAATCCCAGTCACAATCCTATTGCCGTTATTATCTTATAGATACATAGAGGATGGAGTGCATACTGCCGAATATATTCATTGCTGTGATGCGTTTCAAGTAATGGCGGCACATTCTACGCATAAAATACTAGAGATCACGTGACTAGCAATCCAGGAATAACATAACGAGTCCCAGTATAGCGGCTCCGATGTAGCTGGAAGAACTCTAAAAAGTTTCTTTTAAATTCTCCACATCAGCGTCGAGAAGAAATTTTATTGCATCATAGGGACATTCGATCACTACTGCTGTCATGAAGTAACTGTTGGTGATTCTAACAGAAAATCTTAGTTAATCGTTAATAGTTAATTAATTAGTTAGTTAATTAATAAGTTAATCAGTTTAATAATAAGCTATTTAATCTGTTAGTCAGTTTAATAATCAGTTAATTAGTTAAATGATCAGTTTATTAATAAGTTTATCCGTTAATTAATTAGTGCATAGCGTCTTCTGCGCAGAAGCTCGACTGGAAACCTTGCAAGCCTCATAATTATAAAACATTACGTCATGTGCGTTATATCATCTCTCTTTCAATGTTTTGCTAAATAAGAAGTAAGAAGTAAAGCAGGCATGACTAGTACATAATCTGAAGACATGTAAATAGGTATGTAAAGATCAGAACAACGATTTCTACAAGATTTCATTCTTTTACTGAAAATCTCGGAGTTTAATCTAGTGAGAAGAAGAAGATGGATGTGAGAAGAGCTTGCATTGAATCTCGCTGACACATTCTGCCCATACAACTCTCTGGGGAGTTGATAAAACATATGAACCGCGTGGCAACGCCAAAGTAAAACTTTAAGAAAGAGTCATTCACTGCAATTTAAGTTCTATCGATTTGTAAAATGACGACGTAAAATTTTAATAAAAGTCACTCACTGTAACTTAAGTTCTTTATCGAATTGTGGAATTTAATAAAATTTATAATTATGGTAGATACATGAAGCATCTATGAGGTGACGAAAAATAAAACCTACTAAAACTTGTATATAACATTAAAAAACTAAGATTTATGCAAAAATTACTCATAGACAAAGTACATTATTGTAATCCTGTTCGGAGAAATATATTCACCTAGTTACTCCCTACCTCCCTACGTCTTCTTCTTACTCTAACGATCAAGCAGAGTTTACATGATGAACTGAGAAACTTATATAAATACCACTCTATTTTTAATATCCCTTTAATGCCCAATCAAACAGTTGTTCCAAACAAACATGGAATGATAATGGAAAAATTATCACCATTACAATTAATTACTATACTATAGGAGCTATATATCATCGTGGAACATCCACGACGAATTAACAAAATTTGTCGGCAGAGAAACGGACATTAACTGAGTATACCATTGAAACTTTATAGATCTTTATAGTTTCTTTTTCAATACACTCTAGGGTTAAGTTGAATCGGTGGAGAGAAGCATTTACAAATAAGCTTAAGTAGAATAAGTGGTCTAGAGTAACATTTCTATTTATAGGTTCCTATAGGAGTTTCAAGGATGTTTGCACGCTATATGCGAGGGTCAATCAACAATTCTCCCTCATCATCTTCTGGCATCCACTACTGCACAGTGTTAGATCAACTCTAGATAAGAGGCTCTGCTCACTCACATGTACATATTTTTTGTTTACCTACAAAATCTTCATATTATGAGTCTAGCGACTGTTCTGTACTGTCACTGACATAGCTTTCGAGTGAGGAAACTAACGTTCACATTAGCTTTATCAGATTTTACTTCTAATGATAATTTCCAAATTTCGATGAGCCGCAAATATCAAGATTACGCAAAATTCTTGTAATAACTTGTTAATGAACTTATGAATATCCGAAACTTACTTTGTTTAGAATTTTTTCGATATTAATTTTAATAATGTTCTATGTACTTGGTGGTCATGTCATATTCTCCACGTACACGTAGATTAAAGATGAGCTCATACCTTACCTATAGTTAATTGGTCTACAGTGACATCGTGCTTACATGTGTCATACTCTACGGATGCGCTAAGCGGAAATAATTAGTAAGTAGGCTATATAATAGAAACTAGAACAATAAACACAAATACATGTATAGTTCAGAGGCGGATACAGGAATTTTTTGGAAGAAGGGGGGGGGGGCAAAAGAATTTGTGTCACTACCTCTTACTTCAAAGTGCAGATTGTATCTGTATCAATTATTTTAGAATCATTTTTACACATTAATATCGTAATAACAGGATCGGATATAGAAATGTGTAAAAAGATTTAGTTGTTAGTAATTGCTGCTTTATTGATTATTCCGTTGTCATTTTATTAATTTACTATTAATGGATTAACGTGAATTTCTATAGTTTAACTCAGGATATAACAGCTACTGTCGTATAGAGTATGGTGACAGCGTACGTTGAGCAGTATATAAATGTAGAGCGGATATAGTTTTGTAAGTATGTTATAAGTAACAACTTTTGTTTGACATTAAATCTTATATGCTTTCTTTCTACACAGTCTCACTGATCTAATACTCATGCATATCTAATATAAGTAGAATTTCTCAATAGCATAGTGGTTATGAGCGCCAGATAACGTAATGGAATTTTAAAAGACAGATCCTGACGTGAATTGAATTTTCGTGGGTTCGATTCTCGGCCGCGCTGAACTGAGAGTAAAATCTCGGACATTCATAGGACTGGTTACACGTAAAATGAAATAAATTGCCCGACGGTTTTAGCAACATGTGGTATTAAGTGACAGATATCAACATGGTTAATCATTTCACAAAAATGGCGGTTATTAAAATTATTTATTATTATTATTTTTTAAATTGCCCTGGGCTGTATAAGGCCCTGTGCTAAAATATAAGATAAAAAAGACTTTATTTAATTAAAAGAAAGATGAAAAATATTTAAAATAGTTCCTCAACGTTCTGGGAGGCCGCATTCGTCAATGTGCCAGAATGCATACAGCATTAAAACGCTGGAGTGCGATAGATAGGCGCTGCCATAGGAAGGCTTTTTCACGTTGGTCGCCTGTAATGGCACTAGTTCTCCTGCCTAATTCATTTAAGAAGTCAGACGCGGCAGAGTTGATGGAGCCCAATGTCTCAAAAGCAATTGGCAGGAAGATGTATCTGCTAGAGACTGCGGCATATTTAAGTGTCTTCCTATTGGCAGCGGCTTCAGCAGCTGAGCCAGCAGCAGCGCATGAAAGGCTGAGATTGCTTGCTGACAATGTGTCCGTCACAGTGACATCCCAGCTGATACTATTGCCTTCTGCCCAAGGAATTTGAGATACACCGTCCGGTCGTTTCCCATCCTAGCGGCTCAATCCCTGGGGCTCTTTTATGGCCGGAATATTTGAGCGAGTTAGAGCACGCCATATCAGATCATTCAGATACTGGTGTCTGCCGATTCTGCCAGCGCTCCGCATGCACGAAAGGCCGTGAGTGCCCAGAGCATTAACCGATGCTCCGCAGAGGTGGTGGTGGTGGCGGTGGTGGTGATGGTGGTGGTGGTGGTGGTGATGGTGGTGGTGGTGGTGGTGATGGTGATGGTGATGGTGATGGTGATGATGATGATGATGATGAATTGGAGGCACAAATGCACCGATGCAGGATTTAATTAGTTTATTTGGAATGAGATCCTGAGGACAGGATGAATCAGACGAGTTTAGAAATACAGCACGAACTTCTTGGTGAGTTGCCAAGCGAAAACCTGATAATGTTGGTGGGGAAGAAGTGACCTACAATTATCAGCTAATGAGAAATTTTAAGTAGAAGAGGGTAGAAGAGCAAAAGGTAATTTCATCACTGAAGAGATTCAAAAAGAAGGAGGTGATAGTGATAGATGCGACGTCGGAAGGAAGAAATTTAGGTATTTTTCTACTGTACAGAGAATCCAAAACATTCCATAATTTTTGGGGTTATGCTTATTTTCAGTAATGAGGTTTTTAAAATAGAAGCTTTTGGATTTAGTGTTACAAAGTAAGCTTTTATTAACTTTTGAAATATATAGAAACAAAAACAACAACAGAATTAGAGTGCTACTGTCGTCAGTGACAACATTGAGCACTGTGGTACTAAATCAATCCGATGAGCAGAGCGTGGGGTCCAAAAACGGTGCGATCCAAAATCCGGGAGTTCGGTCCGAGGAAGGTTACTAGTGGAATGGAGGTTTACGTGTTGGTCTCAGTTCATATGCGCTGGTTGAATATGAGTGGTCAAAAAAAGCCTTCAACCGTCTATGAAACTGTTCATATGAAAGGAAAGGATGATCAGCAGAAGATGAGGGGGTGCGTAAAGTGGAAGGAAGAGAATTCCAGATCTGAAGAGCAGTGTGATGGAAGGAGCGCTTGGAGAGCTTACTGCGAGAAGGGATGCTGGGTCGCTCTAAAGTGACTAACTTAGAGGACCTAGTGGATGACTGCATGGAGGAAGGCTGTCTCACTTGTATTAAGTGGGACATGTAACCTTTACCAGGGGTGATGATAGACTTATGTCAGAGAAGCTGCCTTGTAAGCAATGCGCCTTGTAAAAACTGACGTTAACATTGGCATTATCAGGTTTTTGTATAGTGGACCTCACGCAGTAAAATATATTAATATAATTTTTTAAAATAATTAATTAGCAAGAATTTCTGTCTATATATTTTTTTCATATTGTCCTATATACGAAAATGTTATGCCTCAACAAGTCCATTCTTTTTTAAGTTTTTAAGAACTTAAAAAAGGATGACTTTAAGCCAGTGCAGAGACTTCAGGAGAGGAGTCACATGGGAGTGCTTAGAGCGGCAGAATACTGCACGTTCAAGGGAATTCTGGATGAACTGCAATCTGTCGATCTCACAGCTTGGAAGATTCAGAAAGAGGGAGTTACAGTAGTCCAGTTTGGATTGCACGAGAGCCGCACCGATGGTAGAAGCGGTCTCAACGGTAAGATATGGTCGCATTCGACGCACATCTCTGATGTGGATGAAGCAAGCCTGTGAAGTTTTGGTGATGTTATCGTGGAATGTGAGATGTTGATCGAGGATGACACCGAGGCGCTTGACAGAAGAAACAGGTGTGATGGCCAGGAAGGAGTGAGAGAGAGGAAAGCCTCATTCAGTTTTGATAGTTGTCGAGGTGTCCCAAACAGCACAAACTCAACCTCGGATGGATTCAGCGCTAAGGAATTGGCAGACATCCATTAATATATCAACTGGAAGGATTGCTGTAGGCGTGCTTTGGCATCAGGATAGGAGTGGGGGGTGAAGCATGTGTATAGCGGAGTGTCGTCAGCCAAAAGTTTGTGATCAAGTGAATGAAAGGAAATCAATGAGCTTAAAGGTGTAATGTAGAGATTGAACAGAACTAAACCAAGAACGGAGCCCTGAGGCACACCGTACTTGAGGTTGGAAGGTGGAGATGCGTACTCTTGCACTTTTACGCTGAGAGTACTATCGGTAAGATATGAGGTAAATCATGCAAGAGCATTGCCATGGATACCAAACCAAGAGGAAAGACGCTGTGGCAGGATTTGTTGATTTATAGTGTCAAAGGCCGCAGATAGATCGAGCAGGCAGAACCCAGTGACACGTTGAGTGCTTATGGCGTTAGTGATGGTGTTGCAGATTGAGAGAAGAACAGTTTCAGTAGAGCGGTTTTTGGTGTATGCCGATTGGTGTTTATTAAATAGATCATTGGATTCAAGATGAGTGAAGAGTCTACGAAAAACTAATCTCTCAGTAAGTTTGGAGAGGTATGATAGATTGGTTATTGGTCTGTAGTTGAAAAGTGATTCTTTATCCAATAACAGCTTTTTCAAAAGTGGTGTGACGATGGCATTTTTGAATGAATGAGGAAATGTGCCAGTGGACAAAGGAAAGGTTGACAATCTGGGAGATTGTGGGCGCGAGAACATGGATGCACTTCTTCAAGAGAGAAGTAGTGATAGGATCGAGATCACAATTCTTAGGGAGTGAATCCAAGACTTTATGCGTAATCTCGTCGATGGTGACAGGGGTAAAGCTGTGGAGCTGCTCATGGATTGATTTGGTTGGTTGAATGTCGTGAGGTGTTGAGTTAGCTATATGAGTGATAGAGGACCTGAGTTTATTGATTTTGTCGGAGAAGTGTAAGGCAAATTGATTGGGAAGTGATTCAACAGGAATTGAAGGCAGAGAGGGAGAGGGTGTCCTGTGTAAAAGTGTGTTAACCGCTTTCCATAAGTTCCTGGATTCTACTTCATTGCTGATGACGGAGGAGTAGTATTGCTGTTTGGCAGATGCAATGGCGGTGCGATACAGCTTGTATTGTAAATTTGAGGTGGTTTTCCCAACCACGGCATGGGTTTCACGTCACTTCCTGTCAGCTTTACGACAAGCTGATTTTAACTTAGCCAGCTCAGGAGTGAACCAAGGATTATACTCTCTGACAGTTTTGCTAGTCAAAGGCGCGTGCTTATCAAGCAGAGCAGAAAGGGTGGAGTTGTACTGTAGTACAAGTTCATTGAGATCAGGAGAAGACGACTTGATTAGAGTCGAGTTCTCAAGATCAGAACAGAATTGATTGATATTGATGCTATTTACTTTGCGATATAATGTTGTGGTGGTGTACCATGTAACGTTGCTCTAGCGCTTACAACGTTATTATATAGCATATAATATTAAATCCAAAACAACACTCGAAGTATACTGTACACTATGAATTAGACTTTATTGAAATAACATAAATAACTAAGTTCGCAGTCTATAGTCACTCAAGCACTAGCTTACTATTCAACATCAACTAAGGCACGTATATGCAACAGCATATACGTGCTGTTACATATACGTGTTGCATATACAGCATATACTTCGCCACTAGCTGGAGCCAGTGGCGAAGTCGGTAAGACACCCGACCGCGGATCAGTATGTGCGGGGTTCAAATCCTGGGCTCGCCCGTCACTGACATTGCTTTCGAGTGAGGAAACTGACGTTAACCTTAGCTTTTTTAGCTTTACCATAGTCTATAGTAAGTATAAAGTAGAGAGTACCTAATGTTGTCATGATCGATAAATTGAATGGGAGCTTTTGTTTTGTTTAAGTTCAATAACTTAGCAGTGTTTTGTTGCAATGGTCTCGTTAAAGGAAGGAAGATGTGGAAGAATCTGATTAGTGAGAAGTGACGCTACGTGGAAAAAGGAAACAATGAAAAGTTTAGTTTTAGTTGGGTGAGTCGATCCTGATTTTGAGGTGGAGCGTCTTGGTCGAAAAGTTAAGATGTAAAGACCAGAAAGACAGAAAAGATGACACGGAGAAAGAAAGTTTAGAATAATACAAAGTGAAACAGAGGAATGTAAGAATGGAACAGAAGGCCGGGAAACAGGGATCGAACAAGCAGGGTTGCAGCAGGGTGTGGGAACAATCGATCGTCGGGTCTTGAGGACTAAGAGGGAGATAGTGAGAGAGAAATAGAGTAGAAATAGCAAAAACTCAGTCATAGTGAAACCTCGATTAACTAAAGTATAGACAATAGAGATAATGAATTAATGTACTGCCGTTGTATTTAACATTATGTATCAAATTTAAGTGTTGTGCAGTCGACTGTAGAAACTAGATGCAAAAGCGAGCAATATTAGATGACAACATCAACAACAACAAAAACAGTAACTGAACCATTAGCAGCAACGGCCAGCACCCCAATCAATCAAGAGATAACATTCAGAACGTTCATTCACTCATCATCAGATTTATCACCAACATCATCAGTCAATTAGAGGCTCTATCATGTATCATCAAATCACCAACTAGTTCACCTCAAGAAACGTTCGAGTACATTCATCATCACATAAGCGGCTCCATCGTTCCATATCTCCACAGCCACCACCTCAACTTTGATACAGTAGCAATTAATTTATGAACAATAGTCGATTGACATTTAGAGAGCAGTTTATTTTCTGGTGTGCTATTTCGTCTAAATTGTGCTTCAAGACAATAGCGAAGTTTCTTTTGCTTAAGAATTTCAGGAGCGATAAAAGGCTTAGTAGGTCGTGAACGACAAACGATTTGTTTGGGAGGAGCATATATGGGTTTCAACTGTGATTGCATAGTAGAGGAGCTAAATATCGTCGAGGAACATCCATGATGAAATTCACAAATTTGGCGACCCAGAAACGTGCGTTAAACTTTACATACTTTATTTATCTTTTAAAGCGTCTCATTCATTGCACTCTAGTGCTAAGTTAACATAACATAGCGGCACACTGAGTCAGGAAGCAAAGATGCTTGTTTAAGACCCATTTCCTACTTCCTCTCCATGGTTATTAGTAATCGTTGCCTTTTGATTGCGCATCAATTGCAGCCAGTGCGGATTTAAGAATAACCTTCCATCACCCTGGGATTTTTCCTTCCTAAGCTTTTACCAACACTCGGTCTTCCAAAGTGGTCACCCACAAAGTACTAACCGAGGTCGATGCAGCTTAACTTCGATAATTTACGCCCAACTAAACCAAGTGCGTTAATCCCGCCGTTAAATCGATGTAGAGAAGCATTCACAATTAGGCTTAACTAGAATAAGTGATCTAAAGTAAAATTTCTAGGTAAAAAAAGCTGGTAAAGCTAAGGTTAACGTCAGTTTCCTCACTCGAGAGCGATGGGGGTACCTACAGGAGACTTTAAAATGCCTTCACGCTATATATGAGGGTCAATCATCCCTTCTCCCTCTTCATCTTCTGGCATCCATTATTGCACAGTATGAGATCATCTCTCGACGGAGGATCTGTCCATTCACACGTAGGCCTATATTTTTTGTTTACCTACAAAATCTTGAGCCTAGACACTGTACATGAAATGTTAATTTCTGATTTTTCAATGAGCCGGATATATCAAGATTACGTACTATGCTTATAACCATCTACTATTATAATAAACTTACTAATATCCGAAACCTACTGTCAAATTAATTGTTTAGAATTTGCTTTGATATAAATTTTATTTATTTTTTAGTTAGTAATTTTTTATGTAGCCCTCTTGTTTGCGTGTCTCATAATAAATTGAGAAGAGCTCGTGTCTTCCCGACAGGTAATTTGACAATTTGTCCACAGTGATATCGTGCTTGCTTGTCTTGTGGCATAGTGTCATAGTCTACGGATGCGCTAAGCGACAATATACAATAATTAGTAAATACACGTAGAGACAAATCTATGAATGTACATATCCGTGTTCTTAACGCGTCGCTGATGAAGCATGCATTCCTAATAGCTCTCTCTCTCTCTCTTCAGTGCACTGCCAAGTGGCAGGTTCAAGGTACATATTCATACTCAAAGTCAGCTTTCTCGCTCCATAAGAGCACTCCTTAGATCAAATAGCATACTCCTAATAGCATGGAGTGAAAATCAGAGGAGAGTGTAAAGGGAGGAGAATGTAAGGAGAGTACAGTTTAAAGGGAGTACAGTGTGCATGGACATATTCAAACTTTTAAGGCACAGAACTTACCACTAAGGTTATACAGAGACTGTGTGATACAAAGAAAATGATTCAGGCTTTGGATGTGTAAATGGACTGAGGGATGGATTAGCGCTCTTGGATAAGCTTCGATCATGGATAAGTCAATGAATGAAGTTCAGCTACGTCGGACCCGATTAATATTAGGACGGGCGACCACCACTGTTTTGGGAAAAAATCTCCAGGATGCGTGAGGGTTATTCTTAAATCCGCGCCCGCTGTATTCAGTAAGCTATCAAAGGCAACGATTACTAATAGCCATGCCATAGTGGGAGACAATTAGAATTACTAAAGTAACAGCAACTAAGTAAAAACATTGTAAACAAAGGATCATGTGTGTAACCATTCCACCAAAATTATATAAAAATGTAACTGAGTAAGATAATAATTTAATTGTATTTTTTAAGAGCACATTTAACGTTTACGCTCTAAAAAATTCCAATATCACATAGATTAGGAATAATCGAGAATAAAATCCCTAGCAGTCGCCAATGAAATATAAGACATCATCTCCGCTGAGACGTTGAACTTTATCTCTCTCTCTCTCTCTCTCTCAGACAATGACATCTTGATGACAACTGATATTCGTTCACTTGCTCTAACATATGCTCCTTTCCCGCATCAGATAATATATTCTCTTATTTCAATTAATTCATGCAGAAGCCCTTCCATGAATGAAGCAAGCGATACCGTACAGCGTTACCATCCTCAAAATAAATACCTCAACTCGCTTAAAAGACGATTTGAATGCGAAAATATTTGTCAGGCTTAATATACATGCAAATGTAATTTCTAAACAGCCTGCATGGAAAATGATATTTTTATATCTGCTTTGTAACAAATCAATAGTTTAAGCGTCTGTTGAAGTTTAATCAATTGATTAGCTCACTAGTGAATACGGCCATTAGTGTTGTACTAGTAATAGTTAAATATAATTACTGTATATGATTTGTTTTCCTAACACAGGAAATAGAAAGAACAACGCAAGGACAAGCAATGGTGGAAGACTAT
Source organism: Enchytraeus crypticus (assembly GCA_905160935.1). Lineage (NCBI taxonomy): Eukaryota > Metazoa > Annelida > Clitellata > Enchytraeida > Enchytraeidae > Enchytraeus > Enchytraeus crypticus. The sequence continues at coordinate 842,693 of CAJHZI010000720.1, read as the reverse complement.
AGAGAGTTTACGATGTTCGATAAATAAGCAATGAAATAGGAATTTGTGAAAATTAGATGATTTGGTTCCTGTATTATGTCTGGGCCACTACAGAACAGACAAACCTTAACAATATTCAGACAATTACTTATCTATCGTTTTGAGGATTTCGAGACTGATAGAATTATAGATTAATCAACCAAATATGCAAACAAAACACAAGCGTTTACGAACAAACGAAACTTAACGAACTGAAGTGAAACGAAAAATAATGATAAAATTGATGATAGACTAGAGAGTTACAAGTTAATAAATACAAAACAAGAGAACTGACTAGTATGTAGTTAATACAACAAGCGACATTACTATATATCTACAGTTAATTAACTTCTATTCACATGCCAGTAATTTATTGTATTTCTTTCTTTCCTTCTTTTGAACAACTACACATGTCAAAATAACATAACAGTAGACAATTAACTAAGTAATCTTGATAATTAATTCAAAGACCTAACAAGCAGTACAATACAGCAAACCACAAAATACAAAGATAAACACTCCATGCAGAACTCGGTTCAGAATATTTTATTTTCCATAATTCAAGGAGATGTAAAGTATCTGAGGTGCCTTTTCCTTGCTTTTTCCATTGCAGACTTTTTCGAACATAAAAATTCAGATTTTCCAAGACCCAACTAAGAATATTATATAAACCATTTTTTCCAATAACAGAAGCATACAGTTCAAATTTTGACATTAAGAGGCAAAACTGCATAATTTTTAACACAATCTTGAATTCATTAAACTCATGAAAATTTGCATTTTACTTCCACCAAAAAGTATTTTGTAGAAAAGCCTATAAAGAGGCCAACCCAAAAGATCAGCATTTAAAGATTATTTAATTATCAATAAAAATAGCAGCTCCAAAAAATTTATAAATAACTACTACTACTATTATAATAGTCTCAAAATTCATAAAATCAATTAATTCAGCATCAATCATAAAAATACATATATGTAAAAAAGGCTAATCGCAAATGTATAATGAAAAATGCATATACAAACTGAGACAAAATTAAAAACAAACGATTGAATAAAATATCATAGAACGAAAGAAATTGAAGACTAGAAAAGGACTTTCATGCAATTATACACCTGTAAGCTAGAAAATAATATTTAATCATAATGAGAGTGCAAAAGCTACTCAAATATCAATTAAAACAAAACATACATAATTCTAAGTAAAAGACAAATGACAAATGGACACTAACTATAACAGAGATTGAAATAGATCTTTGACATTCGTCACTGACATCGCTTTCGAGTGAGGAAATTGACGTTAACCTTAACTTTACCAGCTTTTTACAATATCAAAAAGTGCTTACATAGTATGCATACTATGTAAGTCAACACTACGTAACATAGTCAAAATTTTGATAACTGAACCTCAGATGTATTGAAGTATAGTGAATTTGAAATACACCAGCATATTATAGCTTGAAAGTGGAATATACACTTCGCACTATATTAGTATGCCACAATTATTCGCCTCTTTATTTTTCATAAAATTGGGAAAATCATAAATATACTACTCCCTCTTGATATACAAGAGAAACATGAAGGCCTTGTATAAAGATAAACGATTTAATAAATTAGATTCAGTACTAATCGTTTATCAACGAAGTGACAAAAACGACAGTCAACTCGTCAGACGAACAAAAGCAAAAGTATCTTCAGAGAGAAAATATAAAAATATAATTTATTTTACAACAACAATTAACTCGCAGACAGAGTGCATTTACAATTATTTACATACTATACTATGACATACAACAGAAGCGTACTATGCCTATGAATTACAATTCAGCATAAAGCAAAATATACATTAAATCTCTCACTCACTAACAGTCGATGAGTACGAAGAAATTTATCTCTACACGGGGTGTGCCCATATACTGTCCTATTTTGTATCTCCTGTATGATAGTTTGCTGAATGATCTCTGTTAGTGTTACTCCCTGCTTAATGATCTCCCGAAAACCTCTCTAATTCGTCTTCAACACGTACAAAATTCTCTTTCTCGTGTCGTCTGTAATATAAAAATATTAAAATCCCACACCTCTTCTCTTCTTAAGAAACTGCACTGGCTTCCAGTCTCCGAACGAATAAAATTCAAGATAGCTTCCTTGACTTTCAAAGGTTTAAATTATGGTAGACCACCCTCTCTATCTGATCATTTATCAATCTATCAACCCCCTCGTAGTCTTCGCTCCTCTAGTAAAAACCTTCTCACTGTACCAAACATTAAATCTGCCATGGGCAGACGCTCCTTCATGTTTTCTGCTCCAAAAATATGGAACTCTCTGCCACAAGATCTTTGATCTTGTAATTGTATTGGTACTTTCCTTGGCAAGCTAAAAACCCATCTCCTTCCGCCATAGGTCTAAATTTTGACCCACTTGCCCTGGATCTTGGACTTGCACTGTTTTGTTCTTGCTTTCTCTTGAGGTCTCTGTGTACTCATTCGTCATCGTGTGATGCTTTGGCGCGTGTTTGTGAAGAGTCTGCAAGAGACGTCCCTGACATTACCTTATGGCAAAGAACCGGACATTAAATTGTTATTGATTGATTGATCCAAGGGCACACTATTGATTAATAATTTGTGCGCATAAATAAGGCCTTGTTGTTACCACAATACTGAACATCAATTAAATTTTATAATTTCCAATATGTTAATATACGCTCTACGTTTTCTCGTTTGGGCATTTCAGTCGCTCTTGACAAAACTCCAATCTTCCTTGAACTACTCAAAATATTGTTCTCTTGTTTTTCAGTATCCACAAACACAAAATATTGCAGAAATCAATCCAATTACGAATATTAAACATCAGTTAACCATCAGACCAATATGACTAGAAAAAATAAGATGAAACTTTGATAATTAATTTGCAAATATTTAGATTACTATTTAACTTTTAAAGTTTCAAAGGAAAATACTGACTCAGCATTACATTACAGTCGAAGCAAAAATAGATAAATTACATCTAATGATTACTACAAACGTCTCACAGATTTAATGGTAAACAACATTCCGGAATTTCTTAATATAGTTAGCTCTAAAAGAGGTGAATTCACATCCTGATCTTCAATCAAATACTAAATATCCAATACAACAATGGTTCCCAACCCGTGGGCCTCAACCCCTTGAGGGATCGCCAGACCAAATCAGAGGGGTCGCTGGTCGCGAACACGGTAAGAACTATTCAATATTGAATTTTCATGTATCTAACTGTAGCATATTACTCAAAAAACATTAACAAAGTACTCAAAATATATTAACAAAGTAATCAAAAAACATCAACAAAGTACTCAAAAAATATTGGGGGTCGCTGGGTTAAGCAGGTTGGGAACCACCGTCTTAGAGAATGCATAAGGAAGAACTCCATACCCCTATGATTAAGCTAATTGAGAGCAACAATAATGTAGAGGTTGACTGCCACATAAGATTGCAAAATTTAATGGAGCTATGATGCAAAATGTTTTCTAATCCACAATTTTTGTAGCTCTTTCAATCACCACCCTTACAGTGGCCACCTGCATCTGTACTCACATTTCTAAGCAGAAAAATCTATAGAATGCAACAAAACAAGTTTACTATAAAATTATATGAGAATCACAATGAAGTAACTCTATTTCTTCAATAGTAGCCCTATCAGAAAAGCAGAGTAGCTATCAATTAAAATTCTAGATAAATGTTTGTATGTTACATATTGCTGAAAGAAAATATAATTTTAAGCCTAAGATAACACTTCAAAATACTAATAGGCTTAAAAACTACAACAATATAGCAAGTTCAATTTCTTACTATACCTAATTTAGAAGCCTTTCTATTGCTAGTGCTACTTATTTATTTATTCATCACATCGAAAATATATGTTTATGGGGAAAGAGATAAAGGAAATTCTAGTAAGGATTCATCATATATTATAATCATTCCAACACATTATACACAGGAAAAGGAGTTTTTGATCAATCTCTTGAAAATAACACGTCATTACTGGAATAGGTTTGAATACATATTAGGATTATCTGCATACACACTGCCTGCCACAGGAGCCATCTGTTGACTGACAGCAGTCAACTGATGTTGTTGTTGTTGTTGCTGAGTTAGTTGTGGAGACTGAGATGGCTGATGCTGTGGAATCTGTTGCTGCGACAACTGTTGCTGAGACAACTGTAATTGTGACAATTGTTGCTGTGATAGTTGCTGCTGCTGCTGCGAGAGTGCTGCCTGTTGTGACAACGGTTGCGACAACTGCTGTTGTGAAACCTGTTGCTGTTGTTGTGACAACAGTTGCTGCTGTTGTTGTTCAACCAGCTGCTGTTGTTGTTGTGCAAGTTGCTGTTGCACTAGCTGTTGCTGCTGCTGAAGAAGCTGCTGTTGCTGAGCCAGCTGTTGTTGCTGTTGTTGCACTAACTGCTGCTGCTGCTGTTGCATCTGTTTCCTAGTCATCTGCTGCTGTTGCTGCTGCTGCTGATACCTCGCAATCTGCTCCTTGGCTTGCTGATGTTGCTGCTGCAGTAACGCCAGCTGCTGTTCAACAATCAGCTGTGTCTGAGCTATGAGATCTTCCTCAGGCAGCTGCTGCTGCTGGTACAGTGCTAGGTGCTGATGGTGAACGTGATTATGAATATGTTGTTGTTGTTGTTGCTGCTGCTGCAAGAAATCACTCTGATTAGCAACCTCCTGTTGCTGCTGTATGATTGGTTTCTTGTCCTCCTGTGAATTCATCATCAGCAACATGTCGTGTTGTTGCTGTTGCGCTGCCTGCTTGTTAACCAGCAACGCACGTGGTTGTTTAGCCGGTGGTAAATATCTCTGCACACGCCGAAGTCTCCGAGCCTCAACCCTAGCATACTGCCCGCTCTCTCTCAACTTCAGCTCTTTCTGCTGTTTTCTGAATATTGCAGCAGCCATTAACCCTGGAGGTTTTCTCCTACCCCCGTGCCGCTCTGCGTAGAGCAGACAGCCTGCGCAGAGCATGTGGTCCATGCAGCAGCGGAATGGTTTGAGGTCATCGACCTGCTGACAGTAGTCGCACACCGGCTGTCCGTCTGCAGGTGGCTCTACGAGCTGATTCACTACGCTCAGATTACCCGCCTCTGCCTGCGAGCAATCAATCAATTATCAGGTAAATCACTAATTTTATTATTAAATTTTATTTTATGCTACCTGAACTAGGAGTGGAGGTGTGTTTTAAATTAGGCGAGTATGAATTTAACAAGCTTGTTGCTCGTCTGCTAAGACTTAAACGCCCAGGTGGCACTAGCCAAGGGCACAGTACAAAAGTTTAGATTCACTACGCTCAGGTTACCTGCCTCTGCCTGCGAGCAATCAATCAATCATCAGTTAAATCACTAATAGCCAATTATATGGCATTCAAGCAGCCACCGACGGGCTTATCGATGGGATAGTCACCATTGGATTTCATGAACACTTTTTGAGCCACCAACATTCACATTTTAACCGGGTAACTGCACGTGTCGTAGAGGGCGACTAAAGCACTATGACCCAAATCAATGGCAGAATGAGTATTCGGTTGGTGAGCGCCTAGGCTCCAGATATTGGTATAGCTATAGCTATAGCTGGTATAGCTAATGTTAACATCAGTTTCCTCACTCGAAAGCGATGTCAGCGACGGGCGAGCCCAGGATTTGAACCCGCATCAACTGATCCGCGGTCGAGTATCTTACCGACTTCGCAACTGGCTCCAGCCAAATCGCTACAACATTTTCTAAAACAAATGGCAAAATAAGGGATTAACAGAAGTTATGGTATGAGACAGAGATGAATTGAGAAGGACAATTCGTATCCAGACCCTAGTTAAACTGGGATTGAAGGGAAGATGATGACAATGATTCTACGATATTAAGTTATTAGTTGTAATTTTTCATTAGATTAATTTTTTAGCAACAACCATTGATTATACAGAAATTGTGACACCAAATTCAAAAGAGAACTGAGTTTAGAACTTGTAAACATTCGTTATTGCAAACAATTACAAATTTTCAAATAACAATCTTTAAGAAAAATAAGAAGACTAATTGAACGTAAAGAGCAGCGGAGTAGCAACAGACCTGCATGCGTATCTCCTCCTTGTCAATCAGCTCTCGTGGTCTCATCACGCCGTGAGTCTCTACGTACAGACAGCATGCTCTGCACAGATTATGATCTCTGCCTGCAGCATCGCGGTACAGTCTGAACGGTCTCTTCATGTGCTTGCAGTGTGGACACATCCTATCTTCTTCCACTGTGCCGCCGGTTTTCACGACTGGAGCTTGTTTCTTTTTCTTAGCAACGCGGGCAACGGATGCTTGACCATATCGCGTTTGCTTCAAAACAGGTTGCGCATAGTTTTGGGTAACATGCTGCGCTGAATTCTGCACAATTATTCTATCGAGATCAAAGAATTCATCGTCGTCCAATTCATCGTCTTCAAAGAATCTAAAAGAATGCAAACATGGTATATAAATAATACAAATTGATGTCCATCAAGGAGTAATTAAGAAAGTTGAAACATTAAAGAAACTGATTGTGTACCAGTAAACCATTATGATTCATTCGTGATTTGAAGAAACAGTATAAATAAATTGTGCGCCATAAAGCATTGTAAAACCTTTAGCTACGGTAAGTCATTTTGACTGCAGAGATTTAACCTATGCTCACGTCAAGTAGGCTGCACATTGACTGACTTGGGCTTTGAACCCAGACCACTAGCGTCAGATGAAAACACTCAGTTACGCCATATCCCCGCCCAAAACTCCGGTGATGATACAATTGATTAAAATGCAAATTTAATTCATTCATTCAATAATCTTTTCAACTTACCTTTTCCTTTTAGATTTGGCCTTCCTGGCAGAGCACTGTAAATAATATATCAGAATCATAACAAAACCATAATGCCACATATTACCAATATTTTGATTAGTATTTCTTAATTCAGGATATCAAGAGCTAAAAAAGCTGGTAAGGCTAAGGTTAACGTAAGTTTCCTCATTCGAAAGCGATGTCAGTGACGGGCGAGCCCAGAATTTGAACCCGCATATACTGATCCACGGTCGAATATCTTACCGACGTCGCCACCAGCTCCAACCAGTGAGCTAAAAACTTATCTTCTAATAAGAATAAGAACGACAAATATTTGAATTTTAAAAAAAATTTACAATAAAAAACAAATGAACACTTTACAAAGCCGTATGTTATCTTTTAATTTTAATTAGAAATTAAATTAAGTACATCAATTCAATAAATTATCACCATCAAAATGTAGTAACGATGATAAATAAAACTAATATCACTGAAAGGCATTCTATCTATGTATATTCCATGCACTGTTCACACAGATGGTAGACCCACGGCTAAAACTAACAATAAAATATAAAACACACAGAACAATGTTACTACATGTATGTACTGACTTTTCACAGCAATAGAAAAGTCGGCAAAGTAGCTCGACTTTTAAAAGAAATTACACTTTTTTTACTGATACATTGCTTCAACATAGAATTGGAGAAGCTTTTGCAACATAACAAGCAAGATTACCTGAACGATGGATGGTGTGCTAGTTTTGAAAAAAAGCTTTTGAGGATTATTGTCAATGACCTACCATCTTGAAGGTGTTGGGACAGTTGCATTAATTCATTTCACAATTCTATAAAATTACCGTAGAAACAGAAACTACAACCTTCCTTGTTGCAGGTTTCCTAAGTGATGGCGTGTTACTACTGGATGAACTGTTTACAACCTTTCTACTTTTCCTCTTCTTGCGATACCAGCTACGTCTCGTATTTCTTTTACGAGTGGGTTTTACTTGCTACACATATGAAAAGCAAAAAGACTAATAAATATTTAGTGACATAAAAATTAGCATAAAATAAATTTAGCGTATTATGATAGCAAACAAAGGGTAGATTATCAATATTCCGCTATTCAAAATTGTAACTTAAAGACTAAACTTTCAATGTTTTAATTCTCATTTTTAAAATTATGCTGATAATTTAAGTATTATGATATATTTAAGTGCGACATACTTCAAAATCATTATAATATTTATAGTATATATAATATTATATAATATTATATAATATTATATTTAGTACAGATACACAGACTCAGTAACACACTCACAGCGCAAACACACGCACTCACGACTGTCATGAATACAAATATATTAATGGAAAGTTTTCCAATGTCTAATCTATTCGTTACGATATTTACTGATATTACCTCGAGGAAAAACAGGGGGTAAAAATGTGTGAAACTGAACAATTTAAAATACCTCTTGGGATACAGCCGCAGGTGCAGTTCCTCCATTAATATATGGCTGAGTATCAATTGAGGCTGTAGATAGTCCGTCCTCATCATCGTCGTCGTCATCTAACTTTAACTCATCCTTGACTTTTTCAGCTTTGTTATCCATTTTATTATTAAGTCAAGCCCTAGTAAACTGAGAATATTTTCAATTTAAGTAATGAAATAAATCTATCATTATATTCAATATATTATATATTATATATATATATATATATATATATATATATATATATATATGTATATACATACATGTGTGTGTGTATATATATGTATATATATATATATATATATATATATATATATATATATATATATACATGTATATATATATATATGTATATATATATATATATATATATATATATATATATATATATATACAAAAATATAAACTAGTGATAAATTCCAAGATAAATTCATGATTATTTTATTGTATACAATTATAAGCAGTAACAATTATTATTGAGTGATAAGAAATAGTCACTAGAGTCATTTTAGTATTTAGTTTAGTATAGTTTTATTATTAGTTTAAGTTTATAGCCACCTCCAGCAAAGATCAGTGCTTGGACTTTCAGAGCATGATCTGGGGTTACTGAAGCGTGTAATTGGATATTGTGCCAGACTTGAATCAGCCTCTCTCTCTCAGTTGTCTATTGGTTGTAAATTGGGCATAACCGACTCTATCCTTAAATATATGCCAGATAACCTTTCAATAGCTTTCAATTCTGCACTGTTTTCAAGCCATGGCCACAGCTCGGGCCCAGTCTTGTCTAGGTAGTGCTGCACCTTGTGAGACCTAGGACATGGAGCCCCGTCGTATATATATGATCTTACATTTCTATTTATGGTGTTGATTAGATTAATACTGACATATTATACTGACAGAGTTCGCATAATTATAAAACGAACATAGTAGTTAATCGAACATAGAATTCAGTCATTCTAGGTGATCGATGTAAAAAAAAAAGAAAAAATGTATCCATATGAAGTTACAAATACTTCGAAGTAATTCCAACGCAAACAATACTAGCTAAAAATGCAATACAAATAGCAACTAAAATAATAACTTTTTAATTATTCTAAATTTTTATTATTTTTATTTTTAAATGCTCACTAAAACAGTATTACCATGTAATAAAACATCAGTTTTATTGGAACTCAGAAATAATGGAAGTAACAACAAAACAATTAAGGGATTCAACCAAAAAGAAGTACAAATGTAGCGTTTAATGGCTGAAAATCAGCAATATTGAACTAAATATTGACTCATATTCACCCAGTTTGGCTATGCATACTTGTAATGAATTTAACTATTACATTGTTAAAGTTCATCAAAAGTGAAACGGCAACAGAACAATTGCTCAAATTTCTCCACGCTTTAAAGTATCAGTTATTGTTTCATGAATAGAATAAAGAATTACTAATAATTCTATATCTTTAGTTTCATAAAGAATTACTAATAATTCTATATCTTTAGTTTCATAAAGAATTACTAATAATTCTATATCTTTAGTTTCATAAAGAATTACTAATAATTCTATATCTTTGGTTTCATGCTTCTGAATATAAATCTATCCCTGAACTGGCTGGAGCCAGTAGCTATGTCTGTAAAGATACTCGACAGCGGATCAGCATATTTACGGAGTTCAAATACTGGACTCGTCCGTCACTGACGTCGCTTTCGAGTGAGGAAACTGATCAAGCTTCACCTTTAAATTAAAAGCCGAAAGCTGGTATCAGAACTCTCAAACTCTCTCATAGAATTAAACAAAATATAAGAAATCTGGTTTATGTACTTTGAAGCCATTCTAGTGCTATTTTTTATTCAGTTTGTAATATATTTAAAGTGATTTGAGAAATTAAAATTTATTTCAATATTCATGGCTGGCTCTGTGAGAGCGGAAATATTTATCTTTTGCTGTACTGTTACAAGCAAAAACTTATGGCATTTAACAAGTAATCTTAAGTTATATCTACTATTTAAAATACTGTAAATTGCTTTGACAAGATGTGTGTTAAATTCAAATCACTAAGTTATATTTAAACATATGTAATAAAATTGTGCATTGAGAATTGACGTATAATTTCTCAAGTTAATCTTAAAGTAAGGTAGGAATAAAAGGCAATTTGACGTTTCTTGTTACCTAAACTCAATGTAGTACTCCTCCTCTTCATCGGCGGCGTTGTGTGAGTCGCCCTCGTAGTGTTGTTGTTGCAAATGTTATACTCGGCTTTGTTCACAATCGATTTAATGTCTTTTCTTACATAGGTTTGTTTTGTGCCGAAGGAATCACTACTTTCGGGAAATCTATAATCATTTGAACTGGGCAAATCCATAGTTCCTTCCTTTCTTCTATTGGGTCTTTGGGAATCCAGAGTACAAGATTTTACTCTATCTGGATCGGGGATAGAGACATATCCCTCGTCTGATAAGTCCGAAGATGAATCCATGTTTTTATCTTCTTACGGTTAATCAAATGAACACTAACACCAATTTCAACTATTTGCCTCCCTTGTCCTGGAAGGTTTTATTTACTTGTAACTTTCAATAACTTGAACAATAGAGATACGCAGTTAACCCTTTTTTTAAGATTTGTTTTTAAAATTTTGTATCTATTTTTGGAAGGGGTCGGATATATATATATATATATATATATATATATATATATATATATATATATATATATATATATATATATATGCGCACAATTACACAGATCTGCATATATACAAATGCATACATACACAAGAATAGAATATACGTATTCACTCAACCCTGGGAGTACCAACTCACCGACAGGTTTTCACAATACACACAACCTTAGGAGTACCAACTCGCAATGGTTGTCACAATGTAGTTTGTGCATTGTGACAACAGGTTGTCACAATGCACAAACTACATATAACCCTGGGAGTACCAACTCACCGACAGGTTTTCAACAATACAAGACAAGGCCGATAACAACGACCCCGAATCAATTTTCAGCTTCCCTTATATACTACTGCAATGTTAACATAATTAGCATAATTCATGCGTCATAGTGACGTCATAACGTCATATTATTTTTCTTGCTAATAACAACATTCTAATATAGATCAACATAACCAATTTCACTACACTCAGCTACAGGTGTCAAAGATTTATTTTTCCACCTTGGAAACTGAAATTGATAAATTTGCATTCATATTACTATTTATATGTTTAAAATGACCTTTGTGCAGTGAGATATTGTGTACAATTTAGTATATTCGTGGCAGAACTGATTTTAGAATAAAATGGCAAGGTTATGAAGCTAAAATATTAAATTAAGTAATGAAGAAATGCAAATTAACATGTAATTAGAAGTTTAGCCTTTATATATTGAGATATAATTGTTGATTATTGGTGTATTCATGTAAAAACTGATGTTAAATTAAATATGATATGACATTCAGTAAAAACAGTAGATTATATCAATAAATAATAAAAATTATATACATAAGATACATGCATGCAACGCAACCACTCGTGGGGTTGGGTGGAGAAATGCTTATGAAGAGCTTGATTCTGATTGGCTGTTGAGCATGGCCTCGATCAATTCTATATTACCAGAGGACAGGCTATAGAATTTTAGTTCACTCTTGAACTCTGGCTTCTACGGAATTACTAGCTGAACTTGTCTAAATATAATTCTTAATGAATTATTGCGACAAACACATAAACTAGTAGATTTCATACAAGCTTCTGAAATTTTGACGTCATTCTTAAGAAGTAGTGCTACTATACACCTTCTATAGGTCGGTGATAGTTAACACGAAAAATACGAAGTCTATATTGAAACGATTGTGCCTCTCGGGATTGCAGATTTTGGGTGGAATTGTCGTCTAACCTTCCATAAGTCGGTTAATCACGACACCATTTCCATATCTCAATCCATTGAACGTATAAATCCTTGATTGTACCAGAAACGCCCATTACTACAGTTGAATCGAGATAAAGCGTTGTCTCGTCAATTCAGGTGAATAGCTGCATTTACAACACTTTGTGTTGGCAGTGAAGACAGAAGACAGAAAATTGAAGAATGAAGACAGAAGACAAAAAATTGAAGACTGAAGACAGAAGACAGAAAATAGAAGACTGAAGATTGAAGACAGATGATTGAAGAGGAAGACAGAATCAGGAAATAGCGAAATTCTACGAAGAACACTAATTTTCTAGTGCCTAATCTAGATAGGTGTTTCTGTCATAGAATTCGGCTAAACGACTACAATCCTGAATTCTACGGAAAGCACCATTTACTAGTGCCTGAGTCTAGTTAAGCGTCTTTGCCTTAGATTCAGCTAAACGACTGTAAAATAACACCTCTTGTGTTAACAGTCAGAAGAAAGAAAGAAAAGAAGACAGAAGAGAATAATACTGAAGTTCTACGAAACGCTAATTTTCTAGTTGTTCACTCTAGATAAGCGTTATCCTTCTAGATCTCAGTCAGGCGATTGCAGGTCCTAAAATCTATGAAAGGCGCAATTTACTAGTTGCCTATTCTAGTTAAGCGTCTTTTTCACAGATTCAGCTAAACGACTGTAAAATAACACCTCACGTGTTAACAGTCACAATAAGAAGAAAAGAGGGAAAGTACCAAATCATATAAGCGAGGAGTGCCTTGAAGCCAATAACTCGTCTCCCAATTTCTATCTTATATTTTAATTGCAAAAACAGACATTTAGCTAACTGATTAGAAGTAGATTGACTTTATATTTATCGCCTTTACAGCATTTTATTAATTGTTGTGTAGTATTCGTTTAATATTATATTCTATCTTTATGTTTAATGTTTTAATTCGTTATATTGCTTTAGTATTTCTTTATTAATAATAAAATCGTTTAAAATAATAAATTACTAGTTTTTGTGTCAATATTTTAATTTAGATAGAATTGAAGAAATAATCACAAATAATACACATATAGTATAAATTATTATACATTGAACGAATAAGCATGAGTTCTGTTCATAGCAGCTCCAGTCTCATTGATTTAGCCTCTAACTGGCTATATGAGCAAGAGATCCTTGCATCCTCTAGGTTAATACCGCCGAAGCATGAAGAGTTGGAAAAATCGAACCCACGACTTCATTTCCGAACTCCTATAACGGAGAGAGGATTGGAGAACCCTATAATTGGTACCCGAAGTGGGGCAAAAACTGCCACCCAAGGGGAGAACCCAACAAAAATAAAATCTCTCTCCTCTCTCTACTCTCTCTCTCTCTCTCTCTCTCTTTATCTCTTTCTCTCTCGTGAGTGTGTTCTGCCAGGCTACAGGCCTAGGGTTCATGGTACATATTATTCACACTCTCGAGTCTGCTTTCACGCTCCGTATAAAGCACACCATAGATCAATAAATTAATCTCTTCACAAAAGGCTATTAATTTTTCTACTCTCACCTTCTGTAGCCAAGCTATAGACCTTTTATAATATGTAGCGGTAACTCTGTTCACACAATAAACAAAGCCTAGTGAGAGAGTGAGGAGGGGTGTGTACTACTATTGACGGCTGGCGAAATTCTATATATTCGTATATATTTATTATGTATTTCTTTATTTATTAAGAGAATGGTAATTTAAAAAATTGCAAAATAATTATATTTCAATTTCTTGTCAAATAATGATAAACATATGTCTGAATTTATAGTTAATATATGTATAGATAGAATATCTGGAGAGGATATCTTACATTTTATGGATATATTACATTGCAGTTGCCTCCCATAGAACAATCAATTTTATGATGCACAGTGGCGCCGCTCCAATGAATGAAATAATACATAAGGTGATTTTTCAAGTAAACACCTTTTATAAAAGGTCCATACCCTACAGAAATATGACTTCTGAAGTTATTTTCCGTTCCCTCAGTTTATGATTTGTCGCATTTTTCGACATGTGCTGTTAACGGTTATTCAATGCTTCAGTATACCGGACACAGTACGTAGAAAATAGAAAGATAAATCCAAATATCCAAAAATCTAAGATTCGATTTTTCTGCAGAAGTTTACTTTTGACTGGACGCCGACCATTAGCACAAATTATGTTTGCTGGTAGCTCCGTCGAACTGTTTGTAAATAATAAACATATAGTATCATGTTTAATTTAATAACATTAATAATAACATTATTTAAATCTTGTACAAGGGTCATTCCATGTCAACTGGTCCAAATTTTTTTAATCTTCCCAGGTGACCCTCTCAGATGCAAATGATATTTTAACAGTGTAAAGCAGAATATGTCTCTAGGCTAGATTTAAAATTTAAAATCAATCGGTTGACCGGTTGGGTAGTTATGGCAGTCATTTCGACCCCACCGTAGATCCATTTCGGTGCGAAAAATGAAACGCGTGTTTTTTTTCTGTACTTTGAACTGCTATAATTTGGCTATTTATGGTCCTATCCATATGAAACTTCCCAACAAGACTATATTTAATGCGTAGATTCAGAATAAATACTAGGAATTGAAGTGGCATGTATATCTTGGCTGCTACAGCAGCTCAAACTTGACGTTTTGCAAAAGTAGAAATTTTTGAAAAGCCAACTTTGAGTCCTGATAATTCTCAAAATTGACCAACCACATTGTTGCAAGCCATTTAGTTTAATAATATGGACATATCTCAATAGCATAAAACACTTGTCACCCTCCATGCAACAGAGATAGTATTTTGAATTAGTTTCATATAGATAGGATCATAAACAGACGAGATGTAGCGCTTTAAAGTAGCGAAAAATAATCAGCATTTTAATTTTTTGTGTAAAAACGACCTTCGATGGGTAAGTTGACATAGCTATTGCTATATGTTCTGATAGAGTTGAGATAAAAATATTTTTACAGTAAGTTAGTAACATAGAGACCTGTAAATAGCAGCAGTTTGAAGGTTGTGATCAACTGCCTACATGCCTAACCATGGCCTTGAAGTTGTCCAAAAATTGGGTGATGCTTGAATTTTTTTCAAGTTTGAGCTAGTGGTTTTCTAAATCCAAGCTGCTTCTGAGGGTGACAAGTGTTTTATGTTATTGAGATATGTCCATATTATTAAACTAAATGGCTTGCAACAATGTGGTTGGTCAATTTTGAGAATTATCAGGACTCAAAGTTGGCTTTTCAAAAATTTCTACTTTTGCAAAACGTCAAGTTTGAGCTGCTGTAGCAGCCATGATATACATGCCACTTCAATTCTGAGTGTTTTTTCTGAATCTACGCATTAAATATAGTCTTGTTGGGAAGTTTCATATGGATAGGACCATAAATAGCCAAATTATAGCAGTTCAAAGTACAGAAAAAAAACACGCGTTTCATTTTTCGCACCGAAATGGATCAACGATGGGGTCGAAATGACTGCCAAAACTCCCCAACTGGTCAACCGATTGATTTGAAATTTTAAATCTAGCCTAGAGACATATTTTGCTTTACACTGTTAAAATATCATTTAAATCTGAGATGGTCACCTGGGGAGCATTGGACCAGTTGACATGGAATGACCCACAACGGATTGCGTAAAAGTGCACATTTTATATAATGGATTAAATAAAATTTTAGTTTAAATATTGAACATAGCACTTGCAATGCTTTTTATGTGATTCTAACGTCACTTTTAATAATGTTTATAAAATATATACAAGTGTATATTTAAATGTATAATTTTGTATACAGACTGTAGATGTATTAAATTCTGCTGATGCCTTTGTAACTAGACTGACGAAGCTAGCCTTTGTAGTTGGCTCACTGAGTCAGCATGTACTTAATTTATACTCAATCATTAACCCTAGAAATAACAGGTGTTTTGTAGAAATATAGCATGCGTAGAGGGATCTCAAACACCCCATAGATTATTCTGCACTTGGAAGAAATATTTATACATACTTTCTTTTAATATAGTTAAGAGCATCATTAAGGAGCAAAAAATTGAGTTTTAATTATTGAAGAACCGAAGCACGATTTTTCACATTGCCCAGATTTCAAAACCAGATGCATTTTCAAAAAAATGTTCAGCTATGCCCTGTAAACTACTCAAATCAGGGATATTTATAACATGCGGGAAATTTTGCTGGGACTCTCAAAACCGTTACCATTTTCATTTTTGACTAACTGTTGCCTATCCTATTGCAATTGTAATACATCGCCTATCATAATCTTAATACATCACCCTATGCAGTATGTCATAAAATGTAAGTAAACTGTCTCAAAACTATCTTGAAACTCATTGAAGTACAGTTGATTCAAATCTTACAAGAGCTGACCTGATATTTATCATGGGCATATAAAATACTGTTGAATGGTGTTGGTGCTAAAGAATCTCATCACCTCACTACATTCAACCAACCAAATCAATCCATGAGCAGCTCCACAGCTTTACCCCTGTCACCATCGATGAGATTACGCAACAAGTCTTGGATTCACTCCCCAAGCATTGTGATCTCGATCCTATCCCTACTTCTCTCTTGAAGAAGTGCATTCATGTTCTCGCACCCACAATTTCCCAGATTGTCAACCTTTCCTTGTCCACTGGCATATTTCCTCATTCATTCAAAAATGCCATCGTAACACCACTCTTGAAAAAGCCCTCACTGGATAAAGATTCACTTTCCAACTACAGACCAATATCCAACCTATCGTACCTCTCCAAACTCACCAAGAGATTAGTCTTTCGTAGACACTCTACTCATCTCGAATCCAATGACCTATTTAATGAACACCAATCGGCATACACTAAAAACCGCTCTACTGAAACTGTTCTTCTCTCAATCTGCAATACCATCACCAACGCCATGAGCACTCAGCGTGTCACTGGGCTTTGCATGCTTGATCTATCTGCGGCCTTTGACACCATAGATCACCAAATCCTCCTGCAGCGTCTTTCCTCTTGGTTTGGTATCCATGGCAATGCTCTTGCATGGTTTACCTCGTATCTCACCGATCGTACTCTCAGCGTAAAAGTGCAAGAGTACGCATCTCCACCTTCTAACCTCAAGTACCGTGTGCCTCAGGGCTCCGATCTTGGTCCAATCCTGTTCAACCTCTACACTACACCTTTAAGCTCATTGATTTCCTCTCATTAACTTGACCACCAACTTTTTGCTGACGACACTCAGCTATACACATGCTTCAACCCCCACTCCTATCCTGATGCCAAAGCATGCCTACGGCAATCCTTCCAGTCGATTTCTTCATGGATGTCTGCCAATTTCTTAGCGCTCAATCCATCCAAGACTGAGTTTGTGCTATTTGGGACGCCTCAACAACTGTCAAAACTGAATGAGGCTTCCCTCTAAGAGGATTGATGACACAACCTCAGGAACAGTCAATTGAAATGTATAACAATACTTGTCGCTTTACACACCGAGCTAATGAGACATTTGGTATCTTAGCCTTAGATATGGGGATTTACTTAATTAGTTACTTTGGTCTTCAAGTGTACCATCTGTTCTGTGAAGAAATTTTCGATATAAAATGTTGTTGAATTAAAAGCCCAAAGAAATGGATTTAGAAGAATATTTAAGAATATTTTTTTAAAAGACACTAGAGACGTTGTCAGGGTGCCCTGAAACAAAATATCTTTCGCAATTTTAGAGCGAAAATTTTGAACACACATGGCGACCAACATTTTTTAATTGATGGGGTAAGGTTTCAATTCAATTCTGGCAACTGGCACACAATGGTATTGAAAGCTGTATTGATTTCTAATTGCTTATTTTAATGTCTTAGCTGTAGTTATTTTATTTTTCATTTTAACTGATATGTTCCTTACAATTTTAATTTTATTACTATTTCTTAATGTTCTGGTGATAAACTTTGCATGAGGAAACACATATTAAAGCTATGGAATTTATTATTTATTGTTATTTCAGTGTAAAGATATTAGCATTTGATATATAGACTAATATTAATTTTTTCAATAAAATTAAACATGTAAAATGTTTAAAAAATTAGAACATATGTAAGCAAGTGTGTATAATAACATATATTTGCTGCTATGAAGTATTCAAACGACAGTGATGTCATTATTTTAAATTCAGTAACTTTCTTTTTGCTAAGTATCGTCACAAAACACTTGATTGAGATAGATATTCAACTATACACTGTTATGTTACTTAAGATAGACATTATTGAATTTGCAGGGTTTACCTTAAGCATTTGAAGTTTGGTTTGTTAGCTTTACACTCCTATGAAGTAAGTGATGTTTTTCTGATACGTGTTCTAAGCGCTTCCATTAATACTGCTTCTAATTGTGCTCACTGTTTGCTCTATAACCTTCATTACCGGCCTCTAATTATTCACAGGCCATGTGAAGCTGATGCATTGAAGCTGACTTCTGCTTTGTGCTGGTATGAATAGATGCTGATATGATTTATTTGTTGAAATGATTTTAATGCTGCTGTGGAGTGAGATTTGTTATGGGATCAACTTAACCACTTTAGATTTAATTGTTATTTTCAAGTATTTAATCTACGTCTGCACTCCAATTTTGTCTGCACACCAATTGTATCGCTTAGTTTTTATTTGTGCCCCATGATTTAAAATTTCAAAACTAAGTTTAACCTTAGCGAAGTTGTCCTGTGTGAAGATCAGCGGCTGACGTACACTGGATTCGTATCTACTAATTAATCTAGGTTGGATACTTCAAGGATCATGCTCCAGCTTCAGTCTAGTTTAGCCATAGTTTGCATTGATATCTCTCTTAGTGCACTGCCTACTGGCACGTCCGTGGTATATTACGCCGCCACTCATCTATCTTCCGTTTTCTTCTTCATGTCCACATAGGAGTGGACCTATAAATCATCCATCTATAACATTCCTTTTGATATACCATTAATTCGTGGGGATTCTGCTTATGATGAGGTGGGCCCCCTATGCCTTCCTCAGCTTCGACTAATATTTACTGGGCTGGGGCGTCAATCCCTGAGAAAACAGTCCTGTTCACCCAAGTACTGATGTACTGATTTTAATTAGCTTCTAAACGTTAAATTTAGAATATTTTGAAATAGAAAGATGATAAAATAATTAATTGATGTGAACTTGTTATCCCTGCACACTGAAATGGTTTCTGAAAGCGGCATAATAATGTTCGACTTTGAAAGCTGTCAGAGATATTGATTGTGTTATGTGATTTTGATTTGTCATCTTTTGAGACTCGTTCCATTGACGTCACATCTTTTATTGGATTTGTTTGTGGGTTGCTTAGACGTTACTGACTGTTTGTCTGAGAAAACAGCAACGGCGTACTGCAGTGTAGTTTTTATTAATGTTGTTGTGGCTTTTTTGATTGATTGTTTTTAAGGAAAATTGTATAAACTGCGGGAACAGTATTTATTGGATTGGTCTTCTTTTTCTAATGATTAATTAATTAATTATGATTTAATTACTATGCATACTTATTGTGTGTGTGTGCTAATATTCATATTAGAATGTCTTAATAACGTAGGGGTAACGTCATGAAATTTTAAATGACAGCTCCTGAGGTGAATTGAACCCTCGTGGATTCGAATACCAGCCACGCTGATCTGAGAGTAAAATCTCGGACATTTATTAGGCTGGTTATACGGTAAATGGTCTAAATTGCCTAACGGCTTAAACATGTGGTATTAAAAGTGATAGATATCAATATAGTTGATCAATTCACTATACAGTACGTGTTTACTTTACTTAAGCATGTGTAGGCTTATTTAGTTGACTGCTAACTATTGTTATAAGCTACTGAAAGTTTATTTGATAAGATAGGGATATTGTTATTAACTCACATAGCTTGTGCTATTTTAGCCGTATTTTCAAAGATCTAAACTTACTTTTAAACTTAGGTTTGCCGTTGACGTATGCTTGGGAATTATGGCTTTGGTCTGTACGCATAATCGTAGCTTATAGACTCTGAGCTTTTGAATATTTTTATAATTGTATTTCATCAAATGAATTGGAGTTGTTACAGCTTAGATATCGAAAAACATGTCGTAATGAGTTCTAAGAAGAACTAATGACAAAGTCGCATAAATTCCCGACAGATGATAGTTTTCATTTTGAATTTCATTATATTGCAGTCTTTAATTTGTCTATTATTTATACGTATGCTTTAATTAAATATCAATTATGAAAAGTTTAAAATCTCAATATTTCCGAACCTATAATCATGTGATACCGAAAAACGGATTGCTTATTTGGAATCAGCACTTCAAGAATCGCAAGAAACATTTAATATGATTAACGGATGTCAAAAAAGTATTTTGTGTCACTCTGTGTTAGGCCTATAGCCTAATGTTGAGACATACTCTCCCTGCCCCCCCCCCCGCTCTTGATGGAAGCGTGAGGGGGCTAGCGTAATCTGATCGATACATTATCAGTCGCCGTATATAAGCCAAACACTCGAATCTGCTGAAGCTATTGAATCCAATCAATCCATCGATTGTTAAATTGCCGCTCCCAGAAATGGAAGTATTGAGCAATTTGCGCTAATAAAGCCTTATGCCACTATCATAAGGAACCATCTACATTACTTGTTTATGTTCTTTATCCGTGGGTCTTCGGAGCATTCGATTGTATTTCAGCTCTAACGAAAATGTTCTTTTTCGACTGGCTAGAAACGCATAAATATAGTTTCAGTCTATAATATAATATAGATGGAAAAGGTGAGAAGACCCACCATTTCTTTTTCTATTTTCCTTCCAGTGTCCATGAGTTAAGACCAGCGACTAAACCTCCTTTTCTTATTTTCTGGATTTTGGAATTTGCACCGTTTTTGGACCTTTTTGCACGCCGGCTTGATGTTGTCTCAATAGTGCTCGATGTTATCATTGATAATTGTAGCAATATAATTGTTGCTAATAATAATAAATAATAATAACCTCCGACTATATCTATAGCGGTGTCATGGCCGGTGTCCGATCTTTGAGACCGCATTGCCTTTTTCCTGACAGACTATTTGAGATCACTATACAATTATCTACTGTAGGGTACTTCCTATTATTCAAATCCAATGAATATAATTATTTATTTTTCGACTTTTGAATCAAGAGAATGAATAAAATCTCGCTATACTGGCTTAGTAGTTCAATTACTGGCTGCTCTTGTTTGATAATATACTGGTAGACGCTTGGCTCTTACGTGAAATTATATAGTTTTTATCTCATTAAGGTATCAGTAATTTGCCATCGATAGTGATGGTGGGTTAATATAGCTTTTATTTTATAAGCACGGAAACAGTATACATCAGGCCCACTGAGAAAATTCACTGTAATGATTCAAATATATAAAGTAAATATTATTCAATCTGAAAATTTAATATATAGTATTATTTATTATGATATATTCTAATCGGAAGTATTTTTGCGTGCGGGTCCATCTGCGCAAACGTTTAGCGTTTTACTAGGCACACCAATGTAAGCTGACTACTTAAATATTGTCCTCCTTAGGTTCTCCATTAGTCGTCTTTTATGATGAACTTGCAGTTATCGGCTTTGTTTTGCTCTTTTCGCTCTTATCTGTTATTTTGTTAGGTGTACTAGTATCTGCACTAGTATCTGTAATAGTAAAAGCTGGTTAACGTCAGTTTCCTCACTCGAAAGCGATGTATAGATGTAGCGATGTACTAGTATCCGCACTAGTATCTGTAATAGTATCTGTACTTGTATCTTTACAAGTATCTTCACTTGTATCTTCACTAGTATCTTATTCATCTCGTTCCAGAAAATATTGCGAGTAATTACTGAGAATTGTTTATCATTACGTGTAAAATATGAATGTGTGGAACGTGAGGCAAACCGCTTGTCACTATTGATTGGGTTCGTTAATGGGGTAATTAGTAGTCTGCTACATTTCAATCGTGCCATGTACTAGCGATACAGATTAATTGGCGTGTCTAATTGATTGATTTGCATGTCTAATGTCTAATTGATTGATTTGCATGTCTAATGTCTAATTGATTGATTTGCATGTCTGATATCTGATTAAACAATTTATTTTATATAAATATTTAATTGATTTAGCGAAATTCCTTGTTATAACTACTTTGATATATTATGCTGTACTGTGGAGGTATAGAGCTTATCAGTACGTTGATTAATTGATTGATTGATTTATTAATTGATTGATTGATTGATTGAAGTAAATGATGACAGGCTGGTGTTTAAACTTAATTAGCAAATGATTTATGTTGGTACTATCAAGAATTGATACTATCTATGAAGAAGGTGATGGGGGGAGATGATGATAATGATAATGACGATGGTGGTGATGATGATGATGATGATGATGATAATGATGATGATGATGATGATGATGATGATTATGATGATGATGATGATTATGATGATAATGATAATGATAATGACGATGGTGATGATGATGACGATGATGATGATGATGATGTGATGATGATGATGACGATGACGATGATGATGATGCTATCTATGACTGTCTGCTAGGATTCCAAGTTTCTAACGCTTGACATCATTCCTATTATTTATTTTTATTTTTATTATTACTATGAGGTTAATGCGTGGTTATTAATATTATTAGATTATAGTGTGATTATTATTATTTTTATTTTTATTTTTATTATGTTATCGCGTGGTTATTATTATTATTATGTTTTTGCGTGGTTATTATTACTAATAGGTTATAGCGCGATGTCAACATGACTAGTAAAACTGCTCGTATTGTATTGACGAGTTTATAATTCATTGATTAGTATGATATAATTTATTAATTTGAGTGATTAAAATAGTGGCTTAATCAGCCGAGAGTTGGTTGATTGTTTGGCTTATAAATGATACTTTCAAAGAGTTTTCAATTTGTTAGTTAGCCGAATGGTTGATTATTTGAATGTTTAATCGATTGATATAAAAAATCGCTGTCTCATAGTCTAATTAGTTGATTGGTGTATTCTGTTTACCATTTAAACATTGATCACTGGCGAGCAGTTTTCGATATTACTGATTTGATAAATTATTGGTCTTTTATATAACAGAATAATTTATTGATTGATCGATTGATAGATAGATAGGTTGAATTATTGATCGATTGATTAATTGATAGATTGATTAATTGATCGATTTATTAATTGATTGATTGATTGTCTTTGTTATATTGATGTGCTATGTGGTTATGGGATCGACTCTGCAGAATGATTTCAATTAAAAATTCAAGGACTTCTGCTAGTCACTTCCGTTACGCGTGACTGGGTTACAGATGAATGATGTCTGGTGCACCAACCCCCCGCCTCTACCCCCACCCCCCAATTCTCCCATGAGCACCCACCTCTCATCTCCACTGCGACCTTGAACTCTTTTATTTGGCTGATTTTCACATTTAATTTTTCTGCTGACAAAAGCTGATGTAACATTGGTGATCAAAAGTTTAAATATGGGGTTTCAAGAGCTCATGGGCATTCTGTTTGTAGACATTTATAAGTAAGGATCATAGAAGTGTCTAAGGAGAGATTACTTGCTTGAATTTAGTGATATACGCCTTGGTGGTTCAGATTTGCTAAGGAATAGACAACTTAAAGACTGGACTTGTTTTAAAATTTAATAATTTGTAAAATGAATGATTATAAGAATATACGCCCTGGACCTGTCATGCGGTAAGCAGATTGTGAATAAAAGCAATAGATTTCTAGCAATATAGTTGGACGCAGGAGGGAAACAGAAAATGAGTTGTAGGGATACGGAGAAGCTGTTGCGTGAGGTAAGCACTGCTGGGCATGGACTCAAATGCTGCGTGTTACTTCCGTTAATGATTAATCTTATTTCTCTGAAGAGAAGAGATTAAGTTTTACTTTCTACATATGAGGAGAGCGTATTGCTTGAGGCTTTACTACTTTGAGACTGAAGCAACCATTTCAAAGACAGCGATAGCTAAGTCTTGAAGAAATAGAAAAAAAAAGAAAATTACAAAATTAGTAACTAAGCTATGTGTTCTAACTAGGGATGCATGCTGTGAGGACGTTCCTAACATCATTCTTTGATGAGGAAATGGACGTTAAACCTGTATTACTATTTTATTATTATTATCATCATCATCATCATCATTAAACAAGGAAGCTATAACACGTACTATGTGTGTGTTACTTATGTATGGGTATGTGTGTTACTTGAGAAATCAACAATCCTAAAGATAAGCTATAACATTCCTCTCAGATTCTCACAAATTTTAAATGCAAGAATGCTAGTGCAATAGTTAGGGGGAAGTCTTTTCAGATAAAACTTTTTGCGTCGGAAATGATTGATCGACTGCTAACGGAATCCCGTAGCACTGGTTGGTGCTGAGGTTGGCTGCTTCATTCCCTTCAAACGTCTCTCGTGTCCATATAACGTCGTGTGCGACAATATTTACTCTGAGATTTCGTTACTAGCCCTAATGTTGTAGACTCTATAACTGCTGGTTGAATAGCCCTCCGTTAGCTGACTTGCTTCCGAGATACTCGTTGTTTGGGCTCTGTCTCTGTTTGTTGCTGATAATGCTTTTCCTCTTAAAGGGCAAACCAGACTATTAAACGTGCTGTATCTTGTAGAATGTAGATGATATGTAGGGTTATAGATGTAGATTTAGCTGTATGGCTGGATGTCTAGGTGATAGATAGCCTTGGGACAGCTAGAGTTATACATGTAGATGTAGATTTACTCGTATGGCTTGTTATTTAGGATAGCTAAGGGCAGCTAGGATGGCTAGGATAGATGCTGGATGTATTACAACAGTTACTAGGGCTAAGTGGTGTATAAACTATAATATATCATAATGCACGACTCGATAAAAAATTAAGATCTAGCAGATTTCAGTACTAATGAATTTTTCATACACATTTTAGAATATTTTGTCACCTATAATTAAGCCCTGAGTAATCTGTAGCTGTTTTGCTGTTATATTTTTAGAATCTTATTGGTGTTCTTCAGTTGAGTTTAATAGATCTATCAAATGTAATTTAATTTTTAATGGCTATTCATACGTTAGTTATGGTATAGCATCTCGTTGATATTTTGATTGACATTTGAAACTAGTTATCTTCGAAAGTAAATATAGATTACCAGTGTTGTGTCCGGGTTGCTGAAGTATAGATCAACCGGGGACTGCACGTGTCGTAAATCGTCGACAAAGCAATAGATTCAAGCGAACGTCAGAATTGGCATTCGTTTGGTGAGCGTTTAGGCTCCTGAAATTGGTACAAAATTTTCTAATCACGACACTAATTAGACTGTGATTAAGATGAAGATGAGGATGATGATGATGATGATTATAATGATGATGATGATGATGACGACGACGACGACGAAATTAACTTTAGATCGATTAACACTATATGGTTTTGTTTTTGTTGCAGATTGATTTGCTGCAATTGATCATTGAAATTTATAACAAAAAACATCAATGAAACTCGTGGATACACTATTAATGGATTAAGTCTATATATGCTCACATTTCTACTGCAGCACTACAACAGACTATCAGAATATAGAATATATTAGTTATTGCAATATTTCATAATTAGACAATTTAATCATCTACTGTTCATTATTTCCGTCCAACTAATTAAGAATTTCGTGCAGAAAAGTAGATCATTTCATATCGGTCTGTTTGGCTGGAATTTCTGCTTCCAGCTTGATCAAACTAACCTCTTCAACGCTAATTGTTTTCAGTTGATGTACTTTATATATAACTACAAGGTGGTGCAACAGTTGTCCAAGTATGGGTCAGGGTAGAGGATCAGGTCGAGGTTTTGGATTTGGTTTTGGCAGGGGGAGAGGATATGGATACGGGAGAGGTTTTGGAAAGGGTAAGGGTGGATTCTCAGGATATTCCTGTGTCAAATTCGTGTTCTTTGGATTCAACGTATTCTTTTGGGTAAGTTATTTCAATGACGATGTAGCGTGTTTGCAATTGGTTAGAATTGCTAAAAGATTTATTGTAAAGTTTCTTCAGGTAAAAGCTAGTTGATGTGCGCAGTAGTTTTTGTCAGTTCACATTTAGTATTGCCTACGTCAGTTGTTGTTGTTTAAACCGATTTCTTAATAATTATAAATTAATTTGAAATGAAGCATCGTATTGCTTAAGTTGTTCTTTGTCAATACTCAATTAATAAGCTGAAGCATTCCACAGTAAGTCTGTCGACTGAAGTTTTAATCTATTCTAATCTGTGTGCGACATAAATTTACTGTCAGATCGAATTCAGTCCATTTATAATGGTTGCGTTTAAGTAACTCTTGTCAATGGTTATTTTCTTAGAATATTTGAAATCTGGATTAGTTAATTAAAAGTTCACACTGAACCAGAGTTTGGGCTTGCGGTGTTTTGACTAGCAAAAGACTAGAGAAGAAATTTTTATGTCTTTCTATGTTCATACATTTCTGTTGTTGAGAAAATAATGCGTATTTTTACAACGTGCTGCATAATTTATTATGCAAAGTAATAACTGTTATGATTATTGCTACCTCAGTATCTGCCTTAAATTAACAACTCTTGCATCGTTATATTATTCGATGAACCTGCTGCTACATGCTAATTAAATAAATAGATACCCTGTAGTTTGTTTTGCTGAACTTTAATTTAAAAGACTTTAATTCTTACGTTCACTTCTAGCCTTTAGTGTGTCCATCCTTCTGTATTAACCTCCTCTTCTTTAATTCCCTTTACTTTGTACTGATTTTCTGGATTTTGGAATTTGCACCGTTTTCGGACCTTCTTTTTGCTCGCCGGCTTGATTTTGTTTCAATAGTGCTCGATGTTGTCATTAATGACTGTTGCACTCTCATTTTTGTTCTAATTATTATGCGTAGTGTATGTATTATTTTAATCTTGAGCTATCTGAACTCTGAACGCTGTAGGACGGAACTATCTCCGCTACTCATTCATTGACCGTTAGACTTCTTCTCATTCAAAAATCTCTTCTGATCTTTTCTTTCATCTACTACTATACCAGTCCAAGCTGCAGAACGGCTTTTCCTTTGATCTTGCATTTATCTTATTATCGATATATCAAGCGGAGCTCTGTCAGTTTTACTGTTTTGATACTGTTGTGTGTTATGGCTTATTATTTCATTGGTCATCATTCGTTTTCTCTAAAAACCTCTGTTGTCTTCCTCTCTCTCTCTCTCTCTCTCTCTCTC
The DNA here is from genome assembly GCA_905160935.1 of Enchytraeus crypticus. Lineage (NCBI taxonomy): Eukaryota > Metazoa > Annelida > Clitellata > Enchytraeida > Enchytraeidae > Enchytraeus > Enchytraeus crypticus. The sequence continues at coordinate 815,245 of CAJHZI010000720.1, read as the reverse complement.
TCTCTCTCTCTCTCTCTCTCTCTCAGTGCACTACCTACTGGCAGGTCCATGGTATATGACGCCTCCACTCTTCTTTGTCTTCCTTTTCGCTCTTAGCTGTATCTCTGTTGTGTTAAATTAAATAGGTTCTGTTCTGTGTAACAATGTTGTGTACTTTAAAGGACTGTGATGTACATACACAACTCACGGACTAGCCCTCCGGCATTCAAATTTCCTATGAGACGCGAGCAGACAAGTAGTAGGCTGTATGGATATGCCAACATTATCTAGATTGTAAAGTCTAAGTACATGTAATGTATATTGTGGGTAGACCCTACAAAGTGATTAATACAAAGCTGTAATGCAGAATTATATTGTTAGCATAAAATTCAGTCCATCTTGATTTCAGTCTCTCTGATTGATTCATCTATTTAGTGATTTACTCTTTGATTGATTAATTCACTTATGGATTGAATTATTTTTTGGTTGATTGGTTAGTTGAGTGATTTTTTTATTGATTTACTGATTGATTAATGAACTGATTACTTGATTGACTGACTGGATGATTGATTGACTTTTTTTGACTGTTTAGTTGTTTTTCCTGCATGCTCTACCCATATCTGGAGTTCTCTTTCAACTTTCAGAGTTTTTTAAAATTACTGTATTTAATTAACTTTTCTTTGAGATGTTATATGCAGCTAACGGCCTACCCTTTTCATGTTTTGAGTTATGACCAACAGATAACTTCTGTCATTTAATACCATATGTTTAGACTAGTTTACGGGTTATTGGATTTAGACACCTTTGATTGATCGATTGACATTTTTTGATTGATCAATACAGTTACTAGGCTGCGCCATTCTGGGTGTGGGGATATGGCTACAGATAGCTAAAGGGTCGTACGCCGCTCTGTCCCCCACCTGGAGTTTCCTCAGCGCTACGGCTCTCTGTATCAGCGCAGGCATCCTCGTGCTCGTCGTCGGTTTCTTCGGCTGCTGTGGAGCGATCATGGAGAGCAAGTGTCTCCTTATGACCGTACGTATCTCTCTCTCTCTTTCTCTCTCTCTCTCTCTCTCTCTCTCTCTCTCTCTCTATCTGTCCCTCTTTCTCTCTCTCTCTCTCTCTGTCTGTCTCTCTCTCTCTCACTCTCTCTCTTCCCCTCTCTCTCTCTCTCTCTATTTCTATCTGTCATTATTCACGTAGATATGATACGAACTAAGTGAGAGTATGCATAAATGATGTTGTAGAAATACATGTATGGCTTGGGCCTTACTTTTCAACAATTATGCACTCCTTCGCACTGGTTCATTTTTAGAACATAATTTTTTACTAACTTTACCCCACTCTCTCTCTCTCTCGCTCTCTCTCTCATCCTTTGACTCGCTCTGTATGTTTAAATATTCGTGTCTGTGTTTATCGCTCAATATTTAAATCACTGCTACCAGACTTCAAAATGATATCCTGAACTTATAAAACCTTATATGAGATCCGATCATATTCGTGTCGTAAACAAAGCCATGAATCTAATTTACGTCTCTGGGTTATTAATTGCCGGACGAGCCCTGGTGAAGGACTACAATGAGTTACAATGCAATACAATGAATGTTTAACGCCAGGTTCCGCGATCTAAGCCAATTTCCAGGAAATCGACTACGTTTTCTGAAAGAAGGAATTTGCGTCGTTTAATGGATCTCTCCGTTTGTTAGCTCGTTGACTGGGTTTTGACTTCATAGTGCTCGTTGTTGTCGCGGATGACAATATTACTCTATTTAAGCAGTCTTCTTCTAGTTCACTGCAAGTCCATGGCATAAACTCTTCCAATCCATCTTTCATTTTCATCTTTATATATGAATAAATTTGTTATCAGATCATCCAACATCCCAGTTCTTGGTCTTCCTCTAGCTCCTTTCCCTTACAGTTCTTCTAATGCATCCTTTAGCAAAACCCCCCTTACAATATATCCTATGTAGTTTTTTTTCTATTTCTTATCACATTAAGCAGTTCATACATGTTTAAACTTGTATATACAGTAAACTTTCAGTAGACAGGCATAAAAAAGGAATCATCGCATTTAGTGTGAAATATAAGAAGCAAGCAACAGGACGACTGAGGAAGTTGACAATGGCTTCAACGGAACACGATGACATTATGTATCGTATGACTTTGCAATTGTTCGTTTGTTTCCATTGCAGCAGTTTCCTAATTGACCAGTTTCTCTTTGTAACAGCTGCCTTCCGCGCATGCGCAGCTGTTTCCACGAATGCTCAGCTGCTTTAGTTTGTCTGCGGCTGTTGTTTTCAAGTGCTTATCTAAATGTATACCGTGTTTTCTCTGTGGTTCTAGAAGTCTCCTTTAATGATCTGCAACAATTCTGCACATCTGCTGACCTGTACAATTTGTTAGGTTAACTGATCAGTATGAGCTGCCTTTACGTTCAGTTCCTTCAGCGACTGATGCCTTTGTTGAATAAACTCTTATAGTAGTTAGTTTTAATGCAACGAAAGCTACTTTCACTGTCTTCAGCAGTTCACGTAGGTTTACAATTGCTACAGGCTACTTCTGCAGCAGTTGTTGCTTGTCTCGCAGCTACGACAGCTGGAGTACGCTTACAACTGCTGCATTTTACTTCAGTGGGCAGCAATTGTTGCTTGTCTCTTAATTGCAGCTGCTGGAGTAGGTTTACAACAGCTGCAGTTGACTTCTGTAGCAGTTGTTGCTTGCATCTTTGCTGCAGCTGTTGGAGTCGATTAACAGCAGCTGTCATTCACTTCTGCAGCAGTTGTTACTTGTCTCTTAGCTGCAGCTGCTGGAGTAGGTTAACAACAGCTGTCATTCACTTCTGCAGCAATTGTTGCTTGTCTCTTAGCTGCTGCTCCTACAGTAGGCCTCTCAGCTGCAGTAGCTTGTCTACGGCCAGTCCTCTATTTATTGATCCACGGTGGGGTGGATGAAGTAACGAGTTTTTCGGCTACACGCTATGCTGAGGAAATCCCGGAGCACTTGGAGCCGTGGCTGACTTCGAGTCCGTAGCCGCAGACTTGGGGAAATTAAATTTACATCTCTTTGGGCCGTTCAATTGGAACGATTACTGAAAATTATGGAACATTGTCTCTGAGAATGTTAAGGTGCGAATTTAATATTAAAGCAATATACTACCTTTTAGCATTAATTTTTAATTCTTCCAAAAATATTTAGTTGTTGGATCGTAATCTTAGTAAATTAATTAATTATATTTGTTGATTCACTTCCCTGAAATGCGTTAATAATTATCTTTATTGAAGATTTAAACGAAGTGCGGTAGATTTTATTGAACCGCACTGGTTCACGAAATTGAATATTTTTCAGCAATTTCTGTAAAATTTAATCAGTACTCGAAGTTGTTGTACAGCTGTGAAGATATTAAATTAACGTTAACTGTTTAATAAGTTTCTAAACTTGCTGAACCGTTAGAGCTGTTAACGTTGTTTTGTCAGAGGGCCGCTTGTGAAGGTGTTTAACATGTCGTAGCTAGAGTTAGGCTGGCAGAGCGAGTCTGGCCTCAGCATTTCGAGTTCTTAAGAAGCACTCCAGTTATCAACGCGAACCTGACGTTGAGTGTTTCCGCCTTTCCACTGTCCCTGTTTATGGAAACACTTCGAAGATTTTCCGCTGTTGAATCCATGAATTCTCATTTGCAATAACGCCGAAAATATTGAGTATATTCCAGACCATATCTGTTTGTATTTCTTGAGATGGTATTTACGCAGATATAGATTTTTAAATTTACTTCACCAACAACTTACTAGCCCGCTTCTTGACAACATCGACCACTATGAAATCATGTTCGTAAAAAGGTGATCAGTGAGACGCTGAAAGCTCAAAATCTGGGAAAGTAATTCAAAATGATTGTTAAACTACTGTTATTATTTTTATTATTATTATCATAATTAAAGTTAAATTACTGTTATTATTTTATTATTGGCTGGAGTCAATGGCCAAGTCGGTAAGATACTCGACCGCGGATTAGTATGTGCGGTGTTCAAATCCTGAGCTCGCCCGTCACTGACAGCGCTTTCGAGTGAGGAATCTGACGTTAACCTTAGCTTTATCATTATTATTAATAAATGTTTATTTTATTATTATCATTACTATTATTGCATATTTATATTATCACTATCATTACTATTATTATTACTACTATGACAGTTTATGATTTAATGTTGTTGTTGTTGTTGTTGGTAGTACTTTGTGCTGATCGTGCTGATATTCGTGGTGGAAGTGGTGGGAGGAGCGATGTGTTGATTATGATCATATTTATGTTATTATTATCATTACTATTACTATTAATACTAATGCTGTTTACTGTTGTTGTTGTGGGCAGTACTTTGTGCTGATCGTGCTGATATTCGTACTGGAGGTGGTGGGAGGAGCTATGTGTTTCGTCAAGGGTCAGGACATCGAGAGGACTGTGGCCCAGGAGCTCGTAAAGGGCATCAAGGAAATCTACCCAGCGCCTGACAAAGAGGCTACGAGGGATCAGCAGAGTTTCAAAGAAGTCTGGTCTCACTTCCAGTCTTCTGTAAGTATCTTAACTAGTACTTATGTTTATTTAAAAGTCTTCAAACACCGACAAACAATAGTGTAAGCAAACAAATTAACAGTTCAAAGTGTGATCAACATATGTAGCTTCAAGCAGAAATTGAATTTGCTCACTATGGCCATCAGTGAGGGCAATGAAGTACCCTATCGAGCTGACTGTCATTGGCTGATTAGTTTGACTGTCATTGATTGATTAGTTAGACTAACAGTCTTGGCATCTTAACTGTCATTGACTGATCAGTTAGATCTGATCATCCTTGGATGAGGAAACGGACGTTAAACTCATATTATTACTCTTATTATTATTATTATTATTATTATCATCATAATATTTGACTTGTTTCAAGACAATATAACTATATCTTTTAATATTTTAGCTATTGCATAATTTCTCTCTGCAATGTTTGCTTATTGACGTTGCTGTATTGCTTTGTTATTTTTTGTCGAAGATAAACATTTAAGAAAAATGTAAGTCCTATAAAATGATTTCCTTGTATGAGTAAACGGACGTTAAACCTGTATTATTATTATTATTATGATTTGCTAGTTTGAGTAAACGGACGTTAAACCTTTATTATTATTATTATTATTTATTATTATTATTATTATTTTATTATTATTATTATTATTTTATTTTTATTATTATTATTATTTTATTATTATTATTATTATTTGCTAGTTTGAGTGCTGCGGGGTGGCTAACTTCACGGACTGGTACGACATCAAGGCCTGGCCGTCCAGCAGTCGAGTGCCCGAGGATTGCTGTGTGAACAGGAACAAGACTTGTAACGCGCCTGAACACTACTACCCCCAGGTAACTGGTCTTCTTCTGTAATCAATCAATCGTGTAATCAGTCAATCATAGACTGTTTCATACTACTACCCCCTGGTAACTGGTCTTCTTCTCTAATCAATCAATCGTGTAAGCAATCAACGACAGTTTCAGAAATCTGTCGGTGACCCTGACGGTGTAAAGTACTTTTATATAATATGCATGTACAGTATATTCATTTATTTATTTATTTATTTATTTATTTCAAGCCACTATACTTTACAGAATAACATAACAATAGACAATAAACTGAGACAGTGAACAATTTGCATAGACGTAATTGAAATTTTACAGAACATGATGACATAGAGGCAGAAATTGTGATTATATAACATTAATGTACATGTGTATTATATATTTTAATATTTATAATTATTATTATAATATACATGTATATTATCATCATCATCATCTTCCCTTAAATCCCATTAACCAGGGTCGGGATGCGAATTGACTATGAAGTTTATCCATTCTTTTCATATACATGTGTATTATATTTTTTTATTCTTTTATTCTGGACAAAAACAATTACATCAATTCATCATTTGATAAGCATAGAATAGAAACCATAACATAAAATTAGTGCATCATTTTCTTAAAATCTCAATTACGTCTATGTAATTTATGATCTGTAGATCTAGACCGAATAAATTTGAATGGGAAAACATTAATTGGATGACTGACTCGTGTCGGCTGATATCGAGTCCATTTATTTATGTCCTAAGTTGGCAAATAAATTTACAAAAAAACTACACATTATCTAGCTAGATGTTATTAGAGCGTTTTTTCTTGTTTGTTTATTAAATCCGCTGGAATACTGATCAACGCTGGATACTTATGATCAATACTAATGATCAATAGTGATCAATACTAACATAGTCTGAGGAAGGCAGCACTTTCAGATGGAAAGTCTGTTAAGCCAATCTAAGACTGTGAAGATTTTAGAAATGAAATGAAATAATTAACTTATGTTTTAAAGTAGGAAAATTTTCAACTGATTCTATTATTTTATGAGTCGCTTTTTATATTGTACACGTAAGGTATATTTCTTTGTGACAGGGATGTTTTGAGAAGTTAAAGAAACAAGTCAAAGACAATCTCTTCATACTGGGCATTGTTGGGATATGCCTTGGAATCATTCAGGTTTTACCATTTTTATTACACTTGCATTCACTGTACAGTAAATCAAATGAATTTAGATTCAAATGGTTTCTTGTTATATTAGAGACTTCCAGAACTACACTTATATAGCTAAGGAATCCAAGATATAGGATATTAATATTATAAGTAGTGAATTAACACACTACCAACCATCGATCAACAAATTCATCGCTACAAAGGCTCTACATTCACAACATTTCGTATGCTGATAATAATTTGGGCAATGAAAAGCAGCATCTTTTTTTATTCCGTATAGTTACACACATGACATACCGTATGTGCTACGTAGTTATCTTTCTTAGTTGCTGTTTTTGTAGTTTTCGTTATTTCGTCCTTTTCTCCTCCTTGCGTATTAGGAATCGTTGCCTTTTGTTATTTAAGAATAACCTCCAACACTCCGGGATTATTTACATCCAAAGCTGCGCGACATTCGCTGTTCCAAAATGGTCGCCCATAAAGTACTAACCGCGGGCAACGTAGCTTTACTTCGTTCAGTTGACGCACAGCGTAGCTGAGTGCGCTTAATCCGCCTCCCCATCTTGATATTGAGACAAGTTTGGCTTCTGATGTGGTTTCCTAATGCCTTCCTCAGCTTATTTTTACTTGCAACTAATATGAAGAAGATTATTTAGATTTCACATGCAATGTTCGGACACAAAACGTATCATTGATGTGCCTGTTCATTGCTTAGTTTAATTTTATCTATTACCATAAAGCTTCCTCGTTTAATTTTGCTAATGCTAATAGGTGATGATTATTGTATTAATGTTTCATCTGTAATTATAATATACATGTATTATTATTAAATATATTTTAATGTTTCATCTGTAATTATAATACATTATTATATATTACTATACTATTATTATATTATTATAATAAATTATTATCTGTAATTATTAAATATTATTTTGTATTACGTTTTATCCATATAATTATAATATTTATATAAATAATTGCAATAATAATTATTATATTCATTCTTTTAAACAGATTCTGGGACTAATCGCTTCGATGGCTCTGTTCTGTTGTCTCCGACAGGAGAAATATTACGATGAGTAGACAGCGTTATCACTTAAATGATTGTCTGGTGATAAGTATAGACAATGATGTTATCACTTAAATGATTGTCTGCTGATAAGTAAAGACAGTGATGTTATCACTTAAATTATTGTCTGCTGATAAGTAAAGACAGTGATGTTATCACTTAAATGATTGTCTGCTGACAAGTGTAGACAGTGATGTTATCACTTAAATGATTGTCTGCTGACAAGTGTAGACAGTGATGTTATCACTTAAATGATTGTCTGCTGATAAGTAAAGACAGTGATGTTATCACTTAAATGATTGTCTGCTGACAAGTGTAGACAGTGATGTTATCACTTAAATGATTGTCTGCTGACAAGTGTAGACAGTGATGTTATCACTTAAAATGATTGTCTGCTGACAAGTGTAGACAGTGATGTTATCACTTAAATGATTGTCGGCTGATAAGTAAAGACAATGATGTTATCAATTTAATGATTGTCATATGATAAGTAAAGACAGTGTTGTTATCACTTAAACGATTGTCTGCTGACAGTGATGTTATCACTTAAATGATTGTCTGCTGATAAGTAAAGGCAGTGATGTTATCACTTAAATGGTTGTCTGCAGATAAGTAAAGGCAGTGATGTTATCATTTAAATGATTGTCTTCTGATAAGTAAAGACATTGTTATCTTTTAAATGATTATCTAGCGAAGAGAACAGACAATGATGTTACCATTTAGGTGGTTTTCTGATCTGAAGCCTGAGCAATATCAACAATGATAAGATCTGTTATGTGGTAAAATTACGACCTGTATTATTCCATTGTTGTGAGTTCATCGATTTTGTACAGTGTACTTTAAGCGTTAGGTTTTTGTATCTGTGTTCTTTTGCTAAGAAATTATACAGCGTAATCGGTGCATGTATACACTAGTTATATGGTGCGTCTATATAACACTATTTATTTTATTTATTTATTGCTTTATTTCAGGCGTAAAAATAATACAATATAATACAATATAAATAATATTATATAATACATGTACATGTACGAATGTACCATACGCATATATTTGTACATTGTGCAATGTCGTACATATTTTTTATAAAGCAAAATAAACTATGATTGCTATAGAAGTACTGAATGTTATCTAACCAGAAGTTTCAGGTGCTTGGTGTTAGATCATTAACTAATCTCACTGCTTGGACTAGTTAAGTGATCAAAAAGTGCATTGAGGCTTGGCATGTAGTGATCTGGAACATTTGTCTAAGGCGAGCGATGTGTATTATTTTATCATTGCAAGAATTTTATTACAAATTTGTTTCTTTGTAATTGACTTTAAAATAATTTAGAAATGTTGATTCTTGTCGGGTTTTACAATAATAAAATGTTTTGTATTTAGTTCGTTGCATGTCAAGTCCTGCTGGATAAAAACTCTGCTTTTTGATCTGAATTTTTATTATCCTGTCACTTAAGTGGCTCAGGTTGAATTTTATTTGCAGTCTTCCAAATTAACAACAACAACAATTCGAGTGCTACTGTCGTCAGTGACAAAACCTATTGAATCAAATCTGAGCCGATGGACAAAAAATAAAGAGTCCAAAAGCTATACAACTCCAGATAACCAGTCCAAAACTATTATCAGCTGCTTTTTCTGTGCGACCAAATAAATGCAGCACTTGTGCCATATTTCACATTCTTAAAATGCGATCATTAATTAAGGTTGTACTCGTATTCATTTAAAGAATTCTGGAATCACTGCTTCTTTAAGTTCTCTTGTAATTAAAATAACTATATTTTGATCGATGCAACGATATGGTTAAAAGTTGGTTCTGTACTCAATGAATATTGTTCGCTTAGATTGCTTTAATAAGGTGTTTATGATTCTCACTTCATTAATTGATATCTAGTTTGCATAGCTTTTTTGTGATGTAAGTGTTAAAATAGTATTGTTTTGTTTATACAGTATATTCTGAACTTTATTGGACAATGCACAGTTTATTGTTATTCCGCTTAGTATTATTTTAGCATTGTGTTTTTAAACTTTTAGCATTCTTCTAGATTCTAAAGTTTTCCAGAGGTCTAAATTTACTATATATGAAGTATTCTGATACGCTAGTGCGTAGTACATTTTTACCATTAGCCTTGACCTTACAGTAAGATATTTACTATTAAAGAATCGATCACACATCTGAAATAGATAGAAATTAGTTTCTAGTGCCATCTAGTCATTTTGACTTTTCTCTTATTTGATAGGTTCGAAACCCCGCTGAATCATCTCTAACCTATACAGTATGGAAAAAGCCGTTAAACTTAGCGTTATGAAGTATTTCTTAACATTTTTGTTTTGGTAGAAATGATAGGGTTTAAATAAAGAGCGCTCTATAGTAGCAACAATGACGGTAATGTGATTATCAAAATGTCGAATTGGAACTATTAAAAACTTTAGTTTGATACTGTGTATTTAGAAAGTCAGTTTGTAATGGTAAATGTAGATTTAGATTTTTTAGAAAAAAATTGATGAAGCTACTCGTGAGTATATGTATAAAAATGACTTTTATAATATACCCTCAAACTTTATTTACTGTAACATCTAGTGATGACAATTTTGGAGATCTGGAATTTTGTTCTGAGCTATAGCAATACTTAAAAATTATATTTTTGCTGTTCTTTATTCTCTTCTTCAGTATGCTGTATAAATGTATTCTGTTTAATCTCTAGTTGTCTTGTTGCTATAGTTTTACACAAAAGTATCTCGGTTATTGCTTCTCTGTATCGCAGTAGGATACTGTTGTAGTCATATGCATAATTATTTTTTCAAAGCTTTGTCTAAGCCAGCTTTTTCATTGCTGCCGTTTTATGAGTTCGCACATCAAACTGTATAGCCCGACTGTCGTTTTACTTGCCTTCTCATCTTAAGATTGAGTTGCCATTATTTAAAATCTTGGGATGGTAGTTTCTTTATTTACTGTAAGTAGGCTAGTCAAGTTGGCTTGTAAGCTCAGTTGGTTAGGGGTTCATACCAATGAAGACATTACTTTGGTAGGTAGGTTGTAGTGTTTTTAACGTCAAGGTTCAGAAGCACTTGGCTTCTCTTCAAGACTACTCGACACACTCGAGCTACCGTCACAAAAATTTATGTAACAGCAAGTTGTTGGCAAGTCACTGGTATGTAACCTACCATGCAGTAACCAGAACTGCTATGTACCATATCATGACATTACTTTTTGAAGAATATTCTATTTAAATGTGTTGTTTTCTGATATTAAAGTTATTTTAGTTTTGTACTGTTGTATATGGGTAATTGGGGTATATTTGTGTGTTTACTTTAAATAAATGGCAGTACGATTTATGTCTAGCCACAAGATTATTTATTTACATTTAAATATGTTCGCCAAAGATGTTTCTAAAATACTTTCTCCACTTTTTAAAATAAACTGTATTTTTACATTTCTTAATTTGTTTCTACAACTTGAAGCAGCTGTCCTTGACTAGCTAAAGCATTTTGATTGGTACACGGCTGGAGCCAGTGGCGAAGTCAGTAAGATACTAGATCGCGGATCAGTATGTGCTGGGTTCAAATCCTGGTCTCACCCGTCAGTGACATCGCTTTCGAGTGAGAAAACTGACGTTAACTTTAGCATTTTAGCTTAAACTGTGCAACATTTGTTTCCTGAGTCAGTGATCATGTAGACAGGATACTGTCGGACTGTGCCCTGAAACACTGTAACTATAATATTATTATTTCTAGTAATTACTGATTTATTTCTTTAATTAATATTACTGAACTAATTGAATCAATCAATTATTTTACTGTTAATTTATATTTAAATTTTGAATTATATTTAGTCATTTTAGTGTTAAAGGGACATTCTTCTATAACTGAATGCTGCCATTGTTTTACCCATCCACATAGGCCATCTACATACATTTTGGGCTACTCTGTTAGGTGCTGTTAAAGTTTTGTTTACTTTAAATATAAAATTTATTTTTATATTAATTTTAATATCACCAACCGAATGATAATTATACATTGTAATAAAAGCTGGTAAAGGTAATGTTAACGTCAGTTTCCTCACTCGAAAGCGATGTCTGTGACGGGCGAGCCCTGGATTTGAACCCCGCACATACTGATCCGCTGTCGAATATCTTACCGAAATCACCACTGTCTCCAGCCAGTTGCGATGTTGCAAACTAAATTTTAAATTACTTTAAAGTTTAATTTATTATGGTATGAATATTACTTTAAATTATAAATTTACAATAGATTTTAAATTTCATTTATAATGGTTAGGATTTTATTTTATATTTGCGTTGAGTTTTAATTGTAATCATATTAATATTTAAGGTTGTGATACTTTTCGGCCTTTGTTGTCATTAGTGTAGTTGTGAATTTCACCTGTTGAACATTTTGTAAATCTATGGTTGTTATTGCAATATAATTTGACATTTATTTTAATATACTGTAATAGGTGTATTTTTCAAGTTATAATAGGTATCATTTAAAATTATACTAAGTATCATTTTTCTAGTTAGAAATGTGTAATAAAGTTGTCAAGTTTTCCATTTATGAAAATAATAAATTTCTTTAGTGATGTTTGTGTGTTGTTCTGAACTTGTACCTAAGCAAGTTATGTATAAATCAAGCTAGTAACGCTATCAGTGATGTTTTCAGTGATGTTTTCTATTAGAGATCAGAACCTATAGGTTTCAAATCCAGGCTCGTCGATCACTGATATGCTTTCAATGAATGATTATGATTCTAAACTAGTCTCTAGCCATACCTTACTCTAGCCATCCCACACTCTGCTCATCGGATTTGATTTGGTACCACAGTGCTCAATGTTGTCATTGACGACAGTAGCACTCTAATTTTGTTGTTGTTGTTATACCAGAAGCTAGCACAATTAAATCATTAAAGTTTAGAGAACAAGTTAATAAAGTAGCTAACAGTGCGAATTCTGTTCTAGGTTTGATTAAAAGAACTATGACCAGCAAAAGAAAAGATATAATAGTAAAATTATATAAATCATTGGTTAGGCCTAAACTGGAGTATTGTGTCCAAGCTTGGTGTCCTTATCTAAAAACAGATATAGATAAATTAGAGAAAGTACAGGCTAGAGCGACAAAACTGATTAAAGAGTGCAAGAATTTTAGTTATGAAAACCGACTAAAATATACAGGATCAGTAACTCTGAAAGAGAGAAGAGCTAGGGGAGATCTGATAGAAGTGTTCAAAATTCTAAAGGGATTTAGTAAGGTTGATTACAACACTTGGTTTAATTTAACTAATAGCTGCAGAACTAGAGGTCATAAATGCAAACTTGTTAAACCTAGAAGTAGATTAAATTTACGTAAAAACTTTTTTAGTCAGAGAATTATTAATAGCTGGAATGAGCTTCCAGAAGAAGTTGTAGAAGCAAAATCCATAAATCAATTATTGTCAATCAATCAATAAATAAATCAATCAATTATTAAAATGATTACAACACTTGGTTTAATTTAACTAATAGCTGCAGAACTAGAGGTCATAAATACAAACTTGTTAAACCTAGAAGTAGATTAAATTTACGTAAAAACTTTTTTAGTCAGAGAATTATTAATAGCTGGAATGAGCTTCCAGAGGAAGTTGTAGAAGCAAAATCCATAAATCAATTTAAAAATTTGTACGATAAATATAAGAAGTTGGTGTAATATTGCCCAATGTGTAAAATTACTTATTAGATAGTAGACCCTAATTAGGTATTTTAGGTTGTATAGATATGTGTCATTAGGCTAGGTCTAAAACAGAAAATAAAGCTATTTTTTCATTCAGGTAGCTGTTTACCGCGCTTTTCTGTAAACACTGTTTAATGTCATATCTAGCCTAAATATGTATATTGTGTTAGTTAAGTACATATAGGGGACTTTATGCTTTCTCTTAGTTAGTTGTATAGGTCCAGTTTTTAGTTTTTATTGTGTTGTAATGAGCCTTAAACAAGCAATAATTTGCTTTCTGACTCAGAAACTGTTATGTTATGTTCAGCTAGCACAAGGGTTTTCCCATTCAAGCTCATAAACTATTGAGGTGTCATAAGCAATAAGAATTCAGTCTTGGATGGATTAAGTATACAGATTATTTTAAAACAATGCGATTTTGAAAAAGTTTAGCATCCTTTATCAGTACAGTATCTCCACGATATCCATGTATGACTCAAAATTTCATGATACAATTCAAATTTGTTCATCAGTTTGATCAAATTAGACGATCCTATAAATGACCAAGATATTTATGAGCTTTCAGCTCTTCCAGAAAGCGCTTCTGAGAAAGTTCAACCAAAGGAACTCAAGAGCTACCAAATACCAATCACTGAAAATGTAAATTAGCCTTGAACCTTCGTACATACGGTTATGAAATAATTTGACCACCTTTGTAATCCTAGATTTAAAAAAGATAAACGACTATGATATAAACTTTTTTGTCGCTACACTTAATTCATATATTCGTTTGCTCACTTTTCTTTCAATCCCAACGTTTCAAAGAATTATTATTTGCTTCAAGTTCAATCTGAGAATGGGACCTAGATATGGCAACGTAAAATACTTTGTTACAGATATTGGTAACACAACAGGTGTCCTGGAATAATAAAATCTCGACACTCTCCGCTAAAAATTCTATTTATTTTCTCTTTTGAAGTTTACATATATATTACGTTTTTGCTATAGACTAGTTGAAATGCTGGATAGTAACTGATTAGCTGCACAAGGTTAGGTATGAGGTCTTATGGCAAGCCTGGCGTAGGCTTATCTATCGTTTCGATAGTATCGATATGTAATTGATCATTTTGATTCATTGATAAATGGTAAACATCGTATGCTAAAAGTTACGCAAAAGAACGGAGAAATGCTTGAAATGGAAAATTTATTGTTTTCTGGAATTTTGTTTTTAACTTGTGGTCTTGCGACTAGAGCGAAACTGATTTAGTCTATATCTGCAGATACTAACTTTAAATGAAATCGTTCATTAAATTGTTACATGATTTATTTAAATACGATGTGAATTTGATACAGAGACACACCTACATTACAGTCCTAGATACATTGCCCTATTTTCGTTTTAATTAATCGTTTAATATCAGCAGTCAACTTAAGCGCACTTCTGTAGTATTAAAATGTGGACAGTTTTAGCTTATAAAATTTAATCTCATTGCTCACCCTAAATTTATATTATATTTTGGTGGTAGAACAATAAATCAGATCAAGGTTCTGGCAAATGTTTTAAGTACTCTATCAGTCATATAGATGTATATGTATATTTGACTGGTAAAGTAATAAAAGATCATATATATATATATATATATATATATATACATACATATATATACGTATATATATAATGTATATATACATGTATATATATATATATATATATATATATATATATATATATATATATATATATATATATAATGTTTATATATATACTTATAGTAAATCAGCAATATTACTGTAACATTAATCTGCCATATTCCTGCAGCATAAGGACCTAAAAATTTCAGTATAATCTTAACCTTTTTGTAAGGTAACCAACCATATTTATGTGAAAATGAAATATAATGCTCGTTGTTGGAAGTATTTTTTATTCAGGAAGAAAGCTGAATTAACCAAATTGTGAATACAGAAATGTTACAAAGTCGTGTGTTTGCTATATTTTCAACTTATACTTATTTGAAGAAGGACTTTTATGGTCACTTTGTAGCTGAGAGGCATGTAAGTTACCGAAATATCTGTAATTAATGTGTTATCAAGTGTTGCTTCAAGTGCCACTTGAAAAGAGTAGAAGGATGCTTCAAGCAGTTATTTTCTGAATTGAATTAGTGATATACTGCATTGTTTGCTTATATTTGTCAAATAGGATATATATAAAACTGTATTTCTTTAACGTAAAGAGAAAATGGCCTAATCCTTGGTTAAATTCACTGTGCCTTGACCTCTGGCTCTATTGTTTACTCTCGCAATTAATGATTCCTTTTCCTTTCCATTCAACCAGCCACGACCTTTTCTGTTCTGACTATTAGGATATTACATCATGATTAATCTAATATTTTTTATCACGTCATTGCTCTTTCTACTGACAAATTGGGATCATCTAAGAGGCTGCTGCTAAGTTGACATTCCAGATAGCATCCCCTTCAAACAGAAAATTCATTCTTTATGTTAAGAGAATTGTTAGGTAGGCTATCGAAGGACATAATGTAGGATCTATAGAAATGAACTATAAGTAGCAATAAACAGCAGGGATCTTTTTAAATCATCCTCATCATCATCTTCCCTTAAATTCCAGCTTAACTGGGGTCGAAATTAGAGATTTTTAAAGCAATTTCTGGAGCCTAGGCGCTCACCAAGCGAATGCCCTTTCTGACTTTGGTTTGGATCATAGTGTTTTGTCACCTTTTAAGACACGTGCATTCCATGGTTGGTTTGCTTATTCTTTAGCAGCCTGGACAAAACATGGGTAAAATGAAGATATGCTGAAGATTCTGTGAAGTAATTTGTTTTATTATTTAATTAATCTTTTATTTAATTAAGTGTGTAATTTGGTGCTTAATCTAAATATTACAGGTCGATAGTAAATACAGCATAATAATTTCATGCTACAATGACTATTATTACGGTTTACAAGGGGATATGTAATAGTTAATTAACTTTAAATAGTGATTGTTTTGAGAGATCTAGTAGCTTAAATAGGTAATTCTAAAATAATAACTGCAAGTGTTTATTCACTGAAGTTTGAAAGGATTTAGAACTAACACGCTTTCTTACTAATGGCTGAAGGACAACTGGCTTCTACTTCTGGTATGTAATAAATCTATTTTGATAGTTTCAATGAACAGTTTTTGTATTATATATTTCGTATATAATACACTATCTGTGTACGGCTTTAAATTCTCCCATTTTTATTTTATTACTAAACTCACCAGTTAGTTTGTTTGGCAATGTGTTTAGATCTGGTACTTCGCTTGATCTGGTACCTGGCTAATTTATTCAATTGGTAATGTTGTAGGATATTTGTCATTGATTTGTGTGTTAAGTACTGTATGTATGATGCTATTAATATTCTCTCTCCCATTATATTTTATTGTAATAAAGGCTTTCACTGTTTGATTTTAACTAATTGAACTAGTGATGATAATGCAGATGTTGTTGATTATGATGATGATGATGATGATGATGATGATGATGATGATGATGATGATGAGGATAATTATGATGATGATTATGATGATAATGATGATTGTGTTTATGATGATGATGATGACGATAATGATGATGATGAACGATTAGGGAATGAGTAAAATTTAAATTTGAAGACTATTTTGAAGTTAAAATTCATTCTGCTGTTTTATATGTAGAGCATCACCTCAGCGCTAGAAAGCCGGTCATTGAGGTAAGTTTAATTTATCAGTATTTCTACTAATCACTCTTTTCACTACTATTTGGCACTCATTTCACTCTTATATAGCACTTTTATCAATCTATATAGCACTCTTATGACTCTTGTATAAAAGACTCACAATTATGTACCAGACATGTAACAAATGTGAACATACGAATTTATGATAGATAGAACTTATGAAGTAAAAAAGTAAACACGCATTATAGTGAATAATCAACTATGTTGATATCTATCACTTTTAAAACCACATGTTTAATCCGTTAGGCAATTTAGACCATTTTCCGTATGACCAGTCCAGTGAATGTCCGTATGAATTATCTATAAGAAGCAGGAAGAAGAATTGAACAGGACACATTCTAAGGGTAGATTGTTTACTAAAGGAGTTCATAGAAGGTAGAATGGAAGGAAAAGGATCAGAGGAAGACCGAGATTTGGAATGATGGTTGATTTAAAAGATCCGCGCGTTTGTGGACATGAAGAGGAAAACGGAAAACTGAAGAGTGGAGGCGTTATATACCATGGACCTGCCAGTAGGCTGTGCACTAAAAAAGAGATGTAAATAACATATCCTGGAAATTTTCAGTGCAATCTTGAAGTAGGCCTACCATTTTCTTCTCATCAGTTCATTCATTTAACTCAAAGTCATTTCTGCTTCTTTCTTATTTGCGTTTTGTTCCTGTTGTTAATTAAGAACGTGATGTGTGGTAGTATAGAATTATTAATTATCTGTAGTTGTATGTATCTCTGACATTAATTAGTGTTCTTATATTTTTTTTCTGCTGCCAGTATTTTCTCAAGGACTACGCCATCAATGTCAAAATGATTCAGAATGCGGAAAGTTTTATCACTTGTTTAAAGAAGTATCGATTTTTAGCTCCTTCTGTTTTTTGTTGCACATTATTGTTGCACATTATTTTTTGTTGCACATTATATAGTGTTAATTAAATTATTGCATTTTCATTGAGGTCACTATTGATTTCGCAAGTGAAAATTAAAATTTCTAGAGTTAATAGTAGGCTCTATATCTCAATGTAATTAAATTAATTACTTTAGGCGCTCACCCACCTAATGCCCTTACTGACGTTGGGTTGGATCTTAGTGCGCTTGTGGGCTTATTTTGTTATAATAATTACAAGCAATAAGTAATAATAAGTACTAGAATAGTTCAGTAGTGAAACTTGAATCCTGTTAAGTAGGAGGCTGTAATTCCCAATTAGCTTCTAGCTGAATTATCTGTGATGACAGAAACCGATTTATAACCGTTTAAATAAGAGCTCTCTCATTCTCTTTCTCTCGCTTTTTCTTAGTGCACTACCTATTGGCAGGTCCATGGTATATAACGCCTCCAGTTTTCTATGTCTTCCTCTTTCCTTTTCATTTCCACATATGAGTGGATCTTTAAATCATCTGGCATACCTAATCTCGGCCTGCCTCTGCCTTTTTTTCTATTCATTCTACCTTCTATGACCTCTATTAATAGACCTTCCCCCTTAAAATGTGTCCTATCTATAAATAAGAGATAGAAATTTATAATCTAAAGAGTTCATTGTACAATTTGTGTGGGACAGAGCGCTGTGGGCATGCAGGAGTCGACATTGCATGGCAAGTCGAGAGGATAATTAATATATTAGCGGAGGGCGTGGCCTGTGTGCTTCACGTGACGATCAACCTATAATTAGATGTGATAGTGGCGTGGACAGTCTTTCTTTTTCTCACTCTTACACCTACTCTCTGTCTCTGTCTGTCTGTTTGTCTCTCTCTCTCGCTTTCTCTCTCTCTCTCTCTCTCTCTCTCTCTCTCCCTCTCTCTCTCTCTCTCTCTCTCTCTCTCTCTCTCTCTCTCTCTCTATCTCACTCTCTCTCTCACTCTCTGTGTGTTCTGCGTCCATGCGGGAAGAGGAAATGCTGCTCGGAGACAGTGCTGCGGTCCATAAGAATTGCGTAATTGTACTCTTTCTCTCTCTCTCTCTCTCTCTCTCTCTTTATCTATCTCTCTCTCTCTCTTTCTCTCTGCCTGTCTCTCTTTCTCTGTCATTCTCTAGTGATCTGTCAGGAAATCAATGTACAATTGGATATTCACTGTCTGCTCCATCAAGCAGCAAGTTCATCTCTTAAGAAACGGTTGTATATCATATCAATACTTTAATGTAGCATATAGATAGCTTGGAAGAAATAAATGAAAAAATAAAAAAATTCCCTTCAATGGCTCTCACAGGTTTTGCTTACTCGCCTCACCTTTATTACAGTTAAGCTATTCAGCATCCGCACACGTCATCGTTCCTTGTGCTCTGAACTAAACACAGGCGGTTAGTTTTCTTCCGTTCACTTAGGTCACATGTAAGTGTCATTGCATCTTCCCCTGGGATGTGCCTGGCTTTCTCACTTAGACCTCATTGTGTAAGTTATCCGCGGTCGTCCTCACTTCCTCGACTTTGTTTCATGTTAATCGTTGTATCTCATGTTACTTCTATAATTCTCATTAAATGTCGCAAAAACGTCGTACTTCTCTCGGACACTAATTTATATAGTTTTCACAGTCCGGTCTTATCCAGCAATGTTTCGTTTCTGAAATGATTCCGATAAGTAAATTTTATACCGCATTCAATTGTATATTTGGTAGATTAGAAATGTAAGTTTCCGTAGATGTTCTACTTAATTTTAATACGTTGTCAAGCTGTTCAAGTATTGTTATATGGTATGGCCATATCTGTTCAGAGCTCTGAACAGTTAAATTTGACCGTGTGTGGCCAAAATATCTGTTCAGATTTATCTGAACAGATAAATTTGACCGTGTGTGGACGATTCAAATATATCGTCCAAGTTATCTGTTCAGATAAATTGGACGATAAATTGAAGGATAAATTTGACCGTGTGTGGGCACCGTCAGTTATATCTGTACAGATATCTGTTCAGTTAAATCGTATCGTGTATGGCCAGCTTAAGACTAGTTAACAGCGCAACTCCTTGCTCGCTTTTATTTCTATACAATGATGGGATGTCGAGTAGATGTTGCTTAACTAATTGTTATTTTGCTAACAAATCTCTGCCATGTAACTAATTTCATTAGTTCTGCTGTTGCTAATAGCTGTGAACTTTCTGCTAAGGCTGCCGATTGAAAGCACTAATAAATGTTTATATTATTGTATTATATTATTGCATTAGTGAGGAAACTGACGTTAACCTTAGCTTTGCCAGCTTTTATTATACTGGGCAGATGGGGCATAACCTCTGCCTAACCGAAATGTGATATAGGCGATATCGCATTTAATTTTCATCAATTTATCGTTAAACTAAAGTTATTGTCGATGTATCGTTACTTTCAACAGTTATTTTATTTATCAATAATTAGTTTCTGTCCACAGCTATATGGGAACTCACTTTGTTGCAGGAGGGGGGGGGTTAAATTATTGCTGATTGAAGCCAATTTGTTATTGCGCGTTGATGGAAAAGAAGTAATTCAATGATATTTGAATTATATGTATGTTTAAAAAAAATAAAATCGCAAGTTTGAAAATGTTTTAGCCGTTGACGACCGACTCGATTTCTCATTGTAATATGCTTATTTTTGCTAAAAATGCTCATAATAATTTTATACGTATGTATATCGTAAATTGTCTAATACCCCTAAGTCATTGTAGAATAAAATAGAAAAATAAAATAATGATATTATTTCACGGTCGACAAAATGCATCTATTCAGAAGCCGTAAATTCAAAATTATACTTATTTCTTTGCAGAATATTTTAGATTACATCATGTGAGTAAAGGGGGAGGGATCAAACCCGTTGCTGGACTAAGTCGCAAATTCTCTAGAAATTGCTACTAGATGATAAAGTTTTCTGGTAGAAACAACGGTATAGAGATTTAAAGCAACTGAGCGTTGGTCCAGTTGTGTTTTTTTGTAGAAGTTAGATCACATGATATTAATCTTCAGTGAACAGCAGCAGGAGCTTGTAAATCCGTCTCAAAGGCCAGTGAAGTCTTGTCTATTGAATTGACTCTTGCAATTAAACATTAATATATTATTATAAACTGTAAATGTTATTAAACTGCAATTTTTTTGAATTGCAACGTAAAGATGATGCTAATTGTTTAACCCTATCTGAGGCTAATGTAGTTAGATTTAACGTTTTATTATATTATTTAATGCTCATTTTTATTATATTATTTAATGCTCATTTTTAAGCCTCTCTATTGATTTGACTCTTTTATGACTATAGAACGAATCTCTTGCTATTATCGAATTATAGTTATTTATTTAGTTTGACGTCAGTTTCATCCGCCTCATAGAGGTCAGTTAAAGACGAGTATTGTGTATTACAAGACCCATTTATTGATTTCAGTCAGGACACCCAACCCTTGTAATATCAGTTATGATATTGAAAATTTAAGACCAAACGTCTGAGAAATATCTACATTTAGCTTATGTTGTGGACCTACTGGGGAACGTCATAGTCTTTGGATAAGACTGGCGCAGTTCAAATTTTTCTTGAGTAGGAGTCTGACCGATGTTACTGTTTTTCAAAGCAAACTCTTCTATTTGTTCCTGACAGCATCTTTAAAAAATTAATATTTTGTTTTTCTTGTTGTTTTTCTTAGCTTAAGAACTATGCGGACTGATTTTCTGTATTTTGGAATTTGCACCGTTTTGGACCATTCATTTTGCTTGCCGGCTTAATTTTGACTCAATAGTGCACGATGTTGTCATTGATGACTGTAGCGCTCTAATTGTTGTTATTGTTACTCAGATGCCAATATTAATTTTCATTAATCAATCATTGACAATGAATAATTCGGATTACATAAAGCTATTTACTGGCGAATGTTTTGCACGAGACGTATCTGGCGTCACCTTCGTATGAGGAAACGGGCTCTAAATGTTGATTGCAATGGATTATTTACATGACATTACACGTTTATAGGATGGCTATTATAATACATCTTATATCTCTGCAGTGATCATTTCTATAATGTGAACTAACTGTTGCGAATTTATGACAACACCTGTCGAGTTTAGCTGAAGGGAGACTGATAAATGACTTTTCCTATATAGTAGGCTTTACGCTCTCCCATCTTCTACTTTAAGCGAGAGTGCAAAGCAGTCGAGTGCTTAAAAAGCTTTAATTTTATCCTGTGTCTCGGTAGACATGTAAAAGATATCTTTGATAACAAGAAGTCTCTGAATTAAAGTACCGCCTTCGTGGTTTCGAGTTGATATTAGATTTAATCATTATTAAGATTTCATCATTTAATTTAGATTAGATAATTTAATTTGGATTAACCATTAATTATTGAATTAATTAATCATTGATTAATTGATTAATCATTTAATTTAGATTTAATCACAACTCTCTTCCATATTTCGTGTCTTTCGGCATAAAACCGCGCAGTTTCACTATGATCTCGAGCTCCTAATCGATTAGAAACTAAATCTATGGTCAAGTTAATGTTAAATTATCTCTTGTTGTCAACCTTGTCATAAGGCGACGTGATGAGAAGTTTGCATAATCTCAACTACTTGAAATAGTTGTAAAATCCGAATATCATACCAGACTCCCATTTTAAGTTGACTTGGTTATAAAACTTTTTGTCTATCTCTTTTGTTTAATACGTTAATCTGTGCTGTATAATTCAACAAATTTGAATCTCGCATCATTACTGTTTAAACTTTCCTTATTTAATATGGGGGACGTCCCTGACATCATCCTTGTGTGAGGAAACCGACTTTAAACATTTATTATTATTATTATCAAGTATATTTTTGCTGTTATCGAGTTGTCTGAGAATTTTGGTACTTAGTTACTAACATTTAATATCGCTTATGATATTCTAAATTCTATTATATTTCTATTTGTATTTGTCAGTGATTTGGTGTTGATGCTGAAATAAACACATATCTCTCTAAATCTTATTATTATTATTATTATTATTATTATTATTAATATTTAATTGTAATAGATTCGTCAAGGCTTGGGCACGTGTTGGGGTAAGGATTGGTAGGGTCAGGACAAGGATGTGGGATTAGTGTGCAGTGGACGCGGTGACAAATCAAGGTCGTGATAATTGACGAGATGCAATACTGGCTACTGAATGGTTTTATTGCAGTAAAGCTGGTAAAGCTAATGCTAACGTCAGTTTCCTCACTCGAAAGCGATGTCTGTGACGGGGAACCCAGGTTTATGAACACCGCACATACTGATCCGCGATCGAATATCTTACCGACATCGCCACTGTCTTCAGCTGACTGGTCCCTGTGGCCTGCATGTAGTTATAGTCTGTATACGAAGAATAACTTTAGGATTTGATGTAGCTTATTCAAGCTTGGAATAAGTTAGTCTTGCATAGCCCTTTGTTGATTCAATAGTTTGATTTTTCAGAAGATTTTTTAACTTATAAGCTTAAAAATAGCTTCTTGAAGGCTCTCTTTAATTTTGTAGCAATTTATCAGCTTTGCTTTTTACATTTATTTGTTATTTTGCATACCTATCTTTTGCCTATCTGCAAACCAAAATCCCTTTCTGATATGTTGACGCTCTTGCTTTGTAACTTTTTGTTTCCTGTTCTTTTAGTTTGAGGAACTAAAAATAATTCTCAGTTTCCTACGGAGGTTCATTTGTGTGGTGATTGCGAATAGAGTTATTTGACTGGAGGCCAGAGAGAAATCAAGCTAGCTGAGAGAGAGAGAGAGAGAGAGAGAGAGAGAGAGAATGTGAAATAGAAAGATATATTGAATGAAACATAATATATTCATATTCTGTGAAGAGAGAGAGAGAGAGCGAGAGAGAGAGAGAGATAGACAGTGAGAGAATGTGAAATAGAAAGATATATTAAATGAAACATAATATATTCTGTGAAGAGAGAGAGAGAGAGAGAGAAACATAGAGAGGGAGAGAGAGAGAGATATATATATATAGAGAGAGAAAGAAAATTTTTAAAAAAATATGAGAAATTTAATGATATTATCTTGGCCGTGGTTGACGGGCGCTGTTTTCTACGTGATTGCTTAAAAATGCAATAAGATCTCGCTGCAGGCTAGATATTGCTATAGAGAATAAGATTAAGTTAATTCAGACAGCGTCATAATGAACGCATAGCCTTGGCTGAAATCCGGGTTCACAGAGCGTAAAATTGATTATTCTGTGTTACAAAATCTAAAATGAGAGATGTACGTTTGTAAAACAATTGTACATATGTTGGAAAAATGAGCATTTTAACTGAACCTGGATTAGAACCCGAACCTCTAAACGAATGTTCTAGCAATGTACCATACGTCTCTCAAGAAATCAATGTATAGAAATTTCTTATTGGGGTCCTATACGAAAGGGTTGTTTTAATTAGAAATTAGAAATATGACGATGGGATGAATTTATACTCGCCAGAAATTTATAGTGACAATGACAAAGCTGTAATTAGTTAATATTTAGGAATTATAAATATGACGATGTGATTTAGCCTAAATTAAAATATATAGTCGTTATCAACGCATACTCGTCAAACGTCAGAGCTGCAATTAGCTTAACTGTTAAGGAATTTTAAATATGGCGCTATGACGTCAGCGTTACTTCAGACAGACAGACAGAACTGGCTCATTATATTAGAAAGATTCGATTTTTGATAGATTAAGTTTTCGAATTCTTAAAATAATATCAGTTAGAGCAATAAAACCTTAAACCGCGTATCTACCGATCTTCTGTTCATTCAGTGTGTGCCTCTGTTAAGCCTACTTGCTCGAATTTGCAATTGCTTATAAAGAAATATTTTAAAATTACTTATTGGACTGATTGCAAATTGATCAACATGTAACTTCTTCACTAGAATATTTAAGCTGTGTGTTATGTAATAATTGACTGAACATTCTTTAGCCACTCACCTAGCTATTGAATAAAGATATATAATCTTTTAAGAGTGTTTTACTGTAAAGTAAATCTACTTAAATATTCATTATGACTTTGATGAGAATTTTGCTTGCAGAATTAGTCAACTTAAATATTGATCATTTAGAGGAGGTGTTTGTATTTCACAGTTTGTTGTCATGAACGGGCTATTCTTATTATTTGTTCCAAAGATCACACGAAGCTATTTGCGTATTGAACGTCATTGTGTAGAGCGAAAAATAATGTTGTGAACGTTAAATTCATAAAATGCTTGCAGAGTTAAGCTCTCGTAGGTTCGATTCTCAACGGCGCTGATTTGGGAGAATTATATCGGACATTCTCTGGACTGACATTTATTATTGACTTTATTGTCTGACAGTATAAACTTGTGGTATACTAAATGTGATGTGTTTACCGGACGTTAAATTCTTATTGATTGATTGATTGATTCGTATACTAAATTTGTCATTTATAATCATAGATGGTCATTTCACTACACTACACTTGCTTAAGATAGTCATGCGTATACACTTAACAATTTTATTGGGTAAAAATTTTGAATGTAGACCTGTTTTACGATGTAGGCATAGATTGTAATTGGGCACTATGTAGATGTATATTGTGAGATTGGAGGATTGGTTATCTGATGGGTCATACATATCGTATAGATCGCTAGGTGATGCAGGTAGCAGGTCTTTTGACGGGCTCTAAATCTAAAACATATAATTATTCTTTTCACTTCGACTGTGAAATCTCCGATGTTACAAGTTTTTAAGTCAGCCACCAATAGCTGATCAGTGAGTGACAAGAGAAATGTAGCTTTCTGTTGTGTCGTCAGAGTCTGCTTCCTGATTGACTGTACAGCAGGTGTAGAATGATTCTACCTGCTCCGATGTGTTCATCGAGCATCAGATATTTAGCTATATAGATACCCTTAGAAGATAAAGATAGTGAAAACCTTGGTTTGGATTACGCTATAATACGGATGTGAAACATGAACCTTAAGGAAAGAAGATATCGGGAAACTAGTGGCATTGGAAATGTGGATATGGAGAAGAATGGAAAGGATTAGTTGGACTCAAAAGGTTACAAATGGGGAAGTTACGGAGAGAGTTGGTACTGATAGACAGTTGATAAATGTACTAAAACATACGATGAGGAGTTGGATAGGACACATTCTAAGGGGAAAGTCTATTAAAAGAGGTCATAGAAGGCAGAATGGAAGGAAATAGAGTCAGGTGCAGGTCGAGATTAGGAATATTAGATGATTTAAATATCTTCTTATATGTGGACATGAAAAGGAAAGCGGAAGACAGAGAAGAGTGGAGGCGTTTTATACCATGAAACTGCAGTGGTATATAATGGCCGTGCACTAAGAGAGATGCCCTTGTATGATGGATCGTTAGTTATATATGGCTGGATTTCTTTTAGCCTGAGATCGTTTTAAAAATCCTCAATTTAAAGTTTTATATTTAACCTGAGTTATTACATGTATCTGTTGTAGAATGACCCGAGCACGACTACGTCATCATTACGTCACCAGATGTCTCAGGTGGATGGAGGGGCGGGGCTTGAGAAACACAAAATAGGTCATAGAAGGGTTGACCTTGATGGCAAGGTCACCTACAAGAAGGTAAGTCATTTATTTATTCATGTAGTTTTTATTTTACATGAAGGGCTATATATTAGTCTATTCCTATCCCGACCTTAGTTAAACTGGGATTCAAGGGAAGATGATGACGATGATTAAGGGCTCGATTAAGCCGGGGTTTTTCTACCTCAGTTTAGCCGTTTAATTGAATATTGGAGCTGTGGCCAAAGACAGTGAATGGATGGTGATTCTAGATCAGTAATAAATTAAATAGCCCCAATGCAAGAGTTTTACAGAGATTTTAACAAACTCATAGGCTTTTAAGTGGCTTATTATTCTTTGTTAATTTCTAGCAGTACTTACAGAAGAATAATTGTATTGCGAAATAATGGCTTATTTCTTTGATTTGTGAACGTTAGTTTATAAATATCCATGCAATATTTCACAATGCATAATTCCGGTAATTCAAGTGTTGTAAATGGCCAATATATAACTACATGTGTATGCCCGAAGACCCGTAGCATTGCTGCAATTGACTTGAATTATGTTAACTCTGAGAAACTCTTAGCCCACGGGTTGCCTATTTATAGGCTACTTTGTTAGTACCGGTACCCGAGCGTTGTATATTATTGTGGATTAGAATTAATATTAGAAACTTTTACAGGTCTTAAATCATTCAGTCTTTTTATGGTTCCATCTTCAGATCAGTGAATATTTTAAGAAGAGTTTCCCTTTAGAGCTTGAATGCAGGCACCGATTATAATTATTTATCTAATTAATTATAAATATTGAGTCTGTACGGAATTTAGTTCCAGAGAAAGGCTGATGTCATTTGGTTATATTTCCTGTCGTTGTGTCCGGGATGCTTGAAGAATAGACCAACCGTGAAACTATGCACATGTCGTAGAAGGCGACATTAAAACTAGATCCAAACCAACGTCAGAGAGGGCATTCGGTTGGAGAGCGCCTAGGCTCCAGAAATTGTTACAAAAACTTAAACGAATGGATTTAAAAAGTATATTCGTATACCGACCCTAGTTAAACCGGAATTTAAGGGAAGATGATGATAATAATGATGATGATGCATCTTATTGTAATGTTTTACTGTGTAGATCGAATTATCTAAATAATAATAATATGAATAACCTTTCTGTTTATCGATGTGTAATTGTGCATGTAACATGTAGTACATTAACGACCACTTTACTGAGGTTTTAAGTCCAGATTTCTCTACTTTTTTTAAGTCTAGGTTTCTCTACTTATTTTTAAGTCTAGGTTTCTATTCGAGTTTTTTATTCTGTGGACACATGTTAAGCAAATATTTAGTCGCTGAAGTGATGTATGACTGGATACATTAAGTTGTGGATTAATTACAGCGGCTCTTTTGATTTTTTCGTGTAAAATCAATTAATGCGGAAGTAATCGTAAATTTGCTTGACATGTTTTGGTACGAGTCATTTTTAATATCATGAGAATGAATCTTTCAACAGAAGAGTTTTGTGCTTATTTAGACTTAGTTTCTCCCTTGTTGTGTCGAGTTACTGAGTAATAAACCAACCGTAAACTGCTCGTGTTGTACGAGGCAGCTGAACAAGAACTGAGGAAGGAAAAAAGGAAACCACCTCAGGTCGTAGTCATATTATGATTGAGCTATAGCTATATTACGGTGTGTATTAGGTTTAATGTTTTATGTAGTGATTGACTCGTTAATCGATGTTGTGCTCTTTATGGAGAATGAAATCAGAATTTGAGTTGGAATATGTACCTTTGGCCATGCTACTTGACAGAACACTAAGAGAACGTTTATTTCTAATGAGCTATAAATATAACTTTCTGTATTCCTTTCTGCTATTTATCGATTTTGTAAATTAATGACTGATATACTGATGTTTACAATATTAGACTGGAAGCATAGACTAGGCAAGTGTTGTCTACTTGTATGTATCGAAGATTTTAATTAGAGCTTTAGATTAATTTTATAAATTATGCTGTGGTTTCTATAACTAACTGGGTGATATGAACTTTTGGTTTCCCTAATTGCTGTCAGCTCATTGGTCAGAAGCATGTCATGACAAATAGTCTATTAGGTGTAAAAAGATTTTCACACCTCAGAGTCAATTGCAAACGTGTGTGTAAGTTGGGAAAAGCAGCGCTTTAATCTGCTCTCAGAAAACTAAAATAGAAGAGCTGAAGAGCAGCAGCGATGATTATCAGTCCCGAGGCAGTTATTCCTACCAAAATATTGAGCTAGTAATGAAAATAACTGAAGAAACTGCAGGTAAAAAAGATTAATTTTAAATTTTCAAACTGCAGCTTATTGAGTTTTAAAATGCACATAATTGGCGAAAGTTGTATGGTCATGATTGACATTTTATTATTTGTATTTACACTTAGCAGTAACAGTCTTTCAGGTTTCCTGAATGATCTTGAAATGCAATATTTTTGTCGCTTGGATAATCGTGTTGGTAGCGCTCTTGCCTTTATCTGCTGGGTCGCCGGTTTAAAATAGTGTAGCCGTCAGTCAGTTTCTATAGGTCAGGATCCTTGTAATGCTGAAGCACTTCCACTTTGCTTTTCTACTATAGAATTGCAGGAAAAGTTGATAACAAGCCAATAACAGTAAATATCTCAATGTTTGGAAACCTTCATTTGTAATGCTTGTTGTCTTGTTAGCAAGCTACTAACAGTAAATTTCTTCCATGTTTATATTCATTAGATCACTGGTTGCTTCGTAGTTTTGACCGTGACTCGAATAGTTCCATAGCCGTTAGGCCTGTGATAGGTCTATGTAGTCCGGTGGTAGGCCTTGTGATAGGCCTATGGTAGGCCTGTGTTAGGCCTGTGATAAGCCTTTGATGCGCCTGTGATAGGCCTGTGGGAGGGCTGTAGTAGGACTGTGGTAGGCCTATGATAGGCCTGCGATATATGCCTGCAATATAGGCCTGCAATATAGGCATGTGGTAGGCCTGTAGTAGGAATGTGATAAACCTTTGATAGGCTTGTGGTAGGACTGTAGTAGGGCTGTGGTAGGCCTGTGATAGGACTGTGATATAGGCCTGTGGTAGGCCTGCGATATAGGCCTGTGGTAGGTCTGTGGTAGGACAGTGTTAGGCCTGTGGTGAGAATGTGATGGGCCTGTGGTAGGTCTGCGATAATCCTATGATAGGCCTATGGTAGGCTTGTGGTAGGCCTGTGGTAGGACTGTGGTAGGCCTATGATAGGCCTGTGGTAGACCTGTGGTAGGATATGGTAGGTCTGTAGTAGGACTGTGGTAGGCCTGTGGTAGGACCGTGATAGGCCTATGATTGGCCTGTGAAAGGCCTGTGACAGGCTTGTGGTAGGCCTATAGTAGGCCTGTAGTAGGCCAGTCGATAACAGTAAGTTAATAATTACTGTAAAATGCAATTTCTTCCCCAGTGCAGAAATATTTGCTATATATCTCTCTAAGTGTCTTTGATTTAGTGAAAATAAAATATATCTATCTATGATTATATATATGCACTTTGTATATATATCGAAGCCATTTTCGAAAGGTGGTCAATATCATGTCATTCTTTTTAAAAGGCATGCCTAAACTGGTTGCCTATGTACGTCTTTAGTGGTTAACATCCCTTAGGATTGAGATAATTACATGAAATTAAATACTTAAATATAACAGAAAATTTGATGACGGAATAATTGGATGAAGCTACGGGCTCTTTAGCAATTTTTATTCCCTCACTCCCTATGTTGAAAATATATGAATCACACAGCGCTTCATGCTTTGATTAATAAATAAGTTTTACTTATATATTGATCCGGTCAAAGATTAAGGCACTCAAAAGCTGAAGCGCAGCTAGCGTAGTGATCTTCTAAATTAACTGATCTGCCAAACAGCCTGTGAGAGTATTGTAATGTTATCTATCCACTGTGATGTAACGTGTAGTGTATATAGTATTAATAACTTATGATACAGGACCGGCGAGTATTAATTCTATATAAGTGCAATGCTGTAGTTCGGTTGTGTTTTTTGCTAATTAACCGTAGGTAATTGCAATTAATTCAGCCAGGCAGTATGAGTATAGATAGACAAAATACAGGCTGGACAAAGTTCTGTAGATATAATAAGCTAGCAGAGATAATTCATTAGAAGAATGCAGTTAAGACGACTACGAGTGGGTCGATAAGTAGTTTGATAAAGCAGGTATGTAGAGGGTGGACAGAGATATTAGGTAATATTAGACCAATCGATATTAAGTTATTAACTTAATAATCAGATAGCCAGGTGAGCAATGAAAACTATGTTTAGCATTTTTCAATATGAACAGAATAGAATTATCAGTGTACTGACTGAATTAGACATTTCGCCGTTTTACTTTTACTTAAAGGATAGTAAGACCTCGAGGGCTTAATTCTTGGTTGTTCTCTACGGAAAACAATAGCAACGTTAAATGATTCATTAGGATCTCGATTTCAGGTTTCTCTATGTGGATATCTTAACGGATTACAGCTGATTCTATAACATCTACTAATTCGCTGAAATGTCTGACAGTGATAATGTAAGTTTTGTCGCTGTTGTTATGTTTAATTGACTGGTTGACATTGTAGTGCACAGGAATTCCATGCTTGAAGTCTTGTATGCTAAGAATATCTAGAGACATGTTTGTGTTTCGAGTGTTTTGTTAATTTGGGTAGAAATTAATGTACATTCTCACCGATAACGGCTGTGTTAAACGATTCCACAAATCAGTGTTCTCTACTCTTACAGTACTGTATTGGCACTTTTTTAAAATTCTGAGTTCTATTGTAATCAATTCAATTCGTGACTTATTTATGTTTTATTTTAACTTTAAATGAAGTTACAATTTAACTAAAATTTAATTATTAATATTTTATTAAAACATACGAAAGTGTGTATAAAGTATAAAATATAGAAAATAGCAATCGATGTTGTTGTCATTTTGTTTGGCAATTTTCCTAAAAATATCTAGAACGTCTCCATGGCTCAATGTGAAAGCGTGTCAGGTAACTACATGAAATTTTAAAGGGCTGCTTATAAGGGTCGACTGGAAAAAATTACAGGTAGTGCTGATCCGGCAATACTGCCCTGATGGTTAAATGTGCAGCATTAAAACTGATAGATATCATCATAGATGATCATTTCACTATAGTGTGTGTTTAACTTTAACGTACATCCGCCATTTTTACGAGGCTGACAGATGTGATCTAAGTTACTGCTCCCTTAAACTATTTTTAAGCTCTGAGGCTTTGCATCTAAATTCTAAACCTATGAAATTTATTACTATTATGTATTTGATTAAAATATTTCGAAGAAGAGGTATTCATTCTTTCATAGGTATAAAACTATCGTAAACTCAAATCGGTAGCACAATCCTATAGCGTATGTATAGGCATATACGGTTAGGTAGAATAGGCCTATTAACATATATGAGTAGCATATTTATATAAGCGTAGATGCGGTATAGGCTTTGAGAGAGCGATGCGGTAATCCGCTGTACGGTAGTCTGCGGTAAATACCGCGGTAATGGTTTAATCTCTACGGGACTTCGCGGGAATCGGTTCAAAATGTAACTGTTACCGCGGTGAGGGGAGGTAACGGATTTTTCTTTTTAGGTACATGACGAAGTAGGAGGCAAAATTTTCCCTAGTGTCACTCTGTAACAAAGACAAAGACCAAGACCTGTTAAAAGTTGAGAAATTCCAGTTACTTGTTTGTTAAACCACCGATGGATATGCCGATATCTTGCTGTATGGGGTAACCAGTAGCCTGTTAGTTAGTTAAACTGGGCTTCAGCTTTTGGAAGTTAAAGAGATATTCTAACTAAGTTGTTTATTTGCTAATGAAGTATGTTTTTATTTACTGTTTTTGTGATATACAAATGAAATCGTTTGAAGGTAAAATAACTCTTGCAATATTACGATGCTATTCTAACTCGACTATTCTAGCTCATTGCCTTCGGTCTTCTGAGTTACGATTAAATATGGCCAATCCACTTGAGGGTCTTGCTGTTGAACGGTTATCGTTGGATATAGGAGGCTTATAAGCATAGATCAATAATAGCTTGAGGCATATAGGATTTCTTCAATTGTGTCTTGCCAACTCTATGTAAACAATACGAAAATATAGTTAGCGTGGTTTGGAATTTTCTCTGTATCGTTAGGTTTGGAAGAGTTTAATTAAGCACTTTTGTTGTTTGCTTTTGATGCGGATATAATTGTTGTGTCGATTTGATTATATTGAATTCTTGGGCTGAGTTCTTGTTGTGAGTTCTTTAATTCTTATACGTGTAGTTTGCAGTTCTTCAAAACCTACTTTGGATTCATGAATTAAGTTTTTGACGTTGAGTTCGTAAGCTACTCAGTATAAGACTGAATAGTTTAAAACATCATCTGTTTAATGTCAACATGGCGTATAGAGAGTCCTGACCGTATAATATGATATTGTCTTCTTGGAAGTGATAAAACTTTGTGACCTGTATCGGTCGTCCCAAATGAAACGTCATAACTCGGACGGAAGAAATGCCAGGGGTATCATTCAGTCGGTTAATCAGAGTTTTACGTCGTCTTTCGTCGACCAGTAACGATCCCAGTGACGTCCCAAGCAGTGTTTCAGCCTCGAATCAAAATTAAAGCCGATGTCAATCTCGGTGCTGTTCTCGAACTGGTTTCCTTAAAGTTTCATGATATAATCATCATCTTCCCTTGAATCCTAGTTTAACTAGGATCGAGATTAGAGAATTTTGTAGCAATTTCTGGAGTCTAGGCGCTCACTAACCGAACGCCCGTTCTGACGTTAGTTCTGATCTTAGTACTTTGTCGTCTTTTACGACTCGTGCGGTCTATAGTTGGTCTATTCTTCAGCAACCGTGACACAACACGAGTTTCATGTTATATATAAAATCAAATTGAAGCTGATTTGTTGCGACAGCAGAAGTAACGATTTATCTAATCCTACTTGACAGGGTCTGCTGGTCATCTTAGAGAACAGGCATTTAATATACTGCTCTATAAATATTATAATATATTCAATACAACTTCTAGTATATAATCTCTATAGTGTTCTGCTAATTGGCTGATCCAAGGTACATATTCATACTCTGCTTTCACGCTGTATAACGCAGAACCCACTCCGTCGATTAACCAGTTAATCCTTCGTAAAAGTTATGTCTTTGGTAGGTTTTAACCACCTTAGCGTAGTTTATAGCTTCGTGAAACATGGCTTGTTAGGTGGTATCCGTTCTTTAGCATTTTGCTCAGTCGCCTCTTACGACACGTGCTGTTTACAGTTGGTCTATTCATCAATAACAATGATTAATTATAATATAGTACTAATAATAAATTATATAATTAATAGCATAATTACTATATTAGTTTTTATATAATTAATTATATAAAATTAATTATAATAATTAATTATATTAAAATATCATTAATTATAATATAATAGTGATTCATAACTTGTAAACTTGATATATAACTTGTCATCGTGTGGTGCTTTGGCGTCTGTTTGTGCTGAGTCTGCAAGAGACGTCCCTGACATTGCCTTATGGCGAGCGAGAAATTGTACGTTAAATTCTTATTGATTGATTGAACTTGTATGGGTAAATAGGATAGTTTTCTCAGGGAATGACGCCCATGCCCAGTAAATGTTAGTCGAAGCTGAGGAAGGCATAGGAGGCCCACCTCGTCTTAAGCAGAATCTCCCAAGAATAATGAAGTATCAAAAGGAATGTTTTTGATGATTTAAAGATCCACTCGTATGAGGACATGAAGAGGTAACGGAAGATACAGATGAGTGGAGACGTTATATACTATGAACCTGCCAGTAGGCAGTGCACTAAGAGAGAGATATTACGTATAATGAATTATAGGAATTCTAAGCGGAGTCTAGCGGCATGTGCCTATTGTGGCTCGACGCTGTTTTACCGATATGTTCAGTTTGACGACGAGACTCCGGAGTTGAAGAAACTAAAGTGCTCCTCCTTACTATATCTATTTTGATTCCAATCAGATATTTAATTTCTTATAGGAATCCACAAATGATTGTACTTTAAGTCTCTCGTACACAGTTTTACTTTTAACATTTCGCTTTAAAAGCGTTTTAATTCGCACTCAATTAGTTGAACTATAGAGAATGCTGCAAGTCCCTTTCTCTCTACTGATTATCACTGCCGTATTTATAGCAATATACGATCGGGGGGGGGGGGGGGGGGGTTGAGATTTCTAATTTTTATGAAAAAACTTTTACAATATTTTTAAAGAGTATCTCTTTCCAAAGCTTTTTGGTGATGAAAAATTAGGACAATTATTTTGAGAGGAGGATTTATAATCCCGTTATATTTATATTCTGTTTTCATTTATATTTATAGTGTAGCGACATTTTATCTGATGCATATTATGCGCATAAATAGTGAATTATATGGAAATATGTCCAAGTCGGTAATGATTTGACGGAATCTCATTAAATTGTCAGTAAATTGGTTTCCAGTCGTTATAGTTGTCTAGTTTTATCAGTGGGTAATCCGGGGGGGGGGGGGGGAGAGACACCATTTCCTGGATAATAACAGAAATGACCTTTCTGTGTAATAAAAATCATGATGTCTATCGTCAGAAAATATGATAGTCGCAATAATAGTATGATAGTCGCAATGATAGTATGATATTCACAATGATAGTATGATATTCACAATGATACTATGATAGTAATTAGGATACTATGATAGTAATTAGGATACTATGATAGTAATTAGGATACTATGATAGTAATTAGGATACTATGATAGTAATTAGGATACTATGATAGTAATTAGGATACTATGATAGTAATTAGGATACTATGATAGTAATTAGGATACTATGATAGTCACAATGATACTATGATAGTAATTAGGATAGTATGATAGTCACGGTCACGATAATCGTAATGTTGCATGATAATAGGCTCAGAATGTATTGTAGTATTAACTCCTTTATAGTAAATTGGCGCGAGTATTTAGTTGTAAATTGACGTTGTAATGGTTAGTGCATCAACTAAATTTTCTACCGAATGACACTGCTTGTGTGGATTTTGAAGGTTTTTATATTCTATGGAATATGGGATGATTCTGATAATTTTCTTGGATTTTCCTGCAATGTTAAATTGTAACCAAGTTTTTTAAAAAGCGCATCGATATGTTTAATCTTTATTCAGATTTATTTTATTTTTATTCAGATTTTTATTTATTCAGATTGCTAATTTCTTTATAGTAAACGCATTGCGATAAAACATGACTTTGCTGTTATGTACCTGCATGGCATTGATGGTTTTAAATAAAAGTGATGTAGTAAAGGAACTAACACGGCACGTGTCTATAGTGCACTTTAGCGAAGTGTTTGTCAGGACGTATCTTGGTCATACTTATGACTGCTATGCGTGATATCCAGGCTTTTCCTTCTCATTTTATCAGATCTTGTTGTTCATTTTAATTAATATTCTTTACTTTTAGATACCGGCAAGCCTGTTTGATATTTGAGTTCTTGCAAAATATTGCAGAGGTATTACGTGTGTACTTTTTAAATCTGAAATAATTGTTTGTAGAAAAGAAAAATGTGTATGTACAAAAGAAATTATACTAATGATATTAATTAATATATTGAAAGAAAATTACAAAATGATTAATAATTATATATATATATATATATATATATATATATATATATATATATATATATATTCTCTGTGTTGTGTCCGGGTCGTTTGAAGAATTTGACCAACCGGTGACTGCACGTGTCGTAGAAGGCGACTAACGCACTAAGATCCATACCAACGTCCGAAAGGGCATTCGGTTGGTGAGCGCCTAGGCTCCAGTAATTGCCACAAAACTTAAACGAATGGATAAAATAGGGGATTGACTGATGATATGATGTGGGACAGGCAGGACTGGAGAAGATCTATTCGTCTCCCGACCCTGGTTAAACTGGGATTTAAGGGAAGATGATGATGATGATGATACGTATATATATATATATATATATATATATATATATATCTTAGTGCACTGTCTACTGGCAGGTCCATGT
This sequence comes from Enchytraeus crypticus, assembly GCA_905160935.1. Taxonomy (NCBI): domain Eukaryota; kingdom Metazoa; phylum Annelida; class Clitellata; order Enchytraeida; family Enchytraeidae; genus Enchytraeus; species Enchytraeus crypticus. Next base: position 778,708 of record CAJHZI010000720.1, on the reverse strand, counting down.
TATATATTACCTCCACTCTTCTCTGTCTTCCGCTTTCCTCTTCATGTCCACGTATGAGTGGGTCTTTAAATCATATTAATATACCTAATCTCGGCCTGCCTCTGCCTCTTTTTCCTTCCATTCTTTTATATATATATATATATATATATATATATATATATATATATATATAGAGAGAGAGAGAGAGAGAGAGAGAGAGAGAGAGAGAGAGTATAGATATACTGTATGTATGCGTGTATATATTTATATTCTTACAGGTTCATGTGCAAGTCTTAACAGTAATTGCACATAAACCACTAAGTGTCTGTGAACTCATTTCAGAAGTATGAGGTTGAGCTAGCTACTACATCAGTAGGCATATTGATCGTAAGATGACAGCTAGACAGTAAAATAATTAACTTCTTTACTTCTTTCTGGTTTCTCATCTGCTGTTTCGATATTGATTTTCAAAAAAAACTTATTATTTCCTAAGCGTGATTTGTTTCTAGCACGCTTTGATGAAATTAATTAGGAGACGCGAAGTCAAAGTTTAATATTTGTAGGTAAATGAAATTAAGGGAAAAATAATTAGTCTGCAATGGACACTAAGTGATCATGTTGTCATGGACGACAGGAGCGCTTTAAGTGTTGATATGTTATGTCATGTTATAAATTCATTCGACTCATAAATAAGGTTTATATTTGACCAATAACAGTAACCTGTATGGTAGAAGTGACTGTATGCTGCAATGTTGAGGTTTCACAGTTTAATTACTAAAAAATTTAATTCGCTGAGCATTTATTCGTTCTAGGGAGGTTATTTTCTTTCTAGGGAGGTTATTTTCTTTAAGTTTTTGGTAAAAATGTTGCTGCTTTGAACTTAAACACTTTGGATTGAATGAGGGTACGAGCGAAAATTCTTACTATTGTTAACTTAAAGTAAGGGCAACATTTAAGTATGTTTAATTTAATAATTTCTGTATATTTAGTATATTGTCAGAGATTCAGTGGGAATTCGAAGCTATGGTTAAATTTTTCTCAGTTGATACTTTGTGGGTGACCACCTTGGAAGACTGCATATTGACAGCTTTGAAGGAAAAAAATCCCAGGGTGATGGAAGGTTATTCTTAAATCCGCGCCGGCTGCAATTGATGCGCCATCAAAAGGCAACGATTACTAATAACCATGGAGAGGCAGGAGGAACTGAGCCTTAAACAAGCATCTGTGCTTCCTGACTCTGTGCCGTTATGCTGTGTTAAGTAGGAGAATTATAACATTCGAAAATTGCCTATATATTTAATAAATAATTTGGCTATTAGAAAGAAATTTAATCAATAAAATGCATTTTAGTGAGATGTTAAAATTTAGCAAATGCTAGAATTGTTTAATTAAAATAAGAATTTAGTTTCCAGAATTTTTTTCTGCACTCTAATTTACTATAAAACTATTTCGGAAAACTAACTGTGAGTTAACAGCGACTTACTGTTTACGGCGGAAATTGACTTTGACATTTCGTAGTTTTTCTGCTGATGACGGCAAAACAAAACTTTGATTAGACCAACGTTGTCGTCATTCCATTTCGTTTTTGTTACCATTTCCTGACTGATTAGAGGCGAATGAGCAATTAAGCTATTAGTTGTCTATATCGGAGGTATTGCCGTTTTAGCGCTGTGTACACATAGCCGTAAATCTTTTCTCCCGGCGATATTTTATTTAAGTTTCTTATAATGCATTTTTATTGTTCTACGATCATATGTGTATGTGTGTGTATATGTGTGTGTGATGTATCTTGACCCTGTCTGTTTTTTGACGAATAAAGAAATGAATGTAATGTAGCGAATGGAAGCCGTTACGTAGCTGAATTTACTGATGACTCTCATACATGAAACTGGCAGTGAAATAGAAAAAATGAAATTACGTGGTATAGACTTTAACACTTTGTAATTTGACAATTTCGTACGTTACTTAAAACCTATTACTTGTAGTATTTGAATTTTGTTAAATGACGCATCACTCACTACTGTGATTTGATTGGAAAACATGTTTCTAATACTATTTCAATTTTATATATTATTATATTTATTTATTCATTCATCGCATCGTACAAAATCATGACATCACAACAATAAGTCTAGTTTACCTGTATTGAATATTGAAATGCTCTCAACTCTCTGTTTAGCTAAAAAATCCTTCTCTGGCCTTTGTTTTATTTCCAGATGTAGAACATTGGACACTGATCCCCTGTGCCCGCATTACTTATGCTGAACCACTGAGAGATTTACGCTGGCTTTACCTTTATCTGGCGTTTCTTAGCGTCCAGATGTCCTCTGATCCTCGAGTAATGCGTGCCTCGCTCTTGTTCTTTAATCTTGTTATTCTAGACTCTGGAGAAAAAGTCTAAAATGGTTTTAACTGTAGCTTTTCTTCTCTAGGTTCTGCTATTTGTTGCTCGTCTACCCCCATGTATACAGCGAGGTGTAGTTCAGTAAAGTGGTCTTAGGGTGTGTTATCACTTGGTTACGAAGCTTTTATTTTATTGCTTATTTTATAAATTTGTGTTCATATAATAGTGCTCGATTTTGTCATTGATGACTGTAGCACTCTAATTGTTGTTGGCGTTATTATATTGTATATAATATTATTTAAGCATTCACTGATTTAATGAATTGTTTTTAACATTTTATCTAGGAAGTACAACTGTTAGTTGTTCACGCGTTCTAGCGGTGTTAGAACTGAATTTATTTCCTTCAATCAGATCCGTAAATTGTATTCAAAATAGAATGAATTGACTTGACCTCCGTTAGATAAGCTGATCCTATTGAGTTTCTGCTCTACATAAAGTTATTTATAAAGTCTGTGAGACACAATTCTTAACCGATGAGTATCGCTGACTCAATAGCTACTTATTAGCAATAACTACTTACTAACAAAAGCTACTTTTTAACAATAATTAATTTTGCAAAATTACAGTAAAGAAGCAACGGTACAGGCAAAAAGCAGTATGAACTGCCTGACAGTGGCTTATGACTGAAGAATTTACTATAAATATTTCGTAATATGATAACAGTGTTGGATGTTTATTGCACACATATTGTTCTGTCATTATTTTGTTGTACATGTGTTTCTCTGTCATATACATATTTTGATAATGAAATTAGAGTGATAAATTGGATATATATGAGTATTTATTTACATTACAGTTAATTACTATGAAATTAGAGTGATTCACTAAATGACTGACGTTGGTGTTAACGTACGTGTCAAGTCTCGAAAGGAAATCTCTTAACTAGCGAATGGAAGATTTGAACCCCACATATAGGTCTACTGATCTTTCACCCGAAACCTAACCGATTAGTGTTATAGGCTCTAACAATTAACCAATGAATTATTTGTTTGCTACTTCATTTTGATATAAAAAACATGAAATGTCTTTATTTATTAAAATTGTACTTTATTCAATTATTATATTTATATTAATTGAGGTTTTTTATGATTAATTGATGAATTATATTAATCTATCCCGACCCTAGCTAATTCGGGATTCAAGAGTAGAAGATGATGATGATGATATTAATTAATGATTAACTAACATTTTTATGTTTACAGACACCTACGTCAGAACTGATGGCGGCCATACAGCTGGGTATTGGACAGAGTATAACGAGCATGTCTCTGAAACCTAAACGAGATCTTCTGCTACAAGACTTTGCTATCGTAGAAACTGTGCAATTTCCCAGGTGAGCTAAATTTTCTGTGATACTGTTTGATAGTGTTGGTAACTAGTGGTGGCTGAAGCCAGTGACAATGTCGGTAAGATGCTCGACCGCGGATCAGTATCTACGGGGTTCAAATCCCGGGCTCGCCTGTCACTGACATCACTTTTGAAGGAGGAAACTGACGTTAACATTAGCATTTTAGCTTTTTTATGGAGCTTATTGAATAGATATTATTGGAAAAAAGTTTGTTTAATGTACATATAATACATTTGTATTGCTACATGTATAATCAGCATTCTATTAAAATATCTTTGCTATAAGTTGATTATACATTCGGTCTCTTTTGGTGGTACTATATATTATTTGTATTTCAATATTGTTAATGTCAGGATGGTAGAATCGAATTGAAATATTGTTGGTGTCTCAAAAAAGTAGATAATAAATGTGTATTTGAGCTTTTTCGTACAATGTGACGGGTTAATGGTATTTAAACATGTGAGAAGAAAGTAAACATGTGAGAAGAAAGCTTCCACGAGTGCACTTATTTACGTAACTGTTATAAATACATGTTACAAGTGATACCAAAGAATTGTGCAAGTCTGATACATTGCTTGCATAGCGATGTCAACAGCTTATTAATAGGCCTCTTACGTGAAATGGGCGAGTACTGTGGAGTAGATTTATGCGAGAATAATAAGAATATTGTTGGTACGAGTGCTCCTTCGTCAAGTATTTAACTCTTCTAATTAACTCAAACAAGTGACCGTTGTTTCTCTGAACTCTCAATAGCTCCATTAAATCAATCAAATTGTCTGTAGTCTTCCAACACTACTCCTATCTGTTGTCTCTAGTCATACAACACAACTCTTGTCTGTTGTCGTACAACACAACTCTTGTCTGTTGTCTCTAGTCATACAACACAACTCTTGTCTGTTGTCGTACAACACAACTCTTGTCTGTTGTCTCTAGTCATACAACACAACTCTTGTCTGTTGTCGTACAACACAACTCTTGTCTGTTGTCTCTAGTCATACAGCACAACTCGTATCTGTTGTCTTTATTTATACAACACAACTCTTATCTGTTGTCGTACAACACAACTCTTGTCTGTTGTCGTACAATAAAACTCTTTTCTGTTTTCATGCAACACAGCTCCTATTTGTTGTCTCTAGTCATACAACACAACTCTTGTCTGTTGTCGTACAACACAACTCTTGTCTGTTGTCGTACAACACAACTCTTGTCTGTTGTCGTACAATAAAACTCTTTTCTGTTTTCATGCAACACAGCTCCTATTTGTTGTCTCTAGTCATACAACACAACTCTTGTCTGTTGTCGTACAACACAACTCTTGTCTGTTGTCGTACAACACAACTCTTGTCTGTTGTCGTACAATAAAACTCTTTTCTGTTTTCATGCAACACAGCTCCTATTTGTTGTCTCTAGTCATACAACACAACTCTTGTCTGTTGTCATACAACACAACTTTTGTCTGTTGTCTCTAGTCATACAACACAACTCTTGTCTGTTGTCGTACAACAGAACTCTTGTCTGTTGTCTCTAGTCATACAACATAACTCTTGTCTGTTGTCTCTTCTGCTGAACCTTTAAGTTACATTATCAACAAATCTTTTGGAATATACCCTACTGCGTTTAAATGCTCAAAAGTAATACCTATCTTTAAAAAAGGTAAACATGACAATTTGGAAAACTATAGACCTATATCACTAATTAACACTATTAGCAAAATTTTTGAAAAATTAGTCTATAAATGTACTGTGAACATTTTAAATAAATACCATATTCTTTTTGACTACCAATTTGGTTTTAGACAAGGTCACTCAACTGTAGATGCCTTATATAATAGTATTAATATGATTCATATGGAAAAAGGTAATAAGAAAAAAACTATGGGAATATTCCTTGATCTAACAAAGGCTTTTGATACAGTGGATCACTCAATTTTACTGAGCAAGCTTCAATATTATGGAATAAGAGGGATTTCATATGAATGGTTTAGATCATATCTCAATGATAGATATCAATTTATCTCCATAAACGAAGCTATTTCATCCGTTTTACCCGTTTGTACTGGAGTACCCCAAGGCTCTATTCTTGGGCCTTTATTATTCCTCATTTTTATCAAAGACATACAATATTCGTATAATAACGCAAAGTTAAAACTATTTGCTGATGATACAAATGTTTTTGTCTGTGAAGATAACATTGTAGAGCTATATAAGACTGGTAATATTGTATGTAATAATTTATTGATTTGGTTCAATTGTAATCGATTAACTGTTAATATTGCCAAATCGACTTTCATTTTATTTTATCCGTCTAATCTAGATAATGAAATTATTAAGATCAATAATCTTAAAATTAAGATAAATGACTGTGAACTTATTAGATCTAATAGTGTTAAGTTCCTAGGTGTTTGGATTGATGATAAATTATCATTTCACGAACATATAAATCAATTAGCTAAAAAAATTAATTCTTTGAATTCAATGCTATGTAATCGTAAAAAATTTTTACCCATTAATTCTCGCTTAAAGTTATTTCACGCACTTATTTACTCACGTATTTGTTATGGTATTGAAATATACGGCAATACTAGTCGATCGATGTTGCATCCATTGCAAGTTGCAATGAATAAGGTACTAAGAAATCTTCAAGAGCAAAATAAATTTTGCAATGTTAAAGAATTACATCAAAATTTTAATGTACTTCCTCTTAATTTATTATTTAAATTAGCAATTGGTAAACTAATATACAAATATATTCAATCTGATAGCAATAGGACTGCTTCCAATATTAATAAAGATTATTTTGTCAACAGAACTGCCAATCATGAGTATGTGACTAGACTATCACAAACTAACTATTTGTATTCTTATTCCAATGTGAAAAATTTTAACTCGATTACTTTTTCTAGTGTTCAAATATGGAATAGTGTACCCGATTCCATAAAAACGGCTAGAAATGTATATAATTTTAGTATCCTATATAAATCCTTTTTATTCAAGAACAAGTAAATTATTCTGATAGAAGCACTTTCCCTTACCATATAGGCGACTAGCTAGGTAGAGCAATGCTCTCACTAGGGACCGATTAATTGGTATTTGGATTGTTTTAATTTTGCATCATTGATTAGGCCTATGTTGTACTCTTGCACTTTTATTTCTCTTTTTGTACTCTTTGTATGTATGTGACTTTGCACTGATGTTTGTTGTCGAAAATAAACGTATGTCTCTCTCTCTTGTCATACAACACAACCGTTGCCTGTTGTCTCTTGTCATACAACACAACTGTTGCCTGTTGTCTCTAGTCATACAATACAACTCTTGTCTGTTGTCTGTAGTCATACAACACAACTCTTGTCTGTTGTCTGTAGTCATACAACACAACTCTTGCCTGTTGTCTCTAGTCATACAACACAATTCCTGTCTGTTGTCTCTAGTCATACAACACAACTCTTGTCTGTTGTCTCTAGTCATACAACACAACTCTTGCCTGTTGTCTCTAGTCATACAACACAATTCCTGTCTGTTGTCTCTAGTCATACAACACAACTCTTGTCTGTTGTCTCTAGTCATACAACATAACTCTTGTTTGTTGTCTGTAGTCATGCTGCATAACTGTGGACTGCTTATGATCATTTTCAATTTTTTCTGATCTACTGTCGCATTAGCACCTTGGCCTGATATGTCACACATATATACAAACCCAGGCACTTATATAGATCTGTACTTAACTATCAAATTTGAATTTTGTTAATATTATGCAATGCATATTCCTGATATGTTCGCCAGCTGATGAAAGAAACGTAAAACACTCGTTGCTTAAAATCTTGTGCGCACTTATGGCTGGGTTGTTCCGTGTATCTCGCAAGACTCTGGTTTTTTTTTGTCATCACAATATTTAGCTTGAGCCGTTGTTTTCATATGTAATCAGTGCAGGACAGACAGTAGCTGTTCTCATACATTGTATTTCCCTGGTGAAGTGTGTACTAAATACTTATTGTGCTGCCACCATGCAATGGTGGCATCATAATCCTGCCACCATTACCACCTGCCATCATTACCACCTACTGCCGTTACCACCTGCCACCATGTAGTGGTGGCAGCATAATCCTGCCTTCATCACCACCTGCCACCATGTAGTGGTGATAGCATAATCCTGCCTTCAACACCACCTGCCACCATGTATTGGTGTCAGCACAATCCTGCCACCATTACTACATGGTGGCAGCAAAATCCTGCCACTACCTATCACAACCTACCACTACCACTTGCCATTATCACCTGCCACCACAAGGCCGCCACCACCATGTTAAACACTCTGTTGTAATTGTGCATTTGCGAAATTGTGGCTGGAGAAGTTATGCGTGTACGATATACATACTACCCTTTAAATGTAATGTTTTGCGGAGATGACAGTAATGAGCCCAATGGAGTTACTGCGTTCAATGTGTTCAGCGTAAAAAGACTAGCGCTCTCTATTGTTATATCAGGAGGCGTATAGATTTTGCTTTATAGACCAACAACTGCATACTGTATAGTTTAGCGCCGTAAGAAAGTCGTGACCCAAAAAACCTGCCAACAACTGTGCTAATACTGCACGATTGTCCGCATTCCTTTGAGAACCGAGATTCTTCTGATGTATTGTTTGTACCCATACGGCGTATACGTTTCATTCTTATGTATTTCTAAATAATCGCATTGATAAATGGTATGATTAGAGTAATTGCTATTATTCCATTTTCCGTGAAACCAGTCCAGTGAATATTCGAGATTTTAATCTCAGGTCTTCACGGCCGCGCTGATCTGAGAGTAAAATCTCGGATATTCACTGGACTGGTTATACGGAAAATGGAAAAAATTGCCTAACAGATTTAACACGTGGAATTTAAAAAGTGATAGATAGCAACGTAATTGATCGTTTCACTATAATGTGTTATTTTTATGATTATTTGGTACTGTCTTTCTCAATTTATCTATCTATCTCTTTCTCTCTTCTTCTCATCCTCCTTCTCTCTCTCCTTCCCTCCATCTCTGTCTATCTCTCCCTCTCTCTCTGTCTATCTCTCTGTCTCTTTGTCATTGTCTTCCTTGACCCCTTCACTTCTACTCAAGTCTTCTATCACTGTTACCATTGTAGACGTAAGCTTTTCATCGAATCAGATGATCTTTGCTGAACGACAAATCTCGATTAATTGATTTATATAAAGACCTGCCATCCCTATTTATGCAAGAGGAGCACGCAATTGCGTGGTATTTAATCTTCTACACTTATCCGGCTAAAATAGGCTGAAGATGGTGTTTTTATTACTCTTCAGTCTTTCATTACTCTGCCAACCCCGTTCTTTCTTGCTTTTAATTATATGTATAAATTTCAATTTCAATGAACTTAAACTGGAATTTGTCAAACGTCTGGTTTTATCGCACTTTTTATCTTTATGTTATATCTATTTCCTTCAGCGCTAACCTATCTAATCAGTCATTCAATGAGTGATTTAGACATTTAGACAATCATTCAATTACCAGATGAATATAGACGGATATATAGTCGTAGCTTGCTACTACAGGGAGCAGCTTATAGCCACATGTGACGCTGTGTTAGTCATAGTTTAATTAATAATGTAATTAATTGATTGATCTGTTTTATGTTTTGAGCTAAGACTTAGGTGTGAGTGCGAAGAGATGTGTACTTAAAACCTTCAGTTATTGAAGTGCAATGTATAAGTATAGATATACATATATACATACTGATACATATATACATAGGTTAAGATTCCCCGTGTTGTGTCCGGCTCGTTTGAAGAATTTGATCAACCGGTGACTGCACGTGTCGTAGAAGGCGACTAAAGCACTAAGATCCATACCAAGGTCAGAAAGGGCATTCGGTTGGTGAAAGCCTAGGCTCCAGATATTGCCACAAAACCTAAACGAATGGATAAAAGAAAGTCCATACGTATCCCTACCCTGGTTAAACTGGGATTTAAGGGAAGATGATGATGAATGTACAAGTATAGACTTTTACTGTTATACGTATAAATTTTAGTATAGTAAAATATAACAACGTATTACTAAGTATTATGCATATACTAATAAGCAAAATATCTGTAGGTATGCATATTAAAACTTGCGAAATGTAGTGATAAAACAGTTAGTCAACAACGGAAAAAGTTGTAAAAAATATAATATAAATCTATAATAGTCTAAGAAAAATTTGTAGCGTTTTGACCTTTAACAGCTCGAACATGACATATACAGTATATGTCATTTCTGTGACTTCTTTAAACTAGCGCATGTGTATTTGTCAGACAACGATTAAGCAATATATATGCCGCATGTAAGTGATGATATAGGCTTTTTGTAAATTATTCACGAAGACACGGCTTGCTTAATTCAGTCACATCTTAGCGTGCTGCGAGTTCTACTTAATACCGTTCTACTTTCTAGTTCTACTTGCTATTCTGATGTGCTTTTTCCCTCGTTTGTCATCTTCTATTATACTGCCATTTCCTTGACTTCTCTCATTCGTCCTTTACTACTGTTTTCACATATTTTTGTCATGTACTGTCAATTATACGTGCATATATAGACTTCTCTAATTTACATAATTCTTCTGCTTTTGGTCGTGTTTTCGTATTGAAATTTTCCTGTTTTCTTTATATTTTTTAATTTTTTACATTCTTTCTTTTACATTCTCTTCCGTTATATAGACTTTATTTCACCAATACATGGTAGTTTCGAACAAAGATATAGAAAAAAGAAAGAAAAATAAACGAAAAGAAACAACACTTTGCATACAAGTACAGCTAAGCAATGCAAACCTAGTAGTTTACAAGTGACAAACAGAATCAAATCAACTCAATTATTCATTAGAATATTCAATATGTAGCATTTTGTCAACGTAGATCCAAAATTTTAATCGTACTTTAGCAACAGAATCAACAAACGAAATATTATATTTCTTTTGTAAACTTTCAAATTCTAAATAATCTGGATGATCTAATTCGATCCCTTTAATAATTTTGGCATCCAATACTAATTTGTTTAAAAAATTAAATCTATGGTATTCATATAAGATACTCAAAGACCAAAAACCAAAATAATATTGACACCACATAATTACTTTCTTGTCAGTTGTGTGAAAGATCTTCGAAAAGACACTGTCATATGCTCTGCTCTTACTCTTTAAGTCTGAATCAAGGTGGCAGCAGCAGTGCCATAAAGCAATGCTGATACACCATTACTATCAATCAGTTTAAGAATGACATCTTCAGATGCTTTTGTTCCCAGCCTTCCTAAAATGGTGTTAGCAGCTCTAAAAAATTTCCCTTTTGATTCTTCCCATTGGCATTTAAAATTTTTGCCTTACAAATAGTGACTCCTAAGTATTTAATAGATTCCACCCAATTAATTGCAACTCCTTGAATACTTAAAGGTGAGCATGAATAGCTACACCTTGGGCCTATTCTTATACAATAGCATTTTGACACATTTATTGGCAAATCTAACTCATTGAAAACATTATCACATATATCAAACATAAGCTGTAAATCAGTAACCGATGCACTAATCAAAATTAAATCATCAGCATACATGAAGCTGTTAAAGCATTTATAATTAACAAAGCATTCTAAATTAGATTGCTCTAATACACTCAATATATTATCCACAAATAACGTAAATAAAATGGGTGACAGAACTCCTCCTTGTTTAACACCAGATAATAGAGGCACACAATTAGATAGACATACAATTTTTCCATTTAACAGTTGTAGAGTTTTTGGAAAATCAATTTTCTAGCACATTTAATACACATTTATTTACACCTCTGTTCTGCAACATACATAAAATTCCATAACCATTGCATTTATCAAAAACTTTTTTCAGATCAATTACCCCAATATTTACTGTAGTGTTTCTATTATTGAAGTAATTAACAACTTCTCTAAGATTATGCAAGGCGTTAGTGCATCCGGCTTTTTGTTATGCCAGTTTTGACTATTTTTAATTTTTTGCACACTTGTTTAGTTTATTTTTGTACCATCCATCATTTTTCATCATTTTCATCACTTTTTTCATCATTTGTGTATCATATTTCTTCTTTTCGCTCTCTCTCTCGCTCTCTCTCTCTCTCTCGCTCTCTCTCTCTCTTCCTTAGTTCTGTATATCGATTTCTCTCTATCCATTCATTTACATATTCTTCCAATTTGTTTTCTTTCCTTTTCTTAATAAATTTGTTTAACCTGCACATAGGTCGCACCTGTCTGCGTGTCAAGAACCGTAAAGAGATTTAGCTTTTCCTTCTCTGCTTTGATACTTCTCAGTATATATCATACAGCAGTATGTAAAATTCATCGATGCCCTCTGCGGTTTCATTTTGACGTTTTTCCTTACAATTTTTAGTTTTACTTGTGCTAGATTATAACTAGATTATAAAAGGTGTTTAAGGTCTTTTATGCTAAATTTTGTCGATTATTTATTGCATTTATTTGCTTATTGTAAGAAGCAAAATTTAACGCTTCTCTCAAGTTTCGCAAGTAAAATATGATACTCTAAGAGACAGTCTGATCAAAATTGGATTTCCTGAATTGTCAATTATTGGATAGTTGTGCTACAAACTACCGCACATTTATTGGTAGATATAAATGTTATTTTTATTCTTATCTTTTTTCTTTCTTAAATGGTAAACTCTCTGGAAATCCTAAACTATTGATGACTTATTTTTATAATGCAGGGAAGGTAGCAGTCAAACGCCTGCACATGAGTAAGTATTTACAACTTCTACTATTCTAAAGTTAAAGTTTAAGCACTGCACTTATTTCCTGTCAGACATTCTTTATAAGCAATGATGGGTGATAACATTTTAATAGATAAATTGTTTGCAAAAAAAAAAAAAAAAAGTAGTTAAATTTGTAGTTACTGTTTTTAATTTTAATGTTCGAACTCATACTATTTTTAAAGTTAACACGTTATGTTTTATATTTTTTCTTGTTTATATAAACCATAATAGAAAGCTCTGAAATAATTATAAAATGTAAGCAAAATATCTTATCCCAGTATAAACTCAATACTAATCAGGCTAATAAAATGCTGAATAAAAACTCATATATTTAGACTTAACAGTTTCATATCTTTTATCAAACACATGCTCAGAACTTAAATTATGTATAAATTTGTTTTATTTATTGGTTAGCAAAATTTCTGAAAATGCAATTTAATAAAGATAATAAAATTAGCTCCAAAACATTCGAAAATATGAAGTACTGAATTGACTCGAGTGGTTTTAACTTGTACTTGTAGATGCTTTAATAATTTATTGATGCTTTAATAATTGAGCCAGTGACGACGTCAGTAAGGTATTCGACCGCTGATCAGTATGTACGGGGTTCAAATCCTGGGCTCGCCCGTCACTGACATCGCTTTCGAGTGAGAAAACTGACAGTAACGTCGGCTTTATCTGCTTTTATGCCAATTATCCAATCGTAGGTTCACTGGGGCTTAGAATATGAGCGTTGATTGAGAAATGTTTCATGAATGGTACCAACAATAAAGTGTCGGCAAATAAATTCAACTATAAGTCAGTTGTCTTTAAAACTAATTTACAGATAAGTTTAAGTAATTTAAAGTTTGAAAATTTTTGTTAAGCTGTTCGTGAGCTCCTTTAAATAACTGTAACATTCTTGCTTATCGAAATTTCTGATAGAAAATTTAAATAAAGAATTTAATTTACTACTAATTTAACAATTCAACTTTAGGAGTGAGACTTTTGTATCTAATTGTGAGACTCTTCGTTTTGAATACACCGAAAATTGTTTTTGATACTCTTCTTTAGACGCGGCAACCTCAGAAAGCGCATCGTTACATCACATAAAACTATGAGATAGGTTTGCTTAAAAAGCTGGTAAAGCTAATGTTAACGTCAGTTTCTTCACTCGAATGCGATGTGAGTATAAACGAAGATGATAAGATACGGAAATGCAGATTTCACATGTAGGCCTCTGTCTCTTGCAGAGTTTGGCTGAGGAAAACCTCTAACTTCTACAAGCTAGAAGATATGGGCATTATTTTCCATATTTGGGGAAAGTTTCAAATTGGTAGGTCTAATAAGATTCCAACAAAAGAACTGGAAAAATTCATACTTAAAGTGTAAAATTTGCCTGTGCCGCTTTTTGAGACAGGGTGTGCGCAAATATTAGTATGAAATATAGAATTATATCTTTTAGCTTATATTTTTAGATATGCTGACTTCAAATTTCGAACTTATGCCCCAGTCGCATTTCGCTATTTCAAAGAACTATTTGGTATTCCTATGGAAGCATTTCTGGTAAGTTCTACTCTACATGTATATCATCATCATCATCATCATCATTCCTTTAATCCCAGTTTAACTAGGGTCGGGATAAGATATGTGTAAAATCTCTGAAAATATTAGTAATTATTACCTGCAATGGTTTATTTAAAACGTAGATTACTAAGTTTATAGTGAAAAGTTTTGTATATAGTGCAATTATATGATTACTTTTAACATACTTGGGAATTCCTAATAGTTTTGTTGATAATAAATTGGAATTATATTTAATTGTTAACTTTTGTCACTGGTTCCATTATGTTAAACAAAATTGGAAAATTCTGATGATTGTCAAATTAGATTGTTGAATGCTTTTTGAAAGAAATTGCGTTGAGCTGGGAATTATTTAATCTCGTAATATTGTTTGGGTGTTTTATTCCGCTGTTGGCTCTTCGTTCTAAATGATGACATTGAGTGGTGATGGCTGCTCCATTGTTCTTGTTATACACAATTCACATTTCTGAACTAATTACATTATTTATCGAATAATCCTCTGTTTTTTCTCTATCGTTTGGTTACACGGTTCACACAGTAATACACACATGACAGCTGAATGTGTTTACAGAGTTACTTTTCCTAATTGCTGGCTTTGTTGTCTCGTTATTTCCTCCTTTCTCTCCATGGTTATTAATAGTTGCCTTTGATATCGCACTGGTTGCAGGCGGCTACGATTTAATAATAACCGCCCAACACCATCTGGAAATTTTTTAATTCAAAGCTGTCTACACTCAGTGTTCCAAGGTAGTCACTCAACCATGTGCTAACCGTGTTCGACGCAGCTTAAGTTCGTTCATTTGGCTCGCAGCTAAACCGATTGCGCTATATCCGTTCCATTTTAGGGGTTTAGCGTTAAGGTCAGAAGCTCGAAGGGCTTCTCGTCAAGAAAACATTAGTTAAAACTCGTTAAAAAAGCTCATTAAAAATTAAAAAATTAAATTAAATTAAATTAAACAATTAACTCGTAAAAAATAGCCGTTGTAGCCTAATCATCGCCGTGGTTGACCAACTGACCGACCAACCGAAGCAGCAGTCAGACTAGACTGAGTGATGATCCTGTTCTCATACTAAGTGAGCAATGTTTCAAACAGTCTCAGGGTTCCTGAGACCAGAGCGATCGTATTGAAGGTTGCACCCCATGGCAGGAGTATCATTTATAAATCCCCTTCTGCTTTTTTGACTGTTTTATATTACTCACCTAACCCTAACACTAAACCTACCCTGACCATTTTTGATCACTTGACTGGCTTTCGTTTAGGACCTTACTTCTCCTCAGAACATTTTTTTGCAGTTGCAGATTGGTCTGGGTGAATTGATCTATAGTGATGCGTGCTGTAGAGACGTCCCTGACATCATCCCTGGATGAGGAAACGAACGTTAAATCTTTATTATTGTTGGCGAGATTGCATTAGAATTCTATTTATTGATGTTGCTGTTTAGGTATCTGTGTGTAACAACGCGTTGAAAGAGTTGTCTAACCCGGGAGCGAGCGGATCTATATTCTATCTAACACACGATGATGAGTTTATCATTAAAACTGTTCAACATAAAGAAGCAGAATTCTTACAGAAACTTCTGCCTGGTTATTACATGGTAATTTAGGCGTTCAGTCTCTATCTCTCTGTTATGGTTGACTAAATTTGTTAATCCTATTTTTTTAATTAAAAGTTGATGACGTAAATCATTCCCTGAAATTGAGTGCAAGTTTTTTGGCCTTTACAGGTACATGTAGAATGAAATAAACTTCCTTTTTTCACAATTCCTGCTTAATAGTTTTATCTTTATAGTATGCACTTAGATGAACCTTAGCTGTTGGTTAAATAACGGTTAACTAGTAACTAAATCAAATATTCTTAATTCAATAAATTTTCTTTTTCAGAACCTCAATCAGAATCCGAGAACATTACTGCCTAAATTCTACGGTTTATACTGCTATCAGGTATGTTGCTTTTTATACTGCTATCAGTTATATTGTTGTTTATACAGCTATCAGATCTATGGTTTTTATTTCATTATATTGTGTATTAATTGCGTGATGTCTCAGTATGTTTCTTATTTTCTCTAGTGTTCTGTCAAGTTGTAGGCCCAATGTATATATTCCTACTCACTGTCTGTTTTCATACTCCATAAAGAACACTCAATAGTTCAAAAAGTATGTTAATCACTTTACAAAATGCTATGCCTTATCCACACCTAACGTAGTCTTTAACTTGGGAAAAACTTGGCTTCTGAGGTGATTTCTCATTGCCCTTCTCAGTTCTTGCTTCAGTTCAGTTGACCTATTCACCAGTATCCCGGACGCAACACGGAGAAGGTTTCGGACTATTGAACCGTATTAGTTGTGTATTTTATAACTGGTTGCAGAGCGGCAACAAGAACATTCGTTTCGTTGTCATGAACAACCTCCTGCCGACCTCGATACACATGCACGAGAAGTACGACCTCAAGGGCAGCACGTACAAGAGGAAAGCCTCTCAGGGGGAGCTCGCTAAGAAGTCTCCTACTCTCAAAGATCTGGACTTCAGAGAGATCCACCCGGATGGTTTGATGCTGGAGGCGGAGACATTCGCTGCTCTACTGAAAACTGTCGATAGAGATGTCAGGGTTCGTTGAAATATCTGCTCCTGTTATATTAAAGGCAGTTGTAACTTTTTGAAAATCAACGCATTTTACCGTAAATACGCTAAACACACGCAATATAGTAAAAAGTATATATTATATAGTATAGTATGTAAGTATATAGTATAGTATGATCAACTTTGTTGATATCTATCACGTTTAACCATCAACATGCGTAAACCATTAGGCAATTTATACCATTTTCTGAATAATCAGTCCAGTGAATGCCGGAGATTTTACTCTCAGATCAGCGCGGCTGGGATTGGAACCCGCGAGAGTTCAATTCACCTTGGGATCTGTCATTTAAAACTTCATGACGTTACTACTATCTTTTGAGACATTTTAAATAAATAATATAAATAGTAATGGAGGAAGAGGAGCAAATGCTGATTAGATTATCATAGTTTCTTGCTATATTGGGCAAGCATTTCACACGTGCTAATTAGGCTATCCATTCAATATCTACAAGTATATTATCGCAGACTCTCTGTTTAACCGGATAAAGTATTTAGCTCAAAACGTAAACAAAACTAGCTTAGGATGATCGGTTCATGTGAAGGTTTGATGCTAAAGTTCTTCTATTAAATGAAAAATTAAACTGTCTGCTGTATTCATCGTAGGTTAAAGAAATTAAAGTGAAAAGTCGATAGTTAATCAAAATATAACGCGAGTTGTTCAGTCAGTGGAGAAAACATTGTTACACGTAACGTTATTTACTACGGTCATGAAATATTGATGTCATTTGTCTGCAGGTATTGCAAAGTTTTCAGATCATGGACTACAGCATGTTGTTAGCTGTTCATAACATCGACCAAGCCGAACGTGAAAAGGTCTCTTTTCTTCTACCTAACATAACATAACATAACATAACGGCACACTGGGTCAGGAAGCACAGATGCTTGTTTAAGACCCATTTCCTCCTTCCTCTCCATGGTTATTAGTAATCGTCGCCTTTTGATGGCGCATCAATTGCAGCCGGCGCGGATTTAAGAATAACCTTCCATCACCCTGGGATTTTTTCCTTCCTAATTCTTTTACCAACACTCGGTCTTCCAAGGTGGTCACCCACAAAGTACTAACAGAGGTCGATGCAGCTTAACTTCGATAATTGACGCGCAACTAAACCAAGTGCGCTAATCCCGCCGTCGATTAACGTTTTTTAATTTTAGTAATAGATGAAATATTTTGCATGTAGGACCTAAGGCCAAGGCTAAAGCCAAGTTTAACGTCGGTTTACTGCATCGAAAGCTTGCTATTGGCTGGGCTAGCACCCTCTGAACCCTGCACCTACTGATCCGAGGTCGGACTCTTTATCGATATGCTATCCGAACTGCCCAACTTTAGCTGATATTATTATGCCTTATGTAATACGTTGTGTTTAGGACTTTGCCTAAATCTTAGGAATGAGCCTTCCTTGTTTACCTTGAATTGCAAAAATGTTAATTTGGAAATAGTTATAGTTATTTGTAAGCTTGCAGTATTTTATAATCTCAAACTTGTCTTACAACCCGCTGACCTGTGCTGTGTGATGTGTTTTGACATTGTATTCTAATGTAATGTACTGCTGTTATTATTGTTTAGCTTATATTATTATTGTTATTATTTTAAAATATCATTTGTTGTTGTTACATTTGTTGTTGTTGTTGCTATTAAATGTTGGTGCATATCGTGTATTTCAGGTAGACGTTTCTCCTGAGCCAACAAACTCCACTTTGTCTGGCAGAGCTGCCACTGGAACGTTAAATCGACTACAGCGAAATGGTAGGTTGAAAACTATCATAGTACAACACTGTTGACATGGTAGGTTGAAAACTATTATTGTACAACATTGCTGACATGGTATTTTGAAAACTATTGTACATTGCTGACATGTACAACAACATTGCTGACATGGTAGGTTGAAAACTATCATAGTACAACATTGCTGACATGGTAGGTTGAAAACTATCATAGTACAACATTGCTGACATGGTAGGTTGAAAACTATCATAGTACAACATTGCTGACATGGTAGGTTGAAAACTATCATAGTACAACATTGCTGACATGGTAGGTTGAAAACTATCATAGTACAACATTGCTGACATGGTAGGTTGAAAACTATCATAGTACAACATTGCTGACATGGTAGGTTGAAAACTATCATAGTACAACATTGCTGACATGGTAGGTTGAAAACTATCATAGTACAACATCGCTGAAATGTTGTTAACTAGATTATTACTGTGAAACATAAACTTCCTTTAGATTTAATGCTTCTAATATGCGATACAATATTTTATAATATAGGACATTGACATTTATAAGAATATCAATTTTTTTAATAGCGTGAGGCAACAACGAAAGTCTCATTTACTCTTGTGATAGTTTTATTACTTGCTACTAGTTAAATTATTACTAGTTAAGTGACTAAGTAAATTACAAGTTAAATTACTAGTTAAATTACTAGTTAAATTACTAGTTAAATTAGTAGCATGATGAAGTTTTAGCCGTTGACCTTCCATTGTTCCATTTGAGTAAATAAAAATTGTAAATCATGATTGATTGATTTAGTAAAAATCATGGATTTTCAAGTCGTATCGTACTTAATCAATGTGAATTTACCATGTAGATTGTGAAATATTTTGTGTAATATTATTAATAGTAATAAAAATATATGTGCAACGTATTACGAGCCATACCTTAAAATCGTTGACTATTCAACAGTAGCTGTTACATTTAAGTTGAAACTACTGTTTATTTCTAACTAAGCATAAGTTACTGTGAAATGTTGCGTAGGCGTCAGTAAGTGGCTTTTTTTGCTGCAATGCAGACGATAGACCTAATAGATATTGAATTATTTATTTAAAGAATGACAAAATGACTGATTTAGTAATTCAGTGTGTTAATTGTTTGAATCTATTGATTGATTGATGATAGAGCCAGGACGAAGTAAATCAGTCCACCAGAGATTGGCTCATTTTTCGACTGCAATGGAAGCGATTCACGCCAGGAGCGATCCTCTGGAAATAGATGAAGATAATATTCCGTATGTGAACTGTGCAGATAGTAGTGTTACTCTGGAAATAGATGAAGATAATTTATTAATATTTCATATTATAATACGGACAGAAATGTTACTGTCGGTTGAATGAACAGTAATTGGATAGATATGTGCTTAATTATTTTAATGTAATTGTAAAAAATGGCATGTAAAAATATGAAATATGGTTGATTGATTTTCTGATTAATTGAATGAAATAAATATTGTAAATTTATGTTATAATTGATGAATTTATTTAATTATTGATTGATTAATTTTGTGATTGATTGATTAATTTTGTGATTGATTGATTGGTTGATTGAGTAATTGATTGAATGATTGATTGATAAATTGTGTGATTGATTGATTGATTTATTGATTGATCGAGTGATTGATTGATCGATTGATTAATTTTGTGATTGATTGATTGAATGATTTATTGATTGAATGATTGATTAGTCCTGGCGGAGTGCCGGCACGCAATGCTAAGGGCGAGAGGTTGCTGTTGTACATCGGTATCATAGACATACTGCAGAGTTATCGTCTCACTAAGAAACTCGAGCATGCTATGAAGTCCGTCGTCCATGACGGGGTGAGAGTTTTACTTAAAATAATCTCAAATTTCTCGTTTATTATTTGTATAATTTTTTATATTTTGTTTATTATTTATCCGTGTCGGGACAGTCTATTTTGTATCCAGACCCTGGTTAAATTGGGATTCTAGGGATGATGATAATAGTAATAATAATAACAATTAGAGTGCTACAGTCATCAATGACAACAGCGAGCACTATTGAGACAAAATCAAGCCGGCGAGCAAAAAGAAGGTCCAAAAACGGTGCAAATTCCAGATCCAGATAATCAGTCCAAAGTAAATGATGATGATGATGATTTATCCGTGTTGTGTCCGGGTTACTGAAGAATAGAAGTAGTAGGATTATCCTACTACTAATAGACCAACCGTAGACTGCACGTGCAGTAAAGGTGCCAAAGCACTGAGATCCAAACCAACGTCAGAAAGCGCATTCGGTTG
The DNA here is from genome assembly GCA_905160935.1 of Enchytraeus crypticus. Lineage (NCBI taxonomy): Eukaryota > Metazoa > Annelida > Clitellata > Enchytraeida > Enchytraeidae > Enchytraeus > Enchytraeus crypticus. The sequence continues at coordinate 757,974 of CAJHZI010000720.1, read as the reverse complement.
GTGAGGGTCTAGGCTCTAGAAATTGCTACACAATTTTCCAAAATGGATAGAAAATTTAAGATACATTCGTATCCCGACCGTAGCTAAACTTGGATTTTTAGGGAAAATGATGATGATGATGTTTATTGTTGAATCTTCTAATGTACATTGAAAGATTACTTTCCATACATAATTGCCGTATTCAGGTATTTGTTTTCAGGTTTTTAAAGTATCATTCTCATCACCGGCAGTATGCCGTGATAGTTTAGAATATTGGAATTGTTTCTGTGCTCTGCAGGTGGTACTAGGTTGAATAGAAAACTGTAATATTACAATACCCGCAAGCAAAGCAAAGGCACATGTAGTCTGGCATCCTAGTCTATAGCATCTGTCTATAGCATTACAAATTTGTGTTTTACGTAAAGGACTTGATTTTGGTCTAGAATGTGATTTTCATGACTGTTGGATTACATTCGCTTTATGTAAATATAACATTATATGAATGTAGATTGCATTGGACGTTATTTCGAATTCTGCTCTTGTTTTAGTAATTGATGTGTATATTTAATGCTTGTAGGATAGCATATCAGTTCATAGGCCAGGCTTCTATGCCCAGAGATTCTATGAATTCTTTACAAAAACTGTGTTCCAGAAAATACCTTCACGTAAGTCGCTAGTAATATATTTAATTCAAAGCTCTTAATATTTTATATCATGCCAAGTCAATAAGGTCAAGTCAAGTCAACTTGATTTGACAGTAACTTACTGTTAAATTAATCTTTGTGACGGTAGATCGAGTGTGTCGAGTCGTCTTGAAGAGAAGCCCTGTGCATCTGAACCCTGACGTTAAGCACTCTACAAACTACCTATTTTATATCATTTGTACAAATTTTGTCTGCTGTTTGTTTTAGCTTATTATGAGATCGGTTTCGTGATGCTTTTTGCTTATCAATAATAAAATATATGTATATCATGGATTTAGTAAATATCTCTCATTCAAATGTCTCTCTAGTGTTTTTCCCAATAGCAGGTACAAGGTACATATTCATACTCAGTGTCTGCTTTCAGGCTCCTTAAAGAGCACTCCATAGATTAACAGTTTAATCCCTTCGCAAAATGCTATGCCGTATCCATACCTTATGTAGTGTATAGCTTGGGAAAAATGCCTTCTGAAGTGTATTTCCTTTGCCTTCCTCAGTTCGAATGTATATAGATTATATATCTAGCTTGCCTGGAGTTGTTATTTTATGAATTATATGAATTACTTTTTTGTTTAATTTCTTGCAGTTGATGAGCCGCGCATGAAGGGCAATAGATTTAAAAAGATAGTGCAGATTGGTAAGTGATGGTTTCGTTGTAATTTTAGCTATATTATGTATATACTTCTCCAGCTTTTACCTTTTTACTTCCCTTGATGTTTTACAATAAACTACTTAGTAGTCTTGTTTAGTGTTAATAAATTACAAATTGTCTTCAGTAGCTTGAGTGCCGTAGTGCCGTAGTTCAGACGTTTGACTGGTTGTTAAATAAGGAGTAAAACAGCTTAGCTATCTAACAGATAGATTGCAAGTCCTCGCATAAATACTGGTATACCACATTCACTTACTTTTAGATCCGAATTTTAGGACTTGAATGAAAAACAATACGCTAATAATCGTCTTATGACTTTGATGATAGAAACAAGCCGTACATAGCAATTTAATTCTTTTTTACAGTGTTCACTGCTTTGAGTATAAAAATCCACACATTTTTCTATTATATTTCACTTACCTTTCCTTTGCTGATTCCGTAATTGCTAGATTTAGTTCTTAGTGTGCTTCATAGGCTAATTTAGATGCTAGATGATGTTTTGAACGATTTGCTGCGTATTTCTATTTTTAACGTCAGTTCTTTTACATTTTTAATATGAATTTATTTATTTATGAATTCATCACATCAAATATTAAAAACACAGACAAAAGGAATAGTAAAGAGAAATATAGAAACGTTTGTGTGAACGGAAGATACAAGCCATAGAAGCGCTTACATATTCCGGATATAGTTCATTAAAAGTAGAAAATTAAAATAAAGGCTTAATTAATAAAATTATAGTAAGTAGCCTTTGTAAAAGTTTGAAGATAATCACAGAAATAGATAAATAAACTCACTAAGCAAAATCAGTATACAAGCAAATACATTTAAAACAATTAAAAGCAATATTTAAAAGATTTACGTATATCAGATTCACATAAGCCCTTTTAAAGGATATAGAGAACTAGCATTAACGATACTATGAGGAAGGTTGATCCACTTATTTACACATCTATTTTTAAAATGATAACGTTCTGCGTTATATCTAAAGGAGTTTATATTTACATTGCAGAACCATTGTTTCTGGTTTGACCAGATTTCAAAGCTAAAAATTCACTACACGGCAAGTCAACGAAATTGCTAATTATTTTGTAATATCTACAGTATATAGGTCAAATTTTAGTCTTCCTATTCAAGTGACTCAGCATTAAGTATCTCAAGTATATCAGAATAGCTGAGATAACTAGATCCTAAAAGGCTTTTGGTAAATTTCTTTTGAATAGATTCAATAAGATCAATGTCAGATTTACGATACGGAGACGATACATTAGAACAATATTCGATTATAGAACGAACAAAGACAGTTCATGCTTTAAAGAGTAGCATCTTATCGTTTGACTTACAGCAATTCAAAAAAATAGAAGATTTTTTCCTAGCTTTGTTACACACAATTTTGATGTGAGTGGGGAAGGAACGGTCATGAGAAAAAGTCAATTTACACTCTGCGTAATAAATGTACTAATTGAATCCTAACTGCTTATAGTGTTTTATGTATTTTTAATTTTGATTAGTTTAGATTTATTATTTACTAATAATTAACAACAACTGATCAGATAGAGGCTTGAATATCTCTCAGTGGAATCGAAAATATTAATTGCCTAAGTATTTAATAAGACTAACGACTGTCTAGAGAAAGCTATAGAAGTAAATTCATTATTAGGTTCTTGTTAATAATACTATTACTAATAATACTTACTATAATAATAATAATAATAATAATAGTATCTTTTTTCAAGGAAGAATTTTCTAATTAAGTAATTTATTCGGATATTCGGTTCATATCTTGTCAGAATAAGTAATAGCTTGTCTAATGAATAAGTTCATTTATTCGTCTACCACTAAGTGGCCTCACCATCGACTAATCGTATGATTTCGACTCACTTTTGTTGGTGAACCTTGTACACAATTAAAAATGGCTTCTGCTTTAAGGAAAAAATTACTTGTAATTGCAATTTGTAATTATAATGTTAATTGTAATTTGTCTATGTTGTAGTTTTTTTAATTTTTTCAGTTTATTGTAACAGTCTGATAAAATCATTTGACTGTTCTGAAAAGTTATAGTTCTTTAAATTACGAGTCTTAGCATTTGTTTTATATTTACTGTTAACAGTTAGAGTAGTAACTGATCATAAAAGTAAGTCAATAGAGTATAGGAAATATGGAAATTTTTGCTTTTTGATATTAACTTTTATACGTTAGAGTTGGCCTCGTGCTTACTAACTTCTTGTAATCTAATAGTAGCAGGCTTATAACCTTATAATCTATTTTGCATTAACATGGCGTTTACTTTTTTGCTTCTTTCTGTTTGCTTCTTAGCGTCCTTCAGTTTGTATCGACTAAAATATGTTTAGTTAGTTACTTCTGTTATGCTGATGATGAAGTTGACTTGGCTTGAATTACTTGTTCACTATATAAGCCATTATTATACATGTATAAGCCATTATTATCATACAGTATTAACTAAAGGCATAATGCAACAGTGGCAACTGGTTCTGGTATTAAGTGAATTTTATTTTTGGTTATTTAGCTATGTTCATAAATTAGAGACATTATGCTACGGTACCAGATGATTGCGTATTATTAATGGGTATGCTACTAATAATGCAGGGTTTATGTTTAGTGAACTCTGTATAGAGCAACTGTACTAATAATGCAGGGTTTATGTTTAGTGAACTCTGTATAGAGCAATTAGTCAGTTAAGTCGCTGTAAGCTCATACTTGACCTATTTCGATCTCTTTGTAACCTCAGACTTGACCTCTGTGTACCACTGTATAACCACGGACTTGATCACTGTGTAACCACGGACTTGACCACTGTATAACCACGGACTTGACCACTGTGTTACCACGGACTTGACCACTGTATAACCCCGGACTTGACCACTGTGTTACCACGGACTTGACCACTGTATAAGCACGGACTTGACCACTGTGTTACCACGGACTTGACCACTGTATAACCACGGACTTGACCACTGTGTAACCACGGACTTGACCACTGTGTAACCACGGACTTGACTGCTGTATAACCACGGACTTGACCACTGTATAACCACGGACTTGACCACTGTTTAACCACGGACTAAGCACTGTATAACCACGGATTTGACCACTGTGTAACCACGGACTTGACCACTGTGTAACCACGGACTAACCACTGTATAACCACGGACTTGACCACTGTGTAATCATGTTTGACATCTATGTAATTTAAAAAATGGCGTCCATTTAACTCGAAATTGATCTCTATGTAGCCTCTAACTTGGAGAGGAAGATATTGGTTGTTACCTTAGCAGCTTCTATACTTGACTATTCGGTGTTGCTTTAACGCTATCGTACTTAATAAATATGCTTTTGATTGATTAGTTGTTATAATTACATGTTGGTTATCGGTTGATTTATTGGTTGACTGACTGTCTGATTATTTATTTCTTAATTGATTGATTGATTGATTGCTCAGTATTGTTTCTTTCCTTGGATATAAACGACTTATATACTACAAAACAAAAAAGTAAACACGCATTATAGTGAATAATCAACTATGTTGATATCTATCACTTTAAAAACCACATGTTTAATCCGCTAGGCAATTTAGACCATTTTCCGTATAACCAGTCCAGTGAATGTCCGAGATTTTACTCTCAGATCAGAGCGGCCGGGATTCGAACCCACGAGGGTTCAATTCACCGCAGGATTTGTCATTTAAAACTTCATGACGTTACCCCTACGCTATTTAGACATTCTAAATATCGTATACAATCAATCAATCGATAAGAATTTAACGTCTAGTTCGGATCCTCGCCATAAGTTAATGTCAGGGACTTAATTATTGCACAGTTATAATTAACATAAACTGATACCATAGGAGCATGTTACGGTTTATTTTTCAAATGAATGTAAATAACTTTTACTACCTGAAGTTTAGATCGAGTGCTTTTGCGGCTCCTTTAGAGTTGAATGTAACAATTTTATCAAGATCGATTTAAGTATTTACCTCGAGATTTTTGTGAAACTTTGGTTTATTAAAGAATCCATAACGTTTGTATCACATTTTTCTAGCTTTCGTGATATTTAGTTCGCATTATCGTACTGGACTGAGAGCATTTAGAATCATTTTCATACATAGCTTTTTTTTATCAGCAAGAATCGATTGGTACTCATCTTAGTAGATTTACAAAGTCAAGATAAATTAATGTCAGTATTATCAGTGCTTATTATATTGTTACTTTTATCACCACCCTGGTTAAACTGGGATTTAAGGGAAGATGACGATGATGATTATATTTTATATATTTGTATATATATATTATATATATATATATATATATATATATATGTATATATATATATATTATATATATATATATATTATATTTTATATATTTTTTGTATGTTTTATATTAGATACTATATTAGTCATTGCTTATATATGATTTTAGATTCTGTTTTAGCTTAACGTCTTCTTTAGCAGAAAAAAGTTGAAATGAAATTTAGGTACTATAAAACATATATAAATTATTTAATTGACCGCTGGAGTTAGTATTATTTTATTGATATACGGTTTAAAATAGGCTTTGACTGACTGATTAAATGTTGATTTATTTATTTTTCTAGTAGCATTGAAATCCGGTAAATCTCAGACAGATGACGAAGGCCTGGAAGACAAAACTGCAGATGGTGATCGTACTACTGTTAGAGGTAAGCTGACTGTCATTACTCTGAATCTTTAATGTGTATTTTGTGTTTACTTACCCGTAAGTCCTCCCTGCAGTCATTAACTAGCGATACGCTTGGTTAGCTGTCCCTTCTTTTACGTTCAACGTTTTACCCGTGGTGTACTATGCATTACTAATTAACTTTTGAGGGAACAAACGTCTTTCATGTGTAACCAAAACAAAATAGTAACCAGATATCATCACGATCATCATCATCCTCCCTTAAATCCCAGTTTAACCAGGGTCGGTATACAAATAGACTGTCTCAAATCCTCTCAAATACTAACCTAATATAAAAACAGTAATTGATATTGTGATATTATGCCTGTAGGCGCCATGAGGGACAGACCGGATGTACTACCGGACACGACACCGCCGCAGACATTAACTAGCGGTTCTCACAACAGCCTGCACGATGTCTACAAACAAATACAACAACAACACGAGTACAATCTTCAGCAGCAACAACTGTATGTATTACTATCACTACAATAACTGAACACTGGTAATTACATGATGATGATATGATGATGATGATATGATGATGATGATGATGATGATGATGATGTATTGCTATTTGCTACCACTACAATAACTGATTACTGGTAATTATATGTATTACTACCACTACCATAGCTGATTGCTGGTAATTTTATGTGTTACTATCACTTCAGTAACTGATTACTCGAAATTATATGTATTTCTGTATCATCATGAACTAATGAGTTCTAGATATCATCATGAACTACTGTTGTGTGCTGCAGGTTGGGCACAATGAGCAGAGATGAGAGCCGCTCTGAGGAGCGCCTGTCACTACACAGCTACGCTCTCTCCACGCCCTCCCACACTGACTACACAGAGGGCGCCCCTAGCTACACGGCGTCCAGCCCCAGCGTCTCTAGCGATATACTGGGTATGTACTATGGTAAGAGTAGTGATAAGAGTAGTGATAAGAGTAGTGATAAGAGTAGTGATAAGAGTAGTGCTAAGAGTGGTGATAAGAGTAGTGATAAGAGTAGTGACTACACAGAGGGCGCCCTAGCTACACCGCCTCCAGCCCCAGCGTCTCTAGCGATATACTTGGCATATAATGTAATAGTAATGTTGATCTTTAAAAAAGCTGGTAAAGCTAATGTTAACGTCAATTTCCTCACTCGAAAGCGATGTCAGTGACGGGCGAGCCCAGGATTTGATCCCCGCACATACTGATCCGCTGTCGAATATCTTAGACGACATCGCCACTGGCTGTGGCCAGTGGCCATTATAAATGTACTAATACTAACAATCATCATCATCATTATCGTTATTTTTTACCCTGGGTGTAAAGAACGCGGGATATTTATAAAAGCGATGCAAGCAATATGTAGTGAATCGCCGCCCGGCTACTCGAGATCATCCAGCTGCTTAAAGTATTTGCTGGAGCAGACTACATTAAATCTTTGCATTGTTATAAGATAGCCTTCATCGATAGCCTTTGCCAATTTCATTATATTATTATAAATCTTCATAGATAGTCTTTGCCAAAGAAAATTTCATTAAATTATTATAAAACTATTTCATTTGTTTATGAAGCAGTCCGCGTTCTTTCTGTCTTGTTTTTCTCCCTTCACTCTTGCTTTATTTATTCAATGTTTTCTCCTTTATTGGTTTATTTTATAATTTATATTTTGTCTACTTTATTTGGTTTACTGCTTCTTAATCTTTACTGTGTTATTTGCGCAGGTACTCCTGCACATCAGCCCTATACGAGAGGCTACAATCTACAGACGCCGACGCCTCATAGAACAGATATCAGCGATATATTCACGCATCATCAGTCCACTGACCAGGACGATGGCAGTTCGTATTTTATATCAACACATTCCCCATCAGTTCAAACTTCTTCACATTCCTCTGCAGCGCATTCTATTCATTCAACAGGTGGCTCTAAAGTGACACCTTCTTCCATATCTGTGAGTAACTCTAATCTTGGCTTCCTTCTTACTTTATTGTAGCTGTAGTCTAACAAAAAGGTTGGCTAATTATTGTAAACATAGTGACATCCTGTGATCATGTTAAATTTGTTAGTTGGTTTATTTTGTGTGACCTACTCGTGTATATGTTGATTTGCTACAAAGATAAATAAATAAAAAAAATTTACTAGAGAGAAAAAGCCAACAAAGAAACGGCTGAACGTTGCTACTATTTCGTAGTTGGCTTCTTGTTAGAGTTTATATGTATATTTGTCTTTATTCGCGAAAACCAATTGACTAGCTTACTCACGCGAAATAAAAATCTTTCGTTCCAATTTCTAAAACTAGCACACTCTGGTGTATGAGAACGCTACTGTACAATCTTGTGTGTATATATATATATATATATATATATATACATACATACATACATACACACGTATATTATAGAGCTCAACTCTAGCCAATGTGTTGCTAAGACTTGTTCTACATGCGCTTTCTTGCTGCTTATCTTAAGTTCTTAACTCAAGCTCGCACTGTGGTAGTAAGAAATGAGCTGCTGGCCGCTGTGGTCCAAGTGCTTGTGCTAAAAATACAATAATATTAACGTATAGTTAGTTTATTACTCTACTATTGGGCTATTTTATATCTGCTAAGTTGGGGTATTTGTATAGCTTTTTAATAGTTTAGATTATTTTACTTTAAACTTTATTGATTTCAACTCAAAGTGTAGCGTGAAGTAATAAACTTAAACATATTCTTCAATGGCTCTGTGATATATATTGCATAAAATGTTGCACGGTGCTTTGCAATGCACTCTCCATATTATGACATGTGTGCCTTATTTAACCTGACATCTTAAAATTTTGAAATTTAGGCTATAATGAAATCTTTAATCCAGAATGCATTAGCCCAAATAAATTGATTTTGTTGCATAGTGTACATTGATTGGCTTTTTGCCTTTGATTTCAATGGTATGTGGTCTTAGAATGTTTACATGAAATTTCTTAGTCTACAAATCTTTATATTGATTCAGTTTGCTTTGCTTTTAGTTACTGTAGCTTAATAAAGCCGGTCTACTTTATAATCAATTTATGAATTATATTTTTGTTTTGAATATTATGATTCAGAATTATTTGTTTCGATTATCTTTGCCATCGTAACGGGCTATATAGGTACCAATATCATTTTGTTATCAGCTGTTGTTACCAATATCAAAATTTTATCATCTCACTTTACTGATATTAACATGTTCTATGCTGTAGTTACCGTTATCAATATGTTATTAGTTGTCGGTACCGATAGCAATATGTTATAAGCTCTCAGTTATGTTGGATAGTTGTGATAATGCTGAATTGGGTGATTCCTTTTTCTTTAAGTTGTCATATATTAATTGTTGTCCCCAAATAGTTCAGTTTAATCAAATTCAGATATGAGCAAAACTTCATATCTCTCTTTCCAATATGTGAGGAACTCCTTCTATCTGTCTTTCCACAATGTGAAGAACTGCATTCCATCTTTTTATCCATTATGGTAAGTCATGTTGGAGTCGAACTCTTCTAACGTCATGAAATTTGGTATGTAAAATTATGAATATGTAATTTATTGCAGGAAATTAGTAGCATCTAGAGTGTTTGTGTGTCGAGTCGAAATTATTTGGCGGATGAGGTATATTAATATTGAAATGTGTTGCAATCATATGACAGCAAAAGGTTTACGGTTGCACTCTAACTGTTGATGTTAATGCAGAAATAAAGATCAGCTATTGCTTTAAGATATTATTGCAAAGTTTCTGTTGCACAGTTTCTATTGCTTATATTTACTTGAAGATGAAGATTATTTAGTGCTAATTATTATATTCTGAAAATATTAAAAACTAATTGTGAGTCTTAAAATCACGACCCTATCTAAATTGAGGTTCAAGAAAGATGATAATGATGTGAATCTTAAAATACTTTACATCATCTTCGAATGAAGAAACGTACTTTTTTTTAAATTATGTTGTTTCTCAAGGCTGTATAAGAAGAGATCTTGATGTTGCATTAATACTAAAACTTACTTCAGTAGTAAACACTTTTAAGGCCGTTGCTGGCAATTATTTTGCACAGTAGTAGGTGAACCTGCACTTATTTGATTATGGAAATTTTCTATTTCGTTAATGCTCGTTAAGCGGCATAACTGTTTAAAATTAGATATTAGCGTATTAAATTTTGAATTTTCGAATGATCTTTCTAGAAGATTGCCGTTTACCATAACACTGTGTTGACTCACTCTGTTTTTAGAAACAGTCGACGGTGTAGCACTGCAGTATGAGCACTACTATAATCTCTGGTTAATAAACTATTTGATGTTCCTTTTACTTATTGCTGCTTTTAGCTCGGACTCGGCGCTTCAATACATCGAGCTTTTTAATCTTGTATTGCTGTTTTACTGGATCTCATAGTACCACTATTTTATATGCGCTTCTACAATTACTAGTGGTATTACTGATATGAAGTAGTACGTTATTACATTATAGTTCTATAGTATTTTATCATCCCATCCTCTAGTAGCTGACAGAATGTGGTTAATCACTTATTGTAACTTCGATTGCTTCGATTGCTTCGACAATGCTTCGATTAGAGTGCATAGTTTTGACCTGTTGTTTAGCAGATTAAGTAAGGCCTATAGTTTTGCAATACAATCAAAGTATTTTTGTCTAATTAAATGAGATGTATTTTTAGTCATACGCTATCCTTATATAATTATCATGAGATGCTGTGAGGTTATCATACCTCTCACACGCTACAGGGTTATTTTATAATATCTCTACGTTATAAGTTTATAATATAATTATATGTCTATTATTAATAATTATTATCTATAATATTACTATTATTATCTATAATATTACTATTATTATCTATAATATTACTATTATTATCTATAATATTACTATTATTATCTATATTATTATATGTCTCGTTATATGTCTATAATTTAAGTCGTTATGAGTTTATCTTAGGGCCCTATATCCTACGTTATGGAAGCAGAACATTGCAGAAACAAGTTACTTATCAGTGAGATGCAGCTTCAGTGCTGGTAGTCCTGTGGCTCATTGGTTTAGTGCCCACCCTGCATTCCTCTGAGGCTGGGTTTAAATCTCAGTCCTCCTGTCACCTAGCTCACTAATGAGCTTCGACACGGTCGTCAAATACGACTACTGCTATTTGGTGACTTTAGTATGTCAGCTTTAAGGCATTGATTTCATAATGGCGAAGTCCGTAAGATACTCAACTGTGGATCGTTATGTGCGGGGTTCAAATCCTGGGCTCGCCCGTCACTGTCATCGCTTTCGAGCGAGGAAACTGACGTTAACCTTAGCTTTATCAGCTTTACCTTTTAATATAATTCTCTTTTACTAACAATTAACTCTGGTGTCGAAATTATTTTTATTCCGCATAACTTATTAGACTTATTTTTAGTATTTTGCATGATTTACGAAATATTCTACTCATCTCGGGTTTTAATATCCTTTCTTTAAGGGTCTGTACGTTAATTAATTAATTAGTTCCTAATCGACTCTGATCACCGGTGCTCGATGTTGAGCTATAACGGAAGCGATTGCTGTTGTTACTACAGTAGATTTTCGTAAGTATACTAATGCTTTTTTACATGCTCGATATTACCATTTGATTGTACCTAAGTTTGACATCCTCTCTGTTCACTCAGATATCCACGACTTAGAGGTTTTTAATTAAATAACAATTTCTAGTAGATAGGTGGATACTCTATAGGCGTAGATTTATTTTATTCTATCGTCGCAACCCTATTGATTCGGCTAATAAAGAACCCGTTGGATGGTCGAATTAATATGTACGATGATCATGCCTGAGGTCATCGGTTCAGTTCCCAGCCTGATAGTATCCTTATTTAGAATTTTAAAAATTCGCCTATGTTTGTGTAGTTGTCCAAGTTAAATTGATCTGTAACATTTCTGTTCTGCTCTGTTTCTGCTGGTTTCCGTTCACTTGTTTTGCTGTATTCCATTTTGAAATGTTTTCAATTAAATTACTAATAATAAAGATAATTTTTATAAGTTAAAAGTATTAAGTTCATGAAAAGTTTCTAAACTAATAAAAATTTCTAAGGAATGAAAGTAAAAACCAAATAAGGAACTTTTATGCAACATTTAATATGGATTAAGAAACTATTCGGCTGTGATAAGAGAAACTTTAGAGCTTACATAAACGCACAATCGTCGTGTAGAGTAAAATAGGAAACATTACGAACTAAACAAAACAAGTGAATAGAAACCAGCAGGAGTACCGCAAAACATGTCATTAACATTTTATTTGTTACTCTATTCTTCAATATTTCTACATGACATTGGCGAAGCCTTAAATTTATGTCAGTGCCTCCTTTTGATTTCATATTGATATTATTAGTGCTTTTCAAATGATAATTTTAAGGTCAGTAAATTAGAAAGCAAAGTTCATCATGCTGTTTAGGTTCGTCGTGTATTTTAGATTTCTTAGAGCCTTTAGTTCGAAACGAATTATTAAGCCTTTTGGATTTATAGATAGCTTAGTAGCTTAGGATTGTCTGATTTCAGTAAATTAAATAGATGTAATTACCGTTGATAGGTTTTAATAGTTGCTGTGACTGCTCGTTGTTAACATTTAAAATGCAGGCAAGGATTCAATAGATAAAGCTGCCTTGTTTTTCACCTTTTTCATCATCACCACCAACACAATTATCATCATTATTTTTATCATAGTCGTCGATATCGTCAGATTCATCATCATCATCATCATCATTACTATGACCTAGAGTGGAAATAAAACCCACACGTGAAATTAGATAATAAATTGAAATAGGGCTTTGCCATTTATAAACAAATCGCTGTGTTTTTATTACGCCGAGTCAAATGAAGCAGACACTTTTGAAGATAGCGAGATACAGCATGTGAGGCTAAACATGTTCAGCAGACTCGATGTGATATCATTGCTCCTGGTTTATTTAGTGTGCTTAGCGTGCTACAGGAATGAATGCAGATGTAAACGTGTACCGTGCGCACATTACAAATGTACGCATTATTTTAAGTGTTTTGAATTTTGGCTGTACATGAGAGAGAGGGAGAAAAAGAGAGAGAGAGAGCTAGGAGAAAGAGAGAGAAAGAGAGAGAGAGCTAGAAGAAAGAGAGAGCTAGGAGAAAGAGAGAGAGAGAGAGAGAGCTAGGAGAAAGAGAGAGAGAGAGAGCTAGGAGAAAGAGAGATAGAGACAAGAGAGAGAGAGATAGAGATTGCACAACTTGTTTGCAGTGTGCAATCTCTTTGTACATTTTGCAGTCTGTATGCTCATTATCATTGTTTGTACATGTTAATGTGCAAGCTCTACACATTACCATGTGCCTCCAGATGTAAATATTTAAAATGAATTATACCGCCGTTGACTTAATTAATTACTGGAGCAATTGATTTCTAGCTTTCTGAAGCAACATACAGAGCTTGTTCGTTAACTGTTTATTTTCAAGAAACACGAAGAAATAAATAATGATTATATTGTTTTATTGTAGACGAGATTATGAGCAGTTTCCAAGGAAAAGCCTGCGAGGATTGCTGGTTCTGAAAGAAGATAGGAAGATGAAGGAAGAAATGCTACATTAGACAAGATCTCTACTGGAACTAGCCAGTAAGGAAAGAATTGCTACATTAGACAGGATCTCTGCTGGGAATAGCCTGCATGGAAAGAAATTTGTTTTCATTTCCTATTCTCACTACCATCCGCAATGAGATCGTTTTAAAGCCTTTGCAATGCACCACATGCTGGGTATAGCGATTAAACTTCGTCTACATGTTATGCATTGTTAAAATTTAATTGCCCATGGTATATCTGTTCTTAGACACAAATATATTCCAGTGGTTCACTGTGAATGTTGTAAGAGGAGACTAAGCTAGACCTTAGGAAGGCAATTCAAAACTGCATCAGAAGCCATTTCATTTCCTAGTCCATTAGTTACATTGAAGTCTGGTAAAGGCTTTGGTTGTGAGTCAATGGAACTTGTTGGAGGAAGCTGCTCTCTGTAGCAGGAAAATATGTATTGAACACTTCATTTAGCAAAGTTACTCTAGAGAGAGAGAGAGAGAGAGAGAGAGAGAGAGAGAGAGATATTGTAATTTGAGTCTTGAGAATTATGAAATAACAGAATAATATCTGCTCTGTCGATTTATCTATTAAGAATTATTATTACTATTTTTGACTAATCTATCTTGTGATGGATTTTTATTACTAGCCGAATTCTGAACTTCGTTTAAATTTAATTAATTTTGAATGTCGCAACTGTAGAAATACTGAACAGTTATAGAGAGCTGGTAAAGCTAAGGTTAACGTCAGTTTCCTCACTCGAAAGCGATGTCAGTGACGGGCGAGCCCAGGATTTAAACCCGCATCAACTGATCCGCGGTCGAGTATCTTACCGACTTCGCCACTGGCTCCAGCCAGTAGAGAGTAGCCTCATCTGGCTTGATTTTTAAAAATTGTTGTTTAATTTAAATTTCACTGTCTCAGTCTATCATATCTTGCTAAAATATTCTAAGTATGACTTCAAGAATGTATATCACAACTATGTCTTTTGTATTTTCGACGATAAGTTATTTTACTGAGTCATACGCTAGATAAATTAACACGTTATTCAGTTAATAAAAATCTAATATCGATCTCCGCAGACAGATTGACAGAAGTAAAAAAAGTAGAAATTTCCTGAAAACGGATGCCTAAAATAGCTAGGTAGCCTAAAGGATAGGATATCTGTTGTGCTCTCTTTGCCAGCATGCGTGTATTTACCGAGAAGCTTCTTGAGTAAGTTCTGTTGTCTAAATGTGTACAATGAATGTGCTAAACTTTTCTGGTGTTTCCTTCACCTTGTGCTCCTACCAATATTAGTAGTTAATTGTGATAGAACGCGACTTTTAAGGAAGCACGTTTCGATTTATGATTTAAGCCTATGCGTATGCCAAGATTAAGTATAGATATAAGTATTTACCTACTGTGCTAAAATGTTCTAAAATGTTCTATTTCTCATATATTGATAATAGTGGTACAAATATTATGAATTATTTGATTATAATTACGTTAATATTTGTTAATAAATATATTGTATACTGTTCACAATTTTAATGTCTGAAGACTAATTAATAATTTATTTGATACTAAACGACAAGTAAGAACGGTAACAAATGTTATATTAATTTTACTGATTCAATTGCTAAACACCATTGTTATTTAGTTCACTTATATGTATATAGTCGACATTCATTCGTTTTCTGTTGCCAATTTCATAACATTGTTAATAAATTAGCACAAATATATATATATATATATATATATATATATATATATATATATGTTTCTCTTTGAAGTTGTACTTGCAATTGGTTGATCTTTAGTTTTCAATTTGCATTTACTTCATGGAAGAATCTTGAAAGTATTGACTGTGAAGCCAAAGTCTCTGCATTGGTGACTCAAATAGAGGTACAGAACATTTTCTATAACTAAAAGCACCGTTCCTATGAGATTAGAGTTTAGAATTCCATGGCGGTTCAGTTGTTTTGTCATTGCAGTGAAAAATGACTGTCGATTTTTGTAAACATGGTGTCGGACATCAGTGAAGAAACACTTTTATGAAAAATGTGCGTAATAAAATACTATTTTACCTCGTCGTTTGTTTCTGCAGTTGTTTGTGGTTGCTCCGTATAAAATTGAAGACATGGTCCAACTTTATTGTGCTCTGTGCCACTGTTCTAACCAGATGTCATCTTATCCCAGGCTGGAGAGCATTCATCTTATTCTTCTCTCCAGTATCCCTTTTTAAGCAGAGTTTAACTTCGTTTCCTAACTCAAAGGACACAAATAACTGAGTGAGAATCGGATTTGAATTCCGAGCCTACTGATCCGCATTCGAAAACCTAACCAATCACCGTTGTCTCGGCCGCTATATTGTATGATAACGTGTATATTGTATATCTGTGGCAGGTATTTCTTATTTTTGTCAGTACATTAGCAAACTCTTTGAAGAGGGCCCTATAGGTGCTACTGAAACTACACTGTATATCTTTATCAGAATTCATTTTATCTGTATAAGTTTATATCTGTATCATTGTATGTGTAATGTGTTGATGTTAGCCAAGTCTAGTATGGGGATGTTGACAGCTATTAACCTATTCACAATAAGATCCCTAGGTCTGACTATTTTAAACAGTTGTACGCCTATCTGTGAAATCTGATGTATGATGGAACTTGTAACAAAATCTGCATATATCGACTGATTGCAATTTCGTGTGACAATGGACGCTAAAGCGGCGTTTACATAATCGTTTACATAGTAGTTTTTTCCGTAATCGTTAAAGTAGCGTTTTCATAATACCGGATCGATATACGTTGACTCCGCTGTTTTATGCGATGAAACTTCCTTCTACTTTGAACTGAATTGTTTCTATGTCATAGCATATCAGTTGAACGATTATTAAACGTATTAGGTCCAATTTCTTAATATATAAAACAATTGTTGTTAGCGGAGTATGACAATGTGTAGTTGTTCCCAAAATTAAGTAGATCTTGTTACATCGTCCATCAGTGCTGTACTTATACATAATTACCGCACTGATTATACATTATACATAATTAGTGCAGTAATTATACGTAAATACCTCACTGATTGTACATTTTATACATAATTAGTGCAGTAATTATACTTAAATACCTCACTGATTATACATTATACATAATTAGTGCGGTAGTTGTACGTAAATTACTAATTGTCCTCATTCTTAGTCTGTCCTCAACAAGTTGAAAACCTACCTCTTTCCACCGCAAAACGGCTTTAATTGATTTTTGTTACGGATATCTGACTTCCGCTATTTAGATCTCAATTTCTGGTGGGTCTATGCAGCCTACTGTATATGACTGGGTCTGTGCAGTCTGTCTGACTTAATCTGGGAGGTCTGTATGACTGGGTCTGTGCAGTCTATATGACTGGGTCTGTGCAGTCTATATGACTGGGTGTTGAGCCTCTGTTGTCTTAATATCTTAATAGAACGACCCTGAAGTGAAATGAGCTCTCGTAGGTTCAATTCATGGTCTAGCTGCGAGAGAGTCAAATCTTTATGACGTCCCTGACGTCATCCTTATATAAGAAAATGGACGTCAAACCTATATTATTATTATTATTATTATTATTATTATCTCAGACATTTAAATAAATGATAAACGAATAATTGACTATTCTGTCGAGCGGTTTATACATGTAGTAAAAGGTGATAGATATTATCATGATTCTTCACTATAATTTATTTAATTTGCAAATACTGATGGGATCTGTCGAATTGAAAGCGCCCTAAGCTGTATATTTCTCCTGGAACTATCCTGAGAGCGCCTTTGGGCGACGAGCTGGACTTCAAATCTAGATTAATTGCTACGTAAATTATTTTGACTTATTTTTTATTTACTAAATAATCGTTAAATAGGTCATATATACAGCCTCTGTTTTAGTTAAATATTCCTCAACTGTTAGGCTTAATATATTTGCCCGTGTATGTGATATAACCATTTTACATTTTATGGAGCAACGTGTAATTAATTGTTAATTAACTTGAATTGTTTAATATTTAATTGAATGTGATTAAAGTCGCAAGGTATGAATGATTAAAGTATTTCTTAATATTGAATGTATGTATCTTTAGGAGATTGTCTATATATACTGTATGTACATATGTATACAATATGTATACAAAATAATACTTATGCAAAAACAGCAACTATGAAAGGAAACTGTGTAACACATGCGGTATGTCATGTGTATAACTGTACGGAATAAATAAATTTGAAAAAAGTATTTATGCATAAATATGTGTATGTCTGTGTTTATGTATGTATGCGTTTATCTATCTATCTAGATGTCTATCTATCTATCTATCTGTCTATCTATCTATCTATCTCTCTCTCTATCTATCTATCTATCTATCTATCTATCTGTCTGTCTGTCTGTCTGTCTGTCTGTCTGTCTGTCTGTCTGTCTGTCTGTCTGTCTGTCTATCTATCTATCTATCTATCTATCTATCTATCTATCTATCTATCTATCTATACATACATATGTACATATATATATATACATGTATATATATATATACATATATATATATATATATATACTGTATATATATATACACAATATATATATATATATATATATATATATATATATATATATATATATATATACACACACAATACACACGTATATCATATTTTATATATATATATATATATATATATATATATATATATATACCTGTACGTGTGTATATAGGCCTATATACCAATTTTCCCTACAATCAACTAAAAAGCTAATGTTAACGTTGGTTTCCTCACTGGAAAGCGATGTCAATGACGGGCGAGCCCAGGATTTGAACCCCGCACATACTGATCCGCGGTCGAGTATCTTTTCGTAAGAGTTTTATTATATTTCGTAAAATGGTTGCGTTTATTAACAGTTCGTTTAACCGGTTAAACTATGTTTTGGTACTTATTTACGTATTGAAATTGCAAAATTCCATGATAAATTAGTATGACATTTACATTTTAAGTCAAGGGTTCGAACCTCAAGATCTTTGAAAATTTTAGCATATCCTCCTGAGTCCTACGGATTGGGTAAGTCGGATGCCCAGTCCAGGATAATTCATATGATCATTTATTGTTTTGCTATCAACGGGTTCTTCAAGCACTCTTATTTCTTTTGCGTGAGTAACGTTCACCACTGTGCAGTCGTTGCCTAACTGCATTATGTTGTAAATATCTTTATTTCTGAAAATCATATCTTTTTGTATTTATACTGTGCGAGAAGATTTTATTTTAGAGATTTATTTATAAACGGCTATTGTTGTTGTTGAGCAGTTTTTTTGTTTTCTTAATATTAAAATACAAAGCCTTTTACTTCCGTTTTCATATCACAATGGATACTGTATAAGACGGTCCTGCCGGGATTCGAACTGACGACGTCTTACTTCTCAGCCTACAGAGTATAGAAATATATCTCGAACTCGCTATGTGATTGCTCTGAAGATTTGCAGACCACTGAGACCAGATAACACGGAATCTATTGCCGCACGATCAATGCTCCTTTTTAGAATATACAAGTAGACTACATGATAACAACAATTACAGTGCTATAGTCATCATTGACAACATCGAGCACTATTGAGACAAAATCAAGCCGGCGAGCAAATAGAAGATCCAAAAAGAATGCTGTGTCATTAAGGTGCTGCTTATGTATTATTGATATTTTAAACATAACTACACACTGGATGACCCGGAAAGCACAGGATGCTTGTTTAAAACTCTTACTGTTTGATTAAGACCCATTTACATTGATATTATTATTATTAGTATTATTTATTATTATTTAATATTTACGCTCTAGTTTTTAACTAAAAGTTCACAAATGAACAATTTAGAAAAATACAGTAAAGCTATAGATAATTATCCGTGAGAAATTCACTGAAAAAGAATAATAATAGTTTCTATATCGAATTCTTAACTGAAAGTTAGCAAGTCAAATGAGTTACCTCCAAAGCTACCTTTTGAGTTAGCTCATCCATCATAGCAACAATATTCAATCTCACCAGATCGAGTCTTTGGAATCAGGGATACGCCGTATAAGCGAGTTTAATGATTAGGCTAAATAAATTGATCCCAGAGACCAAAACGTATTGCAGTACCTTGTACTATATAGTAATTAACTTTAGCCATTTAATTACTTAAAATTCTAAAACAATGCTTTGAAGTGTCAGCCATATATAAATCCCATAGATATACATGTAGAATAAGCGATTCTTTATTTTATGCATGGCTTGGCCTATCTACATTTAAATGAAGCTATCTTAATTATTAAACTTTCATACATGTCAAAATATCAAAACTTAAATATAATTAAATTCTAAGTAATTTTGATAAAGCTGTTTTAGAGCACTTTTGTCTTTATAAAAAATATATTTGTGATATTATTATTTGAATAATAATAATAATAATAACAACAATTAGAGTGCTACAGTCATCAATGACAGCATCGAGCACTATATATTAATATATCGCATATTGTATTAACATTCAAAATGTAAAAATTTCAGAAACAGTTGCACATATGCCTATTCACAAATGAAAGCAATGAAAATGCAAGTAATTAGAATATTTCACATTCCTGCAATTTGCACCCATAAAATATGGACTCAATTATTCTACTTGTGGTTACTCAACCAGTATAATTTAGTTAAAGATGACTGAAATCTAGTTGCAGCTTTGGACATATCTATGGTGTTTTGTAAACTGATGTGTTTCAGCTTCAGCAGCTGATAATTTAACTAATGTTTCTCTCATATTTTGCTTATTCCACTCTTTGACAATTTTGAGCTGATTAATCGTAACTCTAGCACTTTCTGATGCTGCAATCTTAATAATTCTTCTGAGATATTTAATAACCTGCGCGCAGTATATGGACCATGGAGCCAGTAGTTGATTTTCGACTTCTACTCTTATTTGTAATTTTTAATTTGTTATGTTTTCAATCTTTCGGATACACCGGATCGCCTACCGGAGCCAGAAGGCGTTTTGAATATAAGCTGAGTTTTAAGGGACCGCATTTGATACAGAAAGATGGAACCATACCATTCTGGGAGCATATCGGGCGTAAGTTTCTCACCCATGCAGTTTCTTTCCATATGTTTGCACCGGGTTTTGATTTTTCACTGAAAGTGATATTTTTATTAGGAATTTTGTGTTTACTGTAACTAAATAGGTTAAGATGTCATCGTGGTTGATTTTCTTTCTATTTGGCTACTATTAGGCTATTTAAAGAAGAAACTTCAAAATTGATAGGTGGGATGCATGGATAGCACAATCTATATATGGCATGAAGCATGATTAACATGAGCCTTATATGAAATAATAAGTAGTACACTTTTTTATAATTTATGAGTTAATATAATTAAGAAATCGTACTAATAGAAAAAATGTTTGGAATATTTTTTATAAAGGCAATATCTAACAGTTGAATAATTATTCTCTAAAAACATTCTGTACATAGAACTCTGAGTGGTGGACTATTGGAATGCATTTTGCTGTCACTAGATGGCCTAGACATAGTTCTTCTCATGATCTTGAATCAAGCAACCACACTGTAGACGTTTTTAAATACTTCATCTTACTCAATTTTTGAAACAGCAAATCACGAGGCAAAGTTCCTTGATTTAACTGCTCGTACTTCTGAATGATAGAAATAGAGAGAGAGAGAGTAGAGAGAGAGAGAGAGAGAGAGAGTGGAAAATTTATACAGAATATATAGTTTTTGAATCATGTTTGATTGCTTTAGATGCAATTGCCAGTGAAGATTCCGTTCGAATCACTCCTTCTCTAAAGAGTAAAAAAGGTAAAGTTTTTGTTTTACTTTAACTAAAAAGAAAATACTTCATAATTCTAATGAATTCAATGAGTTACCCTGTTTTGAATTGCTAAAATATTAGATATACCTTTAATTTAGTTATTTTGTGCTTTAATAATATTGAGTTTCTTGAACTTACTATTTGAAAATTGCAAATGCATGGATCACTACATCAATCTATAAGCAACAGATACTGGATGTCTTTATGGAAAATATAAAATAATGCTCCCAAACTTCCCATATCCTATTTTTATTCACCATTCTCTTTTCCTCAAAAGCTTTACTCAATATAAAATCAACTAGCAGGAAAAGATGAAAAAATTTACACTTTTCTAACTCATGGCACAGTATTAAACAAATCATTGAATGCGGTTTGTGTTCTGATATTGCATGATGAGTTTTCATAGAATAGTTTAAATAAGTCTGCATACTTGAATGAGATTTAATAGGCCTTGATCATTTTCCTTAAAAAGTTAGTTTATAGTCATGAATCAAGAAACTGATCTCATCATAAGAACTCTGCCACTATT
Source organism: Enchytraeus crypticus (assembly GCA_905160935.1). Classification (NCBI taxonomy): domain Eukaryota; kingdom Metazoa; phylum Annelida; class Clitellata; order Enchytraeida; family Enchytraeidae; genus Enchytraeus; species Enchytraeus crypticus. Next base: position 735,980 of record CAJHZI010000720.1, on the reverse strand, counting down.
ACGCCTTATTTATTTATTTATATATTTTTATTTATTTGGTAGTTTAATTCAGGTATCCAACTTTAGAAAGGGCATTTGTTGGTGAGTGCCTAGGTTCCTGAAATTGCTACTAAATTTTCAAATCATCACCCTAGTTAACTGAGATTCAAGGTAAGATGGTGATGATGATAATGATGATGATTTAGTTTAATTCGGCATAATAACCCACACTTTACTAATATACATGTACATCTAGTACATATTGGATTCTTTAGCTTTGAATCAATATATAGTATCTGAAGCATTTTCTAATTGTCTTTCTCAGCCTGTGCTTTATCGCCTTTGATGTTTGTGACACCTGCTATCCTTATCTACAGTATTCTGTACCCATCTAGGTATCCTAACTGCTTAACACCTCTAATCTGAGTTGAGTAAATATTAAAGACTTGATGATTGGAGAATGTTGGAACTTAAGTCCTAGATATCTAAATATGATATAATAGTACTAGATATTGTCATGGATAAAAGAACTTTTGAAGTTTTTCTGTTACGCAGGAGCTGTATGGAGTAAGGAGTTAAGTTCACACGAGCATTGGGAGGTGGAGGTTTTGTTCAGAGTCAGTGGTAGAGGACGATTAGGTGCCGATGGTTTGGTGAGTTATTTATTTAATTACTAAAAAAGATATCATTATGATTAATGTATAATAGATGATAATAGATCAAGCGTAAGATTTTAGGAAGTATTTTTAGTAGGACACAGCACTTCACTACCCGTTTAGTTGTCCTTAGAGAGCTAAAAGACGTATATACTCTATAGGTTTCTTTAGTTGTGTTGGCCTATTAGTTCTGAACCGGGTATGAGAAGGATTATGGCACGTTGAGTACAGTTATGATTCAAAGAAGAGACTGCAATATTTTGAGTAATTAAAAATGATATCTTTAAGAATAGAAAATCTTATGTCCAACCTGCACTGAATTGGTCGATTATATTCAATAGCTGCCTACTACCCAGTGAGTTTTTGCAGATAAAAGATTTATGTTTCCCAAGTATTTATCAATGTCAATTTATACCAATAATAGGATATCTAATATATTAAACCAAGTTTAAATATAAACTTAAAGTTGGACTGATTGGAAACAATTTATGAGATGTCATTTTGTATACATGTGCCCTATATATTTAAATATATATATAGTATATAGTTTTTGATTAAAATTTTGAGTTTAAAAAGTCTCGGCTTTGGCTGTGAATGGCCAGTCACTGATTCTGCAGTTAAGGATTCAGACCATGAGTTAGAAGTCTCACATTCACTTTATAATATAAAGTATTTATACATTTAAAGATGAGAGTTTCTGCTAATATTTTATTTAATGCGTACTAGATTATTTAAAGCGTACTGGATTAGATGCTCACTGTGTGATGCTTTTCTTACTTGTAATCATTTCTATTGCATCTGTTGCGAGTTTTAAGTCATAAATTCTGAATGATTGGTTAAATGTATGATGTGTCAAATAACTGCAGATAGAGCACAACGTGGACTGTGGTCTTAACTGTTATTTTAATTAGCTTACACTCTTTTAATATCTTTCAGCTGTGAACTTGAAGATAAATGATCTAGATAGGTTTTTTAAACCTCTTTGACGGCCTAGTGTGTGTGCATATTTGAGTGTATTTTAAAGAAAAACCATAGTTCTCTCTCTCTGATCTTAGTTTTTTAAAATATTTTTCAGGCAATTTGGTATACGGATACTAGAGCCATTGAGGGACCAGTGTTTGGGAGCAAGGATCACTGGAAGGGGCTCAGTGTCATCCTGGACTCTTTTGATAATGACAACTTTAAGAATAATCCATGGATTATGGCAATGATCAATGATGGTACCAAGTCCTACCAGCATGATAGGTGTGTACACTTGATTAATATTTACGATTAATATCTGCATTAGTAGGCCAACTTTTGGTACTTATGAGAGTTGTTAGGTGTGTTATATAACAAAGTGTTGAGAATTTTTGAGTAAAATTGGTTTTAATATAGGCTTTCATTCTAGAAGTTTGCCGTGCAAAGAATGAACTAATTGATAATAAATCTGTTCATAACATTACTCCTATGACATAATTAAAGTAGGTTTTGAATGACGTGACAATAATACAGAATACAATTAGGATTCAACGTCCAGTTCCTCGCCTGAGTTGATGTCAGAAACGACCATTGTGTCAATCATGTTACACAAGCATTAATATATCTGGAATTAATTTTGTGGGCAACTCTCCCTCAACTACTTCAGCAGTCACATTATTTTATTAATTTATGTAGTACTAGTCCATGAAATTAGCATATCAAGAAACGTGATATGCTAGAAATGGAGGAAAGAAGAAAAGTTAACACTGTTGACAAATTTATATTGTCAGTGATAATAGTAAAGCTTTTGATGCTGTCAATCTGTTTGATTATTTCGACATTAATCGTCTGACACTACTGTCAATTGCTTTGAAGCATTTTAAAGCTTTAATGTGAAAGACATCCCTTAGATAACTTTCACCATTGGTTTACTTCTTGACTAATATCATCACTCTGACGCCTAGTAGTAGTATGCAGAACTTATCTAAGAACTATTTTCAAATGCAGCAACTATTTTCGGTATATTTAAAATGTACATTTAAATAATAAAAAGATGTGCTAACAATCTTATGTGATTAAAAGTATAAGAATAGTACTTGAAAATATAAATCTATATTGTAATATTTTCCTCTAAAAGGTACAGTGGATGTTAGATTTTTACATTATTTAAAAGCATAATATAATAAGCAGTTTTTTTACAACATCTAAAACAATACTGGAATAATCACTGTTGTAAATCAATAATGTTTGTAATAATCATTGCACTGATTGCATTATTTTGCTGTTTACAGTGATGGGGGTAATCAGCAGTTGGGAGGATGTCTGAGAGATTTTAGAAACAAACCATTTCCAGTCCGCGTTAAAATTGAATACTTCAAGAAGGCTCTGACGGTTGATATATTTCTGGATTGATTGATGAATTTATATTGACTTATTTAGGAATATTTTGGTTCCATAAATTTAATTTTAGTTAATATATAATGAACCAAATTAATTGCTTTTACAGGCAACTCAGTTTTTTAATAACTGAGGTGGCTTTTTGAAATGTCTGTTCGATCCATATAAATTGGTTGAGTATTGTTTGAATGCACAGAAACTAGCCGATTAATTTCTTTTGAATTACTAGTATTGGAAATTGTACATTTTATATGTTACGGAATTATCAGTGTTGCATGGGTTCTTGTTAATTTTAAACTCAAATTTTGTTAATTCATGAAACGTTTTATGAAACATTATTTCTGTTTTTAAGCTAATTTTAATCTTAAATGTGATTGCTAAGTACTGTATTTCTTCGCCATCATACTCTGAAGTGAGAGCGAATTGTGTAAGGGAAGGTAGGTTAACTCAAGTTTTATAAACTTACACTAGTATTATAAGTATTATAGTTACTACTGAATGGTAATATAAATATTTTATTTTATAAAAAATTTTGCTGAATATTTTTAGTTATGTATAGTCGTCATTAAATTGCCGTTTAACTTTTTGAAAGGATATTTGAAATATTTATTTTAGTGTGTACTATGTAATCATTGTGCTTTATTTCAGGTTTTGATTAACAATGGCCTGACTAACGATAAAGATGCCTATGACTTGTGTTTGAGGGCAGAGGGCGTTGAACTTCCTGCTAAAGGCTACTTCGGTGTCTCTGCTGCAACGGGTGATTTAGCAGGTAACTCTTATGATTTAAGTGATCAGCTTATATTGTACATTATATATCGATGCCTATTAGACGATAAGTTTTAGCATTTCTGTGGATTGTAATAGATGTTTGAGAATTGCTCAAGTGCTCATTGCAATACTTGAATAATTGAGATCGATGGATACCTTTTTTAATTGGTTCTATATTTTCATTTTATATAGTTTTATTTCATGTGATGATTATACATGTGTGGATTCTGGGGTTTGAACTTTATTATTCTTAGTCATAAGAGTTTGAATTTATTTCAGATAATATTCTGCAATGCTGCATATTATGCGCAGATGTCTGTGAATTTTCATGGTGTTCATTAGCTGTAGAGAATAATGGCTTTTGTCTTTTTTTCTGATTCTTTTCTGTCATGGAAAAGTAGGGATGCTTTAGATAGGACATGTTCTTGGAATGTAATAATTAAGTTTTTATTGATTTTCATGTAATGTTTTGAGAGTATTTTTATTCTGAGAAGTTGTCTATGTTCATTGTTGTATACAGTCGTAACTCGTGTTTGGATATATGTATAGATATAAAGTGACGAAATTAAGGCCATTTGCCTTATGAACACTATTGCTATATATATTATAGTGATTAATAAAGAAGGAGATAGTAAAAATGCTAAGCTTAACATCTGTTTGCTTATCGCAGGGGATACTAAAAATGGACTTGCACTGTTTTGATCTAGCTTTTTCTTGTAGTCTTTGTATACTCAGTCGTCATATTGTGGTGTTTTGGCGTCTGTTGTAATGGTCTTATGGTGAGAAACCGGACTTTATATTCTTATTGATTGATTGATTTTGATTTTAATATAGGATGCTTTATATGCAGCTCCTTTATTTAATATAAATGTTCACAAGGCTAACCTGAAAATATCACATTGTAATGGGAAGGATTTCCTAGTTAGAAGTAATCATTGGTTCTGTATTTATTCATATTATATACATTCCTTCCAACATTTTTACTCAATTTCTTGTTTACTTGAGAAAACATTATTTTGTACTATTGAAAGACAAATTCTAAAGTGTTGTCTACTGCATAATATCCAATCTAAAATTAATTTTTGAACATAATAAATAATAATTTATCTATTGGTTAATCAATCAGTTAATTAAACGTAATAACATAATAATTAATCATTGATCATAAATTTAACTTGTGATTGTTTGTGGTTATTTTAAAACACTCGTATAAACCTTCAATTCTTTTTGTTCTATAGTAGATTACTGACTAATTCATGGTATTGTAGTTATAGTGTTATATTTCTTAATAAAATAATATTTTTAATGATTTCACTCACTGCGACAGTCAACGTATGGGGTAAGTAGAGTTCTTGTGAGAACATATTACTGTTCTAAATTCTTAGGAATTTATTTAATTGCTGAATGTTTGTGTTAAAGTTATCTATTATTTTGAAATGTTTTAAAATACTGGCGTGATTCCTGTTTAAGTTGTGTATTAGGGCATTTAGTTAGTAATTACCCATTTAGCGCATTTATTTCTTTATTATTTAAATAGCAAGAGATGTGAGTCATCTCATGAAAATTAAAAATGGGCTGGGTAGCTGGCTCTCTTTTATTTTTGTTGAGTAGATAAAGAATTTGATATGTTTCTGTAATTATTGTTATTGCAGTTTAAGTTGTGTTCTCTGCTTAGTGTTTCTATTTAATTCAAGATGTCTGACTCTGCTAATGTCTATGCTTTTCTGAATCCTGAGGCATTTGGTTGCTTATTTGTAAAATTGCTGCTTTTGGTTCTGACAGCTGTAAGACACCTCTAGACAGCTCTTGTAGAGATTCTTCTATTTGTCATAATATAGGCCCATTTACAGTGGCTATGCCGAATGGTTTTATTTTTGCTTTTTTGTATAAAATTGTATTCATACTTTCAATTTTCTTCCTTTTTGTCTGACGTAACTATTGTTTCAAATAATGTAACATTCTTCTATTACTGTAGACATTAAAAGTTACAACATTGGCAATGTTTAGTATTGTAACTTTAAAGTTGCAATTGTATAACTCGTTCAGGCCAAATTCTCATCTGCCTTCTTTATCGATCTGTCTACAAATTGCTGACAATGTATTCAGCTTCCATCGTTTAAAGTAAAAACTAAAGTTAACGTCGGTTTCATCACTCGAAAGCGATGTCAGTAACGGGCTAGCCTAGGATTTGAACCCCGCACATACTGATCCTCGGTCGGGTATCATACCGACATCTGTACTGGCTTCAGCCGTGCAGATAGGCCTGTATTGGCCTTCGTTTCTAAGTCCTGCTCATATAAATGTTTGAGTTTTTATTCGATCTTTAAGCATTTAATGATAAACTATTAAAAATCTAACGCCTTACTTAAATTTAGCAGTTTTATAGTAACTGGTGTAAGACAGATTTGCTTGACTACTAATTTGACGTTATTAGCCCATTAGCCGGACGCAATATGTGGGTTTATTCTGTGGCTCTGAAGTTTCTTTGGAATTGATAAAGTATCTGACTTCAATTATATTGTGCTGTCAATTAAAAAATCAATTTTTGTCGTAAAATTTGATACACTGCGGCCCAGTGTACAGGCTGCGCATTAAAAAAATACACCCTTGCACAATTACGATACCTTAGCCAATTATTGATATTTCGCCTTAAAATGTTAAGATTCCTGTGTGGAGGAATTCAGTCACAAGCTGAGCAAATTTTGCAAAAATATTTATAAAGTAACCGGAGTTATCCAAGTTTTGCGAAAAAATTGACTTTTTCATTTAACACTTCGGGCAAACATTGTAGCACAAAATCAAAGTCGTCATCGTCTAACGGCCATTTTCAGGGTAAGCACATTTTCAAAAAGGAATTGACTCTAACTGACGTTTTACGTTGCGTGTTAAATGAAAAAATAAATTTTTTCACAAAACTTGGATAACTCCGGTTTCTTTTACAAACATTTTTACAAAATTTAGTCAGCTTGTGGCTAAATTCCTCCACAAGAGAACCTTAAAATTTCAAGGCGAAATGTCAATCATTGGCTAAGCTTTCGTAATTGTGCTAGGGGATATTTTTTAATGCGCAGCCTGTATATTATTACTGTGTACATTTGATAATCATAATTGTTATTATATTACAGTGTAAGACAATTAGCAACTGAGTAGTTAGAACTCTTTTCTCACCTCTCATCCTCTATCTCTCTCGCACTATTTACTCCATAGAGCTTAAAATATATAGAGTATAGAGCTTAAAATATTTATCCATATTGTGAGAGTGTTCTCTTATTATGTACAATTCCGTATCTTATATTGTGCTCAAATTATCTATTGAAATAACATGATAGAAAATTGTCATTATATTTATGGATTAATTGTGCAGATGTGTGGAAGATATCATTGTATTAGTGAATATGCTGATTACATTTGTTCATTGTTCTTAGAGATATATAAAGCAACACAATGTATGCGAAGCTTGGTTGTAGAGAATTATTAGAGAACTTTTATTAGAGAATTGTGTTGTAATGTCTATATTTTGATTGATTGATTGATGCAGATGATCACGATGTGTTGGCTTTCATTACTCATAGTCTCTCGCCTGCTCTAGATACGGTTTGTTCTAGTTGTAATTGACTGACGTTTCATTGTTGTTGTTGCTGGGGGTGTCGGCTTATGACTGAGACATTCCAATGTAAAAATTATTAGCAGTCATATGAAATGAGATTGAACTGAAGTCACAAAATGACTTACAGTGCAAACTTACGCTTATAGTTATCTAGGCATATACCTATAAAAACAAACCTAAAGGTATACCTAGGCCTGTATATAAAGCAAACACTAGTAGAAGCTCGAAAGCCTAATTCTTCACGGACATAAACATAACTAGTTCGAAGTCCCTATCACATGTCTATGAGATATGCAATAGATAAGTAGATGTATTCAAGATGGATATTTAAACCACTCAAAATATGGTATAGAGTTAAAAATGTGTAATGCTCTCATGAAAGACTTATACTCGTGGGCCCATTTTGGAATTAATAAACTTGCAGGCAACACTTTTCAAGAGAGGAAGGGAAGAATTTAAGCTAATATTGATATTATCAGGCACCTTCTGAAACAACTTTTTTCACAATCAATCAATCGATAAGAATTTAGCGTCCGGTTTCTCGTCATAAAGCAATGTCAGGGACAATGTAAAGATCCTTTCATGTTTGGGCTGCCTGTCTTAAATTTGAGCCTAATGGGTGCCCCTCCTATATATATCTTCTAAGGTAAATATAAGTAAACGTATTTGTTGTTCTTAGTAACTGCTACTGACTGTATTACCTCACAGTGCTTAGGCTCTTTGTGGGAACCCTCTTCCTGAATACTTGCTCAGTTTCTAATTAACTATGCTCTATTTGTTGTTTATTATGACATGGAGTTAATATTAACATGTTTATTATTGACATGCTCTTATGGAGCGAGAAAGCAGACTTGGAGTTTGAATATGTACCTTGAACCTGCAACTTGGCAGGGCACTGAAGAGAGAAGAGAGAGAGAGGTTAACTTGGAAAACAAATAAAACGGTTGAATGAATGAATGAATAAATGTTATCTCAACGTTGTCTCGCTAGTAAGATATTTGTCTGATGTGCAACCGGTCTGGGGTTTAGTTGTCGTGTGAGTCCCTGTGACCTGAGTTCTGGATGATCACTGAGTAGTTAAAAAAAGTGCACTATTTTAACGATTCAAAGCGTTGTTCACACTGTTACTGTCTTGACGTAGTGTGTGCTGATACTGCTTTGGACTGAATTTCTGGATTTTTGAATTTGCACCTTTTTTGGAACTTCTTTTTGCTCGCCAGCTTGATTTTGCCACAATATTGCTCGATGTTGTCATTGATGACTGTAGCATTCTAATTGTTGTTATTATTTGGTTATTGTTATTGCTGTGTTCTGTTCTATAGTCTCAAGTCCCTCATGAGGTTCCTGACAAACAGAGAGAGAAATTTGAGCAAGAGTTTGAAGAGTATCAACAAAAACTGCAGAAAGCTAAAGAGACGTATGTTGTGCATGTTGTAGGCCTACGTGTTAAATTTGTTGTAACTGTTGTCATTGACTTTGTCTATTACCGCTTGTTACTCTTCCTAATTTGCTCCTATGTCGATTTACTTATAAAGCTGATAAAGCTAAGGTTAACGTCAGTTTCCTCACTCGAAAGCGATGTCAGTGACGGGCGAGCCCAGGATTCGAACCCCGCACATACTGATCCGCGGTTGAGTGTCTTACCGACTTCGCCACTGGCTCCAGCCAATGGCATAATCATTTAGATTACGGTATCTAAACTTTCAGAATTTTAGTAATAAATAAACGTGCATTACATGTAGATTACAGCCTCATTTATGACAATTTAAATTAAATATTTTAAGAATGTGTTGATAGTTGAAAGCACAATCATTATTCCTTAGCCAACTTTTTGGATTGAGACGAGTATTTCTTCTTTTTTTTAGTTTAAAATAGCGAAACTTCTTTCTAAGTGAAATTTTCGATTTGGTTAACATTTGGATGAAAGTGTTAGTATATAAGTAATCTCAGTAGTGTGAACTCCTTATGACGAGGATCCGGACGTTAAATTCCTATTGATTGATTGAACTCTAACCTGCCGAAGGAAGAGAATTTGTTATTATAGCCCATGAACTAATGAATAATTTATAGATCGTTTCATTTCAACTATATTCAGTGTAGTTCATCTTATCGGATTTATGCATCAATTGTTTGTGTAGGTACAAGAAAGAACATCCTTCTAAGCCTGGCGTAATTGACGAAGATGATGATAGAATGGTTTGTATAGCTTAGAATGTCTTAATAGCTTAGGGGTAACGTCAGGAAGCTTTAAATGACAGATCCTGAGGTGAATTGAACCCTTGTGGGTTCGAATCCCAGCTGCGCTGATCTTAGGGTAAAATCTTGGATATTCAATGGACTGGTTATACGGAAAATGGACTAAATTGCCTAACGGCTTAAACGTGTGGTATTAAAAGTGATAGGTATCAACGCAGTTCATCATTTCACTATAATGCCTGTTTACTTTTACTTATTTCCCCAAGACATTTTTTGATTTCCTTATGCTTTCCTGGTTTTCAAATCATATTGATTATTTTTGTGAAGCTCTATTGCTATAGAGACATTAGTTTTTGGAGCCTCCAATTAGGTATATTTATCAACATTGTTATTACTTAGTGATTAATATATATATCACAGATTATATTTGTATATTTACTTAGTTCTTGGCACTAGTTTGTATTCAGAAGCAAAAGTAATGAGTTTAATTTTAAGAATATAACAATATCATTGCTAGAATAAATGATTTTGGTATTGTTGTAGTCGTTACCCATGGCGTATCCGGGTTGTTGAAGAATGGACAAACCGTGAACTGCAAGTGTCGTAAAAAACGACTAAGCATTAAGATCTAAACCAACGCCAGAAAGGCCATCCAGTTGGCAAGCGCCTAGGTTCCAGAATTTGCAACATTGTCAAAGTCCTGACTCTAGTTAGATTGAGATTGAAGATGATAATAATGCTGATGATGGTATTGTTGTTGTTGTAGTATGATCCTACAGAACTGAGGGAACTGAGGATGATATTTGACGGACAGAACGCGATGCATCATTTGATTAGAAACATGATGATGAAGTTAGACGAGGTGATAGGCAGACAGGAGAGAGAGCTGTCTATGTTAACTATGATACATCAACAGTCCGGTCTATCTACTCATCATCAACAATCTCCTCCGGTAGAACTGCATTAGTATACAATATATTATAATAACTTAGCGTAAAACAATATATCGTATAGTATATATTGAGGGCTATAAATTAATTTGTCATTCGTATATAGAAATTTACTTGTATCTAAATTATGATTTGTGATATATCTTGATCCTGTCTTTTTTGACGAATAAATTAATGAATATAATTCAGTAAATATTATATAATTCGTCACAATGAATGATAATGACTTTCAATATGGCACAATGCACTACTGTGCAACAAAATGCATTAACAGTTTTTCACAGTGCTCAACAGTGTTTCTCAAAATGCACTACAATTAATGATAATTCATTATAAGTTATGTGTAGTATGGAGATACTTGTGAATTCATCTCTCGTATGGAGATACTTGTGAATTTATATGTAGTATTTATGTACTTGTGTATTCGCCTGTAGTATTTATATAAGTATGACTTTAGATGTAGTATTTCTAAACTTGTCTGTTATTGGTACTGGTGTGAATTTGCAATATGAATTCATAGTTTGTACTATGCCTTAGTACAATGAATTCATTAACACAAGTGAAAACTAGTACTATGTTTCACTTGTCATTCATCATGTGATTCTTATTGAATGGACTAGTTCTACGGATTTACTTGTGAATTTTGATCATAGCTCTATTGAACTTAAATAAACATTTGTTTTTCTTTTCTACCGTAACTTTCTCGTGTTATCTGTTATCTCAGGTTGAAAACACATCTCAGGTTGAAAACACATCTCTTCTCGCCATAGATTTTCTTTTCATCTTGACTGACTGTTTTTTGATGACCAGGCCGGCACCGTTTAGGATCTTTTTCTTTCTCTTCAGTGCATGTTTATTTTTTCTGATCGTTTGGGTTGAATCAGTTTGTAGTGATATATGATGGGGGACGTCCCTGACATCATCCTTGTACTAGGAAGCATACGTTAAACCTTTTTTATTATGATGGGATATTGCAGGGTCAGCAGCAACAACAACTCTCGCACAGTTCTTCCATACAGAGGCACGAGGTCGACTCCATGCTGAGCAGCCACAGAGACCTCTCTGCCAGTGTCAGGGACGTCAGGTCTGTCATTTAGTGATTGATTGATTTACTCCGAATGGTTCAATGTACCAACGTCAGAAAGGGCATTCGGTTGGTAGGCGCCTAGGCTCCTGAAATTGCCACAAAATTTTCTAGAACGAATAGAAGAGATTTTGATATGGTATGGGACAGAGAGGAGTGGAGAAAGTCCATTTGTATCCCGACCTTAGTTAAGCTGGGATTAAAGGGAAGATGATGATTGATGATGACTCTGAAAGGTTCGATGATATAATGTCGGCACAGTAGCAGCGATGCCTTAGGTTGAGATATCACATGGGTTGCAGCCTTCATCGCCTACTGTCAAACTACAGGCTTTATACCCTTGCCATAATTATATACTTTTAATGCTTTTGTTGTACTTGAAAGATTTTTTGCTTTTCCGTCGTGTCAGATGTAATGGTTATGATTGTTATTGGATGAAAGCATTAGGTTGGGTTTATTTTATTATAATTTAAATACAACTGTTTCAAATAAATAAGGATCCTATACACAATTTTGTTATATCATCATTGTCCATGTCAACTGTAGTTATTCATAATATGATCTCCATTATGAAGCATCTCTGCTTTTTCAATATCAGCATTGATTTTTACTAAAAACGGTGCCAATGTTGAATAACCCGACGAAGATTGATTAGACGTTAAAACTTAGATTTGTGGAGTGAGTGATGATGGAGTAATTTGTGAATTGAGCAGGATTCTGTTAAACGATGTTCAAGCAAAGGTGGCAAATTTGAATTCAGCAGGGGGCGGGGCACAGAACCCGTGGGAGGCGGGGCAGACTTTGATTGACATGAAATCTCACCTGTCAAATCTCGAGGGGGATATGAAGACACTCGTCAGTAGACCAATGGTATGAGGCTACCTAGTTACAACTTAATCAAATTGTAATATCGAACTTGTTGAAGAGCTCAGTTTTTAGCGCACTTGCTGTTTAAGCAAGAGTCGATGGGTTCGAAATTTAGCTGGAGTTTCTGAATTTAGCTTGTGAAGCAACATGTTATTCTTAACTGACGTTTTGTTTAAGAAATAACTTCAGGTAATTTCTGTATAGGACGATTCTGATTTACTTATGTACCTTAAACTATCATCGTTATCATCATCATCATCATCATCCCGTGAATCCCAGTTTAACCGGGGTCGGGATACAAATAGACTGTCTAAAATCCTCTTTGTCCTACACCACACCGCCAGTCCATCCCCCATTTGAGACTTTTCGAATCATTTAAATTTGTGTAGCAATTTCTGGAGTCTAGGCGCTCACCAACCGAATGCCCTTTCTGACGTTTGTATGGATCTTAGTGCTTTAGTCGCCTACGACACGTGCAGTCACTGGTTGGTCAATTCTTCAAACAACCCGGACACAACGCGGGGAAATACCTAAAACTATCGTGATAATTCATATACTAACTTTTATTGTAATTAGTATTGTTTTTATGATTATTTTGGATGTTTCTTATTGACTTCTTAAAATATTTCTCACTAATTTATATTTAATTTCCTACTTTAGTTAGCAAGATAGCACAGTCCTCAATCAGTTACAATATATCGCGTCAGTGGAAATCTCGAAATGTAGCTCCTGCGTAGTTTGGTATGAAATGACTGATTGATAGATTGATATGTGTATTACTGTAGGCTTCATCAAACTGTCCACAGATGGCGACTGTTAGCTGCGTATCAACATTCTCGCTGTTTCTATTTCTGGTCGCTCAGCTGCTCTGCATTATCGGTTATATGATATACAGGTTTGTATTCACTGCATTATCGGTTATATGATATACAGGTTTGTATTCGCTGCATTATCGGTTATATGATATACAGGTTTGTATTCACTGCATTATCGGTTATATGATATACAGGTTTGTATTCACTGCATTATCGGTTATATGATATACAGGTTTGTATTCACTGTTTTATCGGTTATATATGATATGCAGGTTTTTTTTCACTGTATATTTTATACAGACTTGTAATTATAAGATTTGTATATACATCTGTATAGGTTTATATTAGCAAGATATGCTGTCTCTGAAGAATAGCAAGGACTAAGGATACATAGAGAGAATCATGGGAATGATTGAGTGAATAAGTTGTATCAAACCTATTCTCCTATTACTTAATGGTCCTATGTCGTATATGTTTGTGTATGTTAAGCACTGAATACCTGTTATAATAAATCAATGGCTTCTGACTAAAGTTTAAATAGTTCTTTTGAACATATAATCTGTGTGTCTATTCTTGTTGTAGGAGTTCCAAGGAAGCGGCTGCTAAGAAATTCTATTAGGACGTTGGGTATTATTGTATTGTTATAATTTTTGTGTGTATTTATGATTATGACCGAAATTCTGTTCATACGAAAAGTTTCATTTCGTGTATTATTGCTATTATTTGTGTACTACATTGAGTAGGATCTATGTGAATAGGACTAATATATAATTGAGCCTTTAAAATCTAAAACCGAACGATATGAGCTGTCAATTTTTAACCCCGTGAAGTGTGCTGGCTATTGTTAAATTTTCAGGTCTGAGAATAGATATATGGTTTACAACACATCCTACAATAAACAAATAACTGTTGCCTTCTTTCAGGGAGCAATTCTACGAGAACTTAAACTTGCCTATCAGTGGCTGTACGCCAGCACTTAAGTAAACTATGTACATTTTTGGATGAATAAGTAACTTATGAAAAACCGTTCTTACTAAAAGGATTTAACACATTTATCCACCAATTCTCTTAATTAGCCCGCTGCTGAATTTTGCTAAAAAGATCAGGCAATTAATTATTACTTGTATAAATCAAAAGGTTGTCGGTTTTTGAAATTGTACCGTAATATAGTGTGTTTAATTTTGCTATCAGTGTTGTATTTGTATTTAACATCTGTGGGAATTAATATTATGTGTCCGTTGTATATGCGGTATATATGGAAGAAGATGGTATACTGATAAATTTTGTACTTATATTAAATTTATTGATGACACTGCTTTGAACTTGTGTTCCGAGAATCTCGTATTTTTTCTGAATCGTGTAACATAATTGGTTGTCTACAATAAATTTGCTTTGTTTCATGGACCATTACTATGCTGTTCTTTTTAGTTAATTTAATATAGCGGTGTGCTTGCATTCCTCAAATATGTAAGCTATACATCGTTAAGATATACTATTTTAGTGAAAGTATATATGTTTTTTCTTAAATATCTGTAAATGTCTGTATTTTCAGTACATCCATTCCAGTGGTGCCATTATTTTTCTGCGGCTGTTACTTAGGAAATGTAATAATGCTTGTCTGCAAAGCTAGACTTTATTCTTGTGAATGCACAAGTGAATTGTCACAATTAACTTGTAGTAAATTGCTGTCTGTTGTAAAAATATCAGTCACTTGTTCAGTCAGTAGATAGTCATCTCTTGCTGATCAGAGCTTTTTTCTGTGTGAAGTTACTAGCCCTTTTTATTGTAGTAAATGTAATTACTATTTTGCTACATTGTGCTTCTATTCATATTTTTACGTTTTGTCAGACTTAGCAGGTAAAATTTTGATTGTCACCGTCAGCAATGTTATTCTTATTTTCTCTCTCCAGAAATGATACGATGTTCCAAAGATGTTTCTGAACATCATCTTGTTGTATGCTAATTCCCTTAAGTTAATCGCATTATAAGAGCCTTAATCAAATCTTAATCTATCCATTATTCTGCGAAAGTAATGACTTTTTGGAGTGTTTTCCTTTGTCTTTTACCGTATACTCTGTAGTAGACCTGACACAGCACTGGCAAGTCGTAATGTTGATGATAGCTTTGATTAATTGTAAATTTCTTGTAGCTTTTTGTGTTATGGTTAATTTTTTTTGGTGATCGGTTATATTTGATCGATAAATATTGTCCTTGTTTCCATCAGTATATAATCTAATTGATTGTTGTTATTGTGCATATTTGGTATTGCCCAAGGTTTTAAGTACACCGGAACTAAAAGATGAAGGCTTAAGTATCAGAAGGGTATTTATGACAGATAGCCTAAGATGCTTTATAAGATATTGCCAACGCTAGATGTATGCTAAGAAATTTATCTAAGTTGTCGTTGATGATGCTTTTTATTGAGAGAATTTAAAATTGACGGTCAACTTTAAATAAATAATCAACTTTAAAATAGAGTCTCTGCTGATAAAAAGTTTATTTCTCTTTTGTCTGTTGTAGTCGTGAACTGTAACTGGTGGAAAGTCGTATACATAGATTGAGATTTATTTTTAACCAGTTGTCCTCTTTGACATCGTTTTCGAGTAAGAAAACTGACGTTAACATTAGCTTTACCAGCTATACCGTTGTTATTAATTGGAGCCAAGAGCGAGAGCTTCAATTGTATTATCATGGAGGAGTATAGTGGGCACCCATTAATGGAAGGGTATAGTCTACAACGATGTCTTGGAAATATAAAAAAAAAAAAAAAAAGTTTAGTCTTGTCCGTAATGAATAAACGCTGTTAATTGATCGATATATATGTACGCTATGGATAATGTTTACTGATTGGTTGGTATGTTCAGTTTATATTCTTTATAATTATTATCGGTTTGTTAATGCATATTGAGTTGTTCTACGTAAAGTGTAACACTTTCTAGGTGTATTTAAGTGGAACGTAAATAGTACCATTCTCGTTACTTATCAAAACATTGCTAGATTTATTTTAGAGGTCGCTAACAATCTGCTGTTAATGATTCTAACTTTCTCTAGCATGTTCTGTCTTTCGCTAATTCGAGATATGATTTAGTGTTTAACGTCATGCTCTGGAGTGCAATACGATCTAAGTTATCTTTGCCGAGCTTTGATAAAACATGGCGCAACTTTATTAACGTTACCGGTCTGCTATGTAATAGGAAGCCACTGACATAACAGTTTTGTTCTTTTACTGTTCTACAGTATATCGCCACGTGCTCTTATTTGAACTGACAAACAAGGTCAGATATTCTTTGATTTCTATTCTGAGTTCAATAACTCTGGCGGATGACTGCTATGGAAGATTCCATAGTTAAGTACAAATCTGATTACGATTTTTTTCAAGTATTTGAAATGTGTCGGCCTCACCGTCGGACTAGTGTCGCATTTAGTGACCTTGTGCGCTATGTAGAGGATGAGCTGCAGTGAGCTCTTGCTGTAGTCATTGATGTAATTTAGTGTTTATTTATTATAGGGCGTTTAATATATTAATTAAACAATAATTATGAAAACACTATTCATCTGTTTTATTGTTGTGTGTTATACTGTCGATAGGCAAATAAGAATTCTATGTCTGAATCCTGAGCCTGTATAATTGTAATATTGGCTACCTTTTGAAGCAAGTTTTAAAGCATTAATTTCAGAATATGTTTTTATATAATTATATGTCTGAAACTTAAGTAGTTGAATAATAAGATATTCAAAGCTCACTACAATATTATTGCTTTAAAATTAACGCTGTTGTGAATCTACATGTTGCTAGTTAATGTCAATTTTACATTTAGCCTTTTAGTCACATAGCTATAATAATAATAACGGTTTAACGTCCGTTTCATCATACAATGACGATGTCAGGGATGTCATATTAGCTTGATATTATTAAATAATTAGATTCTAATGTAGTGCTACTAGTCACGTATTTCCAATCATAACAAGTGTTTTGGAGCCGTAGCGCTTACTGTGGTTATATTTTGAGATGATATTTTGTAGATTGTTGGCATGTAGTTTTTTGTTATATTGGTTTCGCTTGAGCCTTTATTTCTTCGTTGTCTCTTACGAAAGGTCTCATTTAACTATTCTATGCTTCTTGTTTGATTGATTCTTGTTTACGTAATTCTTAAACTCATACATTCATTCATTAGAGCTGAGCAGAAAACAAATGTAATTTCTAGTATAAGAGAGTGCTATACCCAATCTCTTTTATTTCAGGTACGCCTACAAATGGGAAAGTAATTATTTCGTTCTAATAGCGAACAATGTCTGCTGCATTATTAAAATCTTGTTTATTCTGCGAACAATCTTTTTGTATTGCATACGTCATTCTTCATGGTATGATGATATTATTTAACGATTTACTTCTCAATTTACTTCTCATAATTAATTAACGTGAATTTTATCTGTCCATGTTATTTAAATAAATACATTATTGAAGTTTTATTCTGCGCTAGTTAGCGTCAGTTTCTGACAGTGATGTGCTGTAAAGAACGAGTGATTGTAAAGATATGTGTGTATTAAGATATGTGTGTATTAAGATATGTGTGTATTAAGATATGTGTGTATTAAGATATGTGTGTATTAAGATATGTGTGTATTAAGATATGTGTGTATTAAGATATGTGTGTATTAAGATATGTGTGTATTAATGATAAAGGTATTGTGCTAGTAATCATTGGATGTATTCTCAGACCACCATGATCATTGATTGATGACCCTAATTTAAAGTAATAAAGTAAATAAACATTATTATCGTCTGTGATTATATTAATATTAATATAATCTATAATATAATATAATAATATATAATATAATATATAATCTATTAATATAATTATATTAATAGAATGATACTTTTGGCGTAAGCGTTGGTAATAATTATTTCTTCTCATCAATCAGTAATACGGTTCCCAACTATTCTATCTCCCAACTATGATGTAGATTTCAGGCCATGGCTTGTCTGTGAACGTGATACAGATCTCTATATATCTCTGCCTAAGTGTCTGACATCCAAGCAGTCATTTCTATTATTGACTACTTATTCTAACCGATGCTCGCTGTTCCATTGATATTACTGACATTTGCACGGAGCTCTGAATTATTGATTGATTCATAAGCCGATATTGATGACAGAGAAGATTGATAGTTTAGTCCCTGCTGTCTCTATGCTCGGTGAATTGCTCGAAGCTTTAAGTAGCCGACACAAACGACCCCGGTCATAAAATCGAGAGTCCATTGCGGCGTGCGATGCTGAGATTTGCCGCTAGGTGTTTATAGTTGCGTCATAGCCGTCCAGATATTGAGATGTATTGTATCTAATGAATAAGTTTCAGTCTGGCTGGAGCCAGTGGCGATGTCCGTAAGATACTCAACCGCGGATCCGTATATGCGGCCGTATATGCGGGGTTCAAGTCCTGAGATCTGTCACTGGCATCGCTTGCGAGTGAGGAAACCGACGTTAACAATAGCTTTACCAGTTTAAGGAAACATTTTATTGATTTCAAATCACGACATAAAGGCATACTAGTCAGGTACATATAAACAATGAACATACTAATGGAGATGACAAATAGCGTTGTACGACTTGGACTTATATCAATACTATTATACTGACAGAAGTTGGATTTGAACCCACGCCTGGACGTATTACGCCCAGAATGCGTAACTTTATCTCTCGACCATTCGAACTGTTCGTTTTGTTCTGGAAAAAGTTTGACTACTGTAGGTTAAACCATTTGTGATATTTCAAAGGAACGCTTCATATCATCGACTCATATATTCTAAAGTTAGCAAAAGCAAGACCTTGGTTATTTACTATTAAGTCTGATTTTTGTTAACTTTCAGTTATTTAGCAAACAATTGCTACCTCGTTTGTCTTCACTTCTCGCTTTCCATTAATCTCAACGTTTTCCGTTAACACCTAAGTTAAGTAATTTAATGAGTGAGATGAACGGACGATATCAGTGATAGAATGATATCAGTGATAGAATGATATCAGTGATAGGATGATGTCAGTGATAGAATGATATCAGTGATAGAATATCAGTGATAGGACCATCTCAGTGATAGAATGATATCAGTGATAGAATATCAGTGATAGGATCATATCAGTGATAGGATGATGTCAGTGATAGGATGATATCAGTGATAGAATGATATCAGTGATAGGGTGATATCAGAGATAGAATGATATCAGTGATAGACTGATATCAGTGACAGGGTGATATCTGCGATAAATGCATTAAGTGATAGAATGATGTTGCTGATTAAACGCGTTCAGATAACTACTAACTTACGATTATCTACTAATACGTAAAAGATCCTGTGATGTTTTCCCAACAAAAATCAGCTGATGTTGCTGAAATGAATCTATTTTAAGAAGCAATTACAGTTATTTACCGAGCCGTAAAAATCGTTTTGCCACGGAAGTCCAAACGGAAATTATCTAAAAGCCACCATTTCAAGCCCTATAAATAATACGCAAGAATAAATTATACCGAGTAAACTGTCTAAATTACGCTATTACATTCATTAGCATATATACAGTATATGTATATATATATATATATATATATATATATATATATATATATATATATATATATATACATATATTCAAGAGAGAGAGAGAGAGAGAGAGAGAGAGAGAGAGAGAGAGAGAGAGAGAGAGCGTTAGAATGGTGTTCCGAAATAAACTTTCCACAATTTTGCACCTAATGTATGTTGATCACAGAAATTTCAGCGACAATTCCTGGTCAAATTATTAACATGTGATTCAAATTTACACGCAAACCCTTCCTTTCACTACTAAATTTCTCAAACATTTAAAATCACCATATTTTGTTATGCCTAAAATGGAATGTTCAATTATTTTCTAAAAATATTCTTAGTTGACCCTAGGCCTACTCGCAAATCTATAGCTTTCCTGCTGTTAATTAAAGGTATCTAAACTAAATGCTCAGTTTTTTAGAATTATATTAGCTGCTGGTCAAGGCCTGCAGATTTCAAGAATATCAGTTCATACTAGTTATGGGTTATAAAAGACACGGTGTACATGTAGCCTTCAGTATATATAATAGACTTTAGCTTAAAAGAAATATGGATTCTGAGGTGGTTTTTTCATTGCCCTTGGCAGCATCTTTATAGGCGTCTCTAAAGGTGTAGAATAGGATTGGTCTATTCCTCTGAGGCTCAAACATGGCAATGCCACATACAACTCCATGCTATTTTAGCATAACGATCGAATTTCTACGCTTTCTAGAACATTGAAGATGTAAATAAAAGTCGTTCTAATCTGGTATTACGACTGCTAGTAGTGTAAACCCAACCAGTACTCTCTTCCCTCTCCAGCTATAAAATGATAATCACTCCGCTTGTCGCTGGTCATAAATGCGTGGCCGCCATTCCAGACTTTACTTGAACAATCCCATTCATATTCTGCTTCCGGTTCGCAGGTTTTCCATAAATGATATTCCGATTTTACTATAGAGTATAAATTAGTATAGTTTACTTTAGAGAAATTTATAGGATTTTACTAAAGAGAAACAGTAGAATTTAAGAAGAGTACTTAGCCTTAAACCATACGAATTGTTTGAAAAATAAAAACTAGTGAACTGTTCATTAATGGGTTCATTTAGAAGCTTTATTTGGCAAATATGCATTTCATTTTTTGATACAAATAACCACTTTTAATCGAAATCTTAGATTAGTCGAACATCATACTCTCTAACGAGAATTATATTAATTTTAGGCCTATAGCCCTAATTGTAAATCACCATTTAGTACGACATTATATTTCAAAAATCATAGAGCAGAGATATTGGAATTGTAGTTTATGAATGGATCACCTATGAGCAGATTTAGGCCTACAGAAATTGTTTTAAGGTGGCGACAATCAGTAATCTATATCTGCCATATATGTCTTCAGTATTAGCTAAATGAATGTTATGGAGCTCCTTTGCCAAATATATTTCACTTAAAGCAAAGTCATAGCTCTACCAAACCTTACTATGTACATGTAGATTATATTTATGGACGTATATTGACTATTTTTATTCTTTCGCAAACTTTCAGCTTTGTTTCAACATGGCTTCTGAGATGGTTTCCCATTGCCTTCACGTGTATAGTCGCTCAGTGCTAAACGATCAGTAAATAGTGAGTGTCTTCTAGAGTGACCAGACACGTGCAATGATTAACTGCACCGAGATAATGACAGTGACGTCACTAGGCTGATGACTCAGCATGTGTTTGTACTGGTTGACCCTTCTTTATTGTCATCACTAGGTATTTACCGGCAGGAATCGAGCTCATAAAGTACCTCCGTCACTAAGTTAGGGACACACGAGTATTTAGTGGGATTAGAACACAAGGCTACGACTGCAAAGAAACTGTAGTGATGCGATAAGAAAATTTTCTTTAATATTTTAAGTATGACAGTGTTATTCAATATTTCCAGTTTGGCTACTAGAAAAGAAATGGTCAGTTCGAGAAAGTTAAAATCCATAAAGTTTAATGCTAAGGCAAGATACGAATCTGAAAGATAGTGGGAGTTAGGTAACTAGAGGATTTTTACCTGAGTCTAAATATAAGCCTTCAGTTCGATGGCTTTTCATTAGATGGCTTAGTAGATAGCATTCAAGCCCGATTAGTCAGAGACCATCGGTTCGAAAACCAACTGGACCATGTCCGACAGTTCCTCTGTGATAAAGAAACTGACGTTAAAGGTAGATTTACAATAATATATAAACTACTCTATGAAAAAGTATTTATATATGAATAGTAAATTTGTATGAACCAATCAATAAGATTTTAACTTCCGGTTCATCTTCATAAGGCAATGTCAGACAATGCAATGCAATGTAAGGCAATGTTTATATTAACCAATTAATGTAAGCTTTATCATTATTTATTATTATTGTATTAAATATGAATTATACCTATTATATATTTCTTGTAATGCAATATCGGGTTTATACTTTATTTTTACCGTTTTTATATTTTCAGACGCGACGAATCTCGTAGGCGGCTTATTTAATGATCAAACTGTGAGCAATAATTTGACTAATTTGAAGCGACAGCATTCGCTTAATACGTGATTTTCACGTCCAAGGCTTGCTCAGCCATCCCATGGCCGGAACCCATCTCCCCTACGTCCAGTTATCTTCTATAAGTCTAAGCATAGAAAAGGAGATGAATGTGATATCATGATATTTAATAATAATAATAATAGTAATAATAATAATAATAATGATGATAATATTAATAATAATAATAATATTATTATAATATAATAATAATAGAATAATTATATTAATAACAATAATAATAATAATAACAATAATAATAATCAAACCCCAGGTTCTTTACACCGGGATAAAATTTAAAATAAAAAATTATAATAATAACAATAATAGTAATAATAATAATAACAATAATAATTTGTATCAAAACCCGGGGTAAAAAAGAAAAGAAACAATAATAGAGGTTTAACGTCCGTTCCAATATACAAAGATGATGTCAGGGACATTCCCCATCACATGTCACTACAAATCGATTCACCCCAAGCGATCTGAAAAAACATGTGCTGAAGGGAAAGAAAAAATCCTAACCGGTACCGGTCCGGTGATCAAAAACAGTCAGGCAAGATGAAAAGGCTATGGTGGGAAGAGATGTATTTCGACCTAATACGGAAAGTGGAAGTAATAACAACAATTAGTAATAATAACAACAATTAGAGTGCTACAGTCATCAATGACAACATCGAGCACTATTGAGACAAAATCAAGCCGGCGAGCAAAAAAAGAAGGTCCAAAAACGGTGCAAATTCCAAAATCCAGAAATTCAGTCCAAAGTAAAGGGAGTTAAAGAAAAGGTGGTTTAGGCGCAGGTCGCTGCTCATGGACTCTGGATGGAAAAGAGAGATGGAAAAGATAGGTCTTCAACTGCTTATGGAACTGCTCAAAGGAAAGAAAAGGCTGATGTGATTCAAATAAAGATTTCCAAAGATTGGATGGAAGAGAATTCCAGATCTGAGGTGCAGCATGCTGGAAAGAACGATTAGATAGCTTAGAGCGTGAAGGTAAGCTAGGTCTCACAAGATTAATTAACTTAGAAGACCGAGTAATAGCAGGCTGCATCACTTTAATCAAGTGAGACATACAAGTTTGTCCAGGGATGGTGATGGACTTATAGGTTAACTAAGCTGTTTTGTTAATGATACGCTCTTTAATCTTTAGCCAGTGCAAAGACTTCAAAATAGGCGTAACATGTGAGTACTTGGAACTACAAAAAATTGCCCGCGCAAGAGAATTCTGAACAAACTGCAACCGATCAATCTCACAGCCAGGGAGATTTAAAAACAGGGAATTGCAGTAGTCAAACTTCGATTGCACAAGAGCGGCACCAAATGTAGCAGCTGTCTCACGTGACAAAAATGGACGTATTCGACGAAGATCACGGATATGGAAGAAACATGCTTGAGACGTTTTAGTTATGTGTTCGTGGAAGGTTAGGTGTTTATCAAGGATAACGCCGAGATTTCTCACAGAAGAAACAGGTGATATTTTAATACCCGAAGATAACGAAAGAGTTTTCCCATTCAGCTTCAGAAGCTGTTGAGGTGTCCCGACCAACAAGAATTCAGTCTAAGATGGATTAAGTGCCAAGAAATTAGCATACATCCAAGAGGACATAGACTGAAAACTTTGTTGCAGGAGGGTTTCAGCATCAGAATAGGAGTTAGGGGTGAAACAAGTGTACATTTGAGTGTCATCAGCATATAGTTCATGACCAAGAGAATGAGAAGAGATTAGAGTGCTTAGGGGTGTTGTATAGAGGTTAAAGAGGATAGGACCAAGAACGGAGCCTTGAGGCACATCATACTTTAAGTGAGAAGGCGAAGAAATGTACTCCATCACTTTCACACTAAAAGAACGAGAATATTGTGATCAATGGTATCAAAAGCGGGCCGAAAGATCAAGCATACATAATCCAGTTAAGCGTTGTGTGCACATGGCATTAACAATAGAATTGCACACGGATAGAAGCACCGTTTCAGTTGAACGATGCTTAGTATAAGCAGCTTGATGCTTAATAAATAGATCATTGTAAGAGAGATGAGTAGAAAGCCTCTGATGAACAATTCTTTCAGTGAGCCTAGATACGTATGACAGATATTAGATATACACATAATTACTAGTGTCCAAGCATACTTGCAGACTAATAGATAGATCCATTCGAGTAACACTACTATTTCTAATTACTAAAAGGAAGTCACAGGCTAAGGTTATCACTTGAATTTGACAATAATTCCTTATCCAGTGTGGGATTTTTAAGCAATGGAGTAATAACTGCATGCTTAAAAGCGCGAGGAAATTTGCCAGTAGATAGAGAGAGGTTAACAATCAATGTTAATACTGGAGCAAATATGTGAATACACATCTTTAAAAGAGAGGTTGGGATAGGATCCAAGTCACAATGTGTAGCTGGAGAGTCTAAAACTAATTTAGTAATCTCATCAATTGTAACTGGAGTGAAATTAGAAAGCTCATCTTTGGAATGATTCTCTACTGGAGTATGAGGAGTAGAGTTAGGAGCTGGAGTGATAGATTCTCTAAGATTGCTTATCTTATCTTTAAAGTATTTGGAAAATTGTTCAGGCAGTGACTCCACAGGAGTAGAAGGAAGAGAAGGAGAAATAGATCTATGTAAAAGATCATTAACGGTTTTCCATAAACTCTTGACATTCACAGCCTTACTGACCAAAGAGGAGTAGTACTCTTTCTTAGCATTAGCAATAGCAGTACGATAAATCTTGTGTTGCAAATTAGAAACAGTTTTCCAAAAATCTGAATGGGTATGACGCCACTTTCTTTCAGCTCTACAGCATGCAGCCTTTAGCTTTCTCAGACCAGAAGTATACCAAGGGTTAGATTTCTTAAGCTTCTTGGTAGTTAGAGGCGCATGCTTATCAAGTAGAGATGAAAGAGTAGTGTTATACTGTTATACTAATCATCAAGATCATTAGCAGGAGACTTGATCAAAGTCGAATTTTGAAGATCAGAACAAAAGAGATCAAGATCAACGTTATTTACACACCTAAATGAAACAGTAGGTGAATTTTTAATAGTATTTGGCTTAACATGATTATAAGTGAATACAACAGGAAAATGGTTTGACGGCGAGTGAGATAAAATAGTAACACTAAAAATAATAACAAATAAAAATATTGTTACTAAAAATAGTAACAATATAAAATAATAAATGCTAACCATGTTACTAGAGATCACCCTTATGCTCTCTAAAGAGAAGACTAAAATAGATGACGCTAGAACAGAACAGAAGTTAGAAGAGTAGCAGGAAGAAAGCAGTCACCAAGAGTTCTAAGAGAGAGGAGTCACTCTATGCTAATGTGAATTCTGTTTATATGCTGTCCTACAAACGCACATAATTACTAGTGTCCAAGCATACATGCAGACTAATAGATAGATCCATTCGAGTAACACTACTATTTCTAATTACTAAAAGGAAGTCACAGGCTAAGGTTTTCACTTGAAATGTTCATTAAATCGATTTCATAATGGAATGTAAATGCATGAAATTATAAAGACAAAAATCAAACTACACAATAACATGGGATACGCCGAAACCGACGTAAAGATACGAATTCACTACATCTCTACATCGTCTATAGGATAAAACTAATTTACAATAATTTCATGAAACTCTTGAAGAGGGGCCAGCAATAGGCCAGGTTTAATGCTTCTCTGATACTGACTAGCATAAACCAAATGTTGTCATGGACAACAGTAGCATTCTAATTGTTTTTACAATTATTGTCAAATAAAATTTGCGCCGAATGGCTCTCAAAGTTCGAGCAGATCTATTTTAATTCAATTTCATTTGCTCATTTGTACTCCATTTATATAGAAGATTAAGAAACTAAGCGCTCACTGTGATACAACTCAATGGGATTTATCAGAGCAAATCTCGCTGCTCTTATAGAAATCTTCTACGGATTCTCCGATATACATAAAGTATGGATTGACAGCATGGCAAACCGCTAGATGTCAGTGAGAAAGAGAGAGAGAGATAGATAGAAAGAGAGAGAGATGTGGTACTAAGTGGACGTTACCCTAATCTTTATAAGCTCTTTTGTAAGATATATATATATACATACATGTATACATACACACATATGCATGTATACATGTATACCTACTGTATAGCCTACACACATGTATATATTGTTATGGACATAAAGTAGTGCACTTTGAAAATTCTGGACATTATACAGGGTGGTCCAGAATAAATGAAACTACTTTTATTTGAAACAAGTCAATGTTCTCCGCTGGACCCAGAGATCAGTCAGACACTCGTGGACTCAGCAATTGATCAGTGGTTCCATCGGGTGAATGCAGTTTTTCGGGCACATGGTGGACACATTGAACATTTGTTTGATTAATTCTCAATTCGTTTAGGACATGTATAGAAACTGCAATGCGCTTTCTGAAATAGTTGAGGCATAATGCACATAATGTTAAATTCTTTTTTTCATATATTCAGTTTTCACGAAATTTCATTGAAAATTACTTATCGGCGACTAATGATAATTTATCAAACATGTGTAGCAATATCTCTTAGATACTTAGCAAGCTAATAGAAATGAGAACTGTATTTAATACAATGTATGTAGTAAGACGTTTGAATAAAAATTGTCAAAGTTATTAGCCTTCAAAGCAGTTTCATTTACTCTGGACCACCCTGTATTTAGTTTTTATACTCTGACAGAATTACTTTGCACCAGCTATACTCTGGTTTATTGGGAAAACAGTTCATATATCTTTCAACGAGCTTTGCTGAGTACACATCGAGTTACTAAAATTGTTTTTATACTCAGGGGTTGAGTTATTTTAATTTAATTTTTAATCTTTGGTCAAACGACTGAATTTATCTTCTATATTATACTATTGCATATTCAAACAGCATTTATTTGAGTTTTAAAATAGATCAATTAGTTTTAAAATAGCAACCTAAATATGTGCCTCTTCGTCTGAGAACCCTTATGCCTTCGTTTGCAGAAAGAATATACATATCCTTTATTCTAAGGTTATGGTTCCTTTCAATTATAGCACGATTGAGCTCTTTGCTTTTTTGGCTGGCACGGAGCAGCCTAATAAATTATTATATAATATATTTCTTTAATTCTTTAATTTCTTTAGTTTAGAGAGAGAGAGAGAGAGAGAGAAAGAGAAAGAGAGAGAGAGAGAGACAGAGAGTGAGAGAGAGCCATGTTTATTCGCAAAAATAATGACAGACATCAGAACATTTTAGCATAACATTATAGACAAATATTATGCAAACAAACGTGGTGCGTTCGCAGAATAAGAGAGATGCAAAGAGCATTAAATTTATTAATTAATTACCATGTATGGCGGCCACCAGTAAGGACATGGTCCTACCTTGCTGGCCACCGACATGCACAATAACTTATATTTCAGTTTAGCTGAAGAGAGAGAAAGAAATGGAGAGTGAGAGAACGTAAAAGTGATAGAGATATTGCGAGAGAAAAAATATAGGGAAATAGAGAGATAGAAGAAATGAGAGAAATATAGAGGTTGAAGTGGTGAAGTAGTAAATATAGACCTGGGACCTCCACGCTATCGTATATCAATCATGTTTCGATGTGAAAAAGTTTCAGCACCATTGCTCATGTCAGTGCTTCTGATCGAGAGGCCCCCAGTTATTGCCTCTCCCTTCCCCCTGTCCATAATGCACTGACAGAAAATAAACAGTCACTACAACCTTCTTCTTGAGAGGTGATGTTAGTAATTAATGCTACTTTAGACGTTTTGTGTGAATTTTTGCTGACTACTTTTGGTTTAATCTGCTGTCATGAACTATGGTATAATGTAGTCTTACATTTTCCTTTTTGTGTCCTTTTTACGTTTTGTGTTTTGTTTACACAAAACACAGAACGGAAAAAGAAAGAACTTTTGGTGTTTTTTTCCTGGTTAATGTAAGAGGAGATCAACTGTAAAATACACGTGTTGTAAGAGGCGTCTCAGTCAAATCAGAGGAAGACACATATACAAATACATACATACATACATACATACATGCATACATACATACATACATACATACATACATACATACATACATACATACATACACATACATACATACATACATACATACATACATACATACATACATACTTACATACATACATACATACATATATACATACATACATACCTACGTACGTACGTACGTACGTACACTATATACTATATATACGTACATGTATATATATCTATAAGTAGTATTATTTTATTATTTATTATTTTTATTTTTATTAGCATCATCATCATCATCATATATTAAGTGCCATTAACCTTGTATGTAATCAATATGATACGGGCGCGAATGGTACTGCACTGTTTATGACGTAGGCTAGATTGCACGTAATAATGACCTTGGTCTATGGTTAGTAAGTGCTAATTTACTTCTGTAGAAGACTTCGGCTCATTAATAATATTAGCGGTCTCTCGTTATTTTTTTACTTAAAAATATATATTAGTTTCCGGTTGTTGACGAAACGGTTGAACGCAGAACCCGACACCTTTTATTCATACATCAAGCTCTGACAGCTAGTCGACAAAGTTGTTCGACTTCACAGAAATGTTTCTCGGTGCAATTGTGTTTGCTAGCTTCATGCTGCTGGTTGTTGGAGATGCACATAAGTCAGGACGGTCAGGTCGTTAAAATTAGAGTAGATTGTGTCTTTTAACAAATGTAAAGTTTCTTTAAACATATAAATTCAATGAAGACCCTACTTTTTACAGAAAACGAATAATCTTATAAGGCTGGTATATTCTTTCAAAAACCAATTGTTATTTAATAAGATGTCTTTAAATCATATTCTAGAGCATGCTTCGGATGACACTCGGTTCTTGAGCATCTAGCCAATGAATTCTGTCAGAAAATATTGCAGTCGGATCCAGGCCGTAGTCCTTAACTGAAATCCGAGATTAAAAATCATTAAACTAATAAAATAATTTTAGAGTTCCTAGAAGAAATTAGCAAATTTATTTAACTAATAATTCTTATATATAATTTACAAATGTTCATTTAGCGTTATTGGGTGTAAAGTTGTCATTATTAGCACATAAAATTAGCAATGCTTAATAAACGGAAAAAGATGGAATTATAAGAAGGGATGGGGATGAAAGTAAGCCCCGTGGTGTGTTCGGGTTGCTTGAATAATAGACCAACCGTGTCGTAGAAGCCGACAAAAAACTAGATCCAAACCAACGTCAGAAAAGGCATTCGGTTGGTGGTCGATTAAGCTCCAGTAATTGCTGCAAAAACATGAGAATGTCTATTTGTATCCCGACCCTGGTTAAAATGGGCGTTAAGGGAAGAAAAAGAAGAAGAAGATGATGATGATGATTATGACGATGATGATTATGATGGAGATGATGATGATGTAGATGAAATTAGGAGATGAAGTTGAAAGAAGATGAGAAAAGGGATGTGGTAAAGAAAGGGATGCAGTTGAGAGATGAGATGAAATGTAAAGATGATATCAAAAAGAGAGAAGAGATTGAGTGAAGAAAAGAAATTGAGTGAAGGGAAGAGATTGAGTGAAGAGAAGAGATTGAGTGAAGAGAAGAGATTGAGTGAAGAAAAGAAATTGAGTGAAGGGAAGAGATTGAGTGAAGAGAAGAGATTGAGTGAAGAGAAGAGATTGAGTGAAGAAAAGAAATTGAGTGAAGGGAAGAGATTGAGTGAAGAGAAGAGATTGAGTGAAGAGAAGAGATTGAGTGATGAGAAGAGATTGAGTGAAGAGAAGAGACTGAGTGAAGAGAAGAGATTGAGTGAATAGAAGAGATTGAGTGAAGAGATTTAGTGAAGAGAAGAGATTTAGTGAAGAGAAGAGATTGAGTGAAGAGATTTAGTGACGAGGAGAGATGAGTGAAGTGATCGAATGGAGAGGACGTGAAACGGATCGTTGTTGTGAGTTGATTGATAAGAACAAGAAATGTGTCGAGAGTCAGGCAGTGGTGACAACTGGAGATCAGTCCATCACTTTGCTTCCACACACTGTGCACAGTCATCGGTAGTATCTACACAGCCTGTTTGGTTGGTTGAAAACTTTGACCATTTCTCATAGTGAACTACCAGATGTACGCCATTAAAGTTACTCTCCTAAGTACCGTACATTAGTAAATTACTCTCTTAAGTACTGTGCATTAATAAATTTCTCAAAGAGTAATTTACTAATTAATTAAGTAATTAGTAAAATAAGTAATTTACTAACTAATTAATTAAGTAATGTATATTAGTAAATTAATATCTAAAGTACTGTATTTTCTTAAGTACTGTAAATTACATCAAGGTTAAGTTAGAAATTATAACTGAAAAAAAGAGTAACACGCATTATAGTGAATAATCAACTATGTTGATATCTATCACTTTTAAAACCACATGTTTAATCCGTTAGGCAATTTAGACCATTTTCCGTATAACCAGTCCAGTGAATGTCCGAGATTTTACTCTCAGATCAGCGCGACCGGGATTCGAACCCACGAGGATTCAAATCACCTTAAGATTTGTCATTTAAAACTTCATGACGTTACCCCTACGCTATTTAGACATTCCACTGAAACAACTGTTTTAGATTAATTGACGCAGTTCATCAAGTAATGATAATAATAATAATAAAGGTTTAACGTCCGTTTCCTCATCCAGGAATGATGTCAGGGACGTCCCCAACAGCACATATCACTACAGATCAATTCACCCAGACCAATCTGGGAAAGAAATGTGCTGAGGAGAAGCAAGGTCCTAAACGAAAGCCAGTCCGGTACTCAAAAAAAAGTATTGTTATTATACAAATCTTTCCATTTTCCTGTAGGTAGAAATAGCCTTTATCAACTGAATAAATGCATGTTATACTGGTATTTGAAATTACTTTTAAGACTAATTAATTAAGTGACATTGAATTTTCTTTACTGACACTATTAGTTTAAATTATTGGAATCTCTAATTATAATTCTCTAAATTTTAAATAAAGTTGAAATTACTTTTCATACTGTAAAAGTTCCCTTTATTACATAGGCTTATTTTTACTTAATTGGTGAAAATTATTTTACACATTTTTACAAGCTGTGAAAATTAACAGTTTTAATTGCTCTTAATTTAATATTTGGAACAAAATTCACACTAAGCTCACAATTTGACACCTTCAAATTACACGACAACCAATTGCAGTTCTGGATTATGCTCGCTAACTCGATGGTTTTTTTCTGAAAACCGTTAACACTATAGTCTATGGCTTCCACTTTGGAACTCTCATTAATTGTCGCACCACTTATCACAGCCCTACTTAACGGCATCTATTGGCAAACAAATGTCAACAGGTCACTCTTCCCAGGGACGATTGCTAAAGCACCCACTTGCTGTGGTTACACACGAAACCACGACTTGGCTTTTTTGTTTCTGAAACATTTACATGTATGTAGGTGTTGCATTCAAGAAATTCTTAGATCAATAGGCTGCTACACGTATCACAGAGGAGATTCGTATCGTGATGTGTGACTTTTTGTTGTCATATCTTGTTAAAGTGCAGATGTTAATGATGATGTTAATGATGTTAATGATGGGTTTCTCATGGGTAAAACCCGACGTCTAATTTTAATCGACTCGTGTTAGTATACAGTTCAGTAGTTTAAGAAAATATTCTCTGAAATAATCTTCCGTACAATGGGTCAATGCCGTGATTCGATGAAACGAGAGAGAGAGAGAGAGAGAGAGAGAGAGAGAGAGAGAGAGAGATTGAGCAAGAGAGAAAAAAGAGCAATAGTGAATTTTAGAGGAAATAGTAACATGGGACTCTTAACAGTACAACGAGAGCTAAATAACAAAATAAAAAATTTGTAGAAATTACTAAAAGAAGACAGAGAATATTATAGGCGTTAAATAACATGTACCTGCCAGTAGTCAGTACACTAAGAGCGATTAAAGGCAGTTAAATCAAAACTGCTGAATCAATAGCCAGTCGATGCTTTTTAATATATTTCATCACCAGACGACTAGAAAAGTCTCGTGACAGTTAATCAAAATCATTAAACTTCATTTACTTGTACTTATTTTAACTCATATGATTACAAAATTAACTTCGTGATGCTGCATTTTTTTTTATTTGTTAATTTACATGTAATCCTCTTAAATTATTCTAGACTTTAAATTTCAAAAACTTTTGTTGCAATCTTTGGTTGGCCGTGCTGAACGACCAAAGATTCTACCCCACAACTCTCTATTTTACGTCGTTCTCGTTTTCTCTACCTAAACTGTAACATATCTGGTAATATGTTCAAATATTTTTACGGTTATCCTTCATCTATATCTATCCATGATATATAGCATGCGTAATCTTTTAAATACCATTTAACTCAATTATTTCATTTAAATCTTGCATCCGACAGGAACTACGATTATAGAACACGAACAGAATTCTTAATAACACATGAAATATTGAAGCATTTTCTTTATGGAATTTATAATAAAATCACTAAATGAATTATGTTTCCCAACTTTTTCAGAAATGACCCATTTGCATACGTTTAATGATTTTCTTATTAGTTCTCGAACAGAATTAAGTTAATTACAATTTTAGTTGCGCTAATGCTTTACTGAATTGGAGTCAAGATATAATATTAAAATTTATAACGACCCAGAGTGAGTGCTAGCTCTAGAATATTAAATCGATAATAATTTTAATTAATTCTGGTTTATTACCTCTTAACAATTTTCGCAATAGATATCTTTCTCAGAAAAATCATTTTATGGCCTTATAAACTTGGAAGCTTGTGTTGAATTATTAACTGGACTCTCCTTTAATTTAAGATTAGTAAGCGTGAAGTTATTATCGGATAATTTCGTTAAACGCTAATTTAAAAATAATCTTCTTAAACTTATTCTCAGAATAAGACATTGGGAATTCTGGGAAAGCAGGCTTAATAGGTTTGCAGCCAACTGCAGTACTACATTGATTTACTGTCCTGAAGAGGCGTTAGAATATATGGCCCGAAATATTAGTAATAAATATTAGTAATAAATATTAGTAATAAATATTAGTAATAAATATTAGTAATAAATATTAGTAATAAATATTAGTAATAAATATTAGTAATAAATATTTGTAATAAATATTAGTAATAAATATTAGTAATAAATATTAGTAATAAATATTAGTAATAAATATTAGTAATAAATATTAGTAATAAATATTAGTAATAAATATTAGTAATAAATATTTGTAATAAATATTAGTAATAAATATTAGTAATAAATATTAGTAATAAATATTAGTAATAAATATTAGTAATAAATATTAGTAATAAATATTAGTAATAAATATTAGTAATAAATATTTGTAATAAATATTAGTAATAAATATTAGTAATAAATATTTGTAATAAATATTAGTAATAAATATTAGTAATAAATATTAGTAATAAATATTAGTAATAAATATTTGTAATAAATATTAGTAATAAATATTAGTAATAAATATTAGTAATAAATATTTGTAATAAATATTTGTAATAAATATTAGTAATAAATATTTGTAATAAATATTAGTAATAAATATTTGTAATAAATATTTGTAATAAATATTTGTAATAAATATTTGTAATAAATATTTGTAATAAATATTTGTAATAAATATTTGTAATAAATATTTGTAATAAATATTTGTAATAAATATTTGTAATAAATATTTGTAATAAATATTTGTAATATTAAATATTTGTAATAAATATGAAAAAATTTCTTTAACTCCTAACAAGTAAGAAATTATTTATAATTTGTAATGTCTCAATGGCTTTCTGATTAATCACGTCAGGTTACGTCATTAAATTTTAAATGATCGACGCTGAGGTGAATTGAACTCTTGTGTGTTCGATTCCCGAGCTGATCTGAGATTAAATCTCTGACATTAACATGACTGATTATCTCTCTTTTAGTGCACTTCCTACTGGCAGGTACATTGTATATAAAGTCTCCACTCTTCTCTGTCTTCCGCCTTCCTCTTCATTTCCACATATGAGTGGGTCTTTAAATTATCTAAATTACCTAATCTCGGCCTGCCCCTGCCTCTTTTTCCATCCATCTGCTTTCTATGACCTCGTTTAGCAGACTTTCCCCCTTAGAATGTGTCCTATCTAACTCTTCTTCCTATTTCTTAATGCATTTATCAACTGTCTATCTGTGCCTAGTCTCTCTAGAACATCCACATTTATAACCTTTTGAGTCCAGTCAATCCTCTCCATTCTTCTCCAAATCCACATCTCCAATGCCTCTAGTTTCCTAATATCTTCCTTCCTTAAGGTCCATGTTCCACATCCATGCAATAGAAAAGTCCAAACCAATGTTTTCACTATATTTATCTTTGTGTCTTCTGTAGACTTTTTGTTAAAAGTTCTTTCCTATTACCGAATGCCACTTTGTTTGTTTAATCCTACTGCATATTTCAGTCTTACATTTCCCTTCATCGATTATAGTATGACCCAAATATTTGAAACTTCTTACCTGTTCCAATTTCGTACCATTTATTGTGATATTAACTTCACCTTTTTAGAAATTGGTTGTAATGCACATGTATGATAATTGCTATAAACATATACAAGAAATTAGTGCAAGAATATGTATGCTGGACCTGTAATTTATTTCAATAATATATTTAGCTTTATTTCACCACTCAGGTAGCAAGACAGGAAACAAATACAATATAATCATACAAGTAAACACAAAAATAACGTTGACAAAAGATCAACGCAAGCATACACTCAATCAATCAACTCAAAATTAATAACTAAAAATTAATTAAATGATTTCTAGCGATCGGTCAAGGTAGTTTCGCAATAACGACTTCCAGTCAAGTCTCTCAACCTGGAAGCTCTCTGGCAAGGTACAGTTATTACTAACGTTCACGCAGTATTTATTAATTAATAGCAATAACTCTCCATTAAAACAATTAAAGTATTTACTAGTATTATCAGAAAGACACAATTTTCTCAAAAAATTAAATCTTATATTTGCAGTCTTAAGTTCAATAATAGCTAATGAGCTAGACGAGTAAGCTATCGTGCTCTGTATCTCACCCTGTATTTCAGTAAGATACGATGGATTACGGATATCTATTCCTTCCAGACCTATGATAAGCGTGAAATAGTCAACATTCATAGTATGATTTCAATACTGCAACAGTTCGTGAGATCAGAGTCAATACGTTGACTACTGGGACAGTCATCAATTATACGCATTACAATTCAGCACGTCATTGACGTCGAATTAGAGAGAGAAAAAGGAGGGTTGACGCATAGGCCGCCACTAGGGAATGCTAACCTAGGATACTCTATTGACTGGACGAAACTGTTACACAATACACTGTGGGGACGTCCCTGAGATCATCCCTGGATGAGGAAACGGAACTTTTAACCTTTATAATATTATTAAACCTTTATTATTATTAGTATCACATCAAATAACATATTTCACATTCTTATTTAATATTCCTTTATTGTTAACGGTTTCCGTGAGTAACCTCACTTTCATCACTTTCATCACTTTCATCACTTTCATCACTTTCATCACTTTCATCACTTTCATCACTTTCATCACTTTCATCAGATTTCAAGTATGAGGGAAGCTATTGGAAACCTAGTCTATTGTAACTCCATTCTGTTGACGCCTCTACTTCCCCTGAGTACCACGTTCATGTGGACACTGCAGCGTGAGTCCGCATAGTAAGAACTCCAGCCATGGAGTAAAACTAGCTATCCCTTGATGATAGTCTGTAGGAAGGAGTATGCATTGTATAATTATAAAATAATATCAGTACAATTGTATTTGAAAAAGAAATGTAATATTACTATAAGATATTTATTTTAGAGAAAATTATTTTAATATTATTAAATTTTTGTTACTATAAAATTGTAAATTGTATCTGAATTTATCGTACTATTAAAGTAATGGTTTACCTTAGTGGATATTTCTTTTGCATTTATGAGTTCAATCACCCATTAATTAATTAAATATAGCTTTATAATTTGCAGAATTAGAGTTTTTAATGTGATAAGAAATAGCCGAATTGTAGTCACTGGTGGGAATTCAAGAAATAAAAATAATTAAAAACTTACATGATTTCTCGACGTTTAAGCTCCTGTGCGTGCAAATGTACATAGATACGGAGTTTATAGTAAACAAAAATAGATTAAATAATCGTACATCGGCAAAGTTCTCAGTAAATTTAAATTTACGTCAATATTTAAACAAGTTTATAACTCTGTATAGACCCAGTGCCGAAACGATTAATCGGAGATGATGTGATTTTGTGGTGAAAGACAAACGCATCAAATAAATAAAGATGGCAGCCACTTCAGCTGGTGCCCGGCCCATTTAATATCCTTGACTCCGGTGGAGTAGGGAACCAGTCTAAAGGACGTTGATGTTTACAGTGGAGTAATTAGCTGGCTCGTGCAATGAATGGGACTCGCCTGCTTCTGAATTGTGGAAACGTTTGACGTGTGGCGAATTTCTGACCATTGCAAGTTTCAACCCTTCATTGTTGCAAGTCTCGCTAGAGCAATAAGATATGTTTACACGTCTATTCAGATCCTTGCCAGAAGAATTCTCAAAGCAATATTATTACTTAGAATTTACGATTGTGCTTGTACAGGCACTCATGGATAATATCCTTGGGATAAGGACTTTATCAATGCACCAATGGAAAGAAGATCTTATATGAAATAATTCCAAGAACCAAGTAAATCGATACGGTGCAGTTGATCTCCCAAACATACCTACCCTGTTATCACCGATGATTTATTTGATATTTCCAACAATCTTTTTGCCGCCTCTTCAGATCTCGTCTATTGGCTGATTCGTCTAGGCTCGTCTACAGGCTGGCTCGTATAGGCTCGTCTACAAGCTGGCTCGCGAGGATAGCACGAGTCTCGTCTCAACATCTGCTCGTACAGCTTAGAGGGCTCCTCTAGATTAGTCCCTCTAATTCCTAAATATTTCCAGAATAAATACCTGAAATCCGTATCATATCTTACACTCATACGTCACCACTGGCAGACGATCAAGTGTGGCTTAAAGATGAGTCCGTTACCATAGCAGACGTCTACAGTATTAGACCCATTTCTAGACAGTGGGGCTGATAAATAATATCTACATTTAGTATGAGTTACAATACTTTGTAATGTTTTAACGAGAAAGAATTGATTCATAATGATATACATGTATAATGATTTAATGAGAAACAGTTACAGATTAGATTTCGTGATGGTTTGCAGAATAGGATTGCTTACAATGATTTGGAGTTGTTTTTAATAAGAAGGAACGATCTGCAAAGTATTAATTAGAACGAATAATATACAAAAAATTAACGAGTAAATAATGATTTATAATAGTTGTTTAGAATAATTTTCATTTCTTATTTTTATTGATTTACATTTATTCATTGTGCATCAAAATCTTGCAAACCTAAAACATTACAGCGACCAACATTTTTGTGTAATTTTTAAGACGACCAGGGAGTTCAGTTTTCGATTCACTGTTTTACAGACAGCTGACAACTTGTAGAGGAGGGATATAGGCCATTGATATCTTGTTACTTTTTTCTTCTGACAGTTGTTTTCTCTTGTATAATATCCTTTTCGTCGTTTCTTCAGTGGCGATCAACTCTAGAATGTTATAAAGACAGCATGGGGCGTCAACTGACGTATGTGTCTTCTTCAGACGTCAAATCATTTACTGTATACATTTAAAGTTTTACAAGTAAAATAACAAACAATAATGCAAACAGTTTATATTCAAGTTATAACACGGAGTTTGTTTAAGAACACAATACCGAGTTTTAAATTTATAGTTATTCCCATTTTGCAATTAAGCATGACATAAAAATGGCTATTAATTATATAAACTTAAATCATTCTACTTATTGATCATTAATTGGTTTGTTCAATACAAATAATTCAAAAACATTTCAACCCTATCATTTATACGCAAATGAAAATATATGAATAGATTCCATTAAAGTTATCAATTTCGTCCACCAAATGTTAAACTTTGTTCATTAATTAACTCTAATTATAGTCAAGGCTTTTAATGAAAAGTTTCTATGACATTTCAGGGTAAAATTTATTGTAACAGCTGACGAGGTCTTCAACTGTGGCTGAATTAGATTTCTAGTCAATTATCACTCCTAGGTTCAAACCCTCATGTATTGCTTCTGTTATTAATAACGACGCTGTCATCATGTCTTGCAACCTTTCCTATTTGCTCAGCTATAAATAGCCATTTCCTTTCTATTCTCTAGTTGCAAACAATATTGCTTACAAGAGCACTGGAGTGTTTACTACTCGCATATTTGTTGTTGCACTAACTATATCACTGCTAGTGGGAGAATAGAAGTGTTTATTATACATCACAGTAAAGCGCTGTTTACTTCAGCACTGATTTATTTCTCTCTGTTCAATACCGGAAAGATATAGTTGTTTACTACATCAGTATTTACTACTGTACTGTTTACTGCAGCGCTGTTTACTGCAGTACTGTTTACTGCAGCGCTGTTTACTGCAGTACTGTTTACTGCAGTACTGTTTACTGCAGTAGTGTTTACCGCAGCGCTGTTTACTGGAGCAATGACTTAGTCCGTGTTACCAACCGCACTGTTTACTTCAGCTCTCTTTGAAAAGTGTATACAGTTGCACTGAGTGACATTTCATTAAAGAGAGGATTGAGTCAAAGCAATTCTATGCCTAAGAATAAATCAACCTTAAACTGCACGTGTCTTAAGATGCGACTAATCAAGAATTGAGAAAGGCAACGTGAATACACACTAGAAGCTAAATTTTCCAGAGCCATAGGCAACATAAGTTCTGGAATAGACATAGCGTTTTGTGAAAGGATTAACTATTAATCAATGGAGTGCTCGTTATGGAGAGTGGAAGCAGATTCTGAGTATCATGGACCCGCCACTTGACAGACATTAGAGATAGAGAGATTGTTCAATTAAAGCAAAAATTTAAATTATACGAATGCAAAATCTCAATAACAGTTAAAACTAAAAAAACTGTTACATTTTCATTTAGTAGGCCTACTTAGCACTATCTAACGAACATAAAAGGCATTCCGTCAAATCTGCATGGATTTCTTTCATTAAATACTAATAATATTTTGTTTTAATTTCATTATTATTTTTATTGCATTTTAATTCATCAATTCAGCGGTAGACAAATATATAGGGCAAAAATAAAAAATGATCAAAATGAAATATTAACAAATCATAATGTGAAATGCCAATTACATTCAAAAGCAACAAGTGCGACCAACTTTTAATTTACGATAGCTTTTGCTAACTACAGATCCAAGTGACTCATTGACATAGGCATTTTGAAAAAATTCTACTTTTTATGCAAGCACACCACTTACAGTGAAATCATTTAGTGCTTTTCTGGTAATAATTAGGATCATTGGCTTCATATGATTGAAGATCAGAACAAATCGTGCACGTGCGAAATAACAATTTTAGCTTCACAGCTTAATTTTGATCAATAAGTATCGCAATTTAACAGAATTAGCCCGGAATAGCGCTCGGTGAAATGAATGATAATAGTGGAATGCAATTTAACAAAGGCATCGCAGGCTCAAACTTTGATTATATATTTAAGTGTCTATGGTGATAGTTGCGCAGTCACGCAAGTGAAAATTATCGTACAAATAAATTATGTATATTAAAGATCTGAGGTGTTAATTGCTTATTTGTGCTAGTTGAATTCGTATCTATTTAAAAGTAAAGACAACATTAGACTTTAAATATAAACCTGAAATAAACCTGAAATGAATCAAAGACTTAACTAAATTTTAAACGAACTACAAAGAATGCATAAACAAATAAGAACAGATTCTGAAAGCACAAATTTCTACTGTGAAAATTGTTCGATAAATAATCCTGAAGTACAATTCAGCAGCCGTTAGTTATTACTGCTGACTGCTGTGACACTTCATGTTTTTACCATCATCATCATCATTATCACTATCGCCATCATTGTCATATCGATAGCGTGCATGGCAGGCTTAGCTGCAATTCTTTCATCTAGCGCTATATAATGATGCTGTGCCCGCGGATATATTTAATTTGCTAAGAAATTTTACACGATATCTCGTCAAGACCTGACGTTGTCGTTAATTAGCTGTAAATCTACGTCAGTAGCGACCCCCAGGGATCTCATCAACGATCTCTAATAGGCAAGCCACATCCTGCTCTACAGCAGCAGCTGCTGGGCTTTGCTAGCCCTGTGCTGCTGGCTTACTGGCCCTGTGCTGCTGGGCTTGCTGGCCCTATGCTGCTGGGCTTGCTGGCCCTGTGCTTATGGGCTTACTGGCCCTGTGCTGCTGGGCTTGCTGGGCCTATGCTGCTGGGCTTACTGGGCCTGTGCTGCTGGGCTTGTTGGCCCTATGCTGCTGGGCTTGCTTGACCTGTGCTGCTGGGCTTGCTGGCCCTGTGCTGCTGGGCTTGCTGGCCCTATGCTGCCGGGCTTGCTGGCCCTGTGCTGCTGGGCTTGCTGGGCCTATGCTTCAGCTGCTGTACGACTGAAGCAGCAGGTGACAGCTGCTGGGCAAAGTCTATAAACACTTATGCAGTAATTTCATCAGCTGTGTAGAGTTAAAAAGATGGTTTTAGTACTATAGAATCGGGTTTGGATCTGTGTTTATTCAACTGGAATATGTTTGACATCGGTATATGTAATTCAAAGTGAGTCACGGTTAAGTTTTAAAAAATAGCGCATGAGGGCAGACGCTAAGAAGGATCAAGACGGTTCTGATACGGAGAAATCGGACGTGACTGAAGCTAGATGTTAAATTAAGCCGGAGTGACTTTTGACTTTATGAACAATAAAGATAAAAAAGCTAATATTAACGTTAGTTTCCTCACTCGAAAGCGATGTCAGTGACGAGCGAGCACAGGATTTGAATCCCACACATAGGCCTACTGATCCGCGGTCGAATATCTTATCGATATCGCCACTGGATCCAGCCACTGCAAATCTGAATGTATTATCATTTAGTGTAATATTGGACAAAGTTATACACGTAGGCTGATCAGAAATATATTCATGATATATATATATATATATATATATATATATATATATATATATATATATATATATATATAGTCCTATTTGTGCACTGATTGTTATATTTTTGTAAAGGTTTTGGCAGCATACTTGTTGCTACGCAGAAAGGTTCCGTTACTAGAGGAGAGTGAATGTAGTTGTTCCCTTGTAGTATGAAAAACGTTTTTGGTCGCATGGTTAAGCACATAACAACCGCATAATTATGTTTGATGCTGTATGGACATAGATATCGCATGAAGTGGGTTTAGTTAAATTTCTAGGTAGCTTCGTGACAGTAACATGTATGAAGCCAATACTGATGAAGGACCTTAACAATTGAATTTAGTCATTTTTAGTCGTTTTAACTTATGAATGGAATCTACACAAATATATGCTGCATGTCATATGCCTGCAATTAGATGAAAAAGTTTCTTAGCATAATCTATATCCTTCATATTATATTCATAGTCAAGATTTTTTCTTAGTTTCAAGCCAAGCAGGGGCCACTCATAATTCATAATTACAATCCGTTAAAATGT
Source organism: Enchytraeus crypticus (assembly GCA_905160935.1). Lineage (NCBI taxonomy): Eukaryota > Metazoa > Annelida > Clitellata > Enchytraeida > Enchytraeidae > Enchytraeus > Enchytraeus crypticus. The sequence continues at coordinate 693,929 of CAJHZI010000720.1, read as the reverse complement.
TAGATACCATCGCTCAAGAATCCTTAAAGACTTATATATAAATTGTGTAAGCCATGTAAGTTGGATTATAAATATTCATATTTCACTGTAATTTGTTTCATTGCAAAGTTTAACAATATCGCAAGCAATTTTATGAATTAATAATGTTTGTAGAACACATGTATACTATATCGTCCCTATTCTTTATGGATTCAAAAATTCTATCTTTAAAACATTGTGGATGAAAGAGTTTTTATCAACTTCTACAAGTATTGGAAAACCTGATTATAAATAACTTAATAACTAAATATATATAAATATATATATATATATATATACAGTATATATTAAATTATATATATATATATATATATATATATATATATATATACATGTAGGCCTATATTCTGGTTATAAAAGGAATTAAGTTTTCTATGCGTGGTTTTAAATTTATCAAAGAAAAGAAAGAGCGGATACCCGGTCGATGCAATTTTCATGGAGTCGGTTGGGAATCAGTTTTGGATTGTGTTTAGTGAAGCGTTCGTTGCAGTCATGCATTTATTAATGAATGAAGAAGATGAGCGGTCGCAATTTTTTATTATTTGTGATGCTGTTTTATTTCTTTCTGTTTGATTCACCTGAATTCTTGTTCATTAATGCTATTTGTATCTGAATGACTGGGAGTCAATTATACCCGCACTTATAAACGGAAAGATATTCTCGCCGATATCAATCTCTACCATTTGACTTTATCCTCGAGATAACTACAAATCTGCTTCTTGCATCTTTTGAAACTTTTCTATTCTCAACTTTATCTTGAGCCTGTTATGTCACATTTCCAAGAATTCAAAATATTTCGCGGATTTCGCGCTCTCCTATTGGCTGGAGCCACCTGCGACGGTTGAAAGTCAGCCTCCTGGCGACGACTTTGTTTTAATCTAACGGTGACATTATCCGCCCGATCTCGAGAAAATATCTTTCCCGTCACATGTAGCTGAAATTAGCTCAGATGCCGAGTAACATCTCGTTCATAGTATGCAAAAGTGACTTTCGGCGACGATATCGTTCTGATGGAAGCTTTATAGGACTGCACATGAATGCGGTCCAATGTTGGACCAATGTTGCCCCGTTTGTGTGGTCTTGAGCTGGGGCAGAGGGCGCGTTATGATTCATTGCCCTAAGTAGGGAGTGGCTAGAGAGGAAGCAATATGGCGGCGACCATGACGTAAATATAAACAAGCCTGTAAATAATAAATTTGCAAATAATAAATTTGTCAATAATAGATTTGCAGGCTTCTTTATGTTTCCTTCATGGCCTTCAATTCTGAACTTGAATAGTTTAACGCTTATTGTATTTCTTTAACTCGAACAGCCTTCTATACTTACATGTAATGTCGCTTCAAATCCAGGTCAGATTGCGACTAACTCTCGCTGGATTACATAACAAAGAATCTAATAAGATTTCCCAGTTGGTTTATATGGACAGCAAAAGTTTCAGTGCAAGCTGAGTTTCAGATATTTTTCTTTGTATCTACTTTTCTGACTCTAGTTTCAGTTAAGTTTAAACTTAGGAGTTTAGTAAGTTTACTAGAGAGCTTTGTGAGCTTTTAGAGTAGAGAAATGCATTTGTCAATGTAAAGAGATCGCGTCGGTATGATACTCGACCGCGGATAAGTATGTGCGGGGGTTCAAATCCTGAGCTCGCCCGTCACTGACATCGCTTTCGAGCGAGGAAACTGACATTAACCTTAGCTTTCTTTAGCTTTTAAAAGAACAAGTTAGAGCATTTCCAACTTGAAAAAATCTGTTTTTATTTCTAAATTTATTATTATTATTATTATTATTATTATTATTATTATTATTATTAGTCATCATACGCATGTCACAAACATAGACTTTACAATTATACACAAACAGCATCAGCGCATGAACGGAGATAAAGGCCACAAGTGGCCCTTTCATATTCCGAATTTAAAAGCAGAAGGAAGTAATCATATTAAAATATACACAAAGGTACATTTAGCAAGTTCAAATATTAAAATTATTAGGATATTGCACAATTGAACATCATAAACGTGAAAATACAGGCACTTAATTTAAATTAAACAGATTACTTTACACACAGTTGTCATAAATGGCAATATTAAAATAGGTAAAAACAATAGATTACTTAGAATATAAAAATAACTATATGAAGGAAATCTTTACAGATATCGAGTTAATGCTTTTAATATAGTTCTTTAACTTTTCAAATATTTGCTAAGGTCGATACCGTCTAAACTCTCTTTAAAAGAGTTGAAGTTAGAAGCGTTTACAATACTTGGGGGTAGTGAATTCCAACAATCAATGCATCGGTTTTTGAAATAGTACCTTTCAGCATTAAAATGGAATTTATTCAGATATAAACTTAAACCATTGTTTCTGGTGACGCCTTTTTGAAAACAAAAAACTCTTCCAAAGGTAGGTCGACCAATCCAGAGATGATTTTATAGTACATGCATAAGTCAGATTTAAGTCTTCGCTGTTCTAGCGATTCAGTAGCCAACAATTTTAATCTCTCCTTATACTGCAGTCTCATCATACCGCTGAGCCGTTTCGTGAATCGTCTCTGGATTGATTCTATCAATAGAGATTGAAGAATTTTAAAAACCATCATGTAATTTAGATTATTAATGTAATTGTTAAAGGTTTAATGTCTGGAGATATTTTGAAGGGTTTTGCTCTAATGAATTTACTAGATTACCTTAGTCCAGTAGAAAGAATAGAATTTTTCTTCTTTTGTAGCTTTTGTTATGCTAATCTTTAGATTTCGGTTCACTTCAATGTATATTTCAATGTGATAAAAAGCTAATGTTAATGTCAGTTTCCTCGCTCGAAAGCGAAATCAGTGACGGGCGAGCCTAGGATTTGAACCCCGCACATACTGATCCGCGTTCATATATCTTACCGATATCGCTATTTGCTCCAGCCAATGGCGATCTCGGTGATTCCAGATTTGGTTAGATGATTGTGATTCGATATTTGCTATACATTTGCTGCATAATGATCATTAACGCAAATGTCCATGGATGAGGGTATTTTCACGTCATCTCACGGATATAGATCAGCCAGCGTCAAGCTGGTCACTTGTTGCATGGCGTGACATTTTGCGACATAATATTTACCATACTCTGAGTGGACTACATCTGACCTGCTTCTTGTTCCCTCCACATTCCCTCCTCATTCCCTCAGCCAATGATGTCATGACGCTTGTCATCTTCTTCAGCGTCCAAATAACATTTATCCACGATAACATCTGTTTCTACTAACTTTAACCTAATTTAAGATTGAGTTCAAATTTCAGTAGACGTGCAACGCCGAATTTAGCGTCAGGTTCCCGTCTCCAAGGAGTGTAAGTGACTGGGTGAGCACTGGATTTGATTAGCTCAATTATCTAACTTAATAGTAGCACAATTGCCTATGAGTACAAGCGTGCTTGCTGGTATTCCTGCTACATAATGTTATCAGTTAACATCATCGACTAATGAGAAAAATGAAAATAAATTAAATTTTATTCTAAAAGTAGGCCTACTTTCTTTATTATTCTTAGTCTTATTTTTATTAAATCATTTTTTATATTAGCTATTTACAACTTCGATCTGATCAAATTTCAGTGGAATGGAGTTTAGATAAATAAATGAACATTCTCAGTAGAGAAGAATATCGATAATCTATAATCATGGGCCAAATGGATATAGCCTACATATAGAATTGTAGGTATATAGTTTAATGTAAAATTTATTTTTGTTAACATGAGTTGACAATACGTAAAATTTTCCATGCAATCCTACTTGTGATATAACTAATATTGCCACATGGACTACAGTTTACAATTAAAAAACATTCTACTCCAGATGAAACAATTAAAAATTGTCAAAAGTCAAACTAGTCAGGCTATTGGTTGATCGATTTAAAATTGATGAAACACATGTAGAAAATACTGCCAAGAGTTTATTAATATCTACTGCTCATTTAGGCCTATTTGGCAAACGAGTTTTTTTTAATTTGACTGTTTGAAATAAACACTGACAACATTTCCTGTATATTAAATTATAATAAGTTGTTAGTTAGTTATCGTTTTCTCTCAGTTGCTATGATAATTCAATAGTTTTTATATGATGGTTTCTATGGATGGAACGGGATAGATGATCAGATTTGACTATCAACTATCTTTATATTTATTTATAAAAGAAAAAGCAAATGGCTGCATTCTTTCGGCATTGTTATCAGTAGCATTTTTTGTGTTTTGCTTAATATCATTAGGAAGAAGATCGTCTAAAATTCGAAATGGTGAAAGAATTAAAATTGAAGTACAATTTATTACAGATTGTATTAATTATTCGTAATAATCTATAATATTAAATGTTTATTCATTCCATTTAATATTATATTCATAAATAATACTTTAAGCAATTAAATATTAACAAGGTAAAAATTCATACAAATAATAATTCATAAAATTCTTAAAATAATATACATGCAGGCCTACATATGCTATTAGCCCGTTTTCATTTGGTCTATGATTCTTATGAATTAGGCCTAAGCAAACAAGTGTGTTACCATAAATACAGTATTTATTAAATTACTTTTTCTAATACACCTAATATTGTTCATTTTATAATATTATCGTTTAAACAGTTTTTAGTAGTTTCTTGCATTAGATTTTCATAAATAAAGTACCTAATTTTACTTGGAATTTTGCAAATAAAAATGATTACGTCTTTACGTCTTATCTCTACCATAATTAGTAACATTTCAAGCCTTACATAAACGTGGGTAGGCCTAGAGAATAGCTCCAACTTTTCTATTGACAGTCAGTTATTAGATGCTTGGATTTTAAATTGTATCTTGAAATTCTTTAAGCAACTTTCTATTTTAAAACAATCTTTTGGAAAAATTTAATTTTGGCTTTCTGCTCTTCGAACGATGGTTGAATATAGCTTATTCCCAGTCTCTATTTCGTCATTTGCTATTTTTCTGGAAGCAATCGCTTCGTCAATAGTGTTTCCAGAATCGCAGGACAATTCTTCTTCTCTCGTACACTAGCCCGCAGGGACATACATCCAAAGGTACGAGCACAGGCATTAGCAGACAAACTAACAAACACCGACGCATACAGATAAATGTAAATTTCAGTTCAAATTCATTCACGCTCTCGACCAATGAGCAAAATTGGTTGAGGTTAAAGGGAGGGCGATTCACAAAATTTCACGAGGGATAACATTTTTAGACATACTGTTTTAGACATACCATTTACAGTAAACTAATAGAATAAATATAAAAAAAGAATGGTTAAGCTGGTAAAATGGTTAAGCTGGGGTTGACCTCCACGACCCCAGAATTGGTTGTAGTTTTCACGAAGGTTAAAGCCTCTAAGCGCTCATGATTACGCCATAAAGTCCGGTGCTAGAATTTTAAGAACTGCCGGTACATCTCAACAATACAGGACGTTCGTTAATGGAACCAGCACTCCGACAAACATCGAAAAATCATGGACTCATTTCACTGCACAGCTGCGTGATGGTTTAACAAGAGTTAAACATAAAATTTTATTTTTATTTTTAAACTAAAAGAAAAGTATCGTATTTAATTCTTCTTAAGCTAAGAACTGCTAATTTTTAATGATTAATGCAGTATGTCAAGGTTACGCATGCTCGTTAAGAAATTATAATTTGTTACTTCATTTTTCAAGTAAATTACACAGAGGTTCATGTTTCGCATGCGCATAGTTCGCGAATCACTGTTCACATTATGATTATGTTACTATACGTTAATTAGCTCAAATTCACAAATAAAACTCGTTGTCAGAGTCATTGTCAGAAGACCTAGGCCTGAGCAGCATTGAAAGGCGCCTTAGGCATAGCGCTACTTGGAATAGATAATGACAAATCGCTGAAATACCTGGAGTAACTAGAAGACACTAGTTTTACGTTTAATAAATTTTAATGTACTAGATTTTGAATATTGGTTCAGGTTAGGCATTAATTTGTATTAGTGTGACTTGATACTTGAGCCTTAGAGAGGTATTGAGTAAAATTTTGAGTCTGAAATTTGTTATAATTCAGCTATAAAATTTTAGAGTAGAAGAATCAAAAAGTGTTCCCGTTAAGAGTCGACATACGTAGATGTACTGGATTATCCGTGTTGTGTCCGGGGCGTTTCGTCCGAATTTGAGTAGTCAAGTACTCCTACGATACTGGATTGCCCCTATACTGTGACCATTAAACAAGCATCTTCCTGATCCAGTGTGCTGTTATGTTACTCTATGTTATGTTATGCTATGTTATGTTATGTTAGTAAACACTTGATAGCCATAAAACTTCCACCAATAGCCATCTATGTAGAAGAGATTGAGAGAGACAGAGAGAGAGAGAGAGATAGAGAGAGAGAGAGAGAAAGGAAGAGAGAGAGAGAACGAGAGAGAGAGAGAGAGAGAGAGAGAGAGACTAAAAAGAAACTGCACAGCAATATTACGCAACAGACATTTTTCATAAATTGAGAAAAATGCAACAATATAAAGCAACAAAATAAATAAGATAAACACAGTTGGGAATTGAGGGAGTAAGACATAATAACTACGTAGATGGACAGTTAAAATGCAAACAGTAACGATTAAAATCAAAAAGTAGATTGAAGTATACAGAAATCTTTCACAACATGGGCACTAATAGTGATGTCTCCTGGTTTATAGCAATGCGAAAAAGGAAGGACAATATAATCTTTGCAGCATATTGTATCTAAATCTAATAAATTGAATTCTAGCATAAGATAAACTTTAAGTGCATCAGTGAAATTTGACTCTGTGCTGTGTGTGTTTGTGTGTGTGTATGTGTGTGTGCATGTATGTGTGTGTGAATTTCTAATTATATCACTTTGTTCGATGCTAGCTATAGCTTTACTGCATAGGCCAAAGATTTCTGTAAGGCTACTCAGCTTAGCACGGTGTGATTATATGAATGTCGCTATTACTTGCAGTACGTATCACAGTCAGAATGCAGGTTTCATCTGTTATATTAAATAGTTAAGTTTAATATTAAAATACTAGGGGTCAATTTAGTCAGGTATAAAAAGCAAATAAAGGTAAAATAAAGGTAAACTATACTAAATAAAGGTTATTTGATCTAATCAACTACGGATATCAGCAATGTAATTGGTCTATATTTGGCATAATATCAGTGAAGATAAATCTAATCAAATTGAAACCAATGCAAGTTAATTTAAAGCCGTCAATAGGTACTAATGAACCGACTAATGAAGAAGCTACAAATTATACAATTCATTTAGGTTAATAAGTTTAGAGTTTGGTTGTATTTGGTAATTATATCTGTCAAATACCGGGATACTACGTGTAATTATTGGAAATCAAATTCTAGCTGAGGTGTCATCGTTTAAACCAGTCTTCGAGGCTTATTTGTAATCATATATCGAATAAGTGAATTCATTGAAATTAAACTTGCATATAGAGAATTATGGACACAATGAGAGATAATTAAAGAATAAACATACTCTCCGTGACTTCCAACCATCATCATCATCATCATCATCATCATCTTTCCTTGAATAATAGTTGAACTAGGGTCGGGATACGAATAGGTGTTTTCAAATCTCCTCTGTCCCACACCATATCATCAGTCAATCTCCTACTATTTGATAATTTTTCATTGGTTTACATTTTTGTAGCAATTTCTGGAGCCTAGGCTGCTCACCAACCGAATGAATTCCCTTTCTGACGTGGGTTTCTTCAAGACTTCAAATATTAAAATGAATAAAAACGAGGTAGCCTCTAATGCAACAGGAAAACAGAATCTCTATGATGCTTTAACAGGGCTCGTGTAGGCAACGTCATATGGCTGGAGTCAGTGGCGACGTCGGTAAGATACTCGATCGCGGATGAATAGGTGCGGGGCTCAAATCCTGGGCTCGCCCGTCACTGACATCGCTTTCGAGTGAGGAACCTGACATTAACCTTAGCTTTTTTAGCTTTTTATACGCCAGTAATATTTGATCAATGAAATATGTCTAGCCTAGTCCTGAATTATTATGCAGTATTACCTGCTTCAGAATATTAATAATACTTGTAAATTATGCTTCACTTGAACTAATTTATTCTAGAAAGATGTAATGGACTAAATATTTATTCCAGTTCACAGTTAAGCCGCATTTAACAGCTCTACTGGAGGGGGCAAATTAACAAATTTTGTTTACTGGTTTGACCCCCAGAAAATGCTATTTCACTCCTCTAGTGATTAATCCTTTCAATAAGTAACGGTATAGATTAACTAAATTAATTACAGATTAACAAGATTAACGAATTTTCAAAAATGGTCATCACCTTAACTGAAAAAGTAAGAAAATAGGCTATAAAATATGCAAATGGCTGAAAAATGTGGGGCCCTTGTAACACTGTTGTTAGTTTTACAACAAATAACCAACATTTTGCCTCTTCGTTACAAATTTCAGTATGTTAACTTTCTCCACATCAGTGAAATTTTCTTAAAAGAGGCTGAAGACGGGTGTTCACGTCGACCGATTAATTACAATTGTCGATTAATTGCTATGGTCGATTAATTTCATTAATAGATTAATTATTATAACGATAAATTAATTACAATTGTCGATTAATGACTCCAACATCATCATCATCATCATCATCATCATCATCTTCCCTTGAATCCCGATTTAACTATGGTCAGGATAAGAATAGACTATCTCAAATCGTCTCTGTCCTACATCATATATCATCCATCAGTCAACCCCTATTTGAGACTTTTCCATTCGTTTAAATTTTAAAACTATAACTATGGTCTATGAGTATGACTATTCGTTTAAATTAATGACTATGGTCGATTAATTACAATTGCCGATTACTGATATTATGCGGTTAATTACAATGGTCGATTAATTACAGTGATTGATTAATTACAAAGGTCGATTAATTACAATGGTCGATTAATTACAATGGTCAATTAATTATAATTGTCAATTAATTACAATGATAGATTTATAACATAGGTCGGATAATTTCAATGGTTGATTAATTAAAATAGTCGATTAATTTCCATGATCGATTAATTATAATGATCGATTAATTAATTACAAAAGTTGATATTAATTATTTTTTTAATTGATATATTTGTAATTCGATGAAGCTAGTAAGGCTACTATTTAATTTTTGTAACCTGGGTACTGAGATTAGATACTTATTGCACTTGTTTCTATTGATTATTTTTTGCCATTTCTAATGATAATTTCTTCATATTTAATTTTATCGTTTTGTATTTTTGCCGAGTATATTTGTCTACCGTGGAACTGGTGAGTTAAATGGTAAAGGTAAAAAGTGAAGCTAAGGCTAAGATCTGTTTCCTCACTCGAAAGCGATGTCAGTGACGGGCGAGCCCAGGATTTGAACCCCGCACAAAATGATCTGCGGTCGAGTATCTTACTGGCTTCGCCCCTGGCTCCAACCGAAATGAATCAAATTAAATTAATTACGTTCTCTATCGATGAGTATCGGTGAATAAGTCTCAGTTATTAGCAACTACAGAAATATTGTAACTTAAAATAAACAGTTTCATAATGATTTCAGTTATCTTTCGATTGATATTTTGGTATGCGAGTAAGAATGTGTATATGACATTGGACCTGCAACTTTGCAGAACACACATATGTATAATTAACGATATTCATGTTTCCTTGTTAACACTTTGTATTTAGCTTTGTCTATGTTTCTCTGAACGACCCACATGTACAGATATAAAAACTATTATATAAAAACAAGTAATGAATTAGATAATTAATGACCGTCATCTTTCAAAGGATATTAGTTAGCCGTCGGAGGGCAGGATACGCTTGGAGATATTGTTAATTCAAGATGCGGATAACACCGTTTCTTCTAATCATACTGGAATTAATCTATCGTACATCTGGAAAGAAACATCTAGGCGCTCCGAAGACCTCCACCAATCATTCACGGTAAGCTAATTATATTGTCAAAGACATACGCTCCGTGTGCGTGACACAAAAATCTTCCGTCACCCTGTAAGTACCTCTCGAGGGTTGTCTCTCTATGTTTACTCGTCTCTCTGGGTTCCTGTTGAGCTCTTAAATCTATGTCTCTCTGTTAGTTGGATATGTCGTTTACATGTTCCTTCTTCATTTTTTCGTCAGTGGTCTTTGAATCTGTCATTTTTTGTCTGCTTGTCACTTTCTTCGTGTCGTCTTATAATTTCTAATTCTTAATTACGTAAAGGTTTAACTAACATGAAATTGGCTTTCTCTGAAATGATGTGAGAGAAAGATTCTTTGATAGCGTTTCATTTTCACCTAAGTTTGGTGAACATTGAAGGGTCATGGCGCCTTTTCCATTTATTAATTAGTAAAAAGTCAATTTTACTTCATTAAAATTGAAAAGGAATTTAATATATACTTCGTCTAAGGCAAATGCTGAAATATATGATAAATATTGCATTATGGCTTTGTCGAAATCTTCTAGAAGAAGTTATACCATAGATGAAAAAAGTGCTTTTTTACGTTTTTTATATCTGTTAAAAACGCGTTTCTTACGTTTTTTATTTTTTATTAAAAAAACGTAAACCTAGTTAGGCAGATGTTCTGATTTTTAAGACATTGTCTATTCTTAATTTCTTACGGATTTAAATTTTCTTGTATTGATAATTATGAACAACTGACAGTGTGGCTGTATGTGACCTGAAAGTATTTGTTTATATTTGTAAGGAGTCTATGGACATACTTTAGAACTTTAGATCAAGTCTAGTTGTAATAAAATTGTTTAGTGTTATGGAATGAAGGCATGGTAATATATATGCAAGCCAACGTGTACGCTACTAACGTTTTTTTCAACGTTTTTTTACGTTTTTTATTTTTGTGGGAAAAAACGAGTTTTTTAACTTTTTTTATTTTTGGTAAGAACGTCTTTTTCATCTATGAGTTATACTATGCTTAATCGAGTAAAATTGAAAATTGTCAATACGAAAGGATCTAATTATTAAATGAAGTACCGAATGAAATAGAATATTTACTCAATAAATTATCGATATAGAAATAAAATAAAAATAAACTTCTACTATTTTCTTTCCTAATCTTTTTACATGCAGTTCCTTTCCCTTTCACAATTTCGCTTTATGGAAATAACAATGCGATATAAAAATAGCAGTCGCTACTAATATCAATTGATTACAATCGAATGACATTTTCAGCCATTGCAATTGAATAATAAGCCCAATCCATTGAGTTATGTATAAATATCAATCGACTAGATCTATTATTAGAAGCAAATCCGAATCCTAAATTATTCGTCGCTGGATTAATTTGGACCACAACAAATGTTTTTCACCCATCACTGATATGCTATCGAGACCGATATATAACGACAAATTAGGCATTAGGCTTAGGTCTTTAGAAAACAGAATACAAGTATATGAGAATATCCATTAAAAAGGATTAGCATTGAAAGAGACTGATAAAAAAAGAGCAATAAAATTGAAAACTTCAGACTGCCTTTAGAAAGTGTCATGTGAATTAATATGCTGAAGTATTAGGTTCAAGAATTGATTTAGTGAGAAGACTTATGTGAGACAGCATATAAAGAAAACAAGTACGTCAATTTCACCCGGACCTGCCATTGAGGTGACTCTGCCAGAAAGTCAAATCTGAAGCTCTCATTTGACAAACCCTCATTTGACAAACCCTCATTTGACAAACCCTCATTTGACAAACCATCCTTTGTCAAACCCTCATTTGACACGCCCTCATTTGACAAACCATCCTTTGACAAACACTCATTTGACAGGCAGATATTTGACAAACCCTCATTTGAGAAACCCTCATTTGGCAAACCCTCATTTGGCAAACCCTTATTTGCCAAACCCTTATTTGACATTCCCTCATTTGACAAACAATCGTTTGACAGACCTTCATTTGACAAACCCTCATTTGACAAACCCTCATTTGACAAACTCTCATTTGACAAACCCTCATTTGGCAAACCCTCATTTGACAAACCCTTATGTAACTTGCTGTTTATTCAAGTAATCAATGAGCTGCAGGGTGTACGCGTGATGTCATTTGAGTGAATTAAGCCACATCAAGTCTGTTTATCGACCTCGTATAATTCATCCACACACGGTTCAGCTCGGACCTGGAAACCTATCCCGCTAAATCCCCGTCTGGCGGCACAGGGATCGGGTGTGGAGTCGATTTAAGTCCGGTCTAACTCCTACGATACTAAATGGAGCCAACGGAGCGCGTATATTGTTGCTCTTATTGCGGTTAAAGTCAGGTAATTCGAGTTTTCCTGAAAAGAAATAAAAAAATATCATTAGGTGTTCGGGCAATAAAGAATGCAGAAAATTAAAATAGTCAGTTTATTATGGTATTTCTCATAAATGTGAAGGGACATCTTGGATGAGAGCAAAATAAAATATAATTCCAATAAAATAATATTATTACTTTAGAAACATCATCATCTCAGACTAACTTTTAAATCGTTAATTTGGATTTTGTGATTAACAAGGTGTACCTGTCTGAATAAGTTGCTAATTGATTAATTCTAATGAATACGTTACTTAAAAATAAGAAATGGTTTAAATTAGTGTTTTATTCTTGAAAACAGTCTATATGCAAATCTGAATCATAGCGGTTAGAGAGCTGTCGACACTATCGACTGAAGTTCTCAGCAGTAAACTAGTTCATGTATGGTTCAAGTCCTATTCTAATCCGCCATTAAATTTCTACGGAGTGATGAAATTGACTTTAAATTAATAATCAAACTTCTACAATTTAGAATGCTCTTTTCAATGAGCTATAGCAAACAATGTCGCTCTAACTACTCGACTATACTAGCTAGTGGCCGACTCTTTAGCAAACATGCTTGATAAGCAGGAGTAACAGTGCTAGATATTACTTAAAGTTTTAAAAACAGTAAAACACAAAAGTTTTAAAAGGACAGTAAAAGTTTATCTAGGAAGCAGGCGACATCAAGCTCAAATTTTTTTGTTTGTTTTGCGACAGTTACTGTAGTTCTGTGAGCATTCAGGCTGATAGCGTATCCATGGTGCTGTGATTGACTAGCTCGGAGACGAAAGATTGATGCTGATTACTATTAAACTGATATTTCTACCGGCGAAGCGAATGCGTTGATACGAAAGAGTTGATGAGAATTAGGTGATAAGAGTGGATACGAAGGAGTTGATACGAAAGAGTTGATGAGAATTAGGTGATAAGAGTTGATACGAAGGAGTTGATACGAAAGAGTTGATGAGAATTAGGTGACAAGAGTGGATACGAAGGAGTTGATACGGAAGACTTAATTCCAAAGAGTGGATACAAAAGAGTGGATACGAAAGAGTGGATGCGAAAGACTTAATTTGAAAGGGTGTATACGAAAGAGCGGTTACGAAAAAGTTAATATAAAGAATTGAAATAAAAGAGGTGATATGAAAGAGTTAATCAGTAGAAAATAGTTTGTACGAAAGAATTGACACGGAATAGGCTCTAAGAGTGAATACGAAAAAGTGGATAAACAATAATTTATGTGAAAGAGTTGATATAAAGGAGTGGATACGAAAGAGTTGATACTAAAGAGTTGATATGAAATTGTTCATATAAAAGAGTTGACTAGAAAGAGATGGTAATTAAAACTAATAGAAGTGTCTATTAGAAAGACTTAATAAGGACTAGCTGTTCATATGAAAGAGCCTTGATGGACCGGACGGTTCGACTTATTATTTGCTAAAATATCGTCTGTCAAGGGAAGTGAAAAGCTACATGAAAAGTAGCGAGCTTTGATATTAATTAAAATATGGCATACTTGCATGAAGTATTATTAAAATTTTATGAGTTTTTTAAAACTTTTCCATTAAAACTTTAGAAAGCAGGTTCTTTTCTAATGCAGATAATTGAACTTCACTTACTGTCCTATATGTGTATTATATTTGCAATTTTGGCGCCAGCTCTATAGTTAAATTATCCGTATCTTTAAGATAAATTAGATAGACTAGCTTTTTGACGTCCCTGACATCATCCTTCTATGAAGAAACGGATGTTAAACCTTTTATTATTCTCTTCAAAGAAACTGAGCATTATGTATTGATTGACCCCGAATACAGACAGATCTGCACTTAAGAATCATTCACTTGAACCTCCAACTGTTCTGTTTTTAAAGATATAACTTCTGATGGATATTTTATTCTCTTTGTTGAGCCTCTCTTAACCACGCCGGTGACTCGAGGGTCTCAGGGCCTGCCAGTGACTTAGAGTAATTGTACTTTGATGAAGTACCCTCAGATCAACTCGACATCTCTGAGGAGATTGCTGGTGTGTAGTCTTTGATATGGACTCTAGTCTCTCAGGAGGTTTCGCTTTTATCCTTTCTTTCACTCTTCACTAACTTCTAAACAAAGAGAATTTTAAGGATTATAGAGCTGTACTCGTTTATCTGTGAGAAAACGATAAATTGAGTTTATTGATATAATTTGTTTGCCACAAATTGAATAAAACAATCATACATCAACTATTAACATCGAACGAAAATTGCTTTAGAAGGGCCGATAATAGATATGTTGTAAATTTAAATTATGAAATTTTGAACTATATTTCAAATTGATAGAAAAATTAAATTGAAAATTCTAATCATTAAATTTAAATTAGATAATTAGACGTTTTTAATTCAGGTATTGGCTACCTTATAATATATTGGTTATCTTATCAATTGTAGATTATTTATTTATTTATGTTTATATGATGTTTTATATTTTTATCTAATTTAAATATTATAATTTTTCAAGTTAACGTCTAACATTTTTAACAATTAATTTCAATAATATTCTCTTTGTCTAATCTTTCAATTATGTGCATTCGACAAACTGCACTACGTCTACAAACTTCTTCAATTGTCTAATGTTGTTGAAAAGGAAATAAAGTGAAGACTTAGCTACATAGTAGGTACGAAAATGTGATCATAATTAATTACTGCGAAGTATATCTACATGGAAGAGACCCTTTATGTACTCCTCATTAGTGAGATACCAATCAATGTAATGAGACTCATGTAAAGACCTTAGTTCTATAAAGCTAGCCTTTAATTGACAAATAAAAATATGACAAATAAATTGACAAATAAAAATATGACAAATAAATTGACAAATAAAAATATGACAAATAAATTGACAAATAAAAATATGACAAATAAATTGACAAATAAAAATATGACAAATAAATTGACAAATAAAAATATGACAAATAAATTGACAAATAAAAATATGACAAATAAATTGACAAATAAAAATATGACAAATAAATTGACAAATAAAAATATGTACATATATATAGTAATTTTACTGAAGGCGCACGCAAGATCTTTGTCAATTTGTTTGTTTAATTGAACTCTAATATAAAGCAGTGCACGGAAGCAGTTCTTTATACTTAGCGTTATATTAAACTGAAAAGGGCTTAACTTTAAAACTTAACTTATTGGAGGCTTAGCTTAGAAGCTTATAGTATAAGTCTAATTCGAATATTCGCGTAAGTTTCATCTCAGTTATTCTAGCAGTGAAGTGTAAGCAAGGAATTTGAACTTCGAGTCTGTTGGTCAGCAGTCGAACATGCTACTCTTTCTGTTGCTTGTGCAGGCAACTTAAACGCCTTTTCTAAATAGAAATTTTGAGAGAAGAATAATGAATTGGTTTGGCAAACGGCTTCTTCACGAATGGCGTAGAATACGGTATGCGACCTCAAAACCAATATCCTTCCGATAAAAAATAAATTATAGTGCGGATATAAATGCATAAGTATAAATGCATAAATATAAATGTATAGTCCTTTGCATGGAAAAGAAGCAGTGGATAGGAAAGTGTATCGAGGAGCTGCTTTTAGTATGAAATTTAACAGAGAGCGAGAAAGACAGATGCTCACTATTTTAGATTCTGAAATGAGTCTTCTTGGATTTATAACAAGAGGAAAGATTTTCGCTGAGTTAATTCATATGTTAATTCTATTTCTTGTTCTGGGCGCGTCTACATGTACAGTAGCTACCGCCTTTTTCCTCTCATTATTCTCCTTATAATAGAATTTTACCTTCCATACTCTTTCCTAGTGTTTCTCTGTCACTCTCTCTCTCCCTCCCTTTCTCACTCTCCATCTCTATCTCTCTCTCTCTCTCTCTCCATCTCTCTCTCTCTCTCTTTATCTCTCTCTCTCTCTCTATGTGTGTCTTTTGTCTCACTCTTTCCCTCACTCACTCTCTCTTACTCACTGTCTCTCTCTCAGTCTCTCAGTCTCTCTTTCTCTCTCTCTCTCTCTCTCTCTCTCTCTCTCTCTCTCTAGTTCAGCCTACCTTCTTCCCGACTTTTGTCAGTTTATCTTTTTCATTTTGTTGCTCGTTAGTAAATTGAAATGATTTATTTTATAATCAATTTATTCACAGATTTAGTCATTATATAAATTGCTTTCTTTTTATTCTGCCTGCTCTGTTGGCAGCTTTGTTCATGCATTCATTTTTCATTAATATATTCAATTCATACAATTTTATTCATTTTCTCTTTCATTATTAACTTAGATTTTCGGTTCGTCTTTTTTCTACCCTATATCTCTCTTACATTCCCCGTGTTGTGCTCGGGTGTGGTTGGGACCACTGCAGAATAGGGCAACCGCAAACAATTTGTTGCGTGTACGTAAGAGGGGACTAAGGCAGGAGCTGAGGATGGCTAGAAGGGACCCCTTGAAATATTTTCCCGCATGATTAAATGGTAATTAATCCATCTAACTGAGGAAGGCAACGGGAAACCACCTCAGAAGCCATACTTTTCCCAAGCTATAGACTATATAAGGTATGGATAAGGCATAGACTTTGTGAAGGGATTAACGTGTTGATCTAAGGAGTGCTCTTATGGAGTAAGAAAGCAGAATTTGAGTATGAATATGTACCTTAAACCTGCCACATGGCAGTGCATCGAAAAAGAAAATCTCTCTTACTTTCTTTCGTAATATCTCTCTTGTTTTCATTTATTTATCTGTATTTTTCTTGGTGCTTCCAGTTCTCTTATTTCTTTCTTTCTGAGTTTCAAAGACTTGGCTGTTTTTATTCTTTGGTACTTGACCGTTTTTATTCTTTAGCAATCAATCTTTTCTTTTGTAAACTTCATTTCACTTCTTTCAAATTGAAGCGCTATCTATCAATAACTTGGTTATATTTAGAAGTTGCATTCAGGAAGCCATGATGAAAATATATTAATTCAGATGCTAAATATAGTGGATAATGCGGTGGACTGATTTCTGTGTAATATCTAATAACTATGAAGAAGCATGAAATAACAAATCCCTTTAATGCGTCATTGATAATAGTTTTGTGAAATTTGGCACCGGCATAGCAACAGCTTAAATTCTAGAAAGAAATTATATACCGTGAAATTCTAAGAATTATCACAAATGAAGTCTATAAATTACTTATTCTGTCAATCAGTTTTAGTTTAATGAAGTTAATAACTGCACTGAATATATGGTTATAGAATTAGTTTTTCGTAAAATCATGATGAAAAGTGAAATTTTAAATTTTGTGGCGAGTTCTAACTGGAATGATTTGTTATTAATATTTCTAGACTTGCTTTACGGTTTGGTCGGATGCAATATTCTCTCTCTCTCTCTCTCTCTCTCTCTCTCTCTTATAACTGAATTCTTAAGATCGTAGGATATGTAATTTATTCGCAGAAAATGATGTTTAATTAGTCACGAAATATTTAATGTTTAATTAGTTTATCTTTTAATTAGTGTCTTTCATGTTTAATTAATCAGAACAATATAGAATGAAGAAGCATGTATATACATGTATGTATATATATACATACATGTATATACATGTATATATATATATATATACATGTACATATATATATATATACACACATGTGTGTACATATATATGTATATATATATATGTATATATATATATATATGTATATATATATACATATATATATATATATATATATATATATATATATATATATATATACATGACGCCCCTGACATCATCCTTGTGTGAGTAAACTGACCTTAATCCTTTATTTTATTTACATGTATATATATATACATAGTACATATATACATGTGTGTATAATATAATATCATAGTTTGATAAATACAATATCATAGTTTGCACACCACCCATTGCTATAGATTAAGTTGCTGCTCTGTGGGTCTATTTCTTCTCGCTTATCTCTTGTCGGTAGCCTTCTTTATAATTAGCGAAGTTTACATGTATAGTAATTGAATAAAGCTCTCTCCCTTTACAGGTTAAATTTATTTCTGCCTTTAATCGCATAATATATTGCATCATTCTAGATTGATTACCAAGTTTAAGTGATGCACAATTAAGAATTAATAAAATTTAATAAGGAATTTTTCGTTTCCAACCCTCTCAAGCATAGATGCAAGATATGTAATTTAATTATAATTAGCAATGACTTTGAATCATGTTCTTCATACTTTAAAGTTGAGGCGGAAAATTATTAATGATTTTTCTCATGCATTCTTCTTTTCCTCTGAAGTACATGAAAAACATTATATCATTTTTGTTCTTAAGGCGAACCACACCTTCTAGACAGAAAAGAATTGATGTATTGATGCTGTATTTCTTAACATAAATCTGACATCGATAAACATTTGGAGATTTGTCTTTGAAGAACTGACGGTTTGAAATTGTTAGTCAATATTATTATATTCGAGCGTAATCTCGGATATATTAGTTCTTGATTAATTCAATGTATAACATCCGATTGAATGGGTGGAATTATGATAGCCCTCTTGACTACAGTGAATAAGTCTAAAGATAATAATAGCCTATTAATAATAATAAGAGCTACAATTTCAGTGCTACTGTCGTCTGTGACTTCAACCAACATTATTGAATCAAAGCTGCTGAGGAAAAATAAGATCCAAAACTTTGCAAATTCCTAAATCAAGAAAAACCATTCCACAGATGAAAGTATTTATTAAAGAAAAGAAGGGTTACGGGCTGATCGCAACTCATTTAAACTGGATGGAAAAGAGAGATGGCAAAGGTACATGTAGGTATCTCTTATTGCGAGAATGTCTGATCTTTCAATATTTACAGGGTTGGGAGGGAGGAGTTGAAGGAGAAATCTCACTGATGTCTGTTTCCGATGAAGAGCTTAAGCTTCAGCTAATAGTTTACGAAAGCCTCAAAGCATTTTGTGACAAGTATAGTCAGGTTTTAGTATATTCTGGTTTTTGCAAATGTCGTCTCCGGACTAATTAGAAAAGATTTGTTAGTAAAGGGCAGCCCACAGGGTCGAGGGAGTCCAAGAGAAATACAGGTCCTGGTGTTTAGCGAGTAGCTAGAGTTTGTTAAGGTAACAGGTCTAGGCGAATTTGACGTTGGCCTCGGATGTGGAGCACAATATCTATCAAGTAGTTTATATCCTAAAAGCTTAATTATAATAATAACAACAATTAGAGTGCTACACTCAATGACAACATCGAGCACTATTGGGACAAAACAAGCCGACGAGCAAAAAGAAGGTATAAAACGGTGCAAATTCCAACATCTAGAAAATCAGTCTAAAGTATAGGCCCCAAATTAAAGTAAACACGTATTATATTGAAATGATCAACTACGTTGATATCTATCACATTTTTAATACCACATGTTTAAACCGTTAGGCAATTTATTCCGTTTAACCAGTCCAGTGAATGTCCGAGATTTTACTCTCAGATCAGCGCGTCTGGGATTCGAACCCACGAGGGTTCAATTCACCTCAGGATCTGTCATTTAAAACTTCATGACGTTACCTCTACGCTATTAAGACATTCAACTTCATTGTACCTCATAGGTGCTTTTCTTGGGCGAAGGCTATCTATACTGTTGAGTAGCAATTATTGCAATAATATATGATAAAATCAGGTAAAAATCGGCCTTATTTTTATAACCTATGCACTTGCATGATAAAGAGGAAGCAACATATTTAAATTACAGAAGCCTACATTTGTTTACCTAGTCATAAGTAAAAATTCTAAAAATAGACTGAACCATTCTCGGGTATTTTCATTGTCGTTACGTAGTCATCATATCCTAGAGAGGCTATTGTAATTCACAATAGATCGGACAAAGATCCGTAAGGATTTTTCCTTGAGTGTACTTTCAGATTCCATGTTCTTCGTGGAAGAAGGGTGAGAAAGGAATGCGGAAATGGGTTAATCAGATATCTGAAATCAATAAAGTGGCGATGGAAAGCTATAGGGATATTGGCTGGTTGGTATTCCGTTCAGAGGCTGATTAGGCGATTCCCTCTAAATGAGATTTCTCAATACCTCTAAACAACTCCTCCCTCTCTACCCTCTAAATATTGAAAGATCGAACATTCTCAATATATTGACATAAGACACAATATATCGTATAGATAAACAATGTTTTCAATTTAAGTTAAATCTTAAATAATTACATTTTTCGTTGAAAAGGCAATAATGCTTCTTTTTCTCTCCATCTTTCGTGTTTTCTCTCTCTCTCTCTCAGTCTGTCTGTCTTTCTGACTATCTGTCTATCTCTCTATCTCTCTCTTTCTCTCTCTCTTTATATCTCTCTAGCTGTCTTTTAAATATATATATATACATATATATGTATATATATATATATATATATATATATATATATATATACAGAGTCCCAACTTCTGCATTATAATAAAGGCATACATACAATATAATATACGATTATATATATATATATATATATATATATATATATATATATACATATATATATATATATATATATATATATATATACAGTATATGCATGTATATAATATACAATATGATATAGGGCTTATAATGTGTGTAATATGCAGTATATTTTTATATTACATATAGCATATATTTAATCATCTATCATATGCATAATTTTTTACAAGTAAATACTATTCCCTTCTTGATTACTTTAGAAAATGAAATGCTATATTAAACGTTTAGTTTATTTGTTAAGCATATCTTAATTAACTTTTGTAGTATGTGAATATTTTACTGCTTTGATGGCGATTTTGTTTATTTTATTTTATTTCTTAAGATGAATATTAGTCTTGGAAACAAATCTTAAATTTAAATGTACTGTAGTCAGGATTCAATTTCAGGATGAGAGAATATGCGTAAAATGTTCCCCCGTCCTGAAAGATTCCTTACTGAAAGACCTGACGAGTTTAGATATCTTAATTGTTATTTGTATATCCACAGTTAATTACTAATTACAGTAATAGTTATTCCTTTCTCATAAGTGTTATATATTCAGTGTCCGTCTTTGCCATTTGCAAATGTTTTAAATTTATAAGCATTAGACATCTTGTTCTCTAAAAAAATCGATAAGATAAGTAGGCTGGTAAAATCCACAGCTCAATACATCTCAGTGTAATGCTCTTTTTAAGTTTAAATGTCCCTATAAAAATCAAAGATGGCGTACCCTGGAATTGTGAAGCCTCTTATCTCTTTTAGCATTGTGCTCTCGTCGGCGATCAATCTTGCAGTGATGCGATTAATCTGGTAGGAAGCCTGATGGATATTTAAAACAGAAACATCAAATTATTATTTAGCAATATCAGATCTTTGGCACGATATGGAGTATGATATGGAGCATACTGTATATTTAAAACATTTACGTTACGCGAAAACATTGTTCTATACATATCGAAATCTTGTTTGAAATATACATATATATATATATTGTACACTGCTATGCAAAAGTAATTTTACAGTAAAAGTGTATTTTTATATTTGATAATAGTGAATTTTTAAAATATGCTAGAAGGGTTTTCGATATTTGTGATCATCTTTGTAAGACATTCTGAGGGGAGGGACAAATGAAGAGTCTAAACCATCAAACTCCTCATATCTTACGATATAAGTGCCATCTTAAGAAAACGAAATTAGAGTTGATATTTTCATCTTAGAAGCCCATGGCATATATTTATGACTCTCATTGGCTAATTTATAACCATTCTAATAGATCTTAGATTCGGACAAGTGACATACATGTATATTCTGAGATCATGTACTGATTTATTAAAGGACAATTTATTGATTGTCCCTTCAACGTCGTTTGCCACACTTTTAGAATTTCGAGGTGGTTATTCCCCTGATTTACTGGTTTAAGCTTTTTCAATTGACTACCTATGCTTATCTAATTGTAGACCTACTTATAATTATCTTCAACTTGCTAGGTCTACATGTGCCTAAATAATGCTCAGTCAATCTTTCGCATCGACATATCTAAGTACCTGTAACGCATATCCAATTTATTATCTTTCATTTCTAATCCTACATCTGGAACTCTTTAGTCGATTATTTTTTCTTGCCTATCTTGTTCCACTTCATGCGGCAGGCCTAAATAAATTATGTCAGAATCACCCTCTTTGTCTTAGTAAAGAGGTAAAGAAGTCCACTGCTAACGGCAGGTCTATTGAATATGACTATTAAAACCAATTCTATCCTTAGCTTTCCTTTTCATCCCTACGTGCGAATTCTTTTATCAAATCATTTAACATTCTATGTCTCAGTCTGCCTCTAACACTTTACCTTGCATTCTTTCTATTTCATCTTTCGACAATCCCCTTTATAATATGTCCAATGTAACTTTTCTTTCAATTTATTAAAACAATTACTTACTGTCATCTGTCCCGATTGTCTCAAAAACTTTTTCATTTAGAATTTTATCAGTCCAACTAATAATTTCCATCTTTCTCCATAACCTCATTTTCAATGTTTCTAGTATTCTGATGTATTCTTTCCTTAACGTCCACTTTTCACATCCTTACTGAAGTGTCAACCATAGCAATGTTTTCACAACATTTATCGTTGTCTTTTTCTTAATATCTTTTGTTACGAGTTCTTTTTCCTTTCCGAAAGTCCTTTGACTGATAAATTTTACATTTTATTTACGCCTTTCCGTCGCACATTTCCATCATCAGTAAAGGTGAAACCTAGATGTCTGAAGCTTCTTACTTGTCTGAATGTTAGATTATTCGTTGTGATATTTACATCTCTGTAACTCTGACACTCGCATCTACTTTGTCTTTTTATTTTAATCTTCTTGCCATGGTTCAATAACGAGTAATTCGAGTCATCTATAATCCTTTGCAATCCCACTTTACTACTAGCAAGCATACCCTGATCATCGAAAAACCTCGTATCTTACAGCAATTTACCTCCGTGACAGAATATTTCGTTGAATTAATTTTTTTATTATCTCTTATTATCGGACCGGCACTGTTTAGGGCCTCAGTTTTCTATACTCGACATATTTTTGCAAGCCAGTTGGTTACATCACTTTGTACGGACCTGTTGCTGTAGGGGCTTGATCACTGACATAATCTTGGACGAGGAAATGAAAATTAAACATTTATTAACCCCTCTCTTCATACACCTGCCATTTGCCTACGTTACTATTTATTTATAAACTTTCTATTTATTTACTTATCTGTCTATCATTTCATTCACCTTTCCACTATCTTTCTATCTGCTCTCACATGTCGACGGTACATAAATCACGAAGGACAGTGAGCGGTGTCTATAAATAGAACATATCCTCGATACAGCTGCTTCGTGGCGCACTGAAGGGACGGTCCCTGAATAACACAGTACTGATTTATATTCTCCCGTGAAGTTTTCCCTCGAGAAATACCCAGCGATTTCACAAGCTGTGAAGAAGAGCAAATTAAATTGACAATGAAGCCAGCACATGCTGAACATTGAGTCTTCAGATCCGTATAGGCCTTTGTATTCACAATATTCTGCTATCAAGAAGTAGGACATCCTGAATAATAAATGCGCATTCGGACGTCCTAGTATATAGCTATATAACTAATAGCATAGCTAATGTTAACGTCAATATCCTCACTCGAAAGCGATGTCAGTGACGGGCGAGCCCAGGATTTTAACCCCGCACAATACTGATCCGCGGTAAAATGTCTTACCGACGTCGCCACTGGCTTCAGCCAGTACATGTATAAACAATAAATTTTGTACTGTTAACTATGATTGTAACAGTTATATTCTGCAAAACAATTTAATTTACCAATTCTACATTGTCTGATGCATATATAGTTACATTAAAATATGAAAATGTTTTCCAAAGCAATCACTTAAAGGCTTAGCGCTGGCAATATTTTAAAGAATTTTTTCTGTTTAGTATCGTTTAGTTGTTCATCTCAGCACAGATTATGCAAGCAATAGGAACATTCATGTAGTCAGATAAGCAAACAAGCATTACGAAAGAGGCTACAATAAAAGAGCCAGGTTTAAGGATTTGCTATTAAATTTACGTGGAAATATTTGCAAATTTGAATAAAACATTAACATTTGCAATGACTTTTGTGATTGCTATTGTTTTAAACTGTTTAATAAGAACTGCTAATAGTAATTAAGCTGTTTTATTTGTGATGCAAAGCAAATTGGAAAAATACGAGATATTTACGAACAGAGTAAAATATTAATAATATGATTATCAGAGTCTGCTATCGCATATTCTAACTGTACATCTAACTGTTGTAGGGCGCCACATCTCAATGATATCTAATTGTTTAGATTCTTGTACACTTGATACAGTATGAAGACCTGTGCCTCAGTATTAGAATTGCCTTATCTCAGCATACAGAATTATAAATATTCAGAAGTTTATATACCACTGGGCCCGTACATTATAGAGTCTTTATAAAATTTTTGAAGTACGTTAAAGTAGGACATATACACCGGACAGATAGCACAGGATACCCGGATTGTATTGAGTATTTGAAGTCATATCTACACTGCAGGTGCTTCATGGATTGAGCGGATGACGTTATTAATGAGTCTGTGCATAACGTAACGCCAGCAACGACTCTCACACGCTTTGTCTCAGTCAAATTGAATTACGAACCATCGTCGATTGTACCTTCAGTGCCCTGGCTGTCTTGATATAAGCCTCTCTTCCCAACGTACGAGTAGATCTTATTATTTAATTATGGGTTTTATATTGCTATCGCTTGTAAGGCACTTTCCTCATTAAAATAACAATTGTAATATTTTGTATGGACTGTATATTTACTAATATTTAATATACCTGTAAAATTGCCTTACTGTTAGATATAACTTTAAAATTAATTTGGGAATAGCATAAAAGCTAAATGTGTATGGTTTAGTTAAACAAAAATTCAGAATTTTGTTCTCTACATTGATCACACATTTAGGAAGAGTTTAAAGTCGTTCTGTTTGACTAATCTTCTCCTGTTCATACGGTCAGAGAATTCATAAGTTTTTGATTATTCTCCAGTACTTAAAAGTGGTACAGTACTTAAAAGTGGTACAGTACTTAAAACTGGTTTTGATCTTCTTCATACATGGGAGATGGTTATCCGTTCTTACCAGGATTGGGAGCAAACTTCACTCCTACATCTGTTAGAGCAGACTACTGCAGATTACACACCGTCGTACACCACAAATGTGTGACTGAATGTTGAGTCAACTTGTTTTGCACTGGAGGGATTTCAATGTGAGTTGGACTACAGTATATAGGACCGATTCGGACTGCTATTTTATGTTTTTTAGTTTAATTTATTATTTATAAGTTATTAGTTTAATTTAGGCATAATAAATATATCACATATGGTATACTAAAACAACCAGTACAGAGTTGTGAAGTTTCAAAGAATGGCAATTTAAAAAATACATCAAGTAATGTAATAGGTTTAGGTGACTATCCACCGGTAGATCCACAAAACACTGAGTAGCGATAGCAATTTTAGTTTTATGTAAATTAAAACAATCTTATTTAATAATCAATGATATTATCTTAGCATATCTGGTTACATGGTGAAGTCAGTTAAGACCCGACATTTGATGATCTTAGTATAAGTTTTACCTTAATCATTCAGGCATTTATATGAAGCTAAGATGAAATTGAGATCTATTGGTCCTTGGTTTTCATGGTATGTTATGCTACTCTGGAGTAGATTACAATCCATTCTCTCTTATTAGAGGTGATTGAGTCCAATTTCTTTCCTTCCGAAATTTAGGAAGACGGTTACAAAACGATTTAACAAAGGTAAATTAACGAACGACTTATTATCCATCGATTTTGTAACGATTATATTACAAATATTTAACTCCCGTTATCTGCTACAAGTTGTGACGAGTGGTGTTTCTGCAGTATTCAATTAAATCAAGAATCGAACTCGGAGCAACAGATTAAGCTTCAGAGTCCATACGTCAGTTATCAAATCATAAGTTAGTCTGTAAGCAATGTATTTAGGCTATATGAATACCGGCATTTTAATCGCTGCCATGGTACGTATCATGCTACTGAATTTGAACTTGCTGTCTTTTGCAAGTTTAAATTAATTGCTAACCAGGTTCTGATATTCCTTCGAGACAATAGACTGAAAACAGCTGGAGCTATTTTAAAGCGAACAACACAATAGATGGAAAACGAGAAGACATGGCACAAGAACAGCGTCATATGAAGGAAACACATGCAGTGTTTATCAGCTAATGGTCGCTTAATGGTCGTATTACTTCATCCACCCAGCGATCCATTTACAGCATCGCTTAACCGGATTGACTGGGTCAAATCAACTTAATATTTTCTGGATCCTTCCGAAGTAAAATCTGTTTTCTATCCAGAAAATCTTTTGCGCGAACAGACAAAAGAAAGAGATAAAAGAGTAAAGCTGGTAAACCTAATGTTAACGTCAGTTTCTTCGCTCGAAAGCGATGTCAGTGACGGGCGAGCCCACATCTACTGATCCGCGGTCGAATATCTTACCGACGATAAAGAGCAGTTGATTGTATCTAGACTCAGTAGAGAGGTCATCGACAGAAGCTATTATCTTGTTGATAACAGTTTCTATGTGAAACAACAGAATTATGAGAGAATGTCTCATTGGCGCAATGGTTAGAGGTGTCAGGTAACGTCATGAAGTTTTAAATGTCAGATCCTGAGGTGAATTAAATTCTTGTGGGTTCGATAACCGGCAGCGCTGATCTGAGAATAAAATCTCGGATATTCACAGGACTGGTTACACATAACATGTAATAAATTTCCTAACATGAGATACTAAAAGTGAAAGATATTAATATGGTTTATAATTTCACTATAATGCGTGCTATTTAAAGACAGAGAGAAGCGGAAAACGAGGAAAGTTTAGTAGCATTTAATATGATTTGTTGATCTTGTTTAACATAATGTCGCCATTATTGTATTATAAAATCTTTAAGGACTATTTACTTAAGTGATTCATGTGTTGTTATAAAGTCTTTTACCAAATTATTTAATAACTCTAATTATTTTATTGTAGGATTGGTCGTAGCAGCAGCAGTCATCTAACACACGACCCTTATAAAGAATATGCCAATCTGAGGTTTGTATGCATTATTGTCTCTACAAAATATGTTTGTATGTACATGGTCTGTGTAAAATAAGCTGATAATATCATATTTGTACGGTAATACTAGCTATATAAAAAATGAGGCGACAAAGCATATACTCGGTTGATCAGAAATTCTGTCAAATTATAAAAAACCCGTAATGTGTAATTTCGTTAGTTAAACAATCATTTCGTTGTGACAATCACTGGATATCAAGTTACTGAGAGACAATTCTCGGCAATTAAATACAATAACCTGTAATTCAGTGTGAATACATCAGAAGGAAAACACTGGTAAGCTATTTACTTGATAAAATTCATTGAACCACATTCACTGGCCAGTAATTCATTGAGTTAATTGTAAATTTACTAATTCATTGAAAATTCACTAGGCGATATTTGATAATTAAGTCTTAAATAATTTATTGGTCGACATTTACTTGTCGACAACGGCTGACGTTCACTGGTGGACATTGACTGTCCACTTGAACTTCTCAGCATTCACTGTTCGACATATTATGGTTGTCATTCACTGGTCGATATTCACTGGTTGTCATTCACTGGTCGATATTCACTGGTTGTCATTCACTGGTCGAAATTCACTGGTTGTCATTCACTGGTCGACATATTATGATTGTCATTCACTGGTCGATATTCACTGGTTGACATTCAGTGGTCGACATTCAGTGGTAAGCAACGATCGACCATTTAACTGGACAACAATTAATTAAAGGAGTGCAAGTTCTCTAAATGACCATTTAGTAATTAGTCAATTCCGCGGGTTATAATTCGTCGGAAATTTAACGGCCTGATCCGCATTTCCGCATTTTGCGTAATTGAACAAATTGCTATCTTAATTGTGACCATGGCTGTTTGGTTTGCTACAATACATTGAATTTGATTTGAGAAATTGATGAGTGAAGTTTCACTTAGATATAAGCATGTTTGTAGATGTTATGTTCTGTGCATTGTTTGACTCCATTGTATCATTATTTTTAACTATGTAAATACCATGAAATATTCTAAATACCATGAAATAACTATGAAATATTCTTATTGGAAATTATTATTTCGGCAATACTTTGTATTTAGCACAATAATTAACTTAAATAAGCTTGCTTCGATCATAGAACGCAAAGTAGGTCTATTTAAAGCATTAGGCCTATATTACAATAGTTCGTGGATAACTTAACATCATATTTGCTTTTAACAACATTTACACGATAGTACAGTAGTACACGATTTGCTAGGAGCAGGTAAGACTTTTTAGATAGTTGGATCAGAATATTACTGATATAGGCCAAGTATGACAGGTAAATAAAGTAAATCGGTCTAATTGCACAAAGAGAGATTTTCGGATTGAGGAAATAACGAACAAAGAGTATTTAGAAGACTTAAGTGATGAAGATTGTGAAGACTTCATCACCCACTTGTACCGATTAAAAATTTTGACATCAAGGAAAGACGTTCTTAGATGATTTGAAATGTGGTTACTGATATAGATGAAATATAAGATATACTCAGAGACATGTACGAAGAATTTTTGAGAGATTTGGTACAGATAAACTACTAATAAATGCTTTAAGATATAGAATGAAGAACCAAGTGAACAGGGCACGGAGGAATATACATGTATAGAGATCTAAAGAAATCCGGAGGATATACCAATTGGAAAGGGAAGTTACATGTATATGCAAGGCGTTACACTTTTTCTTGAAAGTTTTAGCAGTGTTATATTACTTGTATTTATAAAAATAATATTAGCGTACTAGTTAGTTATTATGTAATTGTTAAAACTCGTCAAGTGTTAGCATAACTTAGATTCTTTGTTTAATTATCATTCATAAAACTTCAGTTCGCTTGTCATGTTAACAAAATAATTATTCCCCTGTCTTTGAAAGGTCTAACAACTAATTGATATTAATTGATACTAAAAAAATAAATGATAAGCTAACTAGATTAATGTAGTAAATAGGAAACCATAAAAGTATTCGTAATTAATAAATAACTAACTAGTATAATAACTAAAGTATATTTGGTCGAAATAATGTATATATATATATATACATATATATATATATATATATATATATATATATATATATTCAGTATATCTTGTTAAGTTACCTTTCAAGATAAATTAACTTGTCAAGCAAATTCTATTTGATACACTTACTTTGAGCAATTTCTCTTTAGAAAACAGGTCTATTATATATGACCTGTTATAAGGTCTATTTATTTCGTACTTTGGTCCCGATATCTTATCCACAGAATGATCTGTCACCAACTCATGACTTTTATGCACTTGATATTGCGACACATGCCACACATGTGCAATCTTGTCGTAATATTAATATATTATATATGACCTGTTATAAGGTCTATTTATTTCGTACTTTGGTCCCGATATCTTATCCACAGAATGATCTGTCACCAACTCATGACTTTTATGCACTTGATATTGCGACACATGCCACACATGTGCAATCTTGTCGTAATATTAAGACCTGTTATAAGGTCTATTTATTTCGTACTTTGGTCCCGATATCTTATCCACAGAATGATCTGTCACCAACTCATGACTTTTATGCACTTGATATTGTTGTGCAATCTTGACCTGGATCGTCTATATATTGATCTGTCAAGACTTTTATGACTTGATATTGCGACACGGATGCCACACATGTGCAATTTGTGCGTAATATTAATTTAAAAATTGTGTTCTTATTTTCAAACTCCAGCGAGTTTAATATATATTAGTTGTGTCCATGATAAGTATGTTGAATAGAGGCAATTTTGATTAAACACTAATAAATTACTGAAAGGTTAGTATTTTTGGGTCCTTAGCGTCATTTGTTTAAAAAATGGTTAAAGTTAACACTTTAATGTGAAACAAGCTACTGTACGGTTGTGAAACATGGACGCTAAAAATGGAGGATAATAAAAATTGGGAGCATTCGAAATCCAGCTATGGGGAAGAATAAAGTGCTACTCTTGGTTGATATAATTAGACGATAAATAACACAGAGATACGGCAGGTAAACATTCACTTAGAATTTTCAGTCCCGCTCAAGTACGTTGGAATTTCCGATTTTAGACTCGCTTGAGAGAACTAATGAAGCACGAATATGAGCAATTGAACCTGTTATTTGCGTAGCAGAAATAAATAAATAGGGAGAGAGAGAGAGAAATAAATAAATAATGGATATAAAACACGTGGCTTTTCAATAGACCCCTAAGCTATAGATGAAAACATCTAACAATAGTGCGCAGTGTTTTTTTGTAACTAGCTCTTTTAGATGAAGCTCATTCCCTTTACTACAGTGACTGCTATCTCCTTCAGTATCATCTTCGCTTTATTAATTTGTAGTGGGGGGGGGGGGGTTGTGATTAAAATTTCCATCAAATGATTTGTTACATCAAATAATAACAATTGATTTGTATAAAGCTGTTAAAGCTAAGGTTAACGTCATCTTCCTCACTCGAAAGCGATCGATCGCAGACCACCATGTGCACCGTGAAAATGGGTGGTTTGAGCTAGAATTTGAGACTCCCCCTTCTTTCTGATTATGCGAGTTACCCAATGCCGTCCTTAGCAATCCACTAGCCCTACCCCGGTCTGTCTAATCCTAAAGAGTAATCGGTATTTCTTGTGCAAGAAAATTGTTTTCGATAAACATCGATACAGAACGACCCAACGAATGATGTACTTGCAGTGCTTCCGATTTTTCCGTTTTTACACCCCTCTTGTTTTTCTCTCTCTACACATGTATGTCTTAAACTTTCCTCTCTTTTCCGTTACTCTCTCTCTCTCGCTCGTCTCTTGTGCTCTGCTAAGTGGCAGGTACAAGGCACATATTCATATTCACCTGCTGCTTTCGCGCTCCAGAAAGATCACTCCATTGATTAACGCGTTAGTCCATTTACAAATGAGTATGCATTATCCGTAAATTAGTGTAGCCCGTAGCTTGGGAATAATATGGCATCTGAGGTGGTTTCCTGGAGCCTTCGTCTTCAGATGCGAGAGAATGAAATCTAAAAATTCTAAATCCAACTTTTTCGTCAGTTTTATATTTACAATAGTGTTTATGTCTCAGAAAGCACTAAATTTGAAACCAGCACCAAATTTATCTGCTGTCGGAGAACTTACCAACATACTACTGTCCCAGCCCGCATGCGGTACGAAAGGATTTAGAGATTTTGTTATTACCGCATGAGATCAACGAAAGAGGATAGAATAAAATCTTGTCCATCAACAATGACAATGTTCATTGTTTGATAGGATAATATTGAGCTTACGATTGTGTAAAACAAAATGATTTCACTGAGATCTTTCTAAATCTGACTGGGTTTTAGGATAAGAAGCCATTAAGCTTAAAGACTTTAGACGACTTCAGTCTAGCGTAGATATGAAATGAATTTGTAAGTCCCAATGCGCACTACACAAATGTCGAAAGAAGCTGCCATATTTATGTTTTAAATACACGATATGATCGTGAACTCTATTGGAAAACTAAATTTAAAAGATATGGTTCAATATATCTCTATAAACATTGAAATTTTAAATTTGTTAACTTACACATGGCGTATACTAAAATACAATGTCATAAATTACGCTGTTACTGCTTAAAATGCGCTCTGTTATGGTAGTAAGCAATGACCGTATGAAATCTTCTAGCTTTGTCATCACTTCATGCATTGCCTGTCACTTGATAGCTTTATAATGTTTGTCGCTTTCTAACTTTTGATTTGTAATAAATCTTACAATAACAAATTCTATTCTTATTTGTTAAACACACAATTTACTCACAAATAAATGAAGTCAAAAATGAATCTTAGACAACCGAAAGATGAAAGATTTATTGTTGCAATGAATACCTCCTACATTTGCCACGGGGTTTGCAACAGAGATGTTATTACACAGAGCGCAACAATGTACACAAGTTCAACTTTGTACAACAGTGTACAACAGTGTACAACAGTGTACAACAGTGTACAACAGTGTACAACAGTGTACAACAGTGTACAACAGTGTACAACAGTGTACAACAGTGTACAACAGTGTACAACAGTGTACAACAGTGTACAACAGTGTACAACAGTGTACAACAGTGTACAACAGTGTACAACAGTGTACAACAGTGTACAACAGTGTACAACAGTGTACAACAGTGTACAACAGTGTACAACAGTGTACAACAGTGTACAACAGTGTACAACAGTGTACAACAGTGTACAACAGTGTACAACAGTGTACAACAGTGTACAACAGTGTACAACAGTGTACAACAGTGTACAACAGTGTACAACAGTGTACAACAGTGTACAACAGTGTACAACAGTGTACAACAGTGTACAACAGTGTACAACAGTGTACAACAGTGTACAACAGTGTACAACAGTGTACAACAGTGTACAACAGTGTACAACAGTGCACAACAGTGTACAACAGTGTACAACAGTGTACAACAGTGTACAACAGTGTACAACAGTGTACAACAGTGTACAACAGTGTACAACAGTGTACAACAGTGTACAACAGTGTACAACAGTGTACAACAGTGTACAACAGTGTACAACAGTGTACAACAGTGTACAACAGTGTACAACAGTGTACAACAGTGTACAACAGTGTACAACAGTGTACAACAGTGTACAACAGTGTACAACAGTGTACAACAGTGTACAACAGTTTACAACAGTGTACAACAGTGTACAACAGTGTACAACAGTGTACAACAGTGTACAACAGTGTACAACAGTGTACAACAGTGTACAACAGTGTGCGACATTGTACAACAGTATACAACAGTGTATAACAGTGTAGAACAGTATACGACAGTGCACAACAATCTACAACAGTGTAAAACAGTAAACTACTGTATATGATAGTATACAACCTTGTACAACAGTGTACGACATTGTACAACAATATACGACAGGTTGCAACAGTATACAACAGTGTACAATAATGCACAACAGTATACAACAGTATAGGGCATTGTACAACAGTATACAACATTGTACAACAGTGTAAAACACTGTGCAACATTGTACAACAGTATACAGCATTATAAAATAGTGTACAGCAGTATATAACAGTATACAACAGTGTACCACAGTATACAACAGTATAAGACATTGTACAATAGTGTACGACAGTATACAACAGTGTAAAACAGTGTAAAACAATATACGATAGTGTACAACAGTGTACAACAATGCACAACAATGCACAGCAGTATACGACATTGTACAGCAGTGTACGACAAGGCACAAGCGCGTACACTGTACAGCAGCTTAGAACAGTGTTCGACACCGTACAACAGTGTACATCAGGGTACAATGCTTATTGGTCATTACTTGATATTGTTCTCATGTTGTGTTAGTAATTCTATTGACGCATTTTTCAGGAAGCTTTTCAGGAAAGATTCAGGGCTTTATGCGAAGCTCTCCTTTCGTAAGCCAACTTGCATTGCTTACAAGAGACCAGAAAAGTTTCTAAAAGTTTATAAACTGAACCAAAACAAAATCTTATCTCTTACAACTTTAAATTATAACATTAACTTACCATTTAGGGGATTACACTTCCAGACAAACGGTAGACACATCTAGTCAATGTTTCATTTTAGGCTTAAAAAGCAAATTAATATTGCTGAATAAGCGACATATTTGTCCATTAGATATATTTCTACTTTTAAAGCTATCAACACTGCTAGTGATATTTTAACGTCATAGAGCTCAGTAATGAGGTCTCTGACACTATCCTTAATTAAGAATTAATGGCAGTTAATCCATTATAGAACTGAGGAAGGCAAAAGCAAACCCACTCAGAAGCCATATTATTCCCAAAATATAGGCTGCATTCGGGCTACACATGGCATATCGATTTGTGAAGTTATTTACTCGTTAATCGATGGTGTGGTCTTTATGAAGCGTGAAAAGCAGCGTGTGAGTAGGAATATGTACCTTGGACCTGCCGCTTGGCAGAGTAATAGAGAGAGAGAGAGAGAGAGACCTAAGTTTGCAGGTTATTGCATCGGTCTATATTTCCCAGTCCCATAATGTGGTTGAGCAGAAGAAGTGACCTGCATCCAGCCGTGCTTCTATATCAAGCCGTACACCTGCAGCTAGCAGAAATAATGAGCACACGAGAGAGAGAGAGAGGGGGGAGAGAGCGAGAGAGAGGGAGGGAGAGAGAGGGAGAGAGAGAGAAGGAGAGAGAGAGAGGGAGGGAAAGAAAGAGGGAGAGAGAGGAGAGAGAGAAACGAGAGTGAGAGTGAGAGGGAGTGAGATAGAGAGGGAGGGAGAGAGAGAGAGACGAGAGAGAGAGACTGAGAGAGAGATATAGGGAGACGAGAGAGAGGGAGGGAGAGAGAGACGAGAGCGAGAGAGGGAGAGTGAGAGGGAGAGAGATAGAGAGGTAGGAAGAGAGAGAGGGAGAGAGATACGAGTGAGAGAGAGAGAGAGAGAGGGAAGCAGGGAGAGAGAATGAGGGAGAGTGAGGGAGAGAGAGGGAGGGAGAGAGAGGGAGAGAGAAGGAGAGAGAGACGAGAAAGCGAGATAGAGGGAGATATAGGAGGGGGGAGAGTGAGAAAGAAAGAGACGAGAGACGAGAGATTGAAAAGAGAGATAGAGTGAAGTAAATGACGGAGTGAAACGAGAGATCTAGTGAAAGAGAGAAGATACAATAAATACGTAATGTGTTGTGTGTGTATAACTGACATAGAGAGGGCGAGAGAGAGAGAGAGAGAATGAGAAAAGAGAGGGAGAAGAGAGAGCGAGTGAGAGAGATATGAGACATTTAGAATAGAGAGACAGTGACAAAGAGAAAAATAGCGACGTTCAGAAATAATTTTTGTTTTTAAAATGAGTTTAACCAAGGCACAATATAACAAAGATGTGAGATTTAAGACACTTTTAGAGACATAATATACAAATTGAGATTAAAAAAATACTGCAACACTATATGCCTCTTTAGACTATAGGCTTGACAGCAAACAAGCTGCCGTTTTTAATGGAATTTTAGCCATTTTTAACTGAGCCTTTTTTAGAATTTTTCTGTACATATTTTGTTAATTATTGTAAATTATGTTAGAAGTCAATGGAATGATTAGGCCCTCTTCCATACTAATTTCCCCGTGTACTTTAATAATAAATTTAATTTTATAATTAAGAGACTCCAGAAAACAGAAACGAAGACAAGTAAAGCTTTTTAATGCTTAACTTGAAAGTTCTGGAGAACACTTTTCGCTGCACACTTAGAATCAGTAATTTATAATTCTAGTGAAAGACAACATCCTCGATCTTGTATATAAACCGAACAGTTAAGAAAAATTCAAGATTAGATTGGAAATCGCCGTTAAGTCTCATTTCAAATTGCACTTGTTACATATTTCTATCATGCGCGAATTTGTCTCCGTTTACATCAGTGTTTCTAGGATATCTTACCGACATCGACACTGGCTGGAGCCAGTGGCGATGTCGGTAAGATATTCGACCGCGTATCAGCATATGTGGGGGTTCAAATCCTGGGAACGCCCGTCACTGACATCGCTTTCGAGTGAGGAAACTGACAGGCGCTCGTGGTGCGTACAGTCGAACAAATAGAAGCCCTTGCTATTCACAAATCTCTCGCGATGTTTTCCTGTATCGACCCATTCAGTACAGTTTTTATCCGGGCCGTACTTGTTTGTTGCTTTGATTTCGCTTGCTAATATTTCTTTTCGCCAGCGTTCACGTCACTTCCGATTTATCACCCAGAGCCCCAGGGAACGAGTCCACGTCCGGCTAATCTGTCAGCCTTCGCACAGGCTTCGAGACCAGTCGGTGTAAAGCCGAGGAGGTGTAAGAGAGAGCGAAAGGGGTGACGGTTGTGGAATCATAAATTGCACTGAGCGCTGGGTCTGAAGGAGACATACTGTCAATTTGTCTTGAAGTTGCCGAACCGTTTTTTAGCATACTCGAAACCCTTGCATTAACTTTGAAGGTGTAGTACTGCTTTTAAAAAGAATTCTTGAGTTGCATTGACTTTGAAGGTGCAGTACTGCTTTTAAAAAGAATCTTAACTTTGAAATGCTGATTGATTTCAAATTTGTGGCAAATTCTTAGTAACATCTCAGGGTTCTTCATGTTTTTGGAGGTTTTTGGAGATATTTTGTTGATGTGACGTCCCTGACATCATCCTCGGATGAGGAAACGGACGTTAAACATTTATTATTATTGTTATTTTGGTTTAGGAGGTTCTGGGTTCTCGCTGCTCGTAAAATTCCAATGCACTCTCGATTTTCGCGTAGTCGACGAATGGGAAGGAGTCCATTCTCTCTATCAATATTTCAATCAGAGATTACTAAGGGAGGGGTGACCCCACAATAAGCGACTGAGTCTTTGGGGCTGATTTGGTCGGTAGACCCTCCACACTTCGTCTACCCTGAAATTTATTCTTGCGAAAATTTTTCGTTCTGAAAAAGTTAACTTATTATTTTCTCTGCCTTACAGCCAACTACAGTATTAGAATACTTTCGTCGTTATATATTTTCTTTGACCATTCGCGAGTGAAATTGTTACAAAATGTAGGACATCATCAGAAAACACAATCAATGGTTGCTTCCTGTTGAATATAAAACTGCTAGTTCGACTTTAATGAGAAAATCTCTTGCTAAAACGTTTATTTTCTGCCCGGGGTTTGTAGTTTTTATTTGTTGTTTCATTTCGATTAGTTTTATTGAGGTTTGCAGGCTTTTTATTTCACTTGAGTCTTTTACATAGCTCGCATACTCAAGCCAATTTCAATTTTACTAGTGCATTATTAAAGTCAAGAACGTTCGTCTTTTTGCATTCATTATTCGATATAAATACAATTATGCAAAAGTAAAGAGATGTACTAACATTATTTATTGTTGGTGGATCTAAGTTTGGCATTCATCAAACAGCTATTCCTGCTGTTACCACAGGACCTTTAGGTTCGATGCCACAACGGGTGGCATATCTAAGTGTGTTAATTGAATTTAGTAATTAATTCATCACTTTCGTTAATGGTATACTGTACAATCTAATTTATTACATATACGGTTTCTGTATAGCAATAATTTTGTCGAATTTTTTTGTGTGACCTTAAATGTGTGCTGCAGGGGCTTCTGTGGTAGCATGTAAAGATAAGAAACTGACAAAGTCTAGATTATTCTTTACATTCTGTATTAGACTATTAGTGTTATTCTTCTCCTTCTTTTATTAATATTAATATTAACATTAATATTAATATTAATTTATATTAAATATATCAAGAAGATCATGTATTCTTAATATTAATTTTAAAATTAATATTGATATTGTTATTAATATTAATATTACTACTAATGTTAATATTAATATTAATAGTATTAATATTAATATTACTATTAATATTATTAGTAATGGTAATAATAATAATAATAATAATAAAAATAAAAATAGTAGTAATAATAATCATAATAATAATAACAATAATAGTAATTTGATTATTATTATTATAATATTAATATTAATAGTAATGCAAATGTTAATATTAAAAGTAATAATGATGATAGTAATTAAAATAATAATGAAATATAAAGAATAATAATAATAATATAAATGAATCGGAGGTTGCATATTATTACGGTAATAATAAGTAATTATTATAATTATTACACGGCAATAAGTAATTATTATAAATAATTAATATTAAAAATAGTATTATTATTAATTATTAGTTTTATATTTATATTAAATTATTATTATTTATATTTTGTGCAATAATTTTCTTTGAGTTCTGTTCTCATCTGACTCTCTTAGAAGTTAAATGAGACAACGGAGCAAGATAATTTGAGCCTTCGTTATTTCAGACATTCCAAAATCATTTCCTTTGAACAAAAATAACTCAATAAAAGCAATTTGTGTAGATATATGTTTTGTAGGTCCTCAGGCAGAACGTGAATTATGCGCACTTCAACAGAACTAATTAAAGATTTACTGATTTTCTCAATGCCTGCTGCCATTTCTTTTCTCATTATAGGCTCACTTTAGCAGCTGCTAGCAAATAATTGATTGGTTGTTCATCCTTGAATATTTCCTGTTCTCTTGTTTGACATTTAGCTTTTTCTTCATTCTGCTATTATATGTATATATTTTAGATTTTCCTCACAATATCGATATTTAATTGTTAATTTCTACTCGTTTGTTTATTCACGGGACAAAATTCAAGGGTTATTACTTGTTTATCTCAAGAGAAGTGTGACAACAAGGCACCAGCCACAAGGCACAAAAGCACAAACAGCCACAAGGCACCAGCCACCAGGCACCAGACACCAAGCACCAGGCACCATTCACCAGCCACCAGGCACCCGGCGCCAGGCTCCAGCCACCAGACACCAGCCACCAAGCACCAGGCATCAGCCACCAGGCACCAGCCATCAGCCACCAGCCACCAGGCATCAGCCACCAGGCACCAGGCATCAGCCACCAGACACCAGTCACCAACACCAGCCACCAGGCATCAGGCACCAGGCACCAGTCACCAGGCATCAGCCACCAGGCACCAGTAACCAGGCACCAGACACCAGGCACCAGCCACCAGGCATCAGCCACCAGGCACCAGGCATCAGCCATCAGGCATCATCCACCAGGCATCAGCCACCAGGCACCAGTCACCAGGCATCCGTCACCAGCCATCTGCCACCAGGCACCAGCCACCATGCACCTCTTATTGTGCTAGTGTTAATTCAGGGTGCTAGTATTAGATGGCTAATTAAACGGCTAGAAAGTCTTCGGTATAATATTCTAGCATTCTACAGTCTATTCATTGCTGGCTGACCCGAAAGTTGAACCCTTATCTCTATCTTCGCGATTCAAGGACACACTCTCTACTGACTGCAATAAAAATCCCTGAATAATTGTTTCATTATTTTTTAAAATTTTATTGTCTTATTTCATTATATTATTCTATAATATTATTTTGTTTCATTATTTTATTTTATTTCATCCTATTTTATTATATTATGGCATTTCATTATTTTATTTCTATACTTTAGTTCTGCAATTATTTCTATATTCAGTAAATCTGCTCTTAATGTAAATCTTCCATGCAAGCCTCTATTTTGTATTGGTTGGTGTTTTTATCGTCATCATTATTTATTTTGTCATATTTATATTACCTTTCCCAGTTCTCACTTAGTCGCCTTAGTCCCAGTTCTTACTGATTAGTCTAATTAGTTCTTACTGATTAAATAATTAATTAGTTTTTACAGATTAAATAATTGATAAGTTCTTACTGATTAAATAATTAATAAGTTCCTACTGATTAAATAATTGATATGTTCTTACTGATTAAATAATTGATTAGTTCTTACTGATTAAATAATTGATTAGTTCTTACTGATTAAATAATTTCATAATTTAATTATTATATAATAATTATCATAAAATATAATATCTTAGGGAGTATCATATAATAGTATCATATAATAATACTGGCTGAATCCATTGGCGATGCCGGTAAGATATTCGACCGCCGATCAGTTTGTGCGGGGTTCAAATCCTGGGCTCGTCCGTCACTGACATCGCTTTTGAGTGAGGAAACTGACGTTAACATTAGCTTTAGCTTTGCTTTATAAATATCTTATAAATGATATTAAATATATCAATACCAGTTTTTTGACGACTATCAGTCACGTAGAATGCAATTATCGATTCAACGTCACACATTCGTTTTATTTATTCTTATCGATGACTTAAAGGAAAGTTAAAAGATCGTCGAGTTAATGAAGAATAGGCGACGCGTAGGTTGTCAAGGAGTTGCAGAGACAGTTTTTCATTTGTCCTGACGACAAGGGAATCATGATTTGTGGACAAAGATTAGCAGAATAAATTGACATCCGGTACTGCCGGACTAGCGGTGCTCACTGCGCATGCGCACTGATCTATATTTAGCTTCAGGGACATCGCTGATTGAGTTTCTAAATTAGTTGATGCGTCAGACTCTTTATTTTTGAACATTTTTCTTCCGAGTTTTTTCACCTTTGTTGTGCAATAAACTTTCAGAGTAAATTTCACTTGGCCCCAGATGGCTCTTTCGGAGTCTACGTCGACTGCATCTATTTATTAGGAAGACTAATACTGCTGCTGAACCCTAAAATTATAATTATTTTCCATGTCATGGAAGATGCTCAGTATCGCTTGAATGTTTAATAAATTCAAGAGCTCATATTTTAAATGCTCAATATTTTATGTAACAGAAATATAGTAGAAAATATAAGATAAATTTTGTCTAACAAAAATATGGCTTTAAATATGGTATAACATATACATGTATGTACTTCTATGATGTGGCACTATGGTCGTCGTTTACAATAGGTTCAATAGAGAAGTTTCGATCTTGCTATAATAAATGTATTAAAATATTTTTTGGATACAAACGTTACAACAGCCTAACTATCGCGCTGCTAGAAACCGGATTGCCTAGTTTTGATACTATCCTTTCAAATTACAGATTAAAGTTTAGAATGTGCTTGCTGGATAATGCTAATATGCTAGTTAAGTGTTTTGATGTTCTGAGCCTATTATAGCCTTGTATGA
Organism: Enchytraeus crypticus; assembly: GCA_905160935.1. Taxonomy (NCBI): domain Eukaryota; kingdom Metazoa; phylum Annelida; class Clitellata; order Enchytraeida; family Enchytraeidae; genus Enchytraeus; species Enchytraeus crypticus. The sequence goes on along the minus strand of CAJHZI010000720.1, from coordinate 652,905 downwards.
CTAATTCTATAAGTAATTGTTTTAGGACTATAGCTCAATTTATGCGCAGACTATTTGCTTTTCTGGTTTTTGTTGCATTGTTCTATGTGCAAGATTCATGTATGGGTTTTTACGCCTGAAATATAGCAATAAATAAAAATAAATACAGTATATATAATTATGTACTTATAGTTAGCTAAGCCTTTTTAACATTTAGTGGCTGCATAAGGGATAAGGCTGTTATGAATTGACTTGTTGATGTTTAGAGTTTTCTTTATTGAGCGTGAAAGCAGACTCTGAGTAAGAATGTGTATTATACCAGCCATTTAGCAGAATACTAGAGAGAGAGAGAGGGAGGGAGAGAGAGAGAGAGATGTACTTTCTGCTACGTGATGGAGTCCATATCTTATGTCTAATAAAGTCAAAATGAATGACTCCATAATATTATATTCATTTAAGCATCTTAATCTTGTTAAAAGCTTGCTAAAAAACTTATTGCTCGTGTATAGTTCGTTTTGCAATGTAAAGGTGGCATTTAGTAAATCCGTGTAGCAGATCTTTGTGATGAGACCAACTGATTAGTCAATGGTATGATCATTGGTAATTATATACTGAGCACTAAGACTTTTTTATTTTGAGAATCTGATGAACTAAGCTGCTGAAGAAGAAAATAAATGGTAGGCCTATAGGAGATTATTTTTCAATGCCAAGGACTTGATAAAATATGACGATTAAGCCGACTTCAGTATGGACCACGCTACCGTACGATTGTGAAAAATGGGCGTTAAGAAACGAGGGTATTAGAAAACTGGAAGCTTTAGAAATGTGGCTATGGAGAACAATGGAGAAGATCAAATGGACTGTAAAACTTATGAACGAAGAAGTGCTAAATTGGGTTGGCATAAATAGACAATTGATTGATGTCATAAGGAATAGAAAGAAGAACCGGATGGGTCATGTATTGAGATAGAATGGTTTGCTGAGAGAGGTAATTGAGGGAGGAATGGAAGTAAAAATGGCTAGAGGAAGACCGAGACTTGGGATGCTGGATAATTTGATAACTAATTCATATGCTGATATGACGAGAAAGTCAGAGGATAGAAATGTCTGGAGGAGTTAAATGCCATGGACCTGACAATAAGCAGTGAGCTAGAAAGAGAAATACATCAAACAGCTGTGAGGGGACCGACTAATGGTTTCACCCAGTGATCTTGAACGAGCATGAAAACAGGAATGACTATAGAAAACTATAGGAGAGAACAAAAATCCACACAAAATTTCAACTTTAAATTTTCTTGACTTTTATCGTATTTTATTAAGTGACGCCTCTCTGTCTTGCAAATATTGGCGTGAGATTTTGTCATCTTTTTATACTACTATTTTTGACTAGGTTATTCTTTCTATTTATACTACTATTCTACATATTTAAACAATTTAGGTATACCTTGAAGGAGTCGCTAAATTTTAGATCTTAGTACTTTTCTGATATTTCAAGGAAATAGACCTGAAATTCATTCTTTAGCTATTTATCTGTTTATTTTACTTTCAGTCCTAGAGAAGTTATAAAGAAGCTGCTGATATTTTATAACGACCAAGAACCTCCAATGAAAGGTATGTCTAATGCATTATCTTACTCAATTTTTCATAGCTTTTACATAAATAATGGCAGGTGGATTAAAGGTATCGATGTTTCTAACGGTATTTATTATCAAAATGGGTGAAGTTTGACTCTTAAATAAAATGGATGCTTCAGAATCAGGAGGCCTGCGTTCAATAATCAGATTAGTTAATAATGAGTCCCTAGTCAATGAAAATACAAGAAAAAGCAATCTCGGTGGTCAACCTATTCTCCCTAGCCAATAGAATTTATTTTCTGAAATTGCTACGTTCAGCAATTTATTAGTTTGAATATAATTGTGCAAACGGTTAAATATTAAATTACTTAATGAAGATTCGAAATATTTTTGAAAATTACCGTAATAGTCATACCAAAAATCGGGGCAAGCAAAGTTGCCTGTGAAGTGGATCGGAGTTCTATATTTAGTTCTAAGGAGTGTTTTTCAGCGATGGTTTAGAGAGAGAAGCCTGCCAGTGTATGCCGAAGATAAGCATGGATATCATTTGAGCAAAGCGTTTCTTTCATCGTGAAAGAGCTGCCCGCATCCTCTCTAATCTACTTCACACCAGTAACTGTCACGAGGGTTGTGAGTGGAGAATATGGCAGGGAGGGGTGAGATATTGTCGGGATATGAAAAATATGCGAGCATAACATTCAAGTGTTTGAGATCTTAGTTTTTCCTTTGGAAAATTGCGCTGTGTCAACTTCCTTCTCGTTTTCAAGCAATCTTTAATTGCTTCATTCTTATCTTTTATTTTTCTTATTTCAAGCTGAAGCGGATAGAATATTGAGTCCATTTTGTTCTGTATTTCATCTCCTTAATATGAAATTCAAGTCCTAATATTTGAATTTTTCTTATTATTTTAAGGAGCACATAAAACACAATATTGTATATCGTATTGTATTTCTGCAGATTTAGACTTCTTTTAGGCTTTGGGTAATTGTTTGTTTACCTCTTCATTAATCATTTTTAAAGAATGTGGACAGAAACCCGTCATTTTTATTCATTTAACTGCAACACCTAACAGATGCCCATAATTAACATAAAAGTGATACACTAAGCTTAAATTATACCATAATCATAAAAGATGCACATTAAACTTAAGTTATACGCTAAACATAAAAGATGTACAATAAACTAATATGTCTTTTTTAAGCGACACTGAACTAGGATTTTATGTCATACTTTTAGACAATTGGCAAAAAATATACGTTAGTTTCGGAAGGTTTTAAGAGTAGATCTGATTTTGTGAACAAAACATCTAGAAAGTTGCTGCAGATTTATATTGGCAAAGGGGCCATCGTAACGAAACTACTAACTTCTTGAGAAAATTTTTGTGTATGATTAAATATTTAAACCTGCTAACAAATGCTTTAGTTATGGCTCGATACCGTGAACTTTGTTTTTCGTCTCAGAGTTTCGACCTAATTACATTCTTTTCTATTCCAGCCATTTTATTTCTAATACAAATTTGATTTCTTGAACTATATTTTCTTCCTATTGCCCTCTATTTAGTTCCTCTAAAAAGTTTTCGGTAGTTAAAGTTTCTGTTTCTTGACTCCATTTCGTTTATTCTTTCTAGTTTTAACCTTTATCTTACTTATTTTAGCATGCACACCCTCTAGTGCTCTGCCAACTAGCAGGTTCAAGATACGTATTCCCACTCGCATAGGTTTTCATTTTCCATAAAGATATCTCAATGGACTAGCGTGTTAATTCTTTCACTTGATTTAGCCAAATATCTTTGGAATAATAGGGATTCTGGTGAAGTGTCTTTCGCCTACCGCAGTTGTTGCTCAGTCACCTCTTGCCATATATGCAGTTTACGGTTGGTTTATTCTTCTGAGTCTCAGACACAAGAAGAGGTGGAACTCTTACTATTGTATTATAATAATTCTGTCAATTAATTGATAACCGAATTATAGAATTTATGAGTTAAAAAATTCCTCAATATATTCATGAATTAAACATAATTCTGTCAATTGATTCGACTCAGTTGCTTAATTTATCTGCTAAGCTAAACTTTATTTAGGTAGCTATTAGCTGCCTATCTATTTATCAGATCTATAATTCTCTCTCGCGTCTCTCTCTCTCTCTCTATTAATTTTTATCTATAGCTATATCTCAAACGTACATTCTAAATCCCCGCACAATTCATCACTCAATACTACCTCCCCCGCTCTCTACACCGCCTCAATCTTAACCACACCCTCTAGGAGCGGGACGGACCCCCAAGCCGCACTAAATCCCTAACCTATAATTCCCTAACAGCTCGCCGAGGAAGAATTGATTTGTACAAACAATTTGTTGACCTACGCTAACCCCTAGCTATCATTTACCTCCGAGGCGCTTCGAACCTTGGAACCTTGAATTCGCTTATTTTCTCAGATTCTATGCGGATGTCGAAATGTTTTAAGCACTTTTGTATCTGCATTGCGTTTTACTTACGTAGAGCAAAATGAAATATTTGCTTTCTATTTGTTAATAAATTACAATCAACCGTTTACTTTTAATACTGGTTTAATGTTCTAGTTGACAGAAAGGCATCTGTTTTAGAAGTATGGCAGGGATCTAAGCCAGTTCTGATCGTCTCTTACACAAAACTTGAGCTCTAAATCAACTTAGTCAAAAGATTTTATATTTTCATGTATTTTTATATTTTAAGCCGAGTCATCAATGAAGTCTTCATATATGTCGGGGAGGCTGTATTCTCTAAGCCACACCTCCATTGTTTCAGGTTATTGCTGAAACGACAGTCATCGATCCTTCTTTAGAAATATCTTCACTTGCTACAGAGCTTTGACATGTATACGAACGGCACCCATGTATGTCGCTGTACATTTCAAGCCTGCGCTTCAAATGTGCAGCTAACAAAAATCTAAGATAACAATAATTATTACACATTTTTGCGTTGTTTTATCGTGGTATTGTGTACGACTGATGTGTCCTAATGAAGCTAAGGATCTCGAAATGTTATTTAGCTTAAGAAAATTCTTCAATAATTCAGTTTATTGTGTTAAACTTAAATTCTATGAAATTGACATGTAAATTTCAAAAAAATCCATTTTGTTCAAAAATTTTTTTTTTACGATTCCTTTCCTTGAAAAAAGTAGTCAATAGATATGTAGTGCAAAAATATGACTTTGAAATTAATATAAGAACTGAAAACACTCAGCAATTATAAATTTCATAGACGTGAATATGTTAAATCGAATAGGCCAATAATTTTAAAATAAAAATCCAAATAGATCAAATAATTTTCTCTAGTTAATTTCGTTAACTATTAAAAAGGTTCCCTCCACTGCTCATTCAAATTCGCGGCATAATGTTTGTGATTTGTGACTTGAAAATGTTTAACTAAATCTCAGCGATTGCGCTTTTCGGCAATATTCAATTTTCACAATCCTCAATTGCTTAAAAGGTATTTTATTCCGCCTTTCCAATACAATAAAGACATTAGGCTAAAAAACTGAACTAGCAGTCCTAATTGTTGGTTGACGTTACAGTAACTTCTATATGTGAGCAATACGCAACTTTCTTTGTTTATGAAATCTCGAAGTTATCTCACAGCATTGAATAATTGCAATTTGCTCTAGTTATATAATTAATTTCTACCTCAGAGTTGCATTCAAAATTATCGAATATACACGGGAAATCTAATTCAAGTGATCTGGTCACAGTCAGTATAGATCTATCTCTAGATCAAGGAAGATCTGAAGGGATGGATGCGGATAACCAAGGCTGAATTATCCTTTCTCTATAAGCAATAATATGTTGTAATAATAGTAATAATAGTAATAATAGTAATAATAGTAATAATAGTAATAATAGTAATAATAGTAATAATAGTAATAATAGTAATAATAGTAATACTAGTAATAATAGTAATAATAGTAATAATAGTAATAATAGTAATAATAGTAATAATAGTAATAATAGTAATAATTGTAATAATTGTAATAATAGTAATAATAGTAATAATAGTAATAATAGTAATAATAGTAATAATAGTAATAATAGTAATAATTGTAATAATAGTAATAATTGTAATAATTGTAATAATAGTAATAATAGTAATAATAGTAATAATAGTAATAAGGTAATAAGGTCAAAGGCTTTCCATGACTTTGCCAAAGGCTTTCCATGACTTTGCAAAGATTTAATGCAGTCTGCTTCAATAATTCTTTTAAGCCGTTTGATGACCTCGAGTAGCCGGGCGGCGATTCAGCACGTATTGCTTGAATCGTTTTTATCAAACCCCAGGTTCTTTATACCGGGGTAAAATTAATAAAAAATAAAAATAAATAAAAATAGTAATAATAGTAATAATAGTAATAATAGTAATAAGAGTAATAATAATAATAATAGTAATAATAGTAATAATAGTAATAATAGTAATAATTGTAATAATTGTAATAATTGTAATAATTGTAATAATTGTAATAATTGTAATAATTGTAATAATTGTAATAATTGTAATATTTGTAATATTTGTAATAATTGTAATAATTGTAATAATTGGTATTATTGCTATTACCTTTAATATAATTATTGTCTTTTACGGTAATTATTCCGTAGCAATATAGCCATATAATTCAAAGCTGCGTGCATAGGCTACATTAAGCTGTATGTAGATAGCAATTGTAGGCATATATTGTGCGATATTTATAATTTACACAATATTTACTATTAAAAAAATAAAACCAACGAAAAGCATTTTGCGAATAGTATTATTGCGATTACCATTAATATATTTACTCATAGTGTAATTAAAGCTGGTAAAGCTAAGGTTAACGTCACTTTTCTCATTCGAAAGCGATGTCAGTGACGGCGAGCCCAGAGTTTGACCCCGCGCACACTGATCCGCGGTCGAGTATCTTACTGACTTCACCACTGACTCCAGCCAATTATTCTAATTCTCATAACAATTATTACTATTACTATTATTAGTGTTATTATTATTATTATAAAAAACCGTCTATCTATAAATATTATTATTATTTTTATTAAACGTTGCTGGTCGCAGCAGCGAGTGACATTGCCCTGAATCCACAACTTTTGGCTCCAGCAGCGCCCGTCTCCACTTCATCTGTTATCGATCCACCGTCGTACAGGCGTTGATGAGGCAGTTGTGAGAACTCTGCTGGGAGAACCGCTTTTAAAAGTCATCGACCCTGAAATCTGGATAGCTGTTCCTAGAGAATTTTGGGAGCGAGTATCCGCTTGATTAGAGCTCTGATTTGTAAAACCCGATGAGCTCTGCCTCTCCGCCTCAGCCTGCCCTGAGACCAATATCTGGTTCAGCCTTTGACCCTGGTGCTGTGGCCCTGGGGAGAGGGACCCCTGGGAGAGAGAGGCCATTCTAGCCTCGAGTTTCTTATTTTTCTCGCTGATTGTCAGCGCAGAAAACTCTTGTGGACCTATCTTAGGCTCTATGGACGCACTAGAGGAGGAGGAGGGGGGTATTGAGAGGCAGGGACGTAGGACGCATCTCTTCTCTTTTAGACGGGCTGTGTTCAACCCGTTGACGATCACCCTAGTGCTCACGTGTTGCCCCAGTGCCCGCTTGTCGGCACCTGAGGCTGAGGCTGCGTGGACTGAACCCCCGATTTGATATGAGTTTTTGCGGGTATAGGTGAGGCACCTGCTTGGATTTGGCTTTTATTGTGGGTTAGAACAGATGAAGCCACAGATGGGATGGGACTTAGATTCTGCATAGGTGCTGAAATGGCAGGTCTAAGATTAATTCTGGGTAGACTGATGGAGGTCTTTTCCATGTTTCTGGTTACGTCAGGACTAACAGCGTCCACATGGTGTTCCTGAACCACATCGCGACCGTCACCTAACACGTCAGTGATCCCATTGTCGAGGTTCAACTGTTCACCAGTAATTTGTTCATTCAACTCTTCCAATTCAGTGTCCTGCAACTCACCGGGCTCGCTTTCCGCAACGCTATAAATCCTTTCCACGATTCCATTAGCGGATTCTGCATGTTCAGACATAGGCCCCAGCGCCCTTCTCCCTGCCTCCCCTGTCTATTATTATTAATATTAATAATAATAATAATAATATTATTATTATTATTATTACTATTGTTATTATTATTATCATCATCATCATCATTGCTATCATAGTATCTGTACACCGTATTTTCCGTTATCGGAAAAATAAAAGCAAGGAAAAGTATTTAGCGATTGTTACGTCAAAGAAAAGCAATTTAAGAAAGAAATCTCTTCATTAGCTTCAGCACAGCCACCTGGATCAGTTATATAAATAGAATTCGTGATATATGTGGGCCGAAGCGAAGGTTAATAATGTCGAAAACTCGGTTAGAAAGCGGCATGTAAATTGTATAAGACGTAGATTAGGGAACAGATGCTGCGTTTTGTCGGAATGTCGTCTAATTTCATTGCTTGTGATTTGTCACGTGTTGTCACGTCATAAGAAAATGTCTGCTTAGTATGCTCCCTTGCCGGTTTGCTACTTCTCTATCTCTCTTTCTCTTTTTATCTTTTTTATTTGCTCACGGTGTTTTTAATTTCTTGTGTCTTTCTATTCGTTGCACTGTTAGAGCCCTCTGTATAATATCTTCCTGACATTTTTCAAGCGAACACTTCTTACCTGGTTTCCTTTGTCACTTGTCATTCTCATCGCCTGTACGCTCTTTCTTTGAAGTTGACTTACTAACTTCAAATCGTTTTTGTTAAATTAAACCGATATTTTGTTTTGTTTAAAACTTATACATCAATTGTTTATTGCATTTTTCTGTATAATTCCCTTCACCCACACTTTCCATGCTTCATTCTTCTATTCTTTAGCCTGTCTTAGTTTACTTGTAGGTTTAGTTGACTCTCTCTTTGCTTTTCGTCTTTTGTCATCTTAACCAACTAATGCAATATTTATAATGTCTATGATTACCATTTATAGCTCATAATTGATAAATTTATTATTTAATACTTACAGATCGCCCAACTGAAGTAAAGCTGGGTATTTATGCCAACAGCTTCTACTCTATCAGTGAGCAGACCATGGTAAGAAAATTAGAGATGGGAATTTTATGAATTTCCAGAGTTCGGGTTCGGTTCGGTTCGTTCAAAATGAAAGTTCGGTTCGGGTTCGGTTAGCAGTTGACAATTTGAGAGTTCGGTTCGGTTCGGTTCGTTGAAAATGAAAGTTCGGTTCGTTTCGGGTTAGGTTCTAACAATGGTTCGGGTTCGGTTCGGGTTCGGCGGCTTGCTTTCCAACTCGCAAGAGTTCGATTCGAGTTCGAAATGGTTTGGTTTGGATAATGTTGCAATTGTTTAACTTTACTTATAATAATCATGGTTATGACAAACATGTTTAAAATGGGTTTGGTAAATATGCTTAAAATTAATTAAGTCATAATAGCTGCCACATTTTTTCACCTGGGTAAAAATATGACAATGAAAAAGGAGAGAAGTGGTATTTATTCCTGTACATTTCTTAAAATATTGTTAGTTGACCAACAAATGTTCATAATATAGATATTTAGCTTTATTATTGCATCTGAAATATTTTCCTTGATTATAACGAGCAAATAGAATGCTTCATCAATTTTTAACTTTTTTTTGTCACAATAGGCCTATATATTAGATACGCTTAGAATTAAGTGGAAATGTCTTGGCTAAAATTTGATCCAATATTTCAGAGACAAATTTCAATTTAGTAGCATAAAAATGTCAAATAAGGCTGATTTGGTAAATGCGTGTACTTCCATAGAAAAATGATCATAATACACACCGTTTGCTATCAGCTGACCAGTAATAAGCGTCATAATTTACCTTAGGGTTTCAAATTTGAAACTCTCAGATCAATTATGAAGTTACGAAAATAGTTATGAAATTATTGCATTGCTATAGTGCAACTTTATTTACTCCAGATAGCCTTAAAACATAGAATGTCATATATAATTATTTGTAAATCTGGCTGCAAAAATATTAAGATAGCACTCTAAAATTAGAAAAAAATCATAATTTGAATTTAGCAGGAACAAATCCACTTAGATTGAGTCAGGAATTTTCAGATTTTTATGGGATACTCTCTTCACTTTTGTCTCTTTGACATTAATCTTCATTCCATATTTCAATGCCGTATCATTCTGACTATCCATTATCTTCTGTAGGCCCGTCTCGCTTCCAGCTACCATTCCTTTGTACCGCTACCATTTTAAAATTTGTGTCGGAATCAGCCTTACCTGACTATATGCTGTTAGATATTGTAAGACATGTAAATGCAAAAACTAATATATATTTTTATTGTTCTTACTGTCTTTATTTAATGTCAGGCTGGTGAAGAAGAAAGGAACTCCAAGAGTTTGGTTCAGTTCGGTTTGGACGAAGTCTGGGTTCGGTTCGGTTTCGGCCAGAGTTTGGGTTCGAGTTCGGTTCGGTTCGGCCAGAGTCTGGGTTCGGTTCGAGTTCGGTCAGAGTCTGGGTTCGAGTTCGGTTCGGTTCGGTCAAAATTCTAGATTTTAGGGTTCGGTTCGGTTCGGGTTCGATTCAATTCCCATCTCTAAAAAAAATACTTGAGATAATTGTAACCGTTAATATAGCCAAAGCCAAGTTTAACGGCCAATTCATCTCATCTCTTTAGTGAATACCAGCGACGTGCCTATGATTTGAATCCATAAATCTTTTGCTTTGAAGTCTAAGACCTAATCAACTACTTCTCAGCTCTAACAGAAAGCCAAATGCATTTCTAGATATTTATTTTATATTATTAGGTATGATTTAAAGACGTTGAATATTTTTTAACTTTGATTTTATTTTAAAAATAATTAGTATATTATCTGATATTATATCGCGCTTTATGATATTCTCGTGCATAATATTATGCCCTCTTAAAATTTAGCACCATATTATGCCTTTGGAATATGCAAAATATTGCCTTATTAAAATGTTTTTCGAATTTATTCATAAAGAAATTTCTGAAGTTTATGATATAATTCACTTTTTATGATTTGAGGGATCCTAAAAGAGCGTAATAGTAAATTATATGCACCATGTATTGACCATATTCGTATAGAACTAAAAAGAGTGAGACAAGAGAGAAATGGTATAATAAATTATCTCTCTCTTATTAGTGCGCTGTCTACTGGCAGGTCCATGGTATATAGCACCTCCACTCCTCTCTGTCTTCCGATTTCTTTTTCATCTGCACGTTTGAGTGGATCTTTAAATCATCCAACATTCCTAATCTCGGCCTACCTCTATTATAGTTCAATTATGTAAGAAACATTACTATTATTATCCTAAGATAAACGGCGATTTTAGTTTATATTTTTCTACTTTCAACTCTTTAATGGTGAATCCGTAATTTCTGCTTTTCTGTTCGTTAGTTATTTTTTTATTTCTTGTTCTGTTCTTACTGCCATGTATTTTGGTGAATAAAAGATCATATTATTAAGATATTAATACGATTATTAGTTATTATTTTAATATTATTAGTATTGCCTAGGCTCCAGAAATTGCTACAAAAATTTAAACGAATGGGAACGTCTCAAATAGGGGATTAACTGATGACATGCTGTAAGACAGAGAGGATTTGAGACTGTCTGTTTTTGTCCTGACCATAGTTAAACTGGGATTCAAGGGATGATGATGATGATAGTGATAGTAATATTATTATTATTATTATTATTATTATTATTTTATTTTTTTTTACTCCGGTGTAAAGAACCTGGGGTTTGATAAAAATGATTCAAGCAATACGTGCTGAATTGCCGCCCGGCTACTCGAGGTCATCAATCGGCTTAAATGAAGCAGACTGCATTAAATCTTTGCAGTCATTTATTATTATTATTATTATTATTTTGCCCCAATAGTGTTCGATGTTGTCATTGATGACTGTAGCACTCTAATTGCTATTATTATTGTTATTATTATTATTAAGCTACTATTAAGCTATATTTGAATACCATACTTGCACATTATTTACAGGATTATTCGGTAAGCATGTATTTACGCCAGGCATGGAGGGACCCAAGGCTCGCCTTCCCGCCAATTCACCGCAACAAGCTCAACATGAGGTTGGGAGAGATGGACCTATCCCGAGTCTGGATCCCGGACACATTCTTCAGGAACGAAAAGGGCGCCAACTTCCACGAGGTCACAGTGAACAATCAGCTCATGCGCCTTAACGCCACTGGTCACATTTGGTACGTTACAAAGTAAGTGCGGCTTAGTCTAAATTCCTAATTCTTAGTCTAAATTTTTTTAAGGTATGGATAAGGCATAGGCTGTGTGAAGGGATTAACTTGTTGATCTAAGGAGTGCTCTTATGGAGCGAGAAAGCAGATTTTGAGTATGAAAATGTACATTGAACCTGCCACTTGGCATTGCACTGAAGTAGAAGAAGTCTTAATTCCATAGGTCTAAATTTTGATCCTCTTTCCTTGGGTCTTGGACTTGTACTGTTTTGATCTCGCTTTCTCTTGTAGTCTTTAACATGCGGTGAACTCAGTCGTCATCGTGTGGTGTTTTTTCGTCTGTTTGTACAAAGTCTGCAAGAGATGTTCCTGACATTGCCTTATGGCGAGGTATAGGACGATAAATTCATATTGAATGAATGATTGATTTATAGTATATAATAAATTAAATCATGTCTATTTTAGGCTAACTGATGTATTTACAATGCATTAAATCATGACAATATTAGGTGATGTTGAAGTTATTTGGCATGTATTAATCACTACTGATGTATTTTATTTCTTCCTTCTTTAAGTATATCTCAAAGCAATAGCAGCACTCTGATCATGACAACATTGAGCTCTGATACATATCACAAGCAGGGATTGCAGGATGATCGAAGTAGTCAACACTTCGTAGCTTTAGAAGCAGTTGTCCTCACTATGAGTTATCATACGCAGTTCTTAAGAGTAAATAAGAGTAAATAGAGTTACGGAGCCAGTGGCGGTAAAACAAATTCTGCGATAGATATCTAACATTATTCTTATGATTTCCCTTTATTAGGGAATAGTTTAAAAGAACTTTAAGGAACTTCTTTCAAACTTGCTCCTTTGAATTCTAAGTGGACGCTAGAAATCCAAAACACGATACATGACTGGATTTGTGGTCCTCGCACGTGGAGAGACCTGCCTGTCTGTCTGTCACTGTCAGTCTGCATGTCTGTCTCTCTGTCTGTCTGTCACAGTCTGTCATACTGATTGAAGCAGCAAATTATTCGAGAATGTAGTATCTGTCTCGACAGCATATCGATAGGCTTGGTTGCCCTCAGTAGCTCGGGGTGAATGACTTGACTTTCGTACTACACAGTTTCGTGAGTATAACGCATAATGAGCAGCCAGGATGAGAGTATACGTGTGTAGAGCAGATGATGAATGTAGTTTCGTATGACATCGATTTAAGTCTGGTAGATGCTTTACTTGTTAGGCTGCTATTAGAGGTCCATGAGAACATTGAACAGAGAGAAAATGAGAGAAAGAGAGAGAAATACAGAGAGAGAAAAGAGAGAGAGGGAGCGGGAGAGTGAGAAAGAGAGGAAGATTAAGAAAGAGAGAGAGAGAGAGAGAGAGATATATGAACATAGAGATAGAGTTAGATAGATAGATAGAGAGAGACAGAATTAGGGAGAGAGGGAGAGAGATTGATTGCTTCAGCAAATTTAGAGATTATAATTTCAATGAAACTTAGAGGCGTAGATTACAAAATTTGTAATAAGAGCAGCAGAAATTAGGAGAGCACTGGATTCTATTATTAGATTGAATTCTATTAATAGACTGGATTCTATTATTATATTGGATTCTATTATTAGGTTGGATTATGTTAATAGACTGGATTCTATTATTATATTGGATTCTATTATTAGGTTGGATTATGTTAATAGACTGGATTCTATTATTCGATTGGATTCTATTAATAGACTAGAATCTATTAATAGATTGGATTCTATTATTAGACTAGATTCTAATAATAGACTGGATTTTATAAATTGGCTGGAATCTACTAATATATTCTATTAATAGACCGAATTCAATTCTTTTAATAGCTGAATTCGGTGATTTGATCTCACATCACATTGATTTCTAGTGAGGAAACTGACGTTAACCTTAGCTTTACCAGCTTGTACATGCTTATGTCTCGCAGTTAACTAAAACCTCCTTCAAGCAATTCTCATCCTGTTTCTTCTTATTTCTTCTTCTTCTACTTGTTCAAGGTATTACTGTTATTATTATGATTATTATTATCGTCTTGAATTTTTTGAATAATAAATGATACAACGTTATGGTAAGTGCTATAACGTAATAATAAGTGCTATAACGTAATGATAAACGCTAAAACCGAATTGACAAGTTCTACAACATAATAAGTGCTACAACTTAATTATAAATGCTACAACCGATTTGATAAGTGCTACAAAATAACAACTGTTACAACGGTACTGGTAATTCTGTCAGGACATGAGTGACCGAATGATCAGGGATTACCCGGCCCATTCGGTCAGTCATGTACTGAGAGAGAGTCGGCGAAAAGACTGTCTAATGAAGGATGTATCTAGTGGATGTTGAATAGAGCCATGTTGAATAGAATGTAACTAGGAGATCACCACACACAGAGTGCTGAATAGCTTGTTGTGACTGCGCAGCTATGACGATCGAGAGAGAGAGAGAGCGATAGAGAGTGAGAGAAACAGAGAGAGTGAAAGAGAGAGAGAGAGAGAGACAGAGACAGAGACAGAGAGAAAGAGAGGGGGGGGGGGGAAGAGTAAGTTAGTTAATAAATTAGTGAGTGAGCGAGTGAATGAATGAGAGCATGTTTGAGTAAGTGAGTGTGTGAGTGAGTGAGAGATAATGAAGGTGTGAGAGAGTGAGACAGATTGATGGAGGAATTTTATTTTCAGAATTATATTAACATTTATAATATTGCAGGATCTCTGCTTTATTTCTTTAATATCTTGGTTATGCAACTATCATTAATATTTGGATTAAACTATAACATGTTAAATTAAAATAGAAATGTGCATATCTTTCAGTGTATCGCCTAAAGTTGAAGCCTAGTTTAACGTCAGTTTCCTCTTTCGAAATAAAGTTATTGGCGGAACGAATACTAACTGATTTTTTCTCAACTCAATACAGCTTAGCCGAACCCATTGGCAGGTTCAAGGCATATAATTCTACCGTCAGTTTATCTATCGACAAGCTAAATATAGGTTTATCGATGTAATGACAACATGATCTTGCGAAGCATTTAGAAAGAAGTAATTTTCGAGAGAGAGAGAGAGGATAATGTTTGCTTAGATATACTGTTCGCGTAATATCCTGTCACCGGAAATAATTTAAGATTTATCGTGACTGGAATGACCTCGAATCTCTTTCTTTGTGTTGTATAGAAACTAGATCCATCAGCGCACAGTGTCATGAACATGGTAGTATTCAGAGAGTTATGAAGGAAGTGGAGTATCCTAGGGATCTGGCATTTTTTATAAACACCCAAAATCAAGAAACTCTCTTTTGTAAAGTGGTAACTCGACCTCTGCTGTAAATCTTGTACTCAAATCACCCCTGCGTAAATCACCAAATTACCTCCGTCTTTAAAATAAATTGCTGAAATTATCTCCGTCGTTTGAAAGTGTCATTAGTAAATCGTTGAATGTTCGATAACACTTTGGTATGGAATAAAAATGACTAGATATTCTTTTTATTTCTGTTTAGATGTTGTGCTACAATTTATCAGGTGAGTAACATGTGCTTTATTCAGGTGGTGTCTTGTTTTTGATTTGCTAATAACTCGATTTTATAAACAGATATTTTGATTAATGGATTTGATAAACCGATGTACTGATAACTCGATGTGATAAACCAGTCTACTGATTACTCAAATTTGTAGACCTAAATTAGAAGATCTGTTAGTTAATCTTCTAGAAAACTTTTGGTTAAGCTGTTTAGGCAAGATCGGTTAGGCCTATATACGATACCTGTTAGTATCAAATAGTAGAGCCAATTGCAATGCTATTGACAAGTCGTTAGATGGGCCCCTATATAATCATTTACTAAGCTGTCATATGATATGATCAGATAAATTAGCTGAAATATATTGCTGAAATGTTGCTAGTATTGGTAGACTGGAAGGATAAAGAGGCAGAGGCAGGCCAACGCTAGGAATGCTATATAATTTAAAGATCCACTCATTTGTGGACATGAAGAGGAAAGTGGAAGACAGAGAAGATGGAATCGTAATATACCATGGACCTGCCAGTAGGCAGTGCTCTAAGAGAGAGAGAGAGAGAGAGAGCGAGCGACAGAGAGAGCGAGAGAGAGCGAGGTAGACTTGCACGCTACAGTGTGATAAAAATATTCAATTCATTTAATATTAGTCAGGTAGATAGTTTCAGCATAAGAGCTGCAAAATAAGAACAACAACAACAACTACTAGACTATTGATATCAGATGATGTTAAAACCGCAACTTAACAAGCTACGGTTGAACAGTGAACTCTAAAATTTTAACTCAGCCGTTATTAACAGAGGGTAGTTCAGAACAAAACAGGTTTGGATTAATATTCGTAATTATAGTGCGTTCAACAGCAGTTCAACTATATCGCTGACATCTTCCCGCCATTTCCTGTCTGCTCTGCTGCCCTTATCAGGCGAATGGCTTCCGCTGTGTTGCGCATTATATCATCAAGACTGATCGGACGTGACAAGAATTTTAGGCGTCTAATGAACGAAGCGTATTATCGTTATGAACATGTAAATAACGCACGGGCTTAACGTGGCGTAAACAAGATAATACACTCAACCACATCCATTGATATTACTGCCCAGCTGTCTAATAAATCTCTACGAATTATTCTTGTTTTTCTTTCGTGCGATGTAGGTGCTATGGAAAAAGTTTGCGTCTGTATATTTTTTAGACTTTCCTTGTAATGTCTGCCTACAAAATGTGATTAGGAAGGACTATGAATCAGACATAGAACGTGAAAGTACTATCAGAAGCAAAAATGTATTCAGTAAGTATGAGGCCTGTGCTAGGTAGTGTGTTGTTCAAGCCATTCTTGTGATCATAATCAGGTATTAATTGTATAATGTTTGTGGTTGTTGTTCAGTTGCTGTTATTCACAAGTTTTATGCTTTCCAACTTAGAATTTTACAGAATAGCGAATAGATTAGAAAATGAAGCATCTACTGTTTGACAGAGATGATAGAAGTGTTAGCTTAAAATTTCAGGAATTGTTTTAGAAATATGATAATTAGGCCTATACTCTCATTTAGGCTAATTATAATAAATAAATAAAAAGAAATAATAAATAATAGAAATATGATAATTATGTTCTCATTTAGCCCACATTATTTGGAACTCTCTGTCTCCTAATCTTCGCTCATGTTCTACTATTTCCACTTTCTGTAGTACGCTAAACACACACCTCTTCCCAACCGTAGATATATATAATCTTGCCTGACTCCATTTGATCATCGGACCGGCTTCGTTAGAATATCTTTTCTTTCTCTAAGAAAATTTTTTAAGAATATTTGAGTGAATCGATTTGTAGTGCGTGTGATGGGGACGCTTCTGACATCATTCTTGAATGCTGAAGCGGACGTTAAACCTTTGCTATTATTATTATAATTATAATTATTTTTGTGGTAAACTAATACGCATTTTACTTCTACTCCTATCTTATAGGAAATAGCCAAAATTATAGTATAATATAAATTATAATATAATATAAAATAGAAACAAAGCTTGATTTTAAAATAAACTATAGAATTATATACTGTATAAGGCCGATCTTTATACCAAACCAGAATTAAATGAAATATTTAACTTTTAAATAATGAAATTTCACGCTTATTTAGATGTGAAACCGTCTAAGGGTGCATGTAGAATATTCTAATAGCGATTTATTATTTTACTTCACTTTGTCGTCAATACCCTTCGGGTTAACCTTCTCTATCGACTTCCTCCTCATCGTGTCCTGCAGAAATTTGTGGGACTCTCATTGATCTTCTTCTCTTAATGTTCGCGTCTGGTCCGGATGGGTGAGGTCATGTCGCAATGTTTGTCATCGATAGATCAGCATATGGTCTGAATAATAAGGGGAGCCTATATTTAGACAAGATGAAAATTATTGGTGTAAGTGGATTATAAAGTCTGAATATCAGTTTTACTATGCGTAACATTCTCTCTCTTTTCTCTTCTCTTCTCTCTCTATATCTTTCTCTCTCTCTCAGCCTCTCTATTTCTCTCCTTCTCTTTCTCAGTGTTGTGCCCATCAGTAGGTTCATGGCCTATGACCCTACTTTTTGTCTCTTTCTTTCTCTCTTCATATATGCTTGTATCTATTCATGTTTATATACACGTATATATATATATATATTATATATATATATATATATTATATATATATGTATATATATATATATATATATATATATATGCCTATATACAGTAATAGTCGTTATATTAAATAATAATACTTTAGCCCTTTATACATAACACACCGAACAACCGCATGGGCTTAGGAGATATTTGACTTTAAGGCACGAAACGAGAATTTTAACTTTATATCATTTTAAAAGTTGAAGTCTTTAAAGGTTACCAAACGAACAATCTGTTATATAGGTCCATTCTTTGACGGAACATTCTGTGGCCTAGAGGCTTCATATCCGAATCAAAATGAAACCATGATCGTTAGCGATGGTCATTTCTAATACTCCGCTCCTCAAATTGATTGAAAATTTGCTTGTTTATGGAAAATTTGTTTCATGGACATCACATTTGAAGCCAGCTTTTATTCGCGAAAATTCGCTGTATATTGCATATTGCATATTCAAGTGAATAATTAATTATGAAATGACATGAATATCCTGTGAACAATTGTGATGACATTTTATGAAATAGAAAATTGCTATATTTATATTTTAAGTTGGTTACAAACTTTAAAAATATTTATTATATTATTTTCATTTAAGAAAGAAAATTAAAATCCTGCCAATTAAATAAAATATCATCGATAATTTGTTCTTTTTATAACGAGCTCGGAATAGATTGAAAATAAAATAAAAAATTAAAATTAAATTTAAAAAAAGCAAATTAAAATTAGATTGAATGTCTTAATAGCGTAAGGTAATGTCATGAAGTTTTAAATGACAGATACTGAGGTGAATTGAACCCTGGTGAGTTCGAGTCCCAGCCGCGCTGATCTGGAAGTAAAGCTTTGGACATTCACTGGACTGGTTAAACTGAAAATGGTCTAAATTACCTAACGGTTTAGACATGTGGTATAAAAGTGATAGATATCACCATAGTTGTTCATTTCACTATGATGCGTGTTTACTTACTTTTTAGATTATTTTTAACTTTAAAACTCCTGGTTCAAGATTCAACCCAGTGAAATGCTACCGGTACATGAAACTGACGTTAAATTTGGCGTTGTACTTGGATTTAGTACAGAGTTTGGAGATTAAGAAATGTATCTCCCAATGCTCTAATAAAGACCAGGAGTTATAACCATCTCATGAACCTTCTCGCTGAGACCTTACCCATCGATTGATCTACCCGAGTGGTACTTCATACATTTGCAATAAATAAAACTCTGCTACGAATCGTAATAGCATTCGATAGCATCGAGACTGAGAAAGATCTTGTTGTTGTTGTTGCGCTGTTGTCGAATAATTGTTTTCAGATACGACGAAACTGCAAATTATAAAAGTTGAGATGTCATACAAGCAGAAATGTTTATAATATTATAAAAATTTAACATCATAAATATCCTAGCCTATTTATATTCATAACAGTTAATGAGCTAAAACTCTTCGTGTATTATGTGAGTTGAAGTTGAACAGCTGCAAAAGCATTTCCGTTATAGAGGAGATGATTAAATTTCATTTAAAACTTCTATTGTATTGCCACTATTTTAGTTTTAAGCGAACAGTTATATGACCTCATTTGACTATTAATCTTTTGCATTTTATGATAACCGCGGAAGCCCCAATACACTAAAACACTTCCCAATCCTCATCGAAAGGGGCCTTCCGCACTTGATAGAGTGTGTACGCCATAAATCAAGTTAAGCAACGTCGGGCACGGTTAATTCTAAGACGTGTCACCGCCATGAAAGATTAAATAATGACAGAATTTAACAATAACAAAAGGTGATGGAAGGTTATTCTATAAAAATGTCAAGGTTACTAATAAGCATGGAGAGGAAGGCAGAAAACGAAGTATACAAAACAGCTACTAATTAGCAATTAGCAAGGAAGCTCTGTAAAAACGTGCGTTTATCATTAGGTGCATAACTAGACGAACAAAGAAACCCCTACGGAAATGGCATTGCCTAGCGTATTGAGCCAGTTCAAAAGCTAAAAGAATTTAAGCAGAACTCTTCAGTTGAGATATAACAAGGAGAAGGAAAGAGAACGTTCTATGAATGAAGCTAATAAGGAAGAAGAGCCTTTCTGTTGCTTTGGGGTTTCAAGACACGAGACAAAAATATTTATGGTGAACATAAAAGGGCGGAGCGAGATTGGTTTGGCAGTGTCTGAGTAAATTATCTGTACGCACTACTGCCCGTGTCTATTTCACCTGATTAAACAGTACACATAACTGTATGATTCGTCGTAAGTGCGGGGTCTATAAATGGTGAAAATTTGCATGCATAACTTACATGTACATATTCTATGCAATCTATGCTTTATGACATATATCTATGCTTTGTGCTTTATGACATATTCAAAGCATCCATTTTACCGTTTTTATAGAATTGACGGGTTCTATCTAGTTCTCTTTGAAAGAAAAATATGTAACGTCCGTTTCCTCATGTATGGATGATAAAAACTTAGGTAGCAATAATAGCAATAATAACCATCATTGTTGCTAATAGTATAGTAATATATTAAGTTTTGCTTCATAAATATGAGGCTGACAGTATTCTCGTTTAATGCAATATTAGAGTTGGTCGCTTCTTGCGAAACATTTACAGTTCAGCAGGAAATTTTTGCGTTCTTGTCTGTCAGAGTATAAAAGATATTTCTGACCACTGCTCATGAACATTTTTATTCTACACTAAGTCGAAAGGTTCTGAGACAGCTACAGAATGGCACAAATGTCCTTGTGTTCTACACGTAAATTATAGGTAGGCTAGGACACAGAGGAGAGAAAGGTTCACTATAGGTCACTCTATGAATTAATCTAATTTTGTGTGTGTTATTGATCTCTTTCTTTTCTTATCTATCTCACTCCTTCTTTAGCTAGTGTTCTTCTAATAGAAGATTATTCAGGGTACATATATACGATCCTATATTAATAGTCTGATTTCATGATTCATAGAGAGTACTCAATCTATAAACAAGTTGATAAAATCAAATACCTTGACTAGGCAGTAAGTTATCTCTAACTTTTAAATATATCGCTTATGACATGCTGTCCCATATTATCTTCCTCAGTTCTCACATGGTCGTCTCGTGCAGACTCTACACAAAGTCTATTCTTTATTAAACCTAAAACTACTGTAGAAACGGAATGACATCTTGGAGTAAAACGCATGTTAGTGTCTTATGTCCTGAACATCAGTAGACTTCGTGAAAGTTTCCATTGAAATATCATCGATGTAACTGACAGAGTGGGTTGACTTGAAGACTGTAAGTGAAATATCGGCCGGATTACTAAAGTCTTACTGAACTCTGACAGTGAAATATTTGTCAGTACCACGAAGCGATCTAAACGAATTTCAAAGGAAACAAGTCATGTTGTAGGACATTAATCAATGACACGTTCCTCTGCAAGATTTACAAGTTTTAAAAATATTCATATAAAATAATGCACACCTAGTTTTTGCTCAGCGTTGAACTAAACTGCTTTTTGCCGAAGAACTTAATAGAGAAGCAAAATTTGTTAAGATAAAAAGTTTAATTTCATATGAGATTAAATGTGTAGACTAAAATGTTTACGAAATTCCCAGGTTTTCTAATTTCGTGTGCGTAATATGAGGAGTTATATTGAATTCTAATTTAAATTAATGAATATTTTATTGAATATTTTATTGAATTCTTTTATGCAGAATATTAGCTGTACTAAATTATATACAGTCTGACAATTTTGGCACAATTTAGCCTAATAATTTTAGCACATTTTTAGTCTGACAATTTTGGCACAAATTTAGAATTAAATGAGACTCTAGTAGTACAAACAACATATTGATATCTATTGTCTCGACGACATTTACTAATAAAACAGCCTTGTCAGATTTAGGTAAGGATAAAGCAACGTTTACAGTATTCACCTTGGAAGCAATTGACTTCGGTTCAAAATCCAAATCAGTCAACAACTAATGAATTCTCTAGGGCCCCATGATGGTTAGCCATGTATCGGAGAAAAGATATGATTAATCATGGAAAGAATTCATTACAGGGCTTGCTTCTGATAAGTACCAAACTAAAATGAAAAAATAAAGAGTTTCACTATGATAGATCTTTCTCAATGATTCTGTAAAGCGGCAAAAGTCATTTGTAGTCTTAAAGTTACAAAAGTCTGTGAAATAATTTGAATGGTAATTGAGATTGTGTGATACTTTACTTTACAGAATCTCGGCCACGCTGTCATGTCCGATGAGACTGGAGAAATACCCGCTCGACACCCAGCGATGTCCTATGATGTTCGAAAGTTGTGAGTACAATGCTTGCTCTAATTAATTAACAATACTTAATTAACAACATTTAATTATAATTATCAAAATTTAATTAACAATAGCTAATTAACAATACTTAATTAACAATACGTAATTAACCATATTTAATTAACAATATTTAATTAACAATACTTAATTAACAATACTTAATTAACAATACTCAATTAATAATACTTAATTAACAATATCTAATTAACAATACTTAAGAAATGTCACTCTTAACGGCTTAGGAAACCGATATCTGCAAAAATTTCATTTATTATATAATTAATGACTGGTATTCTTCGCTGACATCGCTCCGAGTGAGGAAACTGATGTTACCATTAGCTTTACCAGCTTTTTTCAAACACCATTTCATGATCGCCGGTAAAGGAGTGAAAACTACCGCGTCCTTAGGATGGAAGAGTTAACCGATGGGTTGGTTTGAATTGTTATATTTAATGGGTTAAGTTGGATTATGCTGCTTTCTATTTGATAGAAACAAAAAGTGCTTCTTCCAAGGATTTACAAATTATGATCTCTTTCAAGTGAATTCTTAACAGCGGAAAATAATTAGCTAATGAAATTTTTAATACCATGCGACATCGTATAGGACTCACGAAAGATTCGCCTAATTCACACTACTGGCGTGTAAGTTGAGCTATTACTACGCGCCTACGTATTACAATGTCAACTTTGTGCTAATAATATTCCTGCTTTATAGATCCTTTAACTTAATTATCGGGTATTTTTGAAGGTTAATCAGGCGTGCATTAGATAAGGGATCACGCGATAGTCTGCGGGGATCATGTCTAAGCTTCTATATTTAGAGCGAGAAGTCTGAGAGACTTCTTTTTTAGCAGATGCAAGTTCAGTTTCTACCGGAAATAAGTTGCGAATAATTTAGGATAAGCGTCTCCTCCAGACTTATCTTTTTCACATTTCCATTTTTCTTATGAAGTCTGCAGAGGAGGTGATTTGAATTATTCCGTAAAACTTTAGACTTAGAATATTGTAGTAAATCAATATTTGAACTTTGAAGTCGTATAAGTTCGATCATATATGCTAGTAAACAAAATCAACTTTTGGGAAGGGTACGGTGTATCGGTAAGAATGTTCGCCCTTGAAGTAAATTGGCAGGATTGAAGGTATAAAACTTCAATGCATAAAACTTAACTGCGAATTTCTACAATCTACATCAGTGACATGATTAGTCGTTTAGAAGATTTAAAAAGAAACGTGCATGTAACCTTTGAACCGCTAAAACAGTATCGAACAAGACATGACAGTATCGTATAAATATGATGCTGTCACGTCTTGTGATGGTCGTTCAAATGTTTCTTTAACGCATGGATCTGCCATTGCCTTCTCACACACGACAACGTCAAATTTTTGCTTCTGATAGGTTTGGGTTTTGACTCATAAGGTACTAAACCATGCTTGCACAATAGATGGAACATTGTAACATTATTAGAAAATGAAAAATGAAATGTTTATAATAGTGTTATTAGAACAGAAATTAGAGGGCTTAATATTAAATTTGTTGTAAAATGACTAATTAGTAATTTTGCAAAAATACCAGATAAATAGGCCCGTGTTGTCCAAACAATAATGATCACGGGAACTAACAAAGGCGATGGAAAAGAAATTTAATTCCAAGTTTGCAAAGTAGTCAATTCTTCCATCTATTTTCAAAATCTTGCTCTTACTTCTACTCCCAAGGCTAAAAATATTGGTGTTATATTTGGTGAAAATCTTGACTTCAAATCTCATACCTCATCTGTCTGTCGTTCATATTTCTTCCAGATCCGTCAAATCAGACAGATACGGTCATCTCTTGATAAAAATTCATCCATAATTCTTGCAAACTCAATAGTTCATTCTAAACTTGACTACTGTAATTCATTGCTATATGGCTTACCTTCTTCTCTCATACGTATGCAAAGCGTTCAGAATTCTCTAGTACGTGTTGTCTGTCGATCCTCAAGGCTTCAGGCCACCTCTAGTTCCTTGCTTAATAATCTTCATTGGCTTCCTGTTGCTCAAAGAATTAAGTATAAAATTGCTCTGTTAGCTTTCAAAACACATCTCTTTGGTAAACCTTCCTACCTTTCTGATCTCCTAATCCAATATCTACCTTCTCATAAGCTTCGTTCTTCCGATACCAAACTGCTCAAAATTCCTAATATTTTCACTTCGTTAGGTAGATGTTCATTTTATGTCTCCGCTCCTACTGTTTGGAACTCTCTGCCTCCTGATCTTCGCTCATGTTCTACTACTTCCACTTTCCGCTGTAGGTTGAAAACACATCTCTTCCCACAATAGATTTTGTCATCTTGCCCTACTGTTTTTTATCACCGGACCGGCACCGTTTAGGATCTTTTTCTTTCTCTTTAGCATATGTTTTTTCAGATCGTTTGGGGTGAATCGATTTGTAGTGACATGCGATGGGGGAACGTCCCTGACATCATCCCTGTTTGAGGAAACGGTTTTTAAACCTTTATTATTATTATTATTATTATTATTATTATTATTATCCTATATACATTTATATACACGCTCGATACATGGCAATATAGAGAATTTATAGATGTTATCTACACGTCGGTACTATAAGATCGTTGTCGGAATGTTTTACTGCATCTAGAATTATCAACTCACAGCGAGGAAAATAAATAAAACGATCATAATCCACAAATGATATCGTCTCTCCAGCGCAATCACGTATTCGAACTTGGAGAAAGAGACTTTCGGACGGGAGGGTAGGAGTGGGCAGGACATTTTGTCTCCGATCTCTATTACAAACGAATATATTGATCAATACATTAAAAGTTGACCTACAATTTCAAACTTTAGCTTTATGACTTTCAATTTCAACTTCAGCTGCTTCCTTTTAAGTTCTATGTAATTGTTCACTTTGACAGTTGCAATTGTTTAATAAAAAGGGCAAAGCAAAAATTGCACAAATTAACTCCTTCAGAATACATGTATAAGGAATAATTAAACAATCAGCGATTCACGAAGAAAGGGATTGAAAGGCTAAAGTAGAATAATTAAACAATCAGCGATTCACAAAGAAAGGTATTGAAAGGCTAAAGTCAAACTGAATACTTGTGAACTATCTTCAACCTTAATGCTCAATTGACAACGATAACAACAACAATATATTACTGTCGTCCTTAAAAACATCTCTGAGTTTCAACAATGACGAGTACACTTTGTCATGGTACCAATCAATCATTGCTTATCGTCTAGACTCTGAACGGTCGCGGCTCTTCAACGTGGTCCTCTCTGAAGGAATCTAGACGTTCAAATGACTTCCATCCACTATTCGGAAATCTTCATTACCATCAAATCGGCCTTTTCTTTCCTATGAGTAGTTCAATTGACAGTTAAAACCTACCTATTTTATCTCTCTTTTCCATATGTTGCGACCATATGTATGCCTCTTTGTCTGTAATTCCCTTTATCTTTGGACTGGTTTTCGGGAGTTTCGAATTTGCATCATTTTGATCCTTCTTTTTGCTCACCGGCTTGGATTTGTCTCAGTAGCTCTCGATGTTGTCCTGAACGACAGTAGCACTCTAATTGTTGTTACATTATATTATGACGTGGGCCAGCTACAAGAAGGCAATTTTTGGATGTGGTAGACATGCCCAACCCTCTGATGGTTACGCCCAAGCTTTACCTACTTTGGGCATCTAAGCTATCCTGCTTAGGCTACCGGACAGGCGGCATAATCTTCAGTAACTCAAATCCGTCCCGAGGGATGCAATTAAAAGAGAAACACATAAACTACTCCAGGACTCGATTATCCGACAACTCGCACTAATCCTCGTAATTTAGCTGCTTGCACTGAATGGTCGGTATCAGGCTGCTACAATAGTAGATTAAGTAGAATTGAATATTAAACCATAGCTTGATTGTAACTATTGATTAACCTGATTTTGGTTTTCGCCTAACTATGTATACTGTATATTGAGTATCATGTATTCTCTTTGATAGACTACTGTACGTTTCTGTATATTCTTGTTCAGAATTGTATCTCAGTGTCTGTGTGGATTTAATAACTAAATAAATACTATTCTTCTTTCTCTCTCTCTCTCCCTCTCTCTCTCATTGAACTCATTATGTCTGTTCTGTAATATCTTGGAATGGTTTTTATTTATGGTTAGTGGAATATAATGTATGATTTACGGTTATAAATGTAAGCTGATATGTGATGTATGCTATGTAGTCGGATATACGATGGACACACTGTTCTTCAGCTGGATAGACACACCTGTGGATATAGACAAGGGTTTACAGCTACCACAGTTTACAATGCAAGGATACACCAGAAGAGATTGTTCACAAAACTACACTGCAGGTGTGAAACATTTAGTTGTCGTTTAACATTACATGCAGGATCTTGAGTTAGACTCACAACGTTAGTTAGAAATCCGATTGTTAATAGATTGTTTATTGTTAAAATATTGTTATTGATTGTTAATTCACCTGATCCAAGACACACATTTCCATTTGGACCATTCCACTTTACCTATTTAGGCCTAGGACCTCAATTGATAATTATTTCGTGATTATTTTATTTCATGACTCTTCTTAATCAGTCTTCTTGTCCAATATATAAAAATGTAGCCTACAATGTATATCGTATATGTATATACATATAAGATGATATATCTATCTATCTATCTATCTCTCTCTCTCTCTCTCTCTCTCTCTCTCTCTCTCTCTCTCTCTCTCTCTCTCTATATATATATATATATATATATATATATATATGCATGTACAAAGTATATATATATATATACAATATATATATACATGTATATACTCATGTAGATGTATTAGATGTACTTTTTCTTTTCTTCCTTAATACGGTGATGATATCAGTGGAATTCCAAACTAAATAAATGCACAAGTAGTATTGAATAAAATTTGGTTCTCTAAAATAACGCATTAATACTGTAGATTCATGGATATTTCATAAATCCATTTTAATTTATTTAAAATAAATTTAGACAATTTAAAGGCGCAGTTTGATTCTGTGTTGATTATAAGCTTTGAAGCTTTGATATACTCAGCTGCAATTGGAGTTGAATATTTGAGTAGGTAGGGTTACTAGCTTTTGTTGAATTTGTAGAGACTGATAAAGGATAGACAGGATTTTGATTTAGCCTCATTTCATTCTTCACTTAATATTTTATATAAAATCTCAAATAGGCATTTATGTACATCATAAGAAATTTATTATGACCAAACAGTAAATATTGCATCAGCTTCGTTTTTTTAAATTAGCGTAAATGTTAATCCTGTTAGCTGCTTCACTTATAAGGCAACTTAGCGTAGACAGACCACCCGGCAGACAGGTTAGAGGACACTCCTCAACGATATGTTTCATGGTTTGAGATTGGCCACAGTCACAAAGTGGTGAATCAAGAATTCTCCAACAAAACTCACTTTCTCTGCATCTACCGTGACCCGTATGGAAACGATTCAGACAACACCAACTTCTTCAACGAAGATTCGTTCCTGAAAGAATTTGAGACGGATCCTGAACCAGACGGTGGTTTCTGGCATCAGCAGCTGACCACTCTAACTTTCGTTGACACATAGATGCCAAGGGATCACATTGTTGCTGCAATTTCCAAACAAGAAACAGAGATTAAAAGCGCTTTGAAGTGGGCTATTTCTATTTTGATATCTTGGTAAAACAACTAAGCGGTCAAATAGAAAAGGTCGTTAACCGGAGGTACGCTTGCGTTAAAGTACATATACTATGCGAATCGTTGAGATACTACTTGTTTCTCTGATGCACTGCTTTCTGCATTCCAGGTGCCTTTCCGTGTCAGGAGATACGATTTATTCTAAGACGGGACGTGGGATACTTCCTGATCCAGGTCTACGTCCCGAGCATGCTGATCGTCATCCTCTCCTGGGTCAGCTTCTGGATCAACGTGGACGCCTCGCCTGCCCGGGTGTCCATAGGACTCCTGACCGTCCTCACCACAGCGACCCAGAGCAGTCAGAGCACAGCGGCCCTCCCCAGAGTGTCTTATATCAAAGCTATCGATGTCTGGATGTCGGTCTGCCAGGTGAGTTAAACAATGAGTTAAATGATAAATTAATAATAACACTAACACATATCTATTATAGTGAAATGATCAACTATGTTGATATCTATCACTTTTAATATCACATGTTAAATCCGTTAGGCAATTTGTCCATTTTCAGTATTGCCAATCCAGTGAATGTCCGAGATTTTACTCTTAGATCAGCGCGGCTGTGATTCGAACCAATGAGAGTTCAATTCACCTAAGGGTCTTTCATTTAAAACTTCTTGTTGTTATCTACACCTCTAACCATTGCGCTATGGGACATTCTTATTGGGACTAAATTAAGCCATTTAGTGATGATTAATGATGAGTCAGTGCTTATGAGATGGTTTCAGAATATTTATAGAACTTCTGATGTTGCTAATATGTCCACAGAAGCCGTGGAATTGTGAAGTCGAGTTATTGTTACAGTTGGCATGAGTGCTCATATATTTTCTAGGATTTTATTATATTTATTATTATTTTTGTTTTATTTTATTTAAATAACGCCGCTGTGTTTAACCCTTAGGTTTAAATTTTAACAGTTAACAGCAAACGTTATGAATTTTTTAATTTTTTAATTTAAAGAATTAAAACTGGTCTGCTAAGACCAACCATTAATTTTGTCCTGACAGTCTAAGAGTATTTTTAACTAAAGATAATCCAATGATTACGTTTAGGTTGCAAAAGTTAATATTTTTAACTTCTTATGAAGTAGTTTTAAAGTATATTACTTATTGAAGGCTTCTGATCTAGTCTAGTGAATAAATTATTAAACTAGTTCGAAGGGCTTAGTCCTCTTCAGCCTGCGCGGAAGCAACGTTGTTGGTTCAGTAGTTGAAGTAGTACAGTAGTTCAGTAGAGCTTGCGGACGTTATGAAATGAGCAGCCAAGATGATAACTCTCTTGTGATACAACAGTTTAAAAGCTAAGAAGTTGCTTGTAATATTAAAATTGTAAAATAAAAATTGTATTGTCCATTCATTATTGAATACATCTATAATTAATTGCTGACTTAGTAACGTGGAATATTTTTCAAATCAAGTCATCTGTTATTATAAATATTAGTAATAGTCAATAGTAGAGTCAAAATATAATAGTCATAGTCAAAATCGTGATATACCATTATTTTACTTCATGCTGTGGAGTGTTCGGATTACAGAACAATCAGCTTAATACCTCATGCATCGAAGATCTTATTAAAGATAGTAAATAATCGCATTCAGTCGAAAGCAGAGATAATACTGAGCAAGACACAATTTGGTTTTAGGAAAGGATGCGGCACAAGAGAAGCAATAGGAGTAATGCGGGTTCTTTGCGAAAAAGAAGCTTAGAATATGGTAGTGACGTTTTTGTATGCTTTGTAGACTTCGAGGAGGCCTTTGACAGCATTGATTGGATAAAGATGATGAATATCTTAAAAAGAATAGGAATTGACTGGAGAGATAAAAGACTAATTTTGAACTTGTACATGAATCAAAGAGCAGTAATCAAAATCCAACAAGAATACTCAGAAGAAGGTGAAATAGGATGTGGAGTAAGACAAGGTTGTAGCATTTCGCCGCTGCTGTTTAACATTTACGCTGAGGCAATGATGGAGGAAGCCATGGAAGACTTGGAAGAAGGAATAAAAGTAGGAGGGAATTTGTTACAAGATGTACGATTTGCAGATGACCAAGGAATGGTAGCGGGCAGCGAGATTGAATTGCAGAAGATAATGGATAGGCTGAATGATACGGCCCTAAGATATGGCATGAAGATTAATATAAAAAAGACCAAGGTTATGAGAGTGTCCAATAATAAAGGTGAAGTTAATATCACAATAAATGGTACGAAATTGGAACAGGTAAGGAGTTTCAAATATTTGGGTCATACTATAACCGATGATGGGAAATGTGAGACAGAAATATGCAGTAGGATTGCACAAGAAAAGCGGCCTTTGGTAGAGTAAGAACTATTAACAAAAAGTCTAAAGAAAGACACAAAGATAAAGATAGTGAAGACTTTGGTTTGGACCACGCCATATTATGAATGTGAAACATGGACCTTAAGAAAGGAAGATATTAGGAAACTGGAGGCATTGGAAATGTGGATTTGGAGAAGAGTGGAGAGGATTAGCTGGACTCAAAAGGTTACAAATGAGGAAGTCCTGGAGAGAGTAGGCACAGATAGACAGTTGATAAATGTATTAAGAAATAGGAAGAAGAGATGGATAGGACACATTCTAAGGGGGGAAGGTCTATTAAAAGAGGTCATAGAAGGTAGAATGGAAGGAAAAAGAGGCAGGGGCAGGCCGAGATTAGGTATGTTAGATGATTTAAAGACCCACTCATATGTGGAAATGAAGAGGAAGGCGGAAGACAGAGAAGAGTGGAGGCGTTATATACCATGGACCTGCCAGTAGGCAGTGCACTAAGAGAGAGTCAAAATCTTAATTATAGATTTCATTTACTAACAACTATTCAATCACATAATAAATTCAACCATTAAATCAAATTTGGAAAAAAATTGATAACTTTTTTGTATAGTCTCTTTAAACTGAATTTGAACTTTAGTAGTAGTACATATGTTTATTTAGAAATTCATCAAACATCGACAAATAATTGTGAAAACAGATAAATCAGCAGATAAAAGTGAGAATCAACATATGTAGTGTCAAACAGAAACTAAAATTTGCTCACCACGGCCATCAGAGAGGGTACTGAAGTACCCTATCGAGCTGACCACCGCAGTAAACAAAAAAAAGAAGGAAATCGAAGAAACACTAAAGTTTTGTCTAAAACATGACAACAGTAATATGTTACGTTTATGTCACTAGGATTGTAAATAGATTACCCAAAATAATATATGATACGATTATCTAATATAGATCAGATTTTAAATAGTAATTCAATAATTACCAAGATTCCATAAGAAAAAGTCTATATGACACCTTAAAAGAATTATAAGACTTTAAGTTGCGAATTGTAATAGGTATAGCATTCTATATTGAGCATCTTTCAAATACATTAGATGAGAAGTTAGAACGATTCGCAGGTAAAGAAAGATAATTGGATACCGAAAGCCCAGTGTGATAGCCGCTATTTAAAAGATTAGATATAAGCGTATCTTTTATAACTTTAGACATGAATCTTTCGTGATATAAGCACTTATAAATCATATTGGCAGTTATAGACTTATACAACAGATGTATCGACCAGGTACTGTAGTTCTCATAAAGGAGCTTGGTTTTATACCGTCTGTCTTGAACCTGGAGAATCCTAAGAGCTCTATTATTCGCTACATGCAGAGGATGAAGTGATTTTTCCGAATTATTTCCATAAATTATAAGACCGTATGAAATTCTACTGAACAGCAAAGAAAAATATAAATTTTTACGACATATTGCTGGCAATAGCTCTCTGCGTCTGTATAACATACTACAGATACTATTGATTTTAGAGGTTATACATTTGATATGTTCACAAAAAGTAAAATTATCATCAATATTTGCACCAAGAAACTTAACCAGTTTAACTCTTGACAGAGCATTTCCATTAACAGTAACAGCACGGTTATTAGCTAATATATAATCCTCATTATATTGGGATGGGTAGAAGAGCATGTGGACAGATTTGGAGTAGTTAATAGTTAATTTATTAGCCTTGCTCCATTCGCTAATTCGCATACATTCAATGTTAGCCTTTTTGTAGAGGTCTGTTAGATTATTGGCATTAACAAAAGTATTTGAATCATCTGCAAATAATTTGAGACATCCTTCAATAGAGGCATTTTGAATATCATTAATATATAGTAAAAATAAGATAGGACCCAAGATTGATCCTTGGGGTACACCAATTTTCATCGGTATAACAGTAGATTTAACATTATCAACGACAACATATTGGGAAACATATTGGGAACGGTCTGAAAGACATGATTTAAACCAAGTATGAGTAATACCGCGTATCCCATAATGCCAAAGTTTATCGAGTAAAATACTGTAATCGACTGTGTCGAATGCTTTTGTAAAATCAAAGAATAACCCCATAACCAAGTTCTTATCTGCCTTTTCCATACGTATCATATTGACACAACTATAGAGTGCATCGATTGTTGAATGACCCGGTCTAAATCCAAATTGATTTTCATGCAAAATTCCATTTTTATCTAGAAAACCAACTAGTTTCTTGTGCATAATTTTTTCGAAAACCTTACTCAAATTGCTTAAAAGGGAATTTGGTCTGTAATTTTCTTTTTATCAGGACTTCCATTTTTGTGTATTGGGATAACTTTTGCGAATTTAAAATTGACTGGGAAGTGACCTGTGCTAAATGAAAGATTTTTAATGTGACTTAACGGCGAAGATATGATTTCAGAGGAAAGTTTCAAAATTTTGGAGCTTACATTGTCAGAACCAGTTGAAGTTGTATTATTCAGTAAATTAATTACGTTGATAGTTTCGCTTTTGGAGATTGGAGTGAGAAATAAAGAAACAGGACTATGGTTCTTTAAGAATGTTGTGTAGCTTGGATTGGTATGAATTATTTTAGCGGCAAGGTCTCTGCCAATTTTACTAAAATAAGCATTACAATTTTCAGCTATTTCTTTTTTTATCATTAGTACCGCCATTATCTGTGTAAAGACTTTTAATGGATGAATTCTTTGAGCTGTTTTTATAGGAGCAAATATTGTTTAACGTTTTCCATATGCTTTTTACTGAATTAATTTTTTTATCAAGTAAGTTTTTAAAGAAATTAACTCTGTGTATGTGCAACTTTTAATCAAGTATTTTACGGTACACTTTATAGTCAAGTTCATCTTTATCGCTATTAGAAGTCTTATATTTTAGAAAAGGATTGTTTTTGAATTTGATACATCTTCTTAGTTCATTAGTGATCCAAGGTTTATCTTTTAATCTTTTACGCGAGCATTTAACAAGAGGAAAGTAGTTCTCAGTGATACGTGACAAACTATGTACTAAAAATTTTATAGTTATCAACATCATTACTCTCATAAATATTAGACCATTCTAGATTTTTCAGATCAGTGAGAAAACTTTCTATATTTTTTCGTCTATAAATTCTTATTGAAGGTCGATCACAGTTCTTCACTTGCTGCTTTGTTTTATTTATTATTATTATTAAATTAGCAAAGTGGTCTGTAAATACTGTAATATCAGTGGTTACTGTTAACGACTTAATATCGTAATAACTAATATCTTTACTGCTCAATGTACTGAACACATCATCAATTAGGCTTGACGTCTGTGCGCCTGGTCGGAATAATACTGAACGGGGCAAAATACATGCTTACACGGTAGCTTACATACTTAGCAATATATTAACTTTAGAAAAATAAGATTCAAATTTATATTTTCCCCATAAAAAGATATAGATTTTTTCTCATTCCTTATTTTGAAACGATATTCCTGCATCAGGTGTTCGTGTTCGCTGGACTGCTGGAGTACGCCATAGTGAACGTGCTGGCTCGGCGGCGTGGCACTCGAATCATTAACCCCACTGGAGCCAAGAGGTCGAGGATCGTTCACCGGCTAGACTTAGAGGATCACATAGATCAGGTAACTGAACCTTTCACTCCAAAATCTTATCAATTAACCGTAAAACATATCTCGCGTTTATTCTGCTGTTCAATAACTCTGTAGTATTGAGTAAGGTAAATAAGGTGAGTGAGGTAAATAAATAAGGTGAGTAAGGTAAATAAATAAGGTGAGTAAGGTAAATAAATAAGGTGAGTAAGGTAAATAAATAAGGTGAGTAAGGTAAATAAATTAGGTGAATAAGGTAAATAAATAAGGTGAGTAAGGTAAATAAATAAGGTGAGTAAGGTAAATAAATAAGGTGAGTAAGGTAAATACATAAGGTAATAGACGAACTGAACACTGTCGATGCTTCTTGGAAACCTAGTAACTTAAATACCAGCAAAGGAGAACCGCAACGAAACAGTTTCCTAACGCAGACTGCTTATGGATGCGGTAGCGATTGGATTGATTTTCTATATATTGTTCTTAGTGCTCGTTAAAGCAGACTATAAGATTACATATACACGGGGAGAGCCATTGGAAATCTACTAAAGCGAGAAAGAAAGTTACTATATTGCAGCTAATAGCAATGTATTTCTATCATCCTTTAAAAATTTCCGAAACCAAATGCTTTTACTGTAGTTCTACATTTTGAGCTACATTTTGCATAACATAACATAACAAACACTGGGTCATTAAATACAATTGCTTATTTGAGACCCACACGAAATAAAAGTTTAAAAACTTAACTATACAACTGGCATAGCATAACATAATTAACATATTTACAATATAACATGTACTAACAAAACTTCAATCAACAACAGAACTAGGCCTACGTAAGTTTCCAAATATATTTTCAACATTTTAAACATATTTAATCAAAAGGTATGAAGATCAAACTAACTTTTTGTAAATCAAATCGTTAGAATGAATGCGTAAAATTTCTGAGCTTATAAATATATTATCTGTTATTCCAATCAATTCAATATTATGTTTGTTATTTTGTTATGATTTCAGTCCACGTTTCTAAGTGTTTTCTATTCTATGTTATTTGTCAGAACACCGGTTGTGTCACGCAGCGAGAGACTCCTATGCTATCCCTACAAGGAGCCACTAAAGTTGTCGATACGGCTGATGGAAAAGCGAGGGCGCGACGAGTGGATAAGGTGTCAAGAAAATCTTTTCCAATGGCTTTTGTCTTATTTAACGTCGTTTACTGGCTCGTTTACGCCATTCCATCAGCACCACCTGATCCTGACGAGTAAATGAACTCTAGCATGATAGTGATATTAGACTGAATTTATTTTATGTTATACTTGTAATTCATCATCGTCTCTCTCCCTCTCTCTCTCTCTCTCTCTCTTGCTCTCTTACTCTTTCTCGCTCATATTGTCTCTGTTTCAGTGGGTGTTCTTGGGCCATGTTTATGTTGAAAGGATTGTTCCATGATCAAACGGTATGCTCAAGATCATCCAAGTTCATTCTGGAATTGTACGGTAGTGTTCCACACGGGTTTCTGTTACTAGCTGATGGCCCTTTTGGTAGAACGATTGCTTAATATGCAGGGAGAGAGGCATGGGCTCAAATCTGAAGAAGACATATTTATGTTCTTTATTAGACAGTTTCGTGGTTTGATATGATATTTACCTCAAGATAAGATTTTAAGTTTATCAAATCCGAATTCTAAATCTGCAAAATATTTATTTTTCCGCAACAGAATTAAAAGCTAAGTACCTCCTTTACTTATGATTTTGTAAGCGAAGGAGGCAGAGTTTCTGCACAGCCGGGTTACTATATTGCTTTGAGATCGTTGATACATAAACAAATCCTTAACGATTCGTGTTTAAGGACCTTCTAATTAAAACGTGAGGAAGGTATTGGATAACCATGTTTGATACTAATTTTTCTAGTATAAAACTAAATTAGGATTTGAATTTACAAACACTGTTCTTTCTAGATAAACTTTGTCGACAGAGACTTCAATGAGAGAATGGTCACTCCGAAACTAGAAATCTGTGTCTTAGGTCTGTGACTTTACTTAACATAAGACAGAGTTGTTATGTAGACACTTTTATAAATTCAGGTAGCTAATGAGTGTTTATAAAATAAACTCTCATGCTATGAGTATTTCTAATATACTGTTGATTTAGTAGGTTCAAATCGCGTTAAAATTTTTCTCATTTAAATAAAATAGCAATATCGTTAACTGACGAACATACTAAAGAGTCTACTTTATAATGTTATATATACATACATATATATATGTATATATATATATATATATATATATATATATATATATATATATATATATATACATGTGTGTGTGTGTGTATGTGTGTGTGTGTTGAAGGGATTCTCTTCAAGAATTCGTACTGTTCAGGGGTACAAAGGTATCGTTTTACCTCTTACCCCTGAAACCCGATCATCGCCGTGGTTGACCAACTGACAGACCAACCTAAGAAACAGTCACACTAGACAGAGTGACGTCAGGTCTCAGATAAAGTGAAAAATTCTCCAAACCGTCTTGGGGGTCCCAAATAACAACAATTACAGTGCTACAGTCATCAATGACAACATCGAGCTCTATTGAGACAAAAAAAGTAAATATCAAAGACCAGAGCGGACGCCTGTAGTACCCCATGACAAACCGATACACCATAATCACCTGACACAATGACTCACCTGACACAATAACTCACCTGACACAATGACTCACCTGACACAATGACTCACCTGACACAATGACTCACCTTACACAATGACTCTCCTGACACAATGACTCACCTGAGACAATGACTCACCTGACACAATGACTCACCTGAGACAATGACTCTCCTGACACAATGACTCACCTGACACAATGAATCACCTGACACAATGACTCACCTGACACATGATACATACGACACACCGATACACTGGATAAACGTGACACAGCAGAATAGAATTTATTTATAGTAGACGAAGACGCTGCCATTATATTAATACAGCTAGTATCACACTGCAATTAGCGTTACTTCAGATAGATAGATAGACAGATATGTCTCAGTATATTAGGTATTAGGATTTGTGTCATTATATTTGATATTACATAAATATCTAATATCTTTCCCGTGTGTAAAATTCACATCTAGACACAATGAGCACTTCAACTGAAACCTGGATTTTAACCTTAACCTCTCAATCCTACGGCGGAGGTTCTAGAAATGTACCATCTCAATTAATCCATATCTAAAAATATCCTATACTTGTAGGCCTACAATTGTACATGAAAGAGTTGTTTTAGTTCAAAGCATTAAATATGACACTGCGACGAAATGCATACTCGACAAATATTTAGACTCGACAGATGACAGAAATGTAATTGGCGATAATATTTATGACTTTTAAATATGACGTTGCGATAACATTTAATTGTAACGCTCAAGTATTCAATATATACAAACTTCATATATTTGAAAAAGTCGTTATGTTTGGAAGTTATACATATGACGGATTCGATTAAATTTATACTTACCAGAAATTTACATTAGAAAACAGCCTTCGGAGGATCAAAAAGTCCATAAGAAGCTAGAAGAAAAAAGGTTAATTTAAATTATTTTTCAATCACCGTAAGCAATACAATATACATGTAAAAATCAGGGACAACCCTGTGATCGTCGACCGCACAGGTTTAGCCAGTGCCAGGAGGAAGCAAAACTTCACCTATGAACCAATTCACCGCTCTCTGGTTTCGGAGCACAGATTCTCTGGGCCAGAGATTCTACGGACCCACAAAGAAAGGAAACATCCA
Organism: Enchytraeus crypticus; assembly: GCA_905160935.1. NCBI lineage: Eukaryota > Metazoa > Annelida > Clitellata > Enchytraeida > Enchytraeidae > Enchytraeus > Enchytraeus crypticus. The sequence goes on along the minus strand of CAJHZI010000720.1, from coordinate 615,247 downwards.
AGAAATATGGAATTATATCCAATAAGGAATAACAGCAAATGTGAAAGAAATGAAAGTAGTCATCCATCGCAGTGAGGTGCATGAGAATTGAGTACAGTAGAGTGAGGTAGGTCCTTCATAAGCCAGCCAATTCATAATATCAATAAACTTCATATAGGCCTAAAATAAGATTGGCTTGAAATCAGTTAATAAAGATAGTTCTCTCTCTCTTAGTGCACTGCCTCCTGGCAGGTCCATGGTATATAATGCCTCCACTCTTCTCTATCTTCCTCTTTCCTCTTATGTCCATATATGAGTGGGTCTTTAAATCATCTAACATACATATACGTACCTATTCTTGGCCTGCCCCTGCCTGTATTTCCTTCCATTCTAGTTATGATAGTTAGGACACAAAGACAGTTATGTACTTGAAAATAAATAGGAAGTTGTTACTGTTATTTTTACAAATTACTATGACTTGGAGTAATTTAGCTTATAGTTATTATTATTAACACTACAGTTAGCAAGGTCTTAAATAAAAGCTATAGTGTAGATTATTAATTTTACATGCACGAAACTAGCACTACCTAGAACTAATGTAAATATAAAAGTAGGTAATTCACCTAACTTTATATTTGAAGCCTAAATATAAATGTGGGCAATTCACTATTCTTTATACCTGTAAGCCACAAAGCTTCGATCGTGTTTTAAAAGCAATATCACCTGTCAACTTTCGACACTTTAAGAAATTACAATACAGCATATGCCACCGTGAACTTACTCCGCAGTTGCCAACACATTTAAATGTATGGTTCTGGACACAACAGAAAATGACTTGACATCATTATACTGCTATCATGCCAACACGCGCCGAAACTATTCGCATTCTATACGCAATTTACTCCATGAAACGCAGTTTCCAGATGCGTTCCCTCATGCGCACATACACGAACTATATCGTATGACTGAAAGTGCATTCCATAGCGCTCTGCACTCTCTAGCATATTTATGACTTGTCCATTCATTGGCTACCAGTCAATTTATTTTACTATCAGTATTAACGAGTAGCTTTTTCCCAAGACTTCGAAAGAAGGACGATTGCACAGTCGCACTGTTTCATGATTTGATGGTTATGGTTGATCACTGCTGCATTAGTTCCGTTTGTTGCATATGGTTAATTGAAGTTGAAATAGTTTGTCTATTAAGTATAATGTCTTAGCAAAATTCCGCACTCCGAAGACTTTCTAAAATTGGCATCTATCTTTATCTATGTTTGCTTGAATTCTCGACCGTGTTACATACAATACCAGTCAATGAAACGTATTAACTACTAAAAGCTACATGTACTAGACATGCATGTCTATGAATGTATCGGCATATATTCCTGATTGTATGTATGGGTGTGTGTTCGTGTGTGTGTGTGTGTTTGTGTGTGTGCATGCACTTCTCCATGTCACTTCCACAGTGCACTTTGTTTCATGGATAAACCGGATGAAAAATCAATTTGCTAGATGACAATCGACACTCAGCCAAGGCGGGCTGAGAACTTGATAGTCCCGGTTGTAACCGCCTGAGCTGCATCAACTTCACCAATAAGTGACCGTAACATTATTATGGGTAAACATGTTATTAAAAGTGATCGAAAGCGTCACAGATGATCATTTCACAATATTGTGTGTTTAACTTTAACTTTTATATTCAATTATCGGTATATTGATGTTAAAATGTCTCAGTTTTTATTTTAGCCGTTAAAGTGAAACAACGATTTGTTATTTGGCACAACTCTCTAATACTACCTGTAGTTGAATTAGATTTTGAAGTTAAAACTTAGCTCTTTATATACTCTTTTAATTAAAAACGTTTATATTGTTGAAATCACAATGTATCCAACTATGATTTAAAGCCATGATTAACTATTTCTCGTTTCGAATAAGTGCCAGAGTTGGCAAGCAATGGATTTAAACCTAACCTATTGACCAGCAGATAGACCACTAACTGATATAGTAGAGGCTCAGTTTTAATTTTAATAATATTTAATTTTAATTTTATTACCTACCATTATATAAACGGTATGATATGCCAGTATTGACTTAAGGCACCGCTATTCAATAGATCACTGAGCAGCTGGAGAAGTTTATTGATAGGAACTTCATTGAAATTGACAGAAATATCGCTTTTCATTCCATCTTATCAGATTCTTTCATCTCTATCTCTCTCTCTCTCATTCTCTCTCTCTCTCTCCTTCTCTCTCTTTCTCTCTCGCTCTTTCTATGCAAGTTTGTGACTCAAATGTTATTGGTTTACAAAGGCCAATGTAAATTATTTTACAAACAATAAAGACACAATGTGAGTTCGGAATTACTGTTTATTAGCTATATTAGCAAAAGCGTCACTGTTATATACCAAAATTCGACTTTGTCTTCACAGAGTTGTCTTAAACGTCGTTTTCCATAGCGAACGTTTAACTTTATCTCAGATTTACTTAGTCAACCCTGACGACGAGCTCTGTAAGAACTCGGATACTAATACCTTTACATACGAATTCTATACGATCATTTTAATACAACATTATTGGAGAAAATGAATTTAAAAGTTTTACATAATTAAAATTTCCACTACTGAAGATTTTTAAAATTTATTTTACAATGTAAATTATTTTACAACTGTATTTCTTCTAACTGGAATAATAGCTTAGTTTGCTAGATATATTTAAGAACATCCTTTAATACATTTTAAAGCTTAAAGTTCCCTTTAAAGTTGCAAGTAGTTCAGGTTGAGTTCCCAACAGCACGATTGTCTGATACTTAAGTATTTATTTTATTTAAAATTTCGATTTTGCATAGCAAATAAACAATGTAATGTCAATAATTGAATAGAACATAATTGCATAATCAGGTTATACTTGATGGACCGTCACTGACAGTGCACTTGATGTTCTGAAATAAATACAAATCTAGCGTTTAGTGCAATCTGTATAGTCAGTTATTTATTTAGCGTTTAGGCTAATCAAGGTAACTGCTTCACTTGTAAGGCAGCTTAACGTAGACAAACCACCCGGCAGCTGGTTAAAGGTCACTCCTCAACGATATGTTTCATGGTTTGAGATTGACTGCAGTCACAAAGAGACGAATCGCGTATACCTCAGCGAAACTCAGTTTCTCTGCATCTCCCATAATCCTTTCGGAAACATAAAATAAATATAATGGCACAATAGGTCAGGAAGCACATGTGCTTGCTTAATGCCCATTTCCTTCTTTCTCTCCATGGTTATTAGTAATCTATGCCTTTTGATTAAACGATTAAGTTGGCATCAACTTCCTCTACAGAGATTCATTCCTGACAGCGATTGTGAACTAGATGGTGGTTTCTGACAGCATCGGCTGACTGCTCTAATCTCCATTGAGAAAGAGACGCCAAAAGATCATGTTGATGCAAATTCTCCAAGTTGGCGATCATAATCACTTCAGTACAGTCAATGATCAATACCAGTTATCAATGTCTGAATCAAATCACCAGAATCAACATCCGCGGTCAGTCCGAAATCATCAAGGTACTTCTACTTGAGTGAAAGACCGAAGGCCCGGATCACACACTGAAAGATGATCCTCTGAGAGAAATCTTGGCATATTCGGTGATATAAATTAAGCAAATGTGGTAGTTACATGCATATATTCAATGCGCTTTGATATATGATACATTCGAGCTACCATTACCATAATTAAAGAAAATTAATGATTTACCCTACGAAACTGTCCAGAATAAAAATGAGCAATCGCATTGCTCACACTCCGCTAAATTGTTATTCAAAGTCTTACACTCAACTTGCATAACCGTGTATTTTATACATATTATCGATTTCTGAAGAAGGCATAAGGGGCCCACCTCGTCATAAGCAGAATCCCCCAAGTATAGTGGTATATCAGAAGGAATGTTATAGATGATTTGAAGATCCACGCGTATGTGGACATGAAGAGAAAAAGGAAGATAGAGAAGAGTGGAAGCGTTATATACCATTGATCTGCCAGTAGGCAGTGCACTAAGAGAGAGATCGTATTCAGACGAGTGTAATAACTGTTACGTGTTAACAGAAAGTAGGTAATTGTTAGCAGATCTCCTATTGAGAGATGTCACTGTAGTGTCCATAGCAGCTGATGCTGCGCCAGCAGCTGCACTAGAAGCAATCGTTACAATCGTTGCGCTTGATCCAAGCGACGCTGCGAGAGTTGAATTTGCTGAATTTTCAACTATTTTAATTGTTGTGTTGGGTACATTCGTCCCAATGCTAGCATTCGTTGCATTTGTTGCACTGGTTGCATTGGTTGCACTGGTGTTGTGATTTGATGCAGTTGTTGCTGATGAGATTGCTTGAGATGAAAGGGAAGACAAGCTTGGACTCTCTGCTTGATTTCCGTCCGTTGTAAGCCTAGTCCCGGGTAGAACAAGCCTTACTCCCCCTGAGCCTACAATAGAATAAACCAAAGTGGAAATTAATACTAATTCCCTAATCTATCAGACTCGTTCTATTTAACAGACTCATTCGAGTGCTGGTAAGTATTCTTTAAGCTTCACAATTTAATTAAAGATATATAATCCATATCTTCATATTTCTTCACCAAGTTTTCTTTTTCTCTCTCCCTCTCCTTCTTACCATCTCTTACAAACACGTTAACCAACTCTCTCTAACTCTTTCTATCTCTCTAGTTTTCTTTCTATCGTTTGCAAACACGCTGTTTATCTCTATATCTCGCTTTGTCTATCTCTTACATGTAAGCTCTCAAGCTGTGTCTATCTATATCTCTATATTTTCAAAGCATGCTCTCTTTCTCTTTATAAATATTTCAGTGCATTGATTAATGTCAGGTTCATGACATAATGTCTGGAAACTTTAAATCAACTCTGTTCAAAGTTTGTTGGTTCCATATGATTGCATATCTACTTATTTAATGCAATAATTATAGATCAGTAATCTCGGTCATCCTCTGATACTCAAATTACAGAATACTTTTTCAGAGCATGTTACATAGTACACTATAGAGCATATTACATGATATATTATAGGATACATTGCAAGGTACATTACAGGGTACACTACAGAGTACTTTATGTCATATTATAGAGGATATTACAAAGTAAATTACGAAGTAAATTTCAAAGAATATTTGTTACTCTCACTATCTTCTCACTTCTCTACGCTAAACAAGCAATAGCCATTGGAATACGTTCTATTCAACTCAACATGCTTTCTTATTTCTTTGCCCAATAACAAGGAAAACTTTAAAATCGATTCTATGATCTATGATGCAGTATATGATGAAGTAGATGATGTAGAATATTATGCAGTAGATGATGCCAGCATTAAAATTATTTCAGTAGAACATCATCATCATCATCAGGATCTTCAATCCCTTGAAACCCAATTTAACTAATGTCCGCATTAGAAAAATTTGTAGTTATTTCTGGGGCCTAGTCTCTTGCCATCCGAATGGCTTCTATGACGTTGTCTTCAGTAGAACAAAACAAACAATAAATAGGTCGTTACCCCGTCCACGACAACAACAGGCACTCTTCTGTACTTTGGTTGTAGCAAGGAAACAAACAGGAAACTAACCTCCAGGATTGATAGCATGCTGTGCCTCTGATGACGCCTGACCGACCGTGACTGCCCCCGGGGGCCTCGAGGCGGCGCTGGACTTGCGAGGGGCTGGACCCGTGAGACCCGTGGGGGGGTTCCCGGTCGAGAGAGTACCTGCGGAGCGTCCCACGTGATTCCCTGTCCATCCGGGATTTGTATCATTACTTTGACTTTGTACTGCGATGTAAGGAAATAAAGAAAATTTAATATTCTATTAGGTCATTTGATTGGATCGTTTGAGCGGTTTATTAACATGAAATAGATTGAGAAATGTGAATATGAGAAAGATAGTCATCGGTACGTAGTTTGTATAGAAATCTACAGTTTTTTTATAATTATATTTTTAATTTTGCTGTTTGTGGCAGTTTATTGTAAACAAATTAAACTTATTCTTCATTTTATAGTAATATTGCTAATTGAGATAGTTGATCAATTAGAGTGTTTAAAAAGCCTAATTGTATTTAAAGACATCTTTGTTAATTCATAAGACTACTAAAAAGCCTAATTTAATTTAAAGCCCTCCTAGTTAATCAATTTAACCGTTAAAGCCTAATTAAGTTTAAAGACATCCTGGTTAATCAATTAGACTGCTAAAAACCTAATTAAATTTAAAGACATCTTGGTTAATCAATTTGACTGTTAAAACCTGATTAAGTTTAAAGATATCCTGATTAATCAAATAGAGTGTTAAAATACCATTTGATGGTCAGTGTTCCGTCAATAGATCCAGTCGTGGACATAATTATCACGACATTAATATATCGACCGACTACTGAAAATGAAGGTGTTGTACAATTAAACGTCTACAGTGTAATTTACTATAATGCTCTTCAATACGATAGGACTAATCAAATAGTGTCTCTAATAATTGTGATGAATTTCAGTTAATTTCTGCTTCGTCCTCTTTATTCATTCTGTACACTGACGTGCATGACACTGTTAATATCTAAACCATGTAGTCATGAATAACATACAGACTGATCGAAATGTATTCACATCCTACCATTGATACTTTAATTGTGTAGATTTTAATGCTTAATTAAAATTCAGGAAATCGACATTACAGTTCCTGTAGATCTATTGAACGACTAACAGTCACTGCCCAGCTCATGTGTAAGCTGGTCTCAAAGTCGTCTGAGTTCGGTGTGAATTCCATTTATAAACTGGCACACCATTTAGCAGATACTAAAGGCTGAGTCAGCTGGGGTGTAATAAATCTTATGTAGTCTCAATCACAACATTTTGTTCACCGACCAGCACTTTTAATTATCAGGGTCAGTCCTTCTTGAGAGCCTGAATATCCTAGGAAAACAGAATTAAAACTTTGTATGCGAAACAAAATTATGTCTTTGTTTCTTCTATATTTCAACAAATTGCACTGTTTCATTAAGCTTCATAGATGGATTGAGATAATTAAGGAATCAACTTATTCGTCGATTTTTGCTTCATATGAAAGAAAGCGAGACGCAGAAAGAAAGAAATAGAGAGAGAGAGAGAGAGAGAGAGAGAGGAGAGAAAGAGAAAGAGAGAAAGAGGGAGAGAGCGACAGAGAGCGAGAGAGAGAGAACAAACAGACAGATAGACAGACAAAGATAGATAGCCAAGGAGCATGTATATTTAAAAACAATTTTCCTACCTCGGTTTTCATATTTCGGCATTTGAAAATCTACAAATAATTACATATTCTGAGAACAGTAATTTCAAATTATGCAATCTTTGTAAAGCGAGATAACTGAGTCGAAGGTTGGGTAACAGTTTATCATTTCATTTTTTAACAAAGCAGCAAATTTTATAGTATTCGTTGTAACATATTTTATACTTTATATTTTATAGTATTCGCCCGTCACTGACATCGCTTTCGAGTAAGGAAACTGACGTTAACATTAGCTTTACAAGCTTCATAAAACAGTTATTATTAGATAATAATTGCACCGTACGAAAGTCATAAATCTTGGCATACGACTTAACATTTACATTTAAATAATAAAATAATTTGCTATTGTACAAATTACTTCTTAAAATGTAACATTAAAATATTAAGTCACTATTTAACTATCAGACAATACCTTAAAGCTCAGTGACAAAGTATACATGCAGAAATGCTATATTATAAAATGTCATTAATTTAAATTACATATAACGTCAAATGACTGACAGCATTTCGATCTGATTTAAGCATCATAAACATCATCTTTTCAGTAAGAAGCTTCGGGAGTGTTTTATGATACATTTTCATCAGCCGTAGCTTAGAAAAATTAAATTTCATTTAGATTTTTACTTTACTGTGCAATTTAGCAGCTAAATTAACTTAATAAAATAAATATTCTTAGGGAATTTATTTTGATTCAAATTTATCAACACGATTTTTCAAGGTGGCCACCTAACCTTGTACTAACTGAACCCGACGTTGCTTAACTTCGCTCAATTTACGCGCAGCCAAACAGAGTACGCTAATTATAATATAGAAATATAACGTTACAAATATTGGCTAATATATTTACAATCCTATTCTAAAGAGGAACTAAACTATTCTAGAATATCTATGAAAAAGTACTCATTAAGTAATCTTAATGATCAGAAAAATTTTCTGAAGTGAATTCCTGGGCTTGCCTGCTCTGAAGGAAACGAACTTGTATCTTGAAGAATTACTCTAATCGTATTAGAGCAATTCTTCTTTGATTGAATTCGTATTTAAGCGTTCTTTAGGCCTAAGTTAAGGAATTTTTTACAACGCTAAAGTAATAGGTTTAGAAATTATAAAACTTACTAAATAAAGGCATCATTTCCTGCAACGCTCCTCCATGAGCTAAAATAAGAAATAGATCATTTCAGTTCATTTTATAGTAATTTTATATTAATGTTATTATGACTTGCTGTAATGAAGCATATTAAACTGAAAATACGCATAACAAATATAATTGAAATATTCATAAGATGAAATATTGCATAGTACCCTGAGTATGAAATAAAGTAGTTTAGAAAATCAAATCTAATAAAAGGCGAGTGAAAATAACAACTGGCAATATACAAATTTCAGTTAAGAAAAGAAAATTGAAATGCTATATCCTTATACTATACTTAGGCAGCCCCAATATTATTACGAAAAACACTATTATTCTTATAATTACAATATGAAGTAAGGTATTTTATTCTTAGATAATTTTAGTCCATTAAGTTGCAAATAGAGAGCAATCACTAAAATTATAAAACGGGGGTTAGTTTTATCATATTTAATAAATATTCTTGAAGAAAGGGGTAAATTTTAAATTGATGCACTTGGATTTTCAATTTAAAAATCTAAAAATACATCTCAATTTGTACTCATCAACTTCCTAAATCATGCCTACTGAAATGCAGGATAGTATAAAATGCACTGGACTCAGGGAATTGTCGTTCAGACGCCGGATGGTACTGATTACTTTGTGACTCTAAACTACTTTGTCATTTGTCCGGCATCCAGTGTGCTCTCTGCCATTCCAAAACCTAGGAGATCCTTAACAGCGCTAACTCTGCGACAAATACCGTGCCGCCTGCTGAATGTGCTGCTTTAGATGGAATAAATTCTCAAAAAATTGATAGAGAGAAGAGACTTCGGAATCAAACAAAGCCTGGAGTGCAAAAAATAAGAATTGTTTCACTGCTGGAGAGGAAAGACTTAACACTGGAAGCAAGTGGCTGGTTTTCGGAATAATAATATAATTGGTGCGACAACTAAACAGAATTACACTTAGTCTTGAGAAAAAATAAATCTGTGAAACATTCTCCTATTGTAATCAGTATCCTAACGTCCAATCGACATCTGTCTGTAAAATATTTCTACCGACTAAACTCAATGAAAAACAAATTATTAACTGGCTTAATATGTATTTTAAATAGAGATATTCGAAACGATATGCTGTTTATGTTTAGAAATCGTAGATACAAGCCCTATATGTGTAATGAACTTTAAGTCCAATAAATGCCAAATTATTTGAACTGCAGATAAATTGCTTAGTATTAAAATATTGCTCAACTGAATGGCTTAAATAATTAAATGAAATTACTATTTAAAATAACAGAGTTTACATGTGCTGTATATAAACTACACTGAGATTTTCATCAAGCCATAATCCGCACTGCTACTAAAGGTTGTAAAGCAATTGTTACCAGCAAACTCTCTTTTCAAAAGACATCCCGGTTTGCAAGAAAAGTTTCTGGAAGCCTAAGAAGTTACTAATAGATCAGTTCGGTAATTGAAAACATATTTTGTTGCATGTTAACACTGGTTTGTTTATGTTGACATCTGATACATATATTTACATGTAAATGTAATGGGTCTACATTATAACTTCGTTATAATGCATACATATCGTTACAGTGGATTTCAGAGTTAAACTATAAGTGTTAAGTTATTCTTTAATTAATATCCGTATAAATTGTAAAACAGAAAACATTTCTAAAGAAAGCTTGTATTAGAAATTTTATGAAGAACTAGTACATTTCAATGGTATTCTATGCAGTGTTTACGTTTTCTTGTCCACTGTTTACATTTCGTGTCCCCGACGTTCTATTGATAGCTATTACCGAAAAGATCTATTGAGACAAGCAATTGAATAGTTACAGTAAAAGGGTTCGATAGACAGGTAAATGATAGATAGTTAGATAGGTAGATAGACTGATACATGGATAGACGGATGGATGGGTAAATGGGTGGATGGATAGATGGATGGATAAATGGGTGGATGGATAAATGGATAGACGGATGGATGGAAGGGTGGGGGTAGATAGATGGATAGACGGATGGATGGATGGATAGAGAGACGGACGCGACGGACGGAAGGAGAGACGGATAAAGGGGCGGACAGACTAATGAATGGATGGATGAATGGATGGAAAGAGAGAGGGAGAGGGAGTTGTAATTAAACTGAAATATATCAATTAAAATTGTGTAAAGAAGGACCTTGCTGCTTGTCTCGGACATAGCTGGACAGTCATGCAGAATACAACCAAAGCGCTTCAGCGCTTACGATGCAATCACAATCATTCAAACATCAATTAGACATTAATTGTGAGCTGGAGGCCATTGACAATACTATCTTTACGATAATGGTGTTATTGTAACACTGAAGCACTTGTGTCCAGTGGTGCAGTGTTAATGAAGCAGCAATAACTGCAAGCTCCGTTCAGTGATAAAATGCTTCCGCATGAGGTCTATGTAAGTCTAAGTTGAATATCTGTTTACTCTTCACAAGAATGCTAATTCCATGAATTAATTACAGAAAGGAAATATACACATTGAAAATATAATAAAATATATCTAAAATATATAAAGTTTTCATGACCATATAGCGATCAATACATTAATAAATCAGTCCGGCAGCATTTGATTATAGCTGAATCAGTTATAGGATTAACAGTAATGGTAAAAGGGAGAGTTTAGGATAAACAGGATAGCTTACTCAGGAAATGACCTTTCCTTCCAGTAAATGACAGTCAAAGCTGAGGAAGGCAAAGGGATCCCACCTCGTCATAAGCAGAATCCCGCAATAAAATGGTATATAATAAGAATTTGTAGCTTATTGGTAGAAAATTTACAGTTCCATTCATATGTAGACATGAAGAAAAAAAGACAGAGAAGAGTGGAGCCGTTATATACCATGGACTTGCCAGTAGGCAGCGCACTGAGAGAGAGAGAGAGAGAGAGATCACTGATATTGATTATTTTCTCAGCTAACCTATTCTGGTTAATTTAGCGTCCGTGCCCACCCCTCCAGGAAGTCTCCTGGACCCATCTGATCGCCCCCCTTCCATCCTGCCCAGTGGCCCACCCTTAGGCCTCACAGCCTCTACTGGCAGCACACGCCTGCGCTTCTTGGGCAGCTTAGCGCGGGCCTGGGTGTGCGAGTAAAAGAGCGCGAAATTTGAAACAATAACCGGAACGGGGAGCGCGATAGTGAGCACACCGGTGAGCGCGCAGAGTGATCCTACAAACATGCCCACGTAGGTTTTAGGAGTCATGTCTCCGTATCCGACCGTTGTCATGGTAACAATAGCCCACCAGAGTCCCACGGGTATGGAGGTGAAGTCGTTGTTGGGGTTGTATTGGATCCTCTCGGCGTAGAAAACCAGTGAGGCGAAGATGACGATGCCGAGAATGAGAAAGAATACGAGGAGAGAAAGCTCGTGAGCGCTCGCTTTAAATGTATGAATTAGAATCTTGAGCCCAGGGGAGTGTCTGGTAAGCTTAAATAATCTCATTATTCTTATGATGCTGAAAAACTCCAGTATATCGTTTTCCTTCTTCATGTACGTCAGCAGAAAGTCGAGATAAAACGAAAGAGTGGCTATAAAGTCTATGATGTTAACGGGCGCTCGAATGAAGTCCAGTTTTCCTGGACTTACGATAAACCTGACGACGATCTCAAAAGTAAACCAAGCATTGCACATACACTCAATGTAGAAAAAGGCATCGTGAGGTTCCGTTCTCTTCTTGTCCAGTAACCAGGTCTCCCTGGTCGATCGAGTCCTGTTAACACCAGGACTCTGATGGACCACCAGGTTTCCACGGTTTGAGACGACGTGTCCTTCTTTGTAACCGTCCGTTTCGGAAGCGTTCCCGACCACGATGTAGCTGAACGTTTCGTTACGTATGACGGGTACTCGCATCGACGGATGGGTCTTGAGACAGAAGGACAGGATTGATATGATGATGAAGAACACAGAAATGGCGGATACAACCTGAAAATACAAAAATATGAATTATGGTACTGAAAATTATGATAAGTAAATAAAAGTAAGTAATATGGTAATTAATAGTATTAATTATGGTATGTAAATTAATTCTAATTGTGATTCAGGATTTTAGCTTAAATGTTTACTATCAGTTTCAACACCCAATAATCTTGTAAAATAGGTGATTTGTGTTTAGGTATAAGTTATATTTAGATGCTTTGAATTGTTTGCTGAAGTCGCTGTCATCAAATTTGAAGGAGAAATGGGGTATTATTGTCTACTCCTTACTTTTCCTGACTGATTGCCCTGCTTGTTATTTGATAAATTGAAACAACTGCGGGCTTGCAATATTCTCATTGTTGGAACAAGAGTGAAGCCATTAACTGAAATAGTATATATCACAATATTTTAATATTCCTCGTATGCTCATATACGCCTGGTTATAAACGACATTCCGAAATTACAAGTGTAACGAAAACCATTTCTTGAGAAATTGTTATGTAAATCTTATACTGTCGTAGATTAAGCGAATGTTACATTATTCTCTTTATGTTTATGCTCAGGCATAAACTGGATCATTTCAATGAACAAGGACATGACTTATCAGTGGAGAGCGCGATCACACAGTGGGATTATTTCTTGTCCGTGTTCTGGACTTCACAGCCCCACTGGTGCATAATTGCAGTCCCATAATTCCTGAAAGAATTATCTGTCTCTGGTTATCTTTGAGGTTGATGCAGGAGTGGCTAGAAATCAAAGAGATAAGTTACATGTGATGACACAGGTCCGCCATGTTAGATGTAATCTCTCTCTCTCTCTCTCCTAGTGCACTGCTTACTGGCAGGTCCGTGGTATCTAACGCCTCCACTTTTCTTTGTCTTCCGTTTTTCTGTTCATATCCACATATGAGTGGATCTTTAATAAATATAATCTAACATTTATAATCTTAATCTGCCTCGTCTCTCTTTCCTTCTATTCTACTTCTATGACCTCCTGTATTGTACTATCTTCACTTCGACGTGATTATTTATTCATTGAAAGTAAGATGTTGAATCGAGTGCTGCAAAGTGCTAACACTGCATCCATAAAGTTAATGTGAAATACAACCGTAAAGTTTGATAGGAATTTGTGTAAGTTAAAATACATTTTATTAGTATAATTTAATTTCTTAACCCTTTCTTAAAAGGATTGGTAATCACATTGACATTAAATTAAAATAATTTTGAACTCAACATTTCAGACTTTAATGTTTATGCTCGTAGTAGTAGCGACGTAACGAGAGGCTATGATCGTAGGATTGTGTATTATGTTTTTTCATTCTATGAACGGATGCTCTAAAAAGAATTCTGAGGTCAGTACGCGTGTTACTGAAGGATGAGGTTAGAGAGAGAAAGAGAGAGAGAGAGAGAGAGAGAGAGAGGGTGAGAGAGAGAGTCAGAGAGAGAGAGAGACAAAGAGAGAGAGAGACAGATAGAGAGACAGAGAGACAGAGAAAGAGTGAGAGAGAGAGAGAAATCGACAGAGAGAAATAATTTCGAATGCTTTGAATGTTTTGGACAAGTTTTGCTGCTCCTTCCCAACAATTAAACAATCAAGTTGAGGAAGCTGTTTACACTACTGCAAGGTTTGTTGATGTTAATAATGACGTTTTTCTTGTGACATTAACGACTGCACGTAATGCTCAGCTATCCAATAGATCAATTTCATGCAACCATAAATAGTTTAGTATAATATAATAAATTTAATTCTTTCATAAAATAAAAATAGTAAAGAGCTGTACAAAAATTGATGAATATTTGCATAATAATAGGCATCTGACTTAAGGGAGGACTAAGTAAGGTGAAACCATCGCTGAAACCATAAATGTTCCGAAAAACACTACAATAGGGTTTGCTAAGAACCTTGCTATGAAATAAACTTAGAGACAGCGGAGTCTCTTATTGAACATGAAGCAGACTACGCATATGTGCAAGTATATGTATCTTGAACCTGCCACTTGGTAGAACATGGACAAGGAGGGAGGATTTTAAACATCAGAACAGAGCGTTATTCAACACTTTGTGATCGTTATCCAGCTTATAGTTCGATAGTCCGGAAGATAGTCCGGTTTAGTCCTATGACCAAATCGCCATTATCAAGGATTAGATGAATTCATGCGTAAATTTTCATATAATTTCATGTGTCTTAAGCAATTGACTAATTTATTTGTAATTTATTTTGTATTTTATAATTTATTTTCGAAATATAGGAGGCAAATAATACGACCCTAGAACTTGTTACATTGCCCTTTTACAACAAATATATGAAGGTGATATATATTCTTTTTTATTCTTATGTCCTTATTTTTCTTAACCTGCTTATTTACGACAGCTTCGATAAATATTTTACGTGTTGTGTTAAGGACACTAAAGAACATAATAACCGTTAAGTGGAGGTGTCGTAGAAGGCGACTAAACAAGAATTGAGGTAGACAACTGGAAACAACCTCAGAAGTCATAGTTTCTTAGCTATAGTATCACTTGAAACATTATAGACATAACGTTTCTAGAACTGAATAACTTTATGATCTATGAAGTGCTGTTTATGGAGCGTGAAGGCAGAATATGAAAATGTACCTTGGGCCTACGATTTATCAGATCACTAGATAGAGAGGGAAAGAGAGAGAGAGAGAGATAGAGAGAAAGAAAGAGAGAAAGAGAGAGAGAGCGCTGAATATGCGTACGCTAAAACTGGTTCAATATAGAGTAATTCGAGAATATCATATTAAGTGGCTATTGTTGATGTTCGTCGGCAGTTAAATTGAGAAGGTTCGCTAAAAAAGCTCTGTCTGCTTTTAAGACTCTGAACTTTGAAGCAATTTTGGTCAAAATATTTTAAGCGAATAAAATAATACAAGTAAAAAGCTAAAAGCTAAGGTTAACGCTAGTTTCCTCACTCGAAAGCGATGTCAGTGACGGGCGAGCCCAGGATTTGAACCCCGCACATACTGATCCGCGGTCGAGTGTCTTACCGACTTGGCCACTGGCTCCCGCAATTGTGTTAATTATTTTAACTATCGTAAATCCAGCAGTATCACTAGGCTTTCTATTTATATAGGTTTGCTCATATTTGGAAGGCATGGAAGAAGGAATAAAAGTCGGAGGGAATTTGTTACAAGAGGCACGATTTGCAGATGACCAAGGAATGGTAGCGGGCAGCGAGATTGGATTGCAGAAGATAATGGATAGGCTGAATGATACGGCCCTAAGATATGGCATGAAGATTAATATAAAAAGACCAAGGTTATGAGAGTGTCCAATAATAAAGGTGAAGTTAATATCACAATAAATGGTACGAAATTGGAACAGGTAAGGAGTTTCAAATATTTGGGTCATACTATAACCGATGATGGGAAATGTGAGACGGAAATATACAGTAGGATTGCACAAGCAAAAGCGGCCTTTGGTAGTAGAAAAGAACTATTAACAAAAAGTCTAAAGAAAGACACAAAGATAAAGATAGTGAAAACTTTGGTTTGGACCACGCTATTATATGGATGTGAAACATGGACCTTAAGGAAGGAAGATATTAGGAAACTGGAGGCATTGGAAATGTGGATTTGGAGAAGAATGGAGAGGATTAGCTGGACTCAAAAGGTTACAAATGAGGAAGTCCTGGAGAGAGTTGGCACAGATAGACAGTTGATAAATGTATTAAGAAATAGGAAGAAGAGATGGATAGGACATATTCTAAGGGGGGAAGGTCTATTAAAAGAGGTCATAGGCGGTAGAATGGAAGGAAAAAGAGGCAGGGGCAGGCCGAGATTTGGTATGTTAGATGATTTAAAGACCCACTCATATGTGGAAATGAAGAGCACGGCGGAAGACAGAGAAGAGTGGAGGCATTATGTACCGTGGACCTGCCAGGAGGCAGTGCACTAAGAGAGAGAGAGAGAGAGAGAGAGAGAGCTCATATTTGATACAACTGTACATAACTATGCGTTATGCATAGCTCATTTAATCGAGTGTCAAGGTCACGTAACCCAATAAGTTTGACTATTGACATCATTGATCGATAAGCATTATTTTTAAAATATTCTTAAATTCAGGAGTTTTCCCTTTTTCCTATTGATCATATAACAAGCACGTAAAAAGAATCAGTGACAAAAGTTGTCGTTGATAGTTCCTCCAGAAAGAGTAATCGAGCTAAAGGTTATCTTGTATAGAGAGAGAGCTGGGAGCAAAAGATGAACTGGTATGTCGTTTGATCTTGTCGACCTTGCGAGACTCGACAATTAATCGATGAAGATTTAGAACAACGACAAACAGCTGCTCTCCACTTCTACGTGTAATCTTTGATTTATCGTCTAGAGATTTGCGCCTTCTTTGCAATCGATTAGATTCCATGAACACTTGACTCTGGAAATCTGAGAGAGTTTCGCCAAAGAAATGTCTTCGCTGTTCTGACACACCGGCCTGCTAGGTCGATTAGTGGGACTCGCCCAACTGGCTTACAGTACAAATGAATAATAGCATCGTAGTAATAGTAGTATCATAGTAGTATCATCATAGTAATAGTAGTATCATAGTAGTATCATGTCTGGATATACCAACAGGTGAATGCGAATGCGATAAGAGGCGGCTAAGTAATAACTGATGAAGACTTATGAAGATGAAGTATAAAGCTCTATATTCCTAAAATAGGCCTAAGAGCTATTTTAAGTATAGCTAAAGACAAATGTATCTCGGGATCCATTTGTAGGTTGATGAAATGTCCTGTTTTGAAGAAAAAAGCTATCCTATTCAGATTTGGAAGAATGTCAGAGAGAATAGGAAGCAAATAACAATAATAGCTTGCTTCCAGCCCGAATCATTTCCTTAGCGACATTAAAGGGACGCTTCGTGAGGAATATGCACCTACAAGCAGTTAGAAGCTACCAAATCATCTCTTATGATTTGGATGAATCGAATATGGCGAAATCCTGGAAGTCTAGGTACTTTGAACGCGTCGTTATAGTATAGAATCTTTGAAGTTAATGTAGAATTATAATAATCGCTTAAAATTATTGCATTTTAATTTTAACTTGATGCAAAACTAAGGCTTGTTCCAATAGAGAGCATTGTAATAATAATTGATTGTAAGAGGAGGCAGTAATATGATGCTTGTTGTAAAAGTTATAATTATAACTTATTGTAACATCGTGATCAATTTGGATCCAGTAAAACAAAACATTATACAGAAAAAATAATAATTAATAATAGTTAAAAGTTTTTAAACAGTTTGACTTTGAATAATCCCTCGTTTATAATATTTTCATGAAGTAACTTATACCTAAACTAGCAACTAACCTGTAACAACATGATAAAAGTGGTCAATCATACACTTTATTTCTTCACAAAAAATCTACTCATTGCGAAGAGTACTCAGTAAGATGCATTATTTCAAATCGGAACAAGTGCTTTACCTCCATAAAGGCCGAAAAATGGAATCATTGATTCTGAAAGTAATTTGAGCATCCATTCTTAATTGACCAGTTAAAAACCTGTTCTAATTTTGTTAATTTTATTGGAATTTATAATGAACTTCTCTATCTCACAAAAAGAAAGAAAAGGGATGAAGTTTCGCTAATAGTCACATAGGTTCAAATACGAGAATATGTTAAAGCGGCAGTCAAACAACTTTATGACCAGTCGTGACGGGGTGAATGACAGATACATAGAAATCTCGAGAATTTTGCAGAATGAAAATTACCTAAAATTCTCTTGGCGCCGGATTGAGACATTTTGTGGATTGAAGCATCAAAGGCGACAGTAGAAATGACAGAGTATTAGAAGGAGGGACGTCAGACTTAATGAAACAGCCATAAAGTTGAACTGAGTGTTTCTGATAAGAAATAGTGAATCGAAATTCTACTTACTATGTTTCCTATATTAGGATTAAGCTAGCCGGACAAAATGAAAACAATCAACGGTCGTCACTATAAAATTAAATTCAATCTTTGTTAAAGTTTCAGTTCTGCATTTAAGCAATTTCATTGTACGCCGTAGAGCAGTAGAACAATATTTACTATATAAAACCTGATGACTCAGATTAATTCTTTCGAAGTGTTATCAAACTTTTGATTTGACAACGAAAAATTTAAACTCACGCTCATCCAGGATAATATCTATCATCTTTAGAAGCTCATGTATATACTATTTAGCTTTTTAATCAATAATTAATTTATCCGCCTCTATCAACGTCGGAGATTAATAATAATAACAATAATTAGAGTGCAACAGTCATCAATGACAACATCGAGCACTATTGAGACAAAATCAAGCCAGCGAGCAAAAAGAAGGTCCAAAAACGGTGCAAATTCCAAAATCCAGAAATTCAGTCCAAAGTAATAATTATCTCTTATTTTGCTGTCCTTGAAATAGTACCGAGAGAAGTTCATTTCACCTTATGGTCTGCAATCTTATTGAATATCTAGGCCTACTAGTGCAGATAATATTATGTTACTTGTTTACCTTTAGGTGACACATTTTTTACTTGGATTTTGATAGAGATAACCCAACCAAATATAACAACAATAATTTTTTTTGCAGAAGATGACTCAACATCACCTTCAAAATTCAATAAAAACTTCACTAGTAGCCTTATTATTTTAATTAACGATTTATGACGAACTTGATAGATCCATAGACAATATCTTAAGTTAGGATTAAATAGCTTTTCTATAGAAAGCTCTTTATCGAGCGCAAAAGCAGACTGTAACTTGAAATCTGTATCTTGAAGCAGAAATTTAACAAAACATTTATTGTACATGGAAATCTGAACATTTAATAGAAAACCATGCAGAAATTGTATACGATGTATTAGCCATTAAAATATCCATTCCTTGGATGGTGGGTATCACTTCGCGGATCCTCTGAATTAAGTTGTACTTAATATAGCAAAATGCTCCTAAGTTATATATTGCTAAAATTCAAACAGAAATTCAATCCTAACTGATTCAATTTCTTAAGGTGCGGTGTGCATCTGATTAAAAAGGTATCAGCAAAACTAAACAACAAATTGTGTGCCTTAAGCTAAACATTTGTTGAATATTTTTCATTATTTCTTATATTTAACATTAATTAACCATAATATATTCATAGTATAATTTTTTGGCAATCAGTATCATGTATATGGAACAGAATTTACACAAAAAATAAAACGTCGATACATACACCAAGGGTGTTATATATTACATGAAATCTAAAGCTATAAGATTCGAGAACCATTTTAAATATTTACGACGAATGGATGAATGATATCAGGCATTCAGCTAATTCTCTGTGTAATCTCATTAGGATTGACAACTGGGATTATGTAGTGTGGTTGTAATTGAAATGGATGGGTAACTTAATAACGCCTTGGTATTTTGTATTTTATGTATTTAATTTTAACAATAGAAGACAGGTATTGTGTTACTCATTGAGACTATAATGAGCGATAAAACATAACATAACGGCACACTGGGTCAGGAAGCACAGATGCTTGTTTAAGACCAATTTCCTCCTTCCTCTCCATGGTTATTAGTAATCGTTGCCTTTTGATGGCGCATCAATTGCAGCCGGCGCGGATTTAAGAATAACCTTCCATCACTCTGGGATTTTTTCCTTCCTAAGCTTTTATCAACACTCGGTCTTCCAAGGTGGTCACCCACAAAGTACTAGCCGAGGTCGATGCAGCTTAACTTCGATAATTGACGCACAACTAAACCAAGTGCGCTAGTGCGCTAATCCCGCAAGTGCGCTAATCCCGCCGATACATTAAAATGAAAATTAATTAAAACATAGCGTAGGCAAAATCAAATCTTATAGAGTTGATATTATTATAGAAAATTTACAAGCTATACTATGCTGAAATCGTTATAAAATACGAACTGATTTACCAGGTCGAATACCAAATCGATTTAACTGAAAATGTGAGTAGATCTTTACCAGCACAATTAAAAATTTGAAAGAATTATAATGTAGATCTTTCTTTATTTACTGAGAATACTCTACAGCAGGGTAGAAACTGAACAAACATACAGTCTTATTGCAAACATGCAAAGAGCCCTTTGCAATCTTATCATGAAAATGAAGAAATGAAAATGACGTGTAAAAGGTGAATGCAGCTCCTAGAGTTAGTATAGTAAGGCCATTCAATGGGATTTTGGAAAAAGCCTGATCACAAAACTTGAATAAATTTACATTTATAAAGTCAATTGACGATATCATTTAAATACTACGGCAACCAGAAATATCGCATCTTGAGACATAAAAGATAAGAAGTATCGTCAATAATGCTGCCATATTGCCAATAATGCTAAATATTGTCATCGGCTACACTAAACCTTATTTTAATGCTGTGTCATATACATGTGTGTATATATATATATATATATATATATATATATATATATATATATATATATACAAACAATAGGAACGTGCATGTAGTTAGTTAAACAAATATCAGTTCAATATATATATATATATATATATATTATATATATAATATATTTATACATATATATACATATTTAAATATACACATATATATATACATATATATATATATATATATATATATATATATATATGTATATATATGTGTATATTTAAATATGTATATATATGTATAAATATATTATATTATATATATATATTGAACTGATATTTGTTTAACTGACTACATGCACGTTCCTATTGTTTGTATAATCTGTGCGGTGATGAACAAATAAACGATATCAAACGATTAAAAAACCTTTAAATGCATTTTGATTGTATTCACTAGTAAACATTGTAGATAGGATTGACATTGCGTGCGTACTCTGTGTAATTACGTTGATTATAAAACATCAGTAGGCTAGATGTTTACGCTGCTCTGCCAATTTCTGGAATCTTTTGATCCTTTCAGTGATCTGGGAAACGTTGAAAGCAGAACAAACGGAAATGGATTTGTTAGAACGGAAGGTTCAGGCAGTTAGTTCAAGATCGCAAAGGTGCCGTCGAAATGAAATTGACTGAAGTATAAACAATACGTGTACAAGATCTCTTTGTTCATATGCAGAGGAAAGAACCGTGGTGGAGGAATTCAGCAAAGTACTATACGATGGATTGATTGATTGATTGATTAACATGCGTAATTGCATAAGCCGAAGGATTGTTTCCAATTCTATATAGAAAATTTCTATTTAAAGCTAATTTACGCAAATATTACTTACAAAATAAAATTACACAAAAATTTCTTACAAAATTAACTTACAACAAATTCTAGCATAACGATAAAATTAAGAGGAAGTCCTACTAATATTAAACTAACATGACGAAATCTAGACAACTACATTACATGCATATTTACTAATAGATATATTTTAGAATCAATGTAGCACCCAGACCACTGAAGAATAGAACAGTCGTTAAATGCATGTGTTGTATGATGCGACTGAGCAAGAACTGCGCAATGCTAATGGAAACCACCTCAGAAGCCGAATTATTTCCAAGCTATCTACGTTAATGTGTGGTTAAGGAATAGATTCTTATGAAGGGATTTACTCGGTAATCAATGTATTGCTTTCTACGGACAGCGGAAGCAGAATTTGAAAACGAATATTACCTAGAACCTACCATTTGAGGTAGATATTTTAAAATAGTCGAGAATAAATCCTTCAAGATTCTTCTTTTAATCGCCACTTTTTGTTCTCTCTCACTTTCACTTGAGTGGTCGGACAAGTCAGGCAGGTCCAAGGTACATATTCATACCCTTCTAGAAATTTGTTGACCATTGACGTACACCAAATGAATCCAACCAGAAAGCCACGTGAAGAAAGAAACTGAAAAGCGGAAAATTGTAGCGTTTTTCCTCGATGTTGCAAAATTAAGTCAATTTTCTCAAATCTGTTTTAGAAGCATTTGAAAATATTAATCCATACAAATTTTTCATGTCAAAAAATTTTACATTGCACTGGATAAGTCCACGAGAGGTTCGTATTTAGCATATAAATTTATATTTAACATAAAATGTAGCAAAATATTGAAATTACACAAAGATAAATTTCCATTGAACGAACACGGGATGCACTTTTGTGACTCCAGAGGTGTACAGAAATACCAGTATTTTGGATTTGGAAAATAATACCATAAAGCTAAAAGCGCACAGGATTTGGTTACTTCTATTGGCGTCTATTTTCTCCATTCTCGCGGTTTTAAAAACTCTGACTTCAAAAATCAGCGTATAGTTTCTTCCAAGTTGATTGGAATGTTAAATACTTTCTAGAATCTAGAGCAATGATTAGAAAATAATCAAGAAATCTATACAAAGACACTTTAATTTCAGAATCAATTGCAAATGTTTGAGAAAGTGATTGACACAATGAATGTCAATGCGATATCGCGATTCAATTCACTATCAGACCGATGAAATGCGAGATGGGCTAAAAATGACAGACTTATAATGGACAAGAGGCCTGGATGCTCGACAATGAGGAAATGGGGAGAGATGGAGAGATATGGAGAGAGATGGAGAGAGAGAGAGAAAGAGAGAGAGAGAGAGAGATCGGGAGATACGGAGAGAGATGGAGAGAGATGAAGAGAGATGGCGAGAGATGGAGAGAGATGGAGAGAGAGAAAGAGATGGAGAGAGATGGAGAGAGATAGAGAGAGATGGAGAGAGATTTGGAGATGGCGAGAGATAGAGAGAGATGGAGAGAGATGGAGAGAGAGAGAGAGAGAGACGCCGGATATAGAGAGATAGGCTGAAATGGCAGAAAAGTAAGAGAGAAAGGCGAAAGTAAGAGAGAAAGCTACATAATCTTTATTAACCAAATTCATGGCAGCATTAAAAATACAACATAAATCAATCAAACATAAAGTAACATAAGGAAATATAGAATGTAATTCTGTCTAACTAGATATTGGCCTACCAAACGAAAGTCCTATTCAGATACCATTACTCTTAGACTATTGCTTAATGGTTACATTGTAATTTGCCCATGTTTAAAACCAATCCCTCAAAATATGAAAAAATATGAAGAGAGAGAGAGATGGGAAAAGAGAGATTGAAAGAGAGTGAGAAAGAGAAATTTAGAACGACAGAGAGTAATTGATTGATAATTGGCTGTTGGATCTTGATTGTTTGATAGATTTATTTGTTAAAGTTCTAATAGATTGATTAATTGATTGATTGATTAAAGTTGTAGTTGAGTGATTGATTGGTTTATTGATTAAATAAATAATTAAAAGATTCATTGATTGATTTGCGTGAGTGAGTGATTGAGTGAGTGAGTGATTGATTGAGTGATTGAGTGAGAAATTGAGTGAGTTGGGTCTTAATGTTTAGTGAGTCTTAATTAAACAAGCTTGCAATTGTTTCATTGCCTCCAGGCTCAATACTATTATGTACTTTGTTATGTTATAGGCTAAACTAGTTAAGCTAATTTATGAGTTAACAAAGTTATTGATGAAGAATAAGTTCCAAACACAGTGATAGGTAAGGTAATGGGATCAGTTAGAAGGAAGTTAGACACACGGAAGGACAGAGAGGAGAGCAAGTGAGATAAAAGAGAAATCTTACTTCTCGAAGGATATTGGCAAACAAGAAAAGTTGAAGATTTAGGAAATGAGATGTCGCCAGAGTTCAAATGAAATAGGAAAACAGAAATAGACATAGGAAGTTTGTGATGAAAACGATGAAAAAATAATAAGAGAAATGGATGAAGAAAAAAACAAAGAACGAAATTCAGAGAGAGAGAGAGAGAAAGAGAAAGAGAGAGAGAGAGAGATAGATAGAGAGAGAGAGAAAGAGAAGTGGTGAAGGTTTTTGATGTATTATATATAAAATAAGTAATAAATGATTTAGGCCATAAGAATGAAATAAAATAGCAGAGAAAATCCAAATGAATAAAACTTGAGTGATCATAGTAACTGGCAATGTTCAACTTTTAACTACGAGAAATAGACATTGAAAAACTATCTGTACATGTATATCCTTTTAAGCAACATCAATTATGTAATAATGGTCGATAAGCATTTTTAAACACTCGATTGATATCTTAGATTGATTAATTATATTGAATTATTATATTGTAAATTATAAATTACTAAAAACTTATGATAATCCACTGGATTATATAATAGGCTACTGATAATTTTTTATTTTTTATTAATTATTTTTGACCGAATTATAAGTATATATTGCATTAGAAAAATATTATATTTGTGAAATAATAACTAAGAACTTATTTAATTTTCTCATCGAAAGATCATGCCGGTCAAGTTTTGAATTTAAGAACCTGGGGGCAAAATCATTAATTATATTACTAGTATCATTATCAAAATCCTTAATTATCAAATCATTAATAAGTAGATTAGAAGTTTAAAATCATTTTAGGTCCACATGTGCAAGCCTTTCCGCAGATGTTTCAAATCTATTAAATGCTCTGCAATGCTAAAGATTAGCTAATAAAAATGAATGATAAAGTAGCCAGCAGGAAAGATGGTAGACAGATTTCGAGTGAATATTTTAGATTGATACGTCTGGGTGAGAGAGACTCTGTTTATAACAACCTCTAGCGGGCTGATCTCTGAAGATGACGATTATATCATGTGTGTCGCTGTGAGTCTAGAGGAAAACAAGTAGATTGAGAATTTGGTTCATTCAGACCAAAACACAAAAATTAGATTTTGAAATATTTAGTTTGGTCGCCACCTACACGGATCTGAAAAGCGGACGTTAAGGTAACAGCAAATCAGGAAGCTGAGGAAACTAGAGGAATTAAAAATATGGTGATAGAGAAAGATAGAGGAGATTATTTGAAAAAATAAAAATAAAAATCTCATGATACAGGTAGAAAGTTTAATAGTGTTTTAAGAAATAGAAATGAGAGTCAATAATACATAATATAAGAGGGGGGATGGGTTGACTCAAAAGACTGCAATAGAGTGAGAGAGATAATGAGAGATAGAGAGATAGTTAGAGAGATTGGCATTTTATTTTGATAGAAACGAGAGAAATTGCGAAAAATTAGTCCAGCTGGGAGATATATAGATAGATAGATAGAGAGAGAGAGAGAGAGAGAGAGAGGCAGGTGGACACTGGGTAAATATAATAAATACAATATAACGTTGACTTTTATACACTTCTGTACACACATTATAGAACCCAAAAACTATTTTGCTACGTGTTCGCAACGATTTGCAAGACTCAGTAAATTATGCCGGTGACACATAACTGCTTCCTTAGACAACCAGAATGGTTCTTTTAAACAGAATTTATTAATTTATTATTATTATAATTGACGCATCACATTTGCCCTTTATCGCTTGCTAAATAATTAGTAGAGGCTTTGGAACCAGAAAAATATGGAAGTTAAGATTAACATGATGTAAGATTGTACTTATTCTCGCTCATTCAAATGAGAAATAGATACTTTGCTAGTACAATTCTATGCTATGAATTTATGCTATTAGCATATCGAATAATTATAAGCCAATGTGCTGGAAAACAATTTAAAATAGAAAAGTTTTGAAGGGACGATATGTATAGATTTAATGCTTTGAAATTTCTCCACTTGTCGAATTCGAAGTTCATAATTAAAATGATATTCTGAAGCCGTGAATATCATAACATATAGTTATGATATCATAACATTTAGGTACGATATTTCGAGTTATTGTAATGGCAAGCTATTGCTTTTTGTACTTCAGTTTGGAGAGATATTACGGGAGCCCGTGATTCAATTCGATTCTCATAACATTTGCTATAAATCAATACTTCAGTAACGAAATGAATTCATAAATATATTCCATTTTTATTTTTGCATATTTTAATAGCATAATATCAAGCATAATTAAGAATTTCTATTAACATTAGCAATAAATTTGCAATGATGGCCAACGGTTTTCGAGACTGCTTTTTAAAATATTCGATATATCTGCTAATTCATCTCATGTTTAATTCGACTGATACACTTCACTCAACGGTGTCGACTATTTACTATTATAATACCACAGTTTTTCTGCTTATTGTTGTAATAAATGTAGAATGAATCTGTAAATCTGGATGGTCAGTCAAGTAAATGTCAAATCAATGACACTTATTTACATACTGATCTCCCAACTCTTGCGTCCGATTCCACTAAATAATATCAGGATTACTGAGATGGATGAATATCAGCTAAAGGGTAACCAAAACACGGCCTTAGTTTCGTCTTTCGCGCTATTATATCAGTGTAGGCCTACATATGACTAGGACGACGACTGTAGAACCAAGCATCCCATCCTATAATACAGCAGGATTACAGTTACACTGTATAGTAGTTTAGTATCAGACAAAAAGAATATTCCTGAATTGACACTCACTTTTTACTCGAAATTAAAAATTTATATATCCTGTAAACTTTTTCTCAGAAATAGGCATCACGCAATATCCAACAAATTCAGAAGTTGCATTAAATTAACGTATATAACATTTAATAATTAAGCTAATTTAATATTTAACTTAATAAATTAATGTAATTATTAAATTCGTTTATTTAACACAACTTCTGAGTTTATCAGATAGACTATAGGTTGTATTTCTGAATAAATTAACAATTAAGTTAAAAATTAACTTACCAATTCCCGTGTTAAGCTCGGGTGTACTAATTCCCCGTGTTAAGCTCGGGTGTACTAATTCCCCGTGTTAAGCACGGGTGTAGTTGGGACCACTGTAGAATTAGACAGCGTCAAACAAGCTGCCGCATTTACGTACAAGGCGACTTAAGTCAAGAGCTAAAGAAGGCAGAATTAAGTGCTCACCTCACCGTAAAATGTACATGTAGCCTATATTAAGATCCACACCAACGTCAAAAGGGCATGCAATTGTGGCACGCTTAGGATCCAGAAATTGATACGAAACCTTAAAAGAATGGCTATGGTATAGGACCGCGATGAGTGGAGAAGGAATATTAGTATCCCGACCCAGTTAAGCTGGTATTCAAGGAAAGATGGCGATGATATGTAGGCCTAATTAACTTAATAAATTCATTAATTTGATTCGCATTGCTAAAACCTAAAGTTACGCGTTGACTGACAATATAAAGTTATAAATCCTTCACGGGTGTAGCTTGTTTATTTATTATTTAATTCTTTTAATCATCGTCATCTTCTTCTTCCTTTGAATCCTAGTGTAACTAGGGTCGGGATAAACTTTCCATAAGTTTTAAAGTTTTTTTGGAATAGTCTTAAGCCTAGGCGCTCACCAACCGAATGCCCTTTTTGACATTGGTTCGCATCTTAGTGCTTTGTCGCTTTTTTGCGACATGTTTAGTCTACGGTTGGGATATTATTTCAGCAACACGGCCAAGACACGAGTGTCACCTTTAATTAGTTTAATATCTTTAATTATTTTTATAAGTGGGGTATATTAATTTTCACGAATTTTGTTAGGAACATTATTTCAAGTGGCAGCTGCAGAATTGGCTGTGATGAGATAATTACTCAAGAAGTTTATTGCCTCTGACTAGTCCTTGAACATTGGGAGAGCGATGGAGGGTCCGTCCAACTTGATAAAAATTCAATTAGTGCGCTCTTATAGTAGGACCGTATAGGATAGAATAACTAGAGTTAAGGGGAAACTCTCACCTAGTTAGATTAGATATTGGATAGAGAATAGATATGAATAGATATAATAATAATTAGATATTAGATAGAGGATTAGACATTGATTAAGTGGTCATGAAATTATACAAGAGAAGATTATTTTAGAAAATAGTTGAAGACACTAATTGTTCATGATAGACGCCTTTGCACCTGTGTTCGGTTTTTGTTTTGTTTCTGTGTTTTGCTTCAGCTTTGTGTTTGATATGGTTTTATTTCAATGCAAAGTACTGCAGATAAAGTTAATATTCATAATTGTAATTTCCTTGCAAGTGTTGAAACCGTAGCCATTAAAACCAAAAGAGGCTACATCGAAAGTCAACCTTTCAGAGGTAGAGTCTAAAGTAAGATTTTGCAAATTACAGAATCGAAGATAGTATTAATGTTTTAACCTAAGATTACTTTCAGTTAAAGTTAATGCAGAACTAGGCCAGCAATACTCATCATGACAGCGCAAAATTGTATTTGTCTATTATCCTCTTACACTATATTTCATAGTAACCTCTTTCATAAAGTAGAGAGGAGGAAAGCAAGAGGAGGAAAGCAATGTTACATTGTTACAATGTTTAAAGAAATATAAGTATTTGGCGCTATTTTTAGTAATCTTGTTTTTCTTTAGTCTGGAACGAGTGGCGACGTCGGTAAGATACTCGACCGCGCACCAGCAAGTGCGGGGTTCAAACCCTGGGTTCGCCCGTCACTAACATCGCTTTCGAGAGAGGAAATTGACTTTAACCTTAGCTTTAGCTTTATCATTTTATCTTATAACTTCCTCTTCCTCTTTGAAATCAGACTTAACACACCTTTCCCAGGCCGTTGGTGGGGTGGGTCGGTCGTTCACACAGACTGCATTAGGCTGGTAGCTGCTAGGATCGACACGACATTACATGACTTCAACATTCAGCGCATGCGCACTACACGTCAACTTAATATCGGCATAGAAAGCGAGCCTCGAAATAAGATCCTGAACAAAATCTATCTGAACGAAAACTGACGTGCTGCAATTAGGGTAAGGACTCTAAGGAGCACGAAGTGCAATGATAAAACAACGGGCACAGCCAATTAGCAGAGTTAGAAAATTAGTAAGGTTTAATTAATAAAAAAAGAAAGAGGTTGGCATTAATTGCTACATCATTTGTTGAAATGAAATAAATATAAAGAAATTTTGTAAGGAAGTATAATGAGCTAAGTTAATTAAAATTAATTTGACAATTAATTTATTAAATAAAAAACTTGTTAGATAAGAAGAAGAATATTTATCACTGTAATTTATATGAAGTGTGCACATAATTGTTATAAGACATGATCAGAACATGACAAGTACACTGGCTGGAGCCAGTGGCGAAGTCGGTAAGATACTCGACCGCGGATCAGTGCGGGGTTCAAATCCTGGGCTCGCCCGTCACTGACATCGCTTTCGAGTGAGGAAACTGACGTTAACTGACTTAGCTTTACCAGCTTTTTTACACCTAAAATGTTTTATAGAACCCTTGATGAAATTTATAAATATATATTGTAATGTAATTAGTTTCCTTTTATAGGTGCCTTTGCGAGAAACAGCAATAATGTAGTTGTATATGATTGCGGATATACTATATTGGTACCAAACTTAATTTTCTATTTTTTTGCCTGATCAACTAGATTTAAACTGTGTAGTTTCAGAGAACACGAATAAAACACCATATTGAAATTTAACACGACATCAATATCTACAACACATTTATCTAAGCTATTGATAAATTAACAAAGCATTTGATTTAAGTACGATAAGAGCATCAGAGTACAACACCATAGACGATACTGTGGAAGATTGATCTGTTGCCTTTTCTAATATTCGAAGTCAAGCACTGAACTATGCGGCACACATTACATGTAAGCTTTGTAATGTTGAGCGTGTGGATATTTTTCCGGCACAAATTTCATCCGTATTAATTGTGCATACATTTTAGCTATTCATAACGTCATTTTAATGGATTATGAAGTATTGTAGCTGTGACAAAAGCCATCAATCATTTCATTCAAAGACTACACATCTCTATAATACGCCTCAAAGATTAATTATATTATCTATATGTAATAGCTAGTTTCTGTGGCTTTACGCAGTATATTCAATTATTCATGTCCATATACATCAATGTGTGTGCATATTTAAAAGCTGGTAAAGCTAGTGTTAAAGTCAGTTTCCTCACTGGAAAGCGATGTCAGTGACGGGCGAGCCTAAGATTTGAACCCCGCACATACTGCTCCGTAAATTTATATACAGTCTATAACAGATTATATTTAGCTTTTATTTCCCTTTTGCAAATAAATAACTCCTGGACTCCAGTAAATGCATGAGTCTCCATAATGAATCATTTACATACTTAAAGACACTAGTGCAGCCAAAAAAGATATGCCTACATTTGAATTTGTCCCTATTACGCAGTTATCAGTTTAATAGAGAGCAATTTCACTTTATTTTGAAGAAATCGATACAGTTAGGAGTTGGATTTAAATCTGTGACCTCCCGGTTATGATTAACAGACAACAATTTTCGTTCTACCACTGTGGCCATCTAACCGATGTTTGACAGAAATAGATTTGTGAAATTGATCAAATACCATTTAGAACGTCCATATCATAATCTTCTAATGAAGAATGCTCATGTAATGATAAATACTATGGACTGATAAATGTATTAGCAACTAGGAAGAAGAGTTGGAAAGGACACATTCTAAGGGGAAAGTCTACTAAAAGAGATCATAGAAGGTAGAATGGAAGGAAATAGAGGCAGAGGCAGGCCGAGATTAGGTATGTTAGATGATTTAAATATTCCCTCATATGTGGGCTTGAAGAGGAAAGCGAAAGACAGAAAAGCGTGGGGGTGTTTTATATCATGGACCTGCCAGTAGGCAGTGCATTAAGAGAGAGAGAGAGAGTGAGAGAGATGGAGTGATAAATTCCTGTTGATTGACTTGACTTAAATTGTCGACAATCTGATAAGCTTAAGTTAACCGTTTCTCTTCAGTCTTCAGTTTCTATATCTATTATAGCGAAACAATATATCTTAGTTCAAAGAATTTTTTTCAGACGACAGTACACAGCAAGATGAATGCAACTTTAGCTAATTCTGCCACCACTTTCACAACGACACTGTCGAGCTCCAGTCACTTATCGTTATTGGTGATTCAAAGCCGAGGATTTGAATCAGCAGCTTTCAGAGGATTACCAGCATTCAACGCTTGTCATGACAGACGCACTTTGTCACTTCATCGACTCTCGTGGTTTGTAGACATCTGTGGCTATTCGCACCGGACGTCTAATTGACAAAGTTTAACAAATACAGCTACGGAATAAATTACCTTCTGAATTGAATTAGCTTTGTTTGCACTTAATACAACGAGCCGTGGTGACGACCACGACATTGCCTTTTCGTTAGAGAAAAATACTCCAATTATAGGCATATGATGTTGACTTGCTCCGAGCCTATGGGACTTATGATGATGCGGAAATTTATTTGACTTTTATAGGTGAATTCTTGGCTTTATTCTTTATCGAGAGGTATTAACCACTCGATTCAGAAATAAATCGAGTGTCGCTTTCTAGTTGCAATCACCTAGCTCAGTGTGTACTCATTCAGGTAAGGGTAAGGTTTACTTATATTTACGCTCAAAGAAATATAAGAATGCACTTAAAAGTGGCTTTCTGTTTTCTGATACTTGGTTGCATCGAAGTATCATGTTTGAAGTAGCTATTTTTATTTTAGTGTTTCAATTTAGCTACGAGACCAGAAGACCATCGGCTAAACCATAGACTGCTAAACCTGATCTGTCAAACTTGTGAGTGAACATATTCATGCGGGATTTGAGTTCGATAATTCATAGTTTTTATTATGATTACATTATTACATAATTATTAGCAATTATTATTTGAATTATTGCATTATTACATATGAATTATTACATTATTCATTAATAATTCAATAGAGTTTATTAGTTCTGATATACTTACATTAGATTTCACTACTTTAACAAATGTATGTGCTCACTATTCTGAGAATCTCTATTGAACCTCAGATAAAATGTAAAGTTATACTTATAGTTACTTTATAGTTATGTAGCTTACTGTCTTTAATGCAAAAAGTTAATTTTGATCCCAAATGTTTTATTTGTGTTGTTTCCATTTCCTTTTTTAATGCATTGGAGAATTTCTTATGGTACCAATATTTGGTTAAGTGTTCGTAGTATCTTTTCTTGAATTTAACTACCATAATTTTTGATGTCAACATAGCATAAATTCTAGTGGAGTAGGTTACAGAATTCTTCTCGTATTGAAAAGAAATCTAGGATTCGTTTCCTAGAAAATCTTTTGAAAGAAAAGTATCTGAGTTATGGTATTTTTCTCAAAAGATCATTCTACCGTTTGTGTATCTATGAACTGACACCGATGACCTAGATAGTCTACGCCATTGATGACAGCTACGGAATTTTTAAAAGTTGTAAGGCTTATCTGATTCATTTGATCTGAAATTAAATTTAAAAATTTAAGATCTGAACTATAGCATTTGATCTACAGGACTGAAATCTCGATCTGGCTGAGCCAGTGGCGTATTGGTAAGTTATCCGGCTGTGGATCAGTACATACAGGGTTCATATTTATTTCGCTTCTCCGTCATTAGCTTGCTTTAGGCAAAGAAACAGACGTTAAACTATACTTTAACTCTTTAACTTTTACCACTAGATGGGCGATAATAGAATAAATTTCATTTCTGCGTTTTAGCTTTAACTAGAGAATATGTCCATTGTGGCATTGTAAAAGCAAACTTTAATCTTTGCAAAAACAAAATACCGATTTTAATGATACGATATTAATCTTAGACCGACTTATTGATATTTTACTAATTGATCTCTGACCTTATTTTCTGGCTCCGTTGCAAAGCGAGCGTGGGATGGCGAATAAGACAAAACTAATGAAACAAGCATATGGCTAAATCAATAAATTTCTTATTCCAAATGACAAATCGATTTCTGATCGATGACTCTGACAGTCGTCTCACGCGGAAGCCGTTTGTTCAGCAGCTTCTCGAAGTGGTTTTTGAACTCAATGGATTGTAAAGATTTTCAATATAAACCCACGATTCACTGGGGAATGAAACATAGAGAACAATTAACGATAGAAGTGGAATAGTTTTGTTTATTAAATTAATTAACTGAATCAAAATAAATATTTTTATATTTTAAGAAAGTCAATAAAGAAGAGTTTTCGAAAAGTATCATGATAGCTCGATCGCTTAGACCAAAATTTGAAATAAAGAACAGTAAAATGTCTTGATATCACGGTGAACATATTTACTAAGATGACAAAAGCGACACGAAATGTCATGGAATAATACAACAGAAAATGCCAAAACTTCCATCACTTCCTTTGCACACACCTCTTCGTCTTCTTCTTCTTGTTCTTCTTCTTCAGTGCACTGCCAAGTGGCAGGTTCAAGGTACATATTCATACTTAAAGTTTATTTTCTCGCTCCATAAGAGCACTCCTTAGATCAACATGTTAATCCCTTCACAAAGTCTATGCCTTATCCATACCTTATGTAGCCTATAGCTTGGTAAAAGTATGGCTTCTGAGGTGGCTTCCCGTTGCCTTCCTCAGTTAGATGGATTAATTACTATTTAATCCTGGGGGAAAATATTTCATGGTGAGGTGGGTCCCCTATAGCCATCCTCAGCTCCTGCCTTTAGTCGCCTCTTACGTACACGCGACAGATTGTTTGCGGTTGCCCTATTCTGCAGTGGTCCATCCACACCCGAGCACAACACGGGGACACACTATTACTAGAGAATTAAGTAAAATATACTGAGGAGATAACTGTGAGTTTTCATTGGAATCGATATATATTATTTAAATTAATTGAAATAGAACCCAATTACAAAATGAAATTTATTATTAAAATTACAGACATTATAGTAATTTCACTCAAGGAACTGAACAAACTATCAATTTACGACTATGTGAAACTGCCGACTTGCAAATAATTAATTATACACTGTTGACTTTGGCGAGTTATAGTTCCGGCCGATGATTTAATGTTTGAATATATTTAAAATTTTGTGTCTATGTTGCAGAAGATTAGACATTTATATTCAAAATATTAATATTGTATATTTAAAACTAAAGCAGGAATAAGAATTGACAATAACACAACAGACTTCAGGAACTGCCGGGAGTAGAACATATAGATGTAATACATGCTGCAGGCCAAGTCCCATATTAAGATATGTTTATAGCGTGCAGTAGAGTTTCCTTTCATACGTTTGCTGCTAATGTATTTGATATAAGAATCACCTTTATAATGCAATCAGTCCCAAAGCCAAAAAAGTTCTCTTTAATGAACGTGATAGAAATCAGTGAGTAGTCAAACTTACTTTGGATTTCGCCACTGAGGTCAACTTTAAAGTGCACACCTTATATTAATTAACAGCTATAAAAATAATAGAAGTCAATCTCCTAGTTAAAAATTTAGTGACACTATACTTCTATATCAGAAATTTTATTCAATTTTCTATGTAAGGAATTTAGTACATCTAGTGTAGTCTGAGCTTTGCTGTAAATGTAGGCACGGCGGTTTAGATTTGAAAATAAACAACAAACGAAATGCTCAGACTAAGTAGACCAGTTCTATCCTCTTAGGGAGGACCATGCGTGGTTTAAGCGTGACACGGAGTCAAAATAATTCAAAATTAATATTACCGTCAATCAGAAGAGTCCTTTACTCACAATGATATCTAAATTCACTGCTAGAATGATAATTGTACACTTTAAATCATGCAATCGTGGAACAATCTGTGAATCTTACTCTATATCATATCCCAACTCTGTGAACGGTGTTTATTATAAGAAAGTAGGCCTATTTAGAGAAGAGTCACCAATTCATGAACGAGAAAACGGTGTCATAATAAATCAGATAAAAATCCCAAATATGAGCACAAATGACCGTAGACGTTTACATCTTCAGCCAAAAGCCTTCGATTGAAACAAATGGAAGGAGCAGTGGGGTACTTTGGTCTAGTGTTATCTATCAGAAATATCAGGTGGTTATTCATAAACTCTCTGTAAATATCCATTAAGTCGTAAATAATTCATCTGAGTCTCCAGATTTAAAAAATCTTACTCTGCATTTTTTATAATAATGTCGTATCGCGCATAATTCGCAGCATTAATTACAACGATCGCAAGATACAAATGATAAATCTATGTCCCATTTCAAAAATTATGCAAAAGATAATTATATATAAAATTATGAAACTATACATATCTATTTCATTACGTCCAGTGTGGGTAAACAGGATTGTTTTCTCAGGGAATGACGCCCCTGCATAGTAAATGTTAGTGGAAGCTGGTGTAGGCACAGAGGGCCTACCTCGTCAAAAGCAGAATCCCCCAAGAATAATTGTAAATCAAAAGAAATGCTATAGATAATTTAAAAATCCACTCGTATGTGGACATGACGAGGAAATCAGAAGATAGAGTGAGTAGAGGCGCAATATACCATGGACCTGCCAGTAAGCAGTGAACTGAGAGAGAGAGAGTGATCCAGTATCCTTGATCATTATAAATTGGATGTGAGAAAATCACATTAAAAAGAAAACGTTAAGAGTGTCTTGACTTCATTCACATTTCAAGAGTTACGTTGTTTCCATTTATTCTAACCAACAAGACGCAGCCACTTCACTTTCCAATATTTCGATCGGCCAACTCTCCAAGCAGGAAAATCATTCCCTTGTCTATAATGGTAATACAAGAACTGTGAAAAAGTGGAAAAGAAACATTCAGATAAAAAATTCAAATTTGATAACATGCAATAAAATTAATAGTGACTAGGCTTAATGGATTATCTACAAGAAAATAAAATAGCGTTTGTTGAGTGACGCCTGCAGTTTTGGGGTCACTATGTCTTCTGGTGTTTGTATCTCCGACTGACAGCCGGAGAGTGGGTGGGCAGAAACAATGTTCTGTCATTTCCACAATTTTTTCTTTCTGACTGTAGGCCACAGTAAGTTTGCTGATTACACTGATCTGGCATGATGATAATTATTTCTCCATACGACGACATCTCCTCGTGTTTTGCTCGGGTGTGGTTGGACCATTGCAGAATTGGGCAACCGCAAACAATCTGCCGCGTGTACGTAAGAGGCGACTAAAGGCAGGAGCTGAGGATGGCAAGAGGGGACCCACCTCACCATGATATATTTTCCCCCAGGATTAAATGGTAATTAATCCACCAAACTGAGGAAGGCAACGGGAAACCACCTCTGAAGCCATATTTTCCCAAGCTATAGGTTACATAATGTATGGATAAGGCACAGACTTTGTGAAGGGATTAACTTGTTGATCTAAGGAGTGCTCTTATGGAGCGAGAAAATAGACTTCGAGTATGAATATGTACCTTGAAACTGCCACTTGGCAGTGCACTGAAGACGACGACATAACAGCACTGATGGCTTAGTCACACCTAGCGTTGTATAGGGCGGACATTAGATCCAAAACATCGCCATATTGTTTACTATACTTCAGTTAACAAATTTTTAAATATATTTTTTACTTTTTTAAAGTTAAAAGTTAGATTTCTAATTAAAGGTTAGGGATAGGCTAAGAATTATATTTGGGTTTAATTAAAATGGAATTAGGGTTAAATTAATAGAATTAGCGTTAGATCAGACGTAATTTAGTAAAGAATATGGCAGCTGTTTTAGCTCTAATGCCTACCGTTGCATTTAAGCACTGGTTGCAAGAGAGTCATATACGGTTTGTATAAAAGATACACTTTCTAAGAAACAAATATTTAAATTTACTCATTTACCCGACGCTAGTTGCATACTGAGCAATACAGACATTCCAAATTTATAATTAGCTCGTCGTAAACAGTTTTATTTTAAAATTAAGGCACATCAATAGATGAAATCATAACCGCCAATTAGTATAGAGATAATATATAATAAAGAATATCTAAAACGAATTTCCCAAGTGACTTGAAGATAGCGGCTTAACAGCTTAGTAGTCATAGAATAAAAATTGAATCATAATTAAAGATCGTGTTATTTCTCCGATTAACTGATACAATTTCATGTTTATTGATGGCCATAAATTCTAATTCACTGGTCTGAAGAATCGTGAACTCCTGGCCTTATAATATTGCATTTTATGGAGTAATCGAGTAAAAATTCCATTTTATAAATGTAAAACTTATATTTTCCGAAGTAGGTACCATTTTCAGTCTCATCTATCAATTACGTTAAATAAAGAAATGTCATTAAATGTCATTATTATTATTATTACTATTATTATTATCATTAATTTTATTATTATTATTATTATTACTATTGTTATTAGTATTACTATTGTTATTATTATTGATCATACTAGATACGAC
Organism: Enchytraeus crypticus; assembly: GCA_905160935.1. Classification (NCBI taxonomy): domain Eukaryota; kingdom Metazoa; phylum Annelida; class Clitellata; order Enchytraeida; family Enchytraeidae; genus Enchytraeus; species Enchytraeus crypticus. Next base: position 577,881 of record CAJHZI010000720.1, on the reverse strand, counting down.
AACAAGCTACGGTACGTCGAATACTGATTGAGTATGTACCATTGTACTAGCATACTATGTATTCACGTTTGCATTATAATCGTATATACATGAACGTGTCAAAATTGCTGTGTAGGATTACCCTAGATTCGCTAATAAGCCACGTTACGTAAAATACTGCTGGTATACGTTAAGAAAGATACATCGCCTGAGGTCAAAAGCCAAGGCGACGTTCGATAGAAAATCGAACCATAGATTAGACTGGATGATAGTTTTCATAGTTAGGCAATGATCCCGCAAATCCACGTCCATAAAATGCGATAGATGGACGTACAAGGGGCAGAAGAATAAGTGTCCGGACGTAAATAAAGTACCTTCACTTATCCGCACTCTGGTTCATTAAACTCCAGTTCAAAATGTAATTTTGCATTTATTGAAGTTTTATAAATATTCGTCATAGGGTAAATAAGCAGAAAGGCAAGAGACTGTAGGAAGTTAAAGAACTCTCGATGAAAACAACGACACTTAAATGCAGCTTATTAACTGCTCCATTGTTAAAACTCTCTCTCTTTCTCTCTCTCTCTCTCTTTCTCTTTCTCTCTCTCTCTCTCTCTCTCTCTCTTAGTGCACTGCCTACTGTCCGGTCCATTGTATGTAACGCATCCACTCTACTCTGTCTTCCGTTTTCCTCTTCATGCCCGCATGAGATTGAATCTTTAAATCATCTAACATTCATAATCTCGGTATGGCTCTACTTATCTTTCTGTCCATTCTATCCTCTATTATCTCCTTTAGTGAACTGTCTCACCATAGAATACGTCTTACATTGCTAAATAACCTTTGTTTATTTTTATCGTTTTATATTTATTCGTGAATGACTACTTTAATCCTCAGCACATATGAATAGCAAATCAAATACACGTATGATATAAATCGTTGAGATGGAATATAATCATATAAAGAAAACATCAGAAGCATTATGAATCACTTATTTTTTAAAATATCGGAACTCACCTTCACACGAAGAACCCTGAGCTCTTAAATTAAGAAGCAATGGATAGTATCTGGAGCCAAAAATGTAATTGCTAAGAAAAAACTCTAGAAAAGCAAAACACCCAAGGCACTTTAGTGCCAGTTTCACTTTTAAGATAGTTTCTTCATTGACCAGTCTAGGATATCAGAAAAAGACTTCATAGTATTCGCTTAAGAATACCCTAATGTATTCAGTTATTGTCAGATGAGACCATTTGATTGCCTAGATCGTAGTCAAAAGAACAAATAGTAAGTATATAAAAAAGAAGGGAATGAATTAATAACATTATCTACCTTAGCTGCAGTAGATGAATACGGTTCGTCGAAAATTGCCCAAACTTTTGGTCGAACTTTCTGCCATCGATTCAACCGCCCGCTTTGAAAGAGTTCCTCCAGTCCAAACTTCTTCAGGATTTCCTCTTCTGTAGGTTTATCCGTATCCAGGTCCAGCCTGTCCAATATCTGAAGCGTTTCTTGGGTGTCGCGATGAGTGGTGTAGGTCATCCAGCAGCAGGGTTCAACCTGGTTGGCGTCTAAGCCCCAAAACTCTAATTCCTCCTCGAACAAAGGCCCGCACACGTCTGCCGGGTAGTGAAGCTTGCCAGTGCGGTAGTAGTTGAGGATCTGAGCGAAGACCCCTGGGTGTCTATCGAAGTAGTACTCGTTGAGGATGGGGTCGTAGTTGACCAAGGCTTCGGTGAGGCGGGAGAGCCGAGTGGCTGGGATCTTCTTGAGAGTGGCCTTGTAGGTTTCGTGGCGAATGCCCCCTACGTTTAGGATGACACGGTTGTCTGAATCAGACATTTTCTATCGTCATATAGACCTTTCATTCGATAGCAATCATCTTTGAACTCTGCGTTGTTATTAATCAAACAAATATTGCTTTAAATCTATATCATTTATTAATTTTAATGTTGCATAAGTGATTACTTATTGAGTTTTTGCCAATTTGTCAGACTTATACCCTTAATGAATTAAATAAACGATTTAGTAATAATAAAATTAATTAAACTGAAAACTAAAAATAATTAAAAATAACAATAATATTAAGAATCGTAATAATAATATTAATAATAATAATAATAATAATACTAACGTTAGCAATAATAATAATAACATAAATAATAATAATAACATCGTCATCATCATTATATTAATAATAATTATTATTATTATAAGCAAAATCATAATTATAATAATATCCATCCTATTTGTCTGTTTAATTTAATGACTACAAGTTCTCAGGTACATTGATTAACGTAGAACCACACTACTGAACATAAAGCAAGTGGATTAGGAGTCACGCAACCGAAGCCACTCAAATATTTGTCAGATAATTACGTATCGTCGAGCAGGATGAAAGATGGTGAATGTTATTAAAGTGTTATTTATTGAGGAAATCGGGAGGAAGCACTGATAACATGGAAACTGCAATAACAGAAATTAATGTATTTATTGATCAAATTAAATGCTCCATTGTTAGGGGAAATGAATGAGATGCGAAATAGCGGAGTGATTGCTTGTCGTCATTTGAAACTTCTATTATAATCAACATTGACTCTGAATCAACAGAAAACATATTTGATACGTAATGTTAACGTCAGTTTCTCTCACTCAAAAGACATGTCATTGACCGGAGAGCCCAGGATTTGAACCCCGCACATACTGATCCACGGTCGAATATCTTACCGATATTGCCACTGGCTCCAGCCAGTAGAAATGCGAAATGGAGAAATACAAATCCTTTTCACTGCCTTTTGGATCTCACTCATTGAATAAATTTCTAGTAAGAGTTGATTTAAAAAATTGTAACATAGCGGAATAATCTGAACCTGAAGAAGACTTTTCAGAGATGAATTCTATAAAGACTTGGCTTCCCATCAACATTCAGTGCTGCGACTGAGTTATCGACCTGTACTACATGACTATTAGCATTCTTATTACATTCTGTGGATGCTGTACATGTAGTCGGGCTCCTAGCGATCAGAGGCATCGCTCCATCATAACCCTCTCTCATCGATCACAACAATTCCACCAACATCGTCTATTAAACGTTTTATGTTCGTCATACTGCTTCCGTCTGGTTACTGTCTGACGATCTGTCTGTCCCATTAATATATCTGATTCTGTATCGGTCTCTCTGTCTGCCCGTCTGTAGAACATCTTTTATCTTATTCTCTGTCGGTCTGTCTGTTTGTCTCTCTCTCACTAGATCCTCGTTTATATGCGTCTCTGTCAGTCTCTGTTTGTCGTTGTGTAGGTCCTCATTAATCTAAATCTCTGTTTGTCTTTCTATATAAACTTATTTATCTGATTCTCTATCAGCAGTCACTCTGTCTGTATCTCTTATCTTATTCTCTGCCAGTCACTCTGTCTCTCTTGTCTTATTCTCTGTCAGTCACTCTGTCTCTATTATCTTATTCTCCGTCAGTCACTCTGTCTGTCTGTCTTATCTTATTCTCTCTCAGTCACTCTGTCTGTCTCTCTTATTCTCCGTCAGTCACTCAGTCTCTCTTACCTTATTCTCTGTCAGTCACTCTGTCTGTCTCTCTTATCTTATTCTCTATCAGTCACTCTGTCTCTCTTATCTTATTCTCTGTCAGTCACTCTGTCGCTCTTATCTTATTCTCTGTCAGTCACTCTGTCTGTCTCTCTTATCTTATTCTCTGTCAGTCACTCTGTCTATTTCTCTTATCTTATCGGTTGGTGAGCCCCGAGGCTCCAGACATTGCTACAAAAGTTAAACTAATGGAAAAGTCGCAAATAGAGGATTGGCTGGTGGTGTGGTGTAAGACAGAGAGGATTTGAGACAGTCTATTTGAATCGTGACCATAGTTAAACTGAGATTCAAGGGAGGGTGATTATTATTATTATTATCATTATTATTACTGTTATTATTATTATTATTGTTAGTAGTAGTAGTAGTAGTAGTACAAACAGTGAGAGCTAACTCGAACAAAGTGTTAGTATTATATAATAAATATAGGCAAAGTTTTAAGTATTTTCTTATAGCATGAGTAAAATGGTAGCACTAAGTCTAAAGTTCTGAAGGACATCGATTACATTTCAAGTAACGGAAACTAAATTTTCAATTTTCAAGTTAACAAAAAGAAAACAATGAAAATGAAAATCTTATCTGATGCGGACTGGATACAAGTAGGAATTAAGACAGGACAACGTTCCGGGACCCCAGAGAAGTGGAAATCATTAGTCACCAGGATCACGTATCTCGCAGGATCTATCCTAACGGAAGTACTAAACTTTCTTAATAGCGCCGTCAAGCGGCAAGGCAGAAAGCGTAAATTCCTCGAATTCCGTTGTACTGAATAACTTATGAGCAATTTAGATTTTGACACAGAACTTCGACAAAGTTCGAGAAGCTTAGTTTAAATTCTCGCGTTAATGTAGAAGTCACTCGAAGGCTTAGCATAAAGGCTTAGCCGTTTGAATTACGGAAGATTCATGTGGAGATGTAAACTCAACAGGATGTTGTTTTAATTCCTACATCAATCGCTAGAAAAATTGGTCGCCAGTGAAGATGCAGAGTATCTTATCTAGATGACTACCATGATAATTAAGTGAAGAGATGATTGCTGCCTTTGATTTGACTAGATGTAAATTCGGCTCGTCCACCAATTAGAGCTCTTTTAATGTGAAAACTGATCTAAGCGACGAAGATAAAGGTTAGCAGTTAACTAAAATCAGAGTAACTCCATTTTTTCCACAAATTATTATTTAAATAAGGGCATTAATTTTATTTTGTGTTGACTAACTTCGAACCATGAGGTCCATGAGCCACCGATATGCTGTTTTATTGCTATGACTTGTTTATTTTCAAACAAATTCAAATCATATTTAGAGAGAAAGGTATATTTTATTTTACGAAAATCATACATGGCATTACACATTATGCACAAAATGACTTGAAATATTGGACTTACAGGCCCGAAGGCTCTGACGAATTAACAATAAGACTGGAGTTAATTCAAGTACTGTTGTGAAGCAACATCAGTAGCAGTTGAAATGATCACATATTAGATAATGACAAGTAAAAATTAGTAGATAGTCTGTAAAAGGTACATGAAAGTGCATGGGAATTTTCAAATTTATTTGAAACAAAGCAGTCAAGGCTGGCACTGATTCCGAATAGGAAATGAAAAATAGTTTTATTGAAGCTATTAACAGTAATACCTTACCCTATAAATTATAGATTCAATATGGTTTGTATGTGTGTCTTAATTGATTCTACACGCCTATATACATGTATATCGCTTATCTATGTCACCTAACTATGTCACCTAACTATGTCACCTAACTTTGTCGCCTATCTTTGTCGTATAAATATGTCACCTAACTATGTCGCCTTACTATGTCACTTACTTATGTCGCAATTGTTGTTTTTATTAAGTTTTGATGACCATAAACAAAAGATGAACTAAATAAAAACCTATTACATTTTTTATATTTATAAATTCACTTGAGCTTCAAATTTACTCGTAGCGCGCGAGTTTTTATCTTCCGAAGGTCGAATAAAAAAACTTATTCGTGTACGCTTAGTGGTGTCAGGCCGATGGAAAGCCGACCTTAATGTTCCATTTCCTATCTAAACCCCTCCGTATCGACCCCGAATAGGGTTATACGACACGCTAAACGTAAGTTTAGCTTATTAGAATTTTATCACTATTTCATTTATCCACGCAGCCTACTTTATTTGATGCAATCGTACAAATACGAAGTAGTACAATCATGAAATAGTACAAGCATGAAATAGTACAACCATGAAATAATACAACCATGAAATAATATAACCATAAAATAATATAACCATGAAATAATACAACCATGAAATAATACAACCATGAAATAGGACAACCATGAAGTAGTACAAACATGAAATAGTACAAACATGAAATAGTACAACCATGAAATAGTACAAATATGAAATATTGCAACCATAAAATAGTACAAATACGAATTACGTATTTGGTAACAGTCCGCGCAAAAGTATTTGAGTTAGTTTAATCATGTGGTGCTCCCTGGTTGCGATTTAGTATAAGTTGAATGGTCATCGATCACTAATTGCATTTGTACTGTTAGCCAAGTGTAGAGGACACTGCATTTGTACTGTCTGGAGCCTAGTATAGAGGACACTGATTTGTACTGTCTGGAGCCTAGTATAGAGGACACTGATTTGTACTGTCTGGAGCCTAGTATAGAGGACACTGATTTGTACTGTCTGGAGCCTAGTATAGAGGACACTGATTTGTACTGTCTGGAGCCTAGTATAGAGGACACTGATTTGTACTGTCTGGAGCCTAGTATAGAGGACACTGATTTGTACTGTCTGGGGCCTAGTATAGAGGACACTGATTTGTACTGTCTGGAGCCTAGTATAGAGGACACTGATTTGTACTGTCTGGAGCCTAGTATAGAGGACACTGATTTGTACTGTCTGGAGCCTAGTATAGATGACACTGATTTGTACTGTCTGGAGCCTAGTATAGATGACACTGATTTGTACTGTCTGGAGCCTAGTATAGATGACACTGATTTGTACTGTCTGGAGCCTAGTATAGATGACACTGATTTGTAGTGTCTGGAGCCTAGTATAGAGAACACTGGAGTCCGTCTTTGTGTAATATATTTAAATAATACCTTTTAGATCCTTCAACATGTACATGCTTGTCTTAATATAAAACACTGACAATATTTCTAGAAATATATTTGTTAGTAATGCAATTAAATCAATTTATAGTATTATATCTATATTACTGCAATTCATTCTATTCCCATCAATGACGAACATTTAGATGTGACTTTAGGCTCTCTATTAGAGAGAGAGAGAGAGAGAGAGAGAGAGAGAGAGAGAGAGAGAGTTAGAGAGAGAGGGAAAGAGACAAAGAGAGAGAGAGACAAACAGAGAGATAGAGAGAGAGAGAGAGGGAGAGAGAAAGAGAAAGGAAAGAGGGAGTAAAAGAAAGAGAGAGAGAGAGTAAGAGAGAGAGAGAGAGACTGACAGAGAGAGAGAGAGTGAGAGAGAGAAAGAGACAAACAGAGAGAGAGACAAACAGAGAGATAGAGATAGAGAGAGAGAGAGAGGGAGAAAGAGAAAGGAAAGAGTGAGTAAAAGTAAGAAAGAGAGTAAGAAAGAAAGAGACGGAGAGAGAGAGAGAAAGAGAGAGAGAGATAAACAGAGAGAGAGAGAGAGAGAGGGAGATAGAGAGAGAAGATGGAGCGAGTGATAACAGATTTCTCGCAGCAATGCATGGATCGAGCAAAGATCAAAGATGTCCATTGATTGGGGTTTTGCAGGGCTGCTTGGGCTCGTACATCTGACACATTTTATCCCACTGACACATTTATCCCACTACTGCAGAGTAGAATCGTCTATTCTCATTCAGGTACTGTTGTCTTTTAAACCAAAAAAGCAACTATGGAAATAAACCCTGCGAAGACGTGCGGTTGTCACGTGTGTACCAAACTATATTACCAAAATTAAATAAAATTATTAACTCATTTTGATATGAACAAAACACCGGCTAGGTCTACTTAAATATACTTTATTCTACGGCAGCGATTAATACTAGTAAGTGTAAAGTGTTATCATAATTCAATAGAGTCTTCGATCTTTTATGTTGAACGCTCTGCCTTTGATAGTAACTTTGTTAAACACATTTGTTATGTATCTATGGGCCTTGTCTTCTGCAGAAGACGCTCACGTCTCTTCCTATAACACGACCAAACCTTCTCTGTCAAATACCGACCAAGAATTAAACGCTTTCGGATTTCCAAATCTTGCAGTGATGTATAATGTTGTCGGGTAATAGAATATCCAAGGTTATATTTTCTGGTTGGCTCGAATGACATTGCCTTATGGCGAGGAACTGGACGTTAAATTCATATCGATTAATTGAACCGGACGTTAAATTCTTACTAATTGATTAATTGATTGAACGACTATCGAACTCAGAAGCGTCGGCTCAACATTTGATGCAAACTGGAAATAGACCGCCATGCTGACCAAGGAGCCAACGAAACGAATTGTAAACAGTCAAGTTTAAATGTTTGTAAAAAACTCAAATTTTGCTATAATCACGTAAAATTGAAAACTGTACATATATGTGTAACTTAGTTAATATCCATCTCAATTAAAACCCCTAAGTCAATTCATCAGCCATTATTCGAGATATTTGCGCGATATAACTAAATTCTTGAATAGATGAATGATTGCATTATAGTAGTGAACTTTTTGAGTATAACGAGTAAAGTAGCTAGGAATTCTATCAATCAATAGCATATCTGATGTTGTGCCTTGGTCCTGTCATCTTACTGGAGTTGAACTATAAAGAGAACACAGTTTTATTGTATTGATGCCTCAGCTATGTGCCTAATTCTATTGCATAATATTATTAAATCCGAAGGCTTTATGAGCAAATGAAACCTCGAGATGAAGGTTTAAACTTTTAAACACCAAATTTATGTAATTTACTAATTCTTGACTACATTAGACTAAATAGCAGTCCTGGAATCAACAAACAAGTAGGCCTACATGTAGGCCTATGTATCTTTATAATTGATTAGACCTAGGCTAAAAATTTAGCTAGAAAAATCATCGTATCGTATAAAAATTATGCACAATTATTTCTATCCAATTCTACAGTATAATTAATAGTGCATAGTAATAGACGTCAGCCAGGATTTATTTTAAATATGTCACAGATCCTTAAAAAATTAGTGTTTGCAAAAACTTTAAATACTTAATTTAACACGACATTATTAATATTACTAGCTATTTTTGCAATAGAATTCATTCTTCATCAAATCGAATTAACGTAGAAGTTACTTAGGGCAGGGAGTCTCCGAATATGCTTTCCCTCGTTTTACATATGAACCATAATAAAAAATATCAGATCTAAAAACTAAAATATAAAATCCAGCTTAACTGACGATTGTTCTACATGCAATCATTTAGGCTAATAATAGAATGTCTTAATAGCGTAAGGGTAACGTCATGAAGTTTTAAATGACAGATCCTCAGGTGAATTGAATTCTCGTGGGTTCGAATCCCAGCCACGCTGATCTGAGAGTAAAATCTCGGGTATTAACTGGACTGGTTACACGAAAATGGAATAAATTGCCTAACGGTTTAAACATGTGTCATTAAAAGTGATAGATATTAACGTAGTTGATCACTTCACTATTATGCGTGTTTACTTTACTTTAACTTTTTTTGCTACTGCACATATCTTCATGTCTACTGCACATGTCTTCTGCATATGTCTACTGCACATGTGCACATGTCTTCTGCACATATCTTCAAGTGCATTGGCAATCTACAGGAAAACAGTACTGCCTATACTTCATTGAGGTTTGATGGCCGAATGGATAACACACTTGCCTGAGAAGCAGGAGACTATCAGTTAGAATCCTAACCAGGAGGCGTCTCTGGCAGTATCCCTTGTGATACGGAAACAAACGTTAAACTTAGCAGTATAGCTTTATTGTGAAACATGGATGAAATTAATTGCAAAAAGATTAGACGAAAAGCCTAATGTGAGCACCATATTATCGCTACCATCAGATAAATTTATCTTACCTTACAAAATCTGACTCAGTTTTCACAGAGATCTATGATAGAGATAATTCATATTATCCGCAATGATAATGCAGCATACACAAACTTTAAGGACTTTCTGAGCGAATAAATAAATTTTGCTGCAATTAAGTGTTTAATGTTTCGATAGAGCCAACATAAACAAATATTTGAATTCTCACTTAAATCTACATTAGGCCTAAGTTCAATAAATGCTATGCATTGATGATTTTCTAGAAGTAAATGTTCATACAAGTAAATGCAATTTTTAGCAATCGATTTAGATGTCACCATCAAATAGTTTACATCAATACTAGGCCTACTGGCCTTGATGGAATCAATTTACTGAGGTTATCAATTTTTATGATGCGCTAAATTAATATAATATGATAGCTTTAATTATTTACGATGGAATCAATTATTTAGGCTGGAATCAATTTTAACATTAGTCATTGTTCATATTGAAAGAGAAAGGAGATTTTCGAGTACTTGAACCTGTCACTTAATAGCATACCAAATAGAGGAAAATATATGATCTATTTAACCATTTTGCTATTTTGCTATAGAGTTTGCCAATCTTGAAAGTTGTGGTCAATTTTGGAAATTAACTTAATGGGCCTACTGGCTGCATCCTGCCTAATTGAGCTATTGACTAAGTGAGATATGAAATAACGACTAGACCAGTATAATTAAGTTAAGTATTGAACGTCATTAAGTATTGAACGTCCTGTGCTATCCGTATCAGTCTCTATAAAGGGCCAGATATTTATAAGAGACTCGGCTTTATAAAATAGTAATAACTGTATTTTATTATTTTAGCTATAATATAATTTTTTTCTTATATAGCCTAATTTTGCTATAAATTTTCTTCTTAGTCCCTACATCGTCTATAGACCCTGATTGCAGCGATTGATCAACAATGTCGGCTGGTGGCTAGTCGCCGATCTCTTAACTGATTTCAGACGAGTTGTGTGATTGCGGCAAGTTCTTTACTCCACCACAGCATTCAGCAGACCCACTCTACCAATCCAGCAATGGTGGCACCTTACCCTAGCTATAAAGATTTTCTATATAGGCCTACTATCAAAATTCATGTTTCGTTTAAAATATGTTTTGATCCACCTATATTGCTCTCTTTCTGCCTATTCGCTGTCTTTCACTATGAGATGTAGGCTATAAACTTTTAAAAGTATATTGAAGGATCGAGACTCATATTGCAGAAATGACACTCAAAAAGTTTATGAAGTGCAGTCGAGTTTATCGTTGTAGCTGAAATGTAATTAAAATTGACAGCATTTAATATTAATTGGATTACTCGAGAAAACTTTACGTACGTCACAGGTGTTACTCTAGGCTATATCATAGGTGCCCGACAAGGGCCCAAAAAAGCCTTCCTGGTAACGTATATATAGGCCTATATATACATATATACATGTATAAACAATCAAATTTGCAGGCGATATTAAGAAATTTCTCCTACAGAGGCTCCAAAATTTTTTTACAATTATTTTGAGCTCTGTTGAAGCTATTGAGATTTCGCTAGGGAATTTTTTTTGCCTCTCTCTCTCTCTCTCTCTCTCTCTCTCTCTCTCTCTATATATATATATATATATATATATATATATATATATACATACATACATGTGTATATATACATGTATATATATATATTCTAAGAGTGAGAGAGGAAAACCTAGGCAATGAATATTAGATTAACACGCTTTTATACTTGAATGAAATGCAACTCAGAGGATCGAAATAAGGTTATGGAACTTGGTTAGGCAATACACTAAAATCTAAAATGAGCTATTATTGTTAAAAATGTGTAGGACCAAAGTATATACAGGGCGAGTAAAAAAAAAGATAACACCTGCAAAAAGTTCGAATATCTCAGGCTATTGTTAAGATTTTACAATGAAACCTTTACCAATTACTAAAGGACTAATTTTTGATGGGGTGGCCAATTTTCATCCATTTTGGTACATAGACAGGCCAGTTATGCAAGTTTCAGCAGAGCAACCCCCCTATTTTTACCTAAAAATGGCGTAAAGCACCTCCTGCAGTTCTGTCTTGTTTTTAGGCTTCGGCTGGTGTTTCTGATAGAGATGCAGCATGGTTCCCCAGATATGGTAATCCAGAGGATTATGATCGGGTGAGTTTGGAGGCCATTCATTCTTCTTGATGTAATCCGGGTTTCTCTCGCTGATCCTTTCCTGTGCATGACGAGATGCATCAGCCGGAGCACCATTCTGCTGAAAGATGAAACCATTTGGTAGAAGAGCCTGGCAATCATCAAACAGCTCCGGAAGCAAAGTACTGGCGTAATACTGAGAATTCAACCTTACCTTCTCGTCAACGAAGTGCAATCTGCCCTTACCGTTGTAGCAAACGCCATTTTAAGGTAAAAATGGGGGGTTGCTCTGCTGAAACTTGCATAACTGGACAATCTATACACCAAAATGGATGAAAATTGGCCACCACACCAGAAATTAGTCCCTTATTAACTGGTAAAGGTTTAATTTACAAATATTAACAATAGCTATTCAAACTTTTTGCAGGTGTTATCTTTTTTTTACTCACCCTGTATATATATATATATATATATATATATATATATATGTATATATATATGTATATATATATTATGTATATATGTATGTATATATGTATGTATATATGTATGTATATATATATATATATATATATATATATATATATATATATATATATATATATATATAATCTACATATCAGCTAACCGATTTTCTGTCATTCGGGTAAACTTTGTATCGCATACTAAGTCTCAACTGCAAATGTTAATATCTAATATTGATTTTGCAACACGAAGTAAATCTTTCAACCATTGACTAATTGATTCTACTGATAAGTCTTGACAACTAGCTAATGATTTTGAACTCAAGTTAGTTTCATAAAACTTCCTCGGTTAATTTTCTTCGCAATAGTGAAGAGTTTACCTTAGAAATGCGGTAAATTAAAGACCTTTCAGTCATGAATTTCAGCCTTGGGTCTCTTGTGCAACAACAGAAGATAATAGAATTGTCAGGGCGGAGGAGAAGGGTGACAAGAGCAAGACTAAAATACTAAAATCTATGTAATGAAATTAGAGTAATGAATGTAGATTATTTATATATATATATATATATATATATATATATATATATATATATATATATATATATATATATATCATATATCCTATATTATAATTAAATATATATTTATATTATATATATATATATATATATATATATATATATATATATATATATATATTTGTAGTGACATGTGACGGGGAACGTCCCTGACATCAACCTTGTATGAGGAAACGAACGTTAAACCTTTATATTTAATATATATATATATATATATATATACAAGAATTTCCGAGAATTGCATAGTTCTAGCTTCCACAGCAGATTTCTGGACCTTTTCAAGAAGTCAAGCAGATTAATGTCGCACGAGTCCTGTCTTTCTCTTGCAAGATGTAGATTATCTAAAGGGCGTCTAACGTCATACATGTTTGAGAAAACGAAAACAATTTCATTTTAATTAAATTTACCGGTAGGTAAATTTAATATAGGAAGACCACCTACTTTGATGCAAGGGCATTGTCAAATGCTTTCACCACAGTTTGACAACACTAGCTGCCTCCCTCGAATGTCCGTATCACTGACTACGTGCTTAAATTGTTAGCGAGTGATCTCTTAAAGTCGAAATGCCGTTCATTCACCAGATGCCCTCAGGAACAAATCGCCTGAATGATAAATCAGTAGCAATCAGTGGGCGCCGACAGAAGCTTCGGGAAACTTCTCGAAATATCCAAATTACTGAGGAATGACCAGCAATAACCCGTATTTCTTTTAACCCATTCTTTTTTACGTTTTTCTTTGATTAATCAGTGAAATAAGACAATAAATCCCTGTAGTGGATAAATTTCCTTGTTTTGGATAAAATCTTGGACATTTGATTCAACCCCACTCATAAATGCACACTGCTCTACCACTGCACTCCCTCATTCGAGATACGTGGAACAGCTGAGGATTCTCGATAAACCGCAGCCGAGAGTTCGTACTCAATGTTGTCATGGATGACACTGACAACTACGAGAGTCACAGCAGTCAATTATTCGTGCACTTGGTCAATGATTCCAGGTTGACCTTTAATATGCGTCCTTGTGAAGCACCTTATTATAATTATTCATAATAATTCTAAGTACACTACGGTATATAATTAAAATTGTTATTGTAGAAAGCGCATGTGAAAGGCTCGAAAGTGATCACGCTCCTGGACAAAAACACTATGATACACTAATCTATGTATTTGGTGTGACATGACATCATAAAGATTTAATATCCATTTCCTCATCCAAGGGTGATGTCAGGGACGTCCCCACAGCGCACATCGCAACAGATCAATTCACCCAAACCAATCTGCATAAGAAATGTGCTAATGCGCAGTTAAATTGTGCTATACACTTAAATCATTATATGACATGACTGACAGAGGTAAGAGATAGAATTTTACATATACAACCACAAGGTTTCACGATAGAGCACACGTTTATTTTAGAATGGATTCTATTAATCCGGGCATTACCACTGTAGAATAGACTAAATGTGCAGTCCACGCGTCGTGATCTAAGGAGATGGGCAAAGAGACAAACTCAGAAGTTATAATATAATTTGTAAGCCAAAACGCTATATGTTGTCGAAAAGTCATAAATGTGTGCGATTAGATAAAATTGTGTTCTGTTGACGTGTATTGTATTAAGCCTAAAAACGAAAGTTGGGTAGAACATACGCCAACAAACCGACAACGCAACACAAGAAAACACCCGAGACGTATCCATTGATCGTAATTAACGATATTTTACTAATACCAACAATTAGAGCTGCTAACGTTTATTCCCTCGTTAGAAGAATTTAACACATATTCATGTATTCAGTTCTGCGATTCAGTTCAACGACAGTTTGAAGATAAATCACTCCATAGAAGTTTGAAGTGATTATGGCCCCTATAGAAGTCCATATGGGCGTCCCTATAGAAGTCCCTGGCGACGCAGATCATCGAATGTCTTCTTGTTGACAACATTACCAGCCGTGTCCTCAAACTCCTCCTGAAACAATGTAAACATGTCATCTGCAAATGTAAGCAATGTAAACATCTGCAGAGTTTTCACATGCAATACACAATGCAGAGACTTCAACGAGTTTTCTAGTGAAAGCTGATCAAAATAGTCGAATATGCACTGAAGAGGATTTTACAATTTTTAAAAAAAATTTAAGATTTATATAACCGTAGAGATAATAATAATAAAGGTTTAGCGTCCGTTTCCTAATCCAGTGGTGATGTCAGGAACGTTCCCGCAGCACACCTCAACTGATGGGATACGCTAGCGCAAGTCCTACATAACGGTAATGATTGACTAGGTTGTATTGCACAGAAATAAACTCCTATTAACACCTCTCCTATTAATAAAATGAATAATTCTGACTATGTTAGTTAATCAATGCGACTTTAACACTAATTACGACATAATTATAGCAGTTTAGCTCTGATGTTGACGAAGGTTAGATATCTGGATTGTGAAAGAGCCTACACTACTTAGACTTGAAACCGTTTTCCTGGCAAGAGATCGGTATAATTTTATCTCTTTGCCTCCACATTACTATGCACCCTAGCAAGGCTGCTCAAACGACATTTAACAAAGTAGTTTCTTCAATGATCGAGTCAGTAGAGATAAGAGGTCTGCTGTGCACTGATTACGATGTTCAATGATCTACTGACTCGTAATAATATTTATCTCTTGAGTTAACTTCTAATATAACTTCTAATATAACTTACTTCCATGTCAGGCTTCCAACGCTCAAATTCCTTTCCAGACTTGATCTTCTGCCACACTGTACAATTACAGCAGCGTAGCAATTATTAGTGACTGCATATGAACATTGCTATAATCATGAAGAGAGAAATGCTACAAAGCAGTAGCGAAATAAATGCTACTGCAAAAATCTTGCAAAGTCAATTTCCAATAATAACAATAACAACAATTAGAGTGCTACAGTCATCAATGACAACATCGAGCACTATTGAGACAAAATCAAGCCGGCGAGCAAAAAAGAATGTCCAAAGACGGTGCAAATTCCAAAATCCAGAAATTCAGTCCAAAATAACTGCCCTACAGAATACATTTAAGATGATTAATCTATCTGATGGGTGAGTATAATAGTGAATTAGCAAGACAAGAAGTACAGGAAAAAATACAACCAATATTAAAAAGAAACAACTTGTATTGTGTTGAAATGATATAAAAATTGATTATCGCAATATTTACGGGAATAGTTAAACGCAATAGTTACAGCAATAGTATAATGTAATAGTTTTTACAATAGATTAATGCAATAGTTATACCAAGATCTAACAGAAATATAAACTATTTAATTATAGCAGTATCAATAGAATTAATCTCTACATACGAGCTATGGCGTCCTCGATGAGAGTGACGTTGGCAAAATGGGCCGTGTTGGGCACGCCCAAACACCTCATCCCATGGGCGTGTCTCCACTCCTGCCACACAAACATTCAATCATATTAAAATGGGCCGTGTTGGGTACGCCCAAACATCTCATCCCGTGGACGTGTCTCCACTTCTATCACACAAACATTCAATCATATTAAAATGGGCCGTGTTGGGCACGCCCAATACGGCCCATTTTAATATGATTGAATGTTTGAAACATCTCATCCCGTGGGCGTGTCTCCACTCCTATCACACAAACATTCAACCATATTAAAATGGGCCGTGTTGGGTACACTCTAACACCTTATCCCGTGAGCATGTCTCCACTCCTATCACACAAACATTCAATCATATTAAAATGGGCTGTGTTGGGCACACCCTAACGCCTCATCCCGTGGGCGTGTCTCTACTCCTGTCACACAAACATTCAATCTAGTTAAAACAACAACAACAATATACATAGAGATTCCACGGTGCACACTGACACAGAAGAGCAAGTCTGTAAAAATTGCAAATGAACTTAGATAATGTTAATAATAATAATAATAATAATAAAGGTTTTTCCTCATCCAGGGATGATGCCAGGGATGTCAAATTATTGAACAAATTTCAATAATGATCAACTATAAGCAAAATATAAACTTGATGACAATAAAGAGGATCAACTACATGTATGTAGCGAATGAATCCAGTAAACTTTTAATGGCTGTCGCAGTACGTGGTACTGCAACAGCTATTAAAAGTTACCTGTAATTCTAAGGCACACTTACATTTCAGTTACCAAAAAGTGACGGATGGAAGGAAAAAGTAGCAGAGGCAAGCCGAGATTAAGAATGCTAGCTGATTTAAAGATCCACTCGTATGTGGACATGAAGAGGAAAACAGAGAAGAGTGAAGGAATTATATACCATGGACCTGCCAGTGGGCAGAGAACTAAGTGAAAGAGAAATTTACTGACTTAAACGGTAAGCACTAACCGCAAAATGTCTCTGGAAGATCTTAGGACCTCTGTAGTTGTAGTTTCCACAGATCTCACACACGTAGCTGATGTTGAGACCGTGCAGCTTGTACAACCAGTAGGGGATCGGCTACAAGCGCATGCACAACATTCACTTACAACATTCACTTAATAAACGGTAAACATGCATCACATTCACTTACAACTCTTAATAAACGGTAAACATGCATCACATTCACTTACAACTCCCAATAAACGGTAAACATGCATCACATTCACTTACAACTCTTAATAAACGGTAAACATGCATCACATTCACTTACAACTCCCAATAAACGGTAAACATGCATCACATTCACTTACAACTCCCAATAAACGGTAAACATGCATCACATTCACTTACAACTCTTAATAAACGGTAAACATGCATCACATTCACTTACAACTCCCAATAAACGGTAAACATGCATCACATTCACTTACAACTCCCAATAAACGGTAAACATGCATCACATTCACTTACAACTCCCAATAAACGGTAAACATGCATCACATTCAGTTACAACTCCTCGCAATAAAAGACAGTTAACAAGCAATACAATTATTAGCAACAATAGTAACTAGATGCGCAACAAACAACCTAAAAATATTTCCTTTAAGGGATAAATAATTAATACCTAAGGCTTAAACAGACACCTTGGCTACAGAATTTTGAAATCCTTAATAAAGTCAATCATGTTAAATATTTAAGCTTCACTGACGTTTAATTTAGGTCTTGTAGTAGAAACAAAGAATAAACCGATAAACACAACTGTTGCTCACAAAACTGTTGCTCAGACAACTGCTGACCATGTTTTATTAATTAATTATAAGTAATATATTCATTAAATATCTCACTTAAAACAACACTTGCAAGAGAAGAGATCAGACCTATAACTCACATACACGAAAACATCAGATACATATCTTACTTGTATAAAGATATCAGATCTAGATCTCACTTAAACAAAGATCACATCTATATTCACTTATACGAAAAGCAATATATCTCACTTGTATTATACGATATATATCTCGCATATACGAAAAGATTCGATTCATATTTCACTTATAATCACCATCTATATCTTCATCATCATCTTCCCTTTAATCCCAGTTTAACAAGGGTCGGGATACCTCACTTATAATGAGAACAAATAAAGAATATAACAAGAACCTTTCCATCCCAGCCTAGCGGCAGATTCTTGGGATTGTAGGGAGCATCGTTGGACTCATCATCGCTGTCCTCATCAGTCATGTGCTCCTCGTCCGACTCATTCCTCTCCTCACCCGACCTCGCCTGCTTCCTCTGAACGTTCTCCTTCGTCGCTGCCCTCTGATCACTCAATATCTCGCTGAGTCGAGACACCTGGGCCTCCAATACGGCGATCTCTCTGTACTTGTCACTGTCTCTACAATATTATACAGCTATCTCTCTGTACTTGTCACTGTCTCTACAATATTATACACCTATCTCTCTGTACTTGTCACTGTCTCTACAATATTATACAGCTATCTCTCTGTACTTGTCACTCTCTCTACAATATTATACACCTATCTCTCTGTATTTGTCACCGTCTCTAGAATATTATACAACTATCTCTCTGTACTTGTCACTGTCTCTACAATATCATAACAATACAGTTATCTCTCTGTACTTGTCACTGTCTCCACAATATTATACAGCGATCTCTCTGTACCTGTCACTGTCTCTACAATACTATATTATGTCATGTCATGTGATCATCCTGGGGCTGGTTCCAGCCAAAGATTTCACTACGATGTTCCTCCACAAAACTCATATTATATATAACTATTATTATTAGTTATTAATTGTGTAACTATAACTCATACAATATTATAATGCAGACAATCTCAGATTAATCAAAGTATGATCAGTATGTGCTGGGTTCAAATCCTGGGCTCGCCCGTCACTGACATTGCTTTTGAGTGAGGAAACTGACATTAACCTTAGCTTTATCAGCCTTTAATCCTGAACCATAATTACTTCTAAGGATAGTCTAATCCCATGAAAGTAATTACCGTTTTAAAATAAAAATTTGAAATTCTTAGCTCAAATCATTGTACTATCAATTTTTATTATAAAATGAGAGGGAGTTTATTTAAAATGTTTTTTAGAAATTAGACACACGACTCATCTACGACCAGCATGCCTAGGGTTTGACCAATGACTCTGAAAACTTCTATCTGAAGCCTAACCTGACTGCCCATCAATTAACACCAATAGCTATAGCACTATGTGAAACTAGAAGTCGGCTTTTCATCTCAAATTAATACTTTAGATTCAAGCTTATGCTGTTTATAGATTTAACTTGTGCCGCACGTTGCTTATAGATTTAACTTGAGCTGCATGCTGCTTACAGATTAAACTTGAGCCACATGCTGTTTGCTTACAGATTAAACTTTGAGCCGCATGCTTCTTACAGATTAAACTTTGAGCTGCATGCTGCTTACAGATTAAACTTCCGAGCCTCACCTTGGTTGCTTACAGATTAAACTTTGAGCCGAATGCTTTTTACAGATTAATCTTTGAGCCGCATGCTGCATACAGATTAAACCAGATAGGATAACGATAACATTTGTAATGAAATATATGTATATATATATATATATATATATATATATATATATATATATATATATATATATATTCAGGTGCACATTTCTATTAGTGATTAAAATGGCATACAGTAAAGTAGCACAACACTAACCTCACTTTGCCCGTTTTGCCCGGCTTAGACTTAGCAAACAGAGATGGATCCAACTCGTCCAAGCTTCGACCTTTAGTTGAAAACAAACGTTGAGCTCTCTCCATTAAAGTTCTGTCAGTTAGCAACCAAAAGCAGCAATTATTTAATGAAAAATGCATGTTGAAAATAATAAACTACAACTTCTGCATATCAAATAAAAACCTTGAACTGTACATTTAATACCATAAACACTGCCCATTTGGAATGTTTACATTTATAACCTATATATATCTCTCTCTCTCTATCTCTCTCTCTCTCCGAGCACATCCTACTGGCAGGTTCATGTCACATAACGCCTCCACTCTCATATAACTTATATAATTTACTGGTATATATATAATCAATTAACATACTAGTTGGTCAAATAATAGAAAACACCGATGAGAACGTTTTGAAAGGTTGCGCATTTGTTTTGCAAGACAAATTTCATGTAGACTTTCATTACATAGACTTTAATAGGCTCATTCAAATTGATTCACAATGGATTGGACTACTGGAATATACTGACTATGTCTAGATAAGCCACACGTAAAATTCTAGATATTGATAACATTATAGATAGTTCTTACCCTCCACACTTTAAGCCAAGAGCCATGAGAGCTGACTTGAGACGATCTAGACCAAGAGAAGCAAGTTCCTACAGAACATCAATATAAATATCGCAGTCAATAGTACTAATAAAGGCTTAACGTCCACCTCCATATCCAAGGATGACGTCAGGGAGATCAGACAAGTCTCAAGAAACAAGGATGTTAATATATTTGTTACTTTATTAAGTAAATTGTTCAATTTTATTCAATAGATTTCCGCTATTTCTAAACTTAACAGTAGAGTAAGATAATTATAAGCAGAGAAATAAATTAGTGACATTTTAAAAGATATTTAAATTATTATTCATTTTGCAAGGTTATAAAGGTATACAAGTTATGTTAAATTGCAGAATATTCTAACAATAAATGCTAACGGTATTTGATTAGTCAATGAGATCAACAAAAAAAATCAGTGCATAACACGTATCACAAATTATAAACCTTGTGATCATCATCAGCAGTGAGGTTAAGCACTTGTAATAATGTAAAAGTGGCTCAAGATACTAAAGATAATCTCGGAAGCAACTCAAACGTACCTCCCATGAAGAAAATGCGGATAAATCCAGATGAGCCCCTGCATGCGACAATGCACCTGTCTCTTCTCTCTTATGTTTATAAAACAATCAAACAACATTATACAATCAATCAATTAAACTGTGCACAGCTGTTGGTTGACAAGGTTTACAATATTTAAAGTTTAGTCTTTGTTTATGAAGCACATTCACATAATTAGTGTTTAGTGAAGATATAGCATAATTAAAAAGCTGGTAAAAAGCTAATGTTAAAGCATCAGATTCCTCACTCGAAAGCGACGTCAGTGGCGGGCAAGCCCAGGATTTGAACCCCGCACTAACTGATCCGCGGTCGAATATCTTACCGACACCGATGTAGTGGCCAGTGGCAAATTAGGATCTTATATTCAGAGCATTCACTAGCAAAATCATCCAAGATATTCATATTCAACACGGAATCAGCTTTAAGTAAACAGCGTCTCAAAATTTATAGCACAATTATATAATTTGCAAACAAGTTAACATTAATCCTTTCTTGACGCCTCTCCCAATGATTTACGAAAAATTAGTGACAACACTTCAAATTGCTCGTTTGCTTGAATGAGAAATCATCAACACATATGAAAACCATTAAAAGGCAAGGCAAGCATTAAATGCAAGGCAATCATCAACGCGCATGGCCCACCGGGCAGTTTAAATTTTTAAATTCAATTAATTCCAGCAAAACATAAAAACCAAATGTAGAAAATAAATGTATCAAACTGGGGACTCTTACCTGATTATAATTAAGAGCAGACAAATCCAGTTGAGCTCCCGCACCAGTCGCATCTTTCTAAAATAACAAATGAAAGAAACTTTAAAGAAGCTCAAACCAAAAGTAAATTAATTATGACGTAATTAAGGAGTAAAGTTTTTAGCAGCAAAATTAACAATAAAAGTGCTAAGCAAAATGTCTTCAAAATTCTTTTACAGCTCAATGCAACAAGATCTGCAATGTCAGTCTACAACTATCATTGGGTAATAATAATAGATATACTGCAACATACAATATAAAAAGTAACACCAATAACAGGTTGTAATGTAGTAGCAAAAACTGTTGTTTCTTCTTAGGTCATAGGTTATTAGAGTTTCTTTTGCTGCGGTTATTTCTATGACACAGCTATAGAAATAACCGCAGCAAAAGAAACTATCCATGGACACAAGACAGTATATAAGACACATGCAAAATGTAATAGCAGTATTATAAAGAATGCAATGGCATTCTAACTCAATATTATTATATTCTCCAGATATATTGAACATATCCTCTCCATAAAGGTATCAAATATGTTGGATTTGTTTATTTCCACGAGTTGTATCTGAGTTGTCTGAAGACTAGACCAACCAGAGACTGCAAGTGCCGTAGAAGGCGACCAAAGCATTAAGATCCGAACCAACCTCGGAAAAAGCATTCGGTTAGTTAGCGCCTAGGCTCCAGAAATTGCTACACAATTTCTAAATCCAATGGAAGAGACTATATGTTAAGGGACAGAGCGGAGAAGGATGATGATCGATTGATTGATTTAACCTCAGTCAAGCTCCTCAGTGGCTGAACACGGTTGACGTAGCTCTCCAGATATTGGACCAACGACTGCAGGTACCTACAGATCAATCAAAACAAGAGAATTCAACATCTGCTTCATTATATCATGACACTTGATAGAAACATTAAACCTATTATTAACATGGTAGTTAACATGGTAAACCAGGTTATTGTACCTGGTATATCATCATCATCTTCCCTTAAATCCCAGTTTAACCAGGGTCGGGATAAGAATAGACTTTTATCCATTCGTTTAAGTTTTGTGGCAATTACTGGAGCCTAGGCGCTCACCAACCGAATGCCCTTTCTGACGTTGGTATGGACCTTAGTGCTTTAGTCGCCTTCTAAAACACGTGCAGTTACCGGTTGGTCAAAATCTTCAAACAACCCGGACACAACACGGGGATTATTATACCTGGTATAAACATTTTAGAAAAAATTTAAAAACATCAAAAGTAATTTTTCTCTCCTGTTGATATTCCCAATCAAACTTTAATTCATATCAGTGCAGCTTCAGAATTTCTAAAATAAGGTTACAGTGCAATTATTCAATTACTCAAATCTTGTTCATCAGTAAATTCTACATTCCGAAAAAGGTTGACTATAACTATTCCTAAAGAATGTGTCATGTTATAAACATAAATGAATCAGTGTAAAAGAAACAGATAATCAAGTAACTAGTGATCAGTTACTAATGACCAGTTGATAGCGAGTAATTCAATGAAGCTTTACGAATGTATAAAACAAAAGACAAATATATCTACAGTGACTTTAAGAAAAGAGATAAAGCTAATCATATAATGGAATACATTTTAAAGAATGGTAGTCTGGAATAAGTTCAATTCAATTAATGCTATGTTTAGCTACTTCTACTGCAGTATCAGAACAAAAACAAGTCATAGGGACTACTTTACAAGCTCCTTATGTTCAGGCATTTGCAGAGTCAAATAGATTCATCGACAGCCTACACCAGCAATGTCAGACAGAGACGTTAAAATGGATACAAATAACTTACTGTTTGAATGCAGCATTCTTCCTCTCTTTTGGAATTTCTGAGAGTTTATCAAATATAGTCAGGTAGGTTACGTAATCCACTTTCTACAATAAAAACAAATTTACAAGAAATCTTAGCAAACTAGATTACACTACAAGCATCAGTTTTGCTCTTATTGCATCTATAAAAAAAAGCTTCAGCCACAATTTTCTACATTACAAATTTTAAACAGTTTCTGGAGAAAGCCTTCTTGAAAGACAATAAGGTGGATCATTAGCAACAGTGCAAATAGATAGAATAGAATGTTGCAAATAGATATCTCTGCCTTGAGGCCGTCTATGAATCGAAGCATACATCGTTACATTATAAATTATATATCATCGACAGTACAACAGTTACAACTATTGATGATAGTTGTACTATCGTACAATAAATTAACCAAACCCTTCTTTAACAAATTACAAATATCAACTGTTGTGTAATAAATAAAATTCTCAAATATTAGTTCAATTATTAGCACTCGAAGTTTTAAGTCAAATCAACCGATGACTGAAAAATTAAATTTCCAATGTTATACCCAACTAGTCTGCATAAATATCTCTTGCAATACACAACACTGACTGCTAATTAGAGATGAACAACCTTCAGCTGCGTATATCGTCAATAGTCTCAGACAAGAAATTATTTTAAAGAAATTATTAAAATAGAGTAAATTTTAGTACCATTACATAATACATTACAAAACATAAAAATTTTAGTACCATTACATAATACATTACAAAACATATAAATATTTCAACATCGACAAAGAAATAAGAAATAATAAAGTATAACAATTGCGTAGTGCACAGAGAATCTTACAAACCTCAATGCCTTTAAGATTAATGTATTGCTCATAGCACTCATGAAGATCTAGGTATTTGCCATATCCTTCTTCATCCGTGAAATCCACCAAACCTGTAATTACCGCATATAACAAAGACTTAATTTCAATAGCTTTTATAGCAAATAACAGGAAGATAATAATTGAATGTATAATTTAATTAATTACAGGGCTAAAATGCTCAATAGCTACAGTGCATTTATTTCATCCAACTTTTCTCATTTCATATGCCTAAGTAAACCAGACGGTTTTATTACTAAAAGAATTCAGACACTAATGACAATGAAAGTACCTTTCTAAAAGTACATAATTCAGCAAGAGGCACCAACAATCAAATGGCACACAATATAATATATCAGTGTTACAGCTAACGCCATCTGTTGAGACTTGTGCTCAATTGCTCAAAGTGGTAGAGCATAAACAGGAACTTCGTGTAGCACGAGTTCTAAGATACAGATAGAGAATCTATCAGACTACACTATATCATACTATATCTGAGATATTCGCCGTAAAACAATCCCAAGATTTAACTTAGTGCTAAAGTTACAAAAACAACGCAAAAGAACACACAAAGCTCATTCTTTATACAATATAGTCACCTTTAGTAACAGAGAAAGAGAGTAGTAAATTTTGATTTGTTAATGTGTACATATTGAAATGAAATTGATCTGAGACAGTTTTGGTAATTATGCAATGAGGAAAATACAGCTTGCTGAAGGTTGCTACTAGAAAAGCAACAATCATTGTTGTCATCAAGTACTGACAGGAAGTACAAGTATTAAGCTGGTAAAGATAATGTTAATGTCGGTTTCCTCACTCGAAAGCGATGTCAGTGACAGGTGAGCCCAGGATTTGAACCCCGCACATACTACTCCGCAGTAAAATAATTATAACTTACCGACATTGCCACTGCCACTATATACTGTATATATATAGTGTATACTGTATATCATAGCTCGACTACTGCTTTCATTTCATTCAATAATTTATTTATTTAATATTAATAAATAGGACCGACTTTGCAACTCTTCTGTTGGATTTTCTCGAGCTCTGGCCAGTTCCTCAAACTCAGTAGACATTGGAACAGAAATCTATCACATATAAAATAAGTTAGCAAACCATTAGTGAACCTATAAACCTACATGCAACCCTGAACAGCAATTTACAATAAACTACATGCTGCACACGGATCCATGACCATTTTTCCATAGCAAATTGCAATATATGACCATATTTTTAATGGCAAATGGTAGCATAATTGCAAAATGGTAACACAGTCATATAAATCATGGTTACTAGACTACAAGGATGTTAGCTTCTTGGAATTCACAGAAGTTCAGACAGATACAACAGTATGTGATGATTAAATAATTCCTTTTGCTGAGTTTAATTCAATCTAGAATAGAGAAACTGTCAACTTGGTGACAGTACGATACAGTTAAGCAGAAACTGAAGAAGGCAATGGAAACTTACCTTAGAATTATTTCAGCTGGAGGCTAAACAAAGTTTGGCTTAACCTCTGTGAATGAGTCACATAATAATTTGACTCATATTTTTATGAATAATTATTATTCATCAAGAGAATACTCTTTTCTTGTATAGTTAAGAAGTATAAGACATTTTAGTATAAGAC
Source organism: Enchytraeus crypticus (assembly GCA_905160935.1). NCBI lineage: Eukaryota > Metazoa > Annelida > Clitellata > Enchytraeida > Enchytraeidae > Enchytraeus > Enchytraeus crypticus. The sequence continues at coordinate 551,774 of CAJHZI010000720.1, read as the reverse complement.
TATCAGTAAGAATATATGTCAAGAACCCAACATTAAAGCTGGTAAAGCTAGTGTTAACATCAGTTTCCTCACTCGAAAGCAATGTCGGTGACGGGCGAGCCCAGGATTTGAACCCCGCACATACTGGTCCGCGGCCTAGTATCTTACAGACATCGCCACTGGCTGGAGCCAGTGGCGATGTCTGTAAGGCATTAGGCAAGCATTTGTCTGTAAGGCTTCATTAGGCATAATACTAAACAAGGAGGAGAGAGAGAGAGAGATAGAGAGAGAGAAAGAGAGAGAGAAAGAGAGAGAGAGAAAGAGAGAAGAGAGAAAAACATTTTACACTAATGTTGTAGGTGTCTCTCAAGTTTTCTTGCAGAAGCTGTAATAATTAGGAAAGTGATATCTACTATATATTCCAGATCTCCCCTACAACATACTATTAACACTAGCAATCATAGCCCTGACATGTTGTAAATATATAATTAAATTCTCATATTACTTACTCTATACAATTCTTCTATTCCAACAATTTGTAAATATTTTGCCCAAGATTTCTCAAATACAACAAATATGTGGAAAAATCTGAACACCCAATAAATGTAATTCTCATCATCGTCATCTTCCCTTGAATTCCAGCCTAGCTTGGGTCAGGATAAGAATAGCCCTTTTTCATTCGTTTTAGAAAATTTTGTAGCGATTTCCGGAGCCTAGGCACTCACCAATCAAATGCCCTTTCTGAAATTGGTTTGGATCTCATTGCTTTGTCGCCTTTTACGACACTGAATATCCTAAATGTACTGATTAATATACCAAACCTCATTAGGATGAGTACGATAGAATTCTTTAATAGACACGAGTCGCTTGTAGAATTCCATAAATTCATTAGGTCCCGATAAAGATCCTATTTCCTCCTTCCTCAACCTTAAATCATTGCATCAACGAACACAGTAAATCCTTTAAGATTTAACAGACCAAGTGATACATAGATAAATATTAACAGAATATTTGCATGATTACAAGAAAAATTAACCAACTGTGATAAAAATAATTGATATATATATATATATATATATATATATATATATATATATATATATATATATATATATATATTTATGGATAAACTTCAAAAACTTGAGACAGTCTATTCGTATCCCGACCCTGGTTAAACTGGGATTTAAGGGAAGATGATGATATATATACACATATATATATATATATATATATATATATATATATATATATATATATATATATATATATATATATATATTTAAATTGATATACAAAAGCAATTACCTGAAAATCACAAAATAAAAAAGCCACATTAAATGCAATCGCTTGATGGTTAGTAATCTGTTATTAGATGTTTAAAAATATTTAAACAATATTTAAATTTTCTACATATACTGTAGTAATCCCCTCTTGCTGTGTCTGGGCTGCTTGAATAATAGACCAGCCGTATATTGCACATGTCGTAAAGACGACACAAAAATAAAATCTAAACCAACGTCAGAAGGGGCATTTGGTTGGTGTGCGTCTCGACTCCAGTATTTGCTACGATAACTTAAACGAATGAAATAGTATGGGCATATTCTGATTCGTACGAGACAGAGAGGGTTGAAGAAAGTCTATTCGCATCCTGACCCTGGTTAAACTGGGATTCTAGGGAAGAGGATGATGATGGTGATACTGTGCTAATCTTCATCAACTAAGTAGCTATGAAGCTTTTGACTCGATAATCCACAGAAAATAATGTCACACTTTAAATACAACAGTTAATGGCTATACAGCTCTCATTAAAGTTGAATGCAACATATCTGCAATTAGAAGTATTATTCGTATATGTCAGCACTAAACAATCAAGTTCCTCTGGTTCCTTAGTTAAATTGTTATTTAATTCTTTTATGAAGAACTATAATTCCCCGTGTTGTGTCCGGGATATTTGAAGAATTGTGTCCGAGATATTTGAAGAATCGACCAACTGGCGACTGCACATGTCGTAGAAGGCGACTAAAGCACTAAGATCCATACCAACGTCAGAAAGGGCATTCAGTTGGCGAGCGCCTAGGCTCCAGAAATTGCTACAAAAATTTAAACGAATGGAAGTCTCAAATAGGGAATTGGCTGGTGGTGTGGTGTAGGACAGAGAGGATTTGAGACGGTCTATTTGTATCCCAACCCTAGTTAAACTGGGATTTAAGGGAGGATGATGATGATTATGAAGAACTATAATTAAACACCTGGATTGATTTTAGAAGATTGATTTTAGAAGATTTATTTAGTATTATATTGTTTTGCTATACAAACCCATCTCTATCTTCATACAGATCACAGAGGGTTTCAGCACACTCTACTGATCTCTGCATTAACACAAACGGCAAAATAAAATATTACACAACTTAATATCTGCATCTAAAAATATACTAAACATTCCCACAATAATAAATAGCAATGACGAGAGATCTCATTAAATACAAAATCCTGCTAAACATAAAACGTACTTAAAAAGTAACTTATCCTACGGCAATTAGAGACGTAACAAAATGCTCTATCCAACTGACCACCACAGGAAGGACTATTCATTAAAAACTGAATGCAAAAATATGCCAGCAGTACTGCAAAATAGAGAACTTTACTAAAACAAACAAAAATTAAATTACTTTTTTATGCCTAAACTACAGAGAAATGTCTTGCTAACCTCAAGAAGTACTTTCTGACGAAAATCTCCATTGATCTGCTCCCTAGTCTACAAATATAAAAATTATATATTTAACATCCGGATTGCACTAGAAAATATCTTCGTACATGAAAATCACACCGGGCAGTAAATTATTTTTATGGCTTTGCGCTGAAGTCAGTTCTAATAAATGATATACAAGTGCATCGAGTTGCTATCTTGCTTTCATAAACGTAAGCTCAGTCAAAGAATCAATAATACCAGCAATTTCAAATGGACTGCTATTAACTATCGAAGACAAGTAAAAATTCCAAAAGATTTCAAGATTTTAAACAAATGAAATGGAATACAAGGAGCACTCTAGAATTTCAGAAGTTCAAGACACCATAGAGATACTCTAAGATATACGGATTAGATTAAATGTTCTTGTACTTTAGGCAACGAAAATAACTACATTTTTGATATATCATGAATATTAATGATTACCTGCATCTATTCATAATATCCTCAAAAATGGTAAATTCTAGTTTTTCCTAACAGAATTTACTAAATTCCCTGAGTGAGGTTGTACAATAGAAATCACGTTGGTGAACTCCTAAAAGTATAAATTAGATAAGTTTGATAAATATAGCCGTTAGCTTACTTTCAAGTTTCTGTTACTTAGAAGTATGGCAATATGGGGGTAATAATGCTGGCATCAGTTACGGACACGTACGGCATAGTTGCATATATAAATTTTTTTTATATAAATATTAAATTCGATGTGATTCTAGCAATCATCACATTATCGCTCATCTAAATTTAACCATACGAATTTATTTCTCTGTATTAATTAGCAAAAAATCATTAAAAATGCTTACAGTCCGGCGCACAGATATTCCAGATGAATAGACTAAAAAGAAGTATTAACACGCTAAATAGGCAAGAAAATATTGTAACAAACTATCGGCACAAACGTACGCTTTTTCTCGACAGCGTCATCTCTTTAACGAGCTCCCCCATAATCCTTTCCCTCTCCTCGTGATAGCGGCGCTGTTGCTCCAGAAGAGTCTCCATCGTGGAATAGTGTAATTAATCAATCGATACTACGATGTATTTTTATTTTAAATGTCTAATAAATATATTAAAGAAATCTTTTCTTGTTTTGGTTTGGAAGGAAGTGTTACCAAGTGTAACAAATTAAATTTCTGGAGTCATTTGTTTACGATATTTAAAAAATAGTCTAATGCAATAACAGCAGCAAAACATCATTGTTAAAGCAGTAAATCGAAATTAAGAAGAACAGATTAAGAGCAAACGTTGTCTATGAAGGCATCGAGCGCCAAATAACTAAATCTGAACTGGCATTAAAATTGCAAATAAAGAAAATCATATAATTAGGCCTCCATAAGTTTATCTACAAACGGCATGTATAGTTAGAGTAAAGTAAACACGCATTATAGTGAATAATCAACTATGTTGATATCTATCACTTTTCAAAACCACATGTTTAATCCGTTCGGCAATTTAGACCATTTTCCGTATAACCAGTCTAGTGAATGTCCGAGATTTTACTCTCAGATCAGCGCGGCCGGGATTCGAACCCACGAGGTTTCAATTCACCTCAGGCTTTGTCATTTAAAATTTCATGACGTTACCCCTACGCTATTAAGACATTAAAAGTTAGAACATGATGCTACCTAAATGTTTTTCTTAATTAAACTACTTAAATTTTATGTATATATGAAGCTGGATCTACTGGAGCAATGGGTGATCTTCTACTGGAGCAATGGGTGATCTTCTACTGGAGCAATGGGTGATCTTCTACTGGAGCAACGGATCATCTTCTACAGGATCAACAGACCCAGGAAGTATATCGTATGGTTTGATGATTCATTGAATGGGATCGATAAATAGGTAGCAGTTGATTGACGGGTGTTGATTGATTGATTAGTGTTGATTGGTTGATCAGTCTTGCTTGATTATTCGGCATTGGTTGATTGATTGGTGTTGATTGATTGATTGGTGCTGATTGATTATTTGGTATTGTTGGATTGGTTGGTGTTGATTGGTTAATTGGTGTCGATTGATTATTAGGTATTGATCATTGTTGATTGACTGATTGGTATTGATTGATTATTCGGTGTTGGTTTACTGATTGGCGTTGCTTGATTGGTTGGTGTCGACTGATTATTCGGTGATTTTCGATCGACTGGTGTTGGTTGTCAAATGGTATCGATGACTTAATCGGTATTCATTGATTCGGTTGGTGCTGTTGATTCATTGGCAATGGTGGCTGGCTGGTGTAGACTGACTGATCGGTATTGATTAAGCGATGTTGATCGATTATATCGGCATTTCAAGACTGATCGATGCCACTCGACTATAGGTGCTGGTTGAGGCCTCGCCAGTATCTTGGTCGTCTGGCACCGCTTGGTCGTGCAATATCGTTGGTCGGTCGGCATAGTTTGGTTGATCAATGATGGTTGGTTGGTTGAAGCTGGTTGGTTCATCATGCTGATTCTTCAATCAGTGCTGAATGGTTGGTGAATGCACGATTGGTTTATCGAGCCATTCGATTGATCGATACCGATTGGTTAATCTTTGCTGATTGTTTGGTCGATACTGATTGGTTGATCGATGCTGGTTAGTTTCTCAGTGCTGGTTGGTTGATCGTGCTGATTGGTTGATCAATGGTGATTCGGTTGTTCAACGCTGATTTGGTTGATCGATGCTGGTTGATTGATCAATGGCAATTGGTTGATCAATGCTGATTGGTTGACCAGGACTGATTGGTTGATTAATGCTGATTGATTGATTGAAATCGATAGATCGATTGATGCTGGTTGATTGATTAATGCTTGTTGATTGATTAATGCTTGCTAATCGATCCAAAGGTGAATGTTGTTGTTGATTGCTATTGATTGATTGATTATTGTTGTATTGATTGACTGCCTAATTTGCACATTTTATTGCAGGAACTTGAATTAAATGTTAGTGTCGTTTTGTTAACTGTTCTATTGTGTAACTTACTGTGTTGTTAAATGCTCTATTGTGTAACGTGTTGTTTTGTTAACTGTTCTATTGTGTAACTTGTTGTTTTGTTAACTGTTCTATTGTGTAACTTGTTGTTTTCTTAACTGTTCTATTGTGTAACTTGTTGTTTTGTTAACTGTTCTATTGTGTAACTTGTTGTTTTGTTAACTGTTCTATTGTGTAACTTGTTGTGTTGTTAACTGTTCTATTGTGTAACTTGTTGTGTTAACTGTTCTATTGTGTAACTTGCTGTGTTGTTAAATGTTCTATTGTGTAACTTGTTGTGTTGTTAACTGTTCTATTGTGTAACTTGTTGTGTTAACTGTTCTATTGTGTAACTTACTGTGTTGTTAAATGTTCTATTGTGTAACTTGTACTGTCGCCTATGTCGGCGATCTTTAGATTTTCTAGAGAGGTACAAAAAATCTCTTATTTCTGGAAGAATATATCTGGAGTCTGGATTCTGGAAATATCTAATTCTGGAAATATCTAATTCTGGAGGAATCTCTTCTACGTCTGGAACAACTCTCGTCATCTGGAATAATCAGGAATCCGGATCATCGCATCCATCTGGATGCCGGTAAATATTGTAAGGTTTATGGTAATCTTCTCAATATATCTTCTGAATATTTTATAAATATAGATTTCGTACCCTATATATACACCCTAAGAAACAATACAAATATACTGTACAATATTTACATGCATCAAATATAAAAAATTATATATCGTAAATTTTATACACAAAATAAATATATACAAATATACGTATCGGTTGTTTGTTTTGGATGGTTTAGGTTGTTGGTTGGTTGGTTTGGTTGATTGGTTTTCCAAAAAGGTCACCAAAAAGCAGAAGCTGGGCCGAGATAGCTGATTCACCAAATCCAGCGATTTCTGCTCAACCTATAAAATCAAGTCAACAAGTAACTAGCGTAGGTGGTGCTAGCGGATTTAACCGCCAGACGAGGCCCCAATCGATCACCTACACAGGGAAGAAAACAGACAGCAAAATCAAAGCTGTGCCCAAGAAACTATCAATATTTATGAGCAGACTCCAAATCGACACAACTGAGGACGATATGAAGGAATTGCTGAAGGATAACGGTATTCCTGATTCTGTCTGCAGAAAGCTGACTGGAAAGACTAGGGACGGGCGGGAGTACAAATCTTCGGCCTTCCTTATCTCAGTCGATGTTAAATACAAGGATCTTGTTTTTAACATGGATTTGTGGCCTGACAACATCACGATCAGAGAATGGTGGTCCTCCAAACAATAGTCGACATTTCACTCTTTATAATGGCTTGTAATTTTAATGGTTTAATTAACGATGATTTTATCAGTAACTCGCATATAGGCCTTTATTCACCAGAGGACTCTAATAAACTATTGAACTCTTTTAAACTTTGTAACTTTGCTATCTTTCATATCAATGTTAGAAGTCTCAATGCCAATTATTTACACTTATTAAATTTACTTGATATTTATGATTACAAATTTAATATTTTACTATCTGAAATATGGTCCACAAACCTGGCATATTTTGATAATATATTTCCTAACTATGTTTTTCTTTCCTTTCCGCCACTGAACCAGAGAGCCGGTGGAGTTGGTGTTTTAATTCATAAATCGATAGTTTATAATATTGTTGCCTCGTCAAATGACTACAAGTTACTAGATGATGCTGCGGAATATGTTATACTTGATGTAACTACCAGTAACGGCAAACTTCGTATATTTTTATTTTATAGACACCCAAGTAAAGCAATGCCGATTTTTATTGATTCATTGTTTGATTTACTTAAGCTGTACAAGCCAACGAAGAGAAGCATATTATGTGGTGACCTGAATATTGATTTACTAAAATATGGTTCTACTGCATGTATTGAGAGATACGTCAATGAATTATTCTCTATGAACTTTGTTCCGTTCTGTTATTCCGACGCATTGTGTCAATAATTCAATGAGTAATATTGACCATGTATTCTGTAATTTTGGTATTGACTGTGTGCAAGGCTGTAGAATTAAGTCAATTAACAGTGGCAAGTGATGTTAGTGACCACTATGCCAACATTGTTGCTATAACTGCAAACAAGAAAAGGGTAAATTACTGTGATCGACCCACGACACGAATTTTCTCTAAAAAGGCTATACATTCTTTTAAAAATCAACTTTCTTTTACTGATTGGACACCCATTTATAGTTCTGATCAGATAGACACGTCGGTCGGCCACCTAACTGATACCTTAACTAACGCCATTGATAACAATTTTCCGTTAGTTCTACTGTCTCGAAAAAGTTTTAAGGACAAACCATGGATATCAAAGGAATTGAAAAAACGTATCAAAATAAAAAATTCTCTCTACCTACTTTTCAAAAAAACTAAAAGTATTGAAGATGAAGATAAATATCGTGCCTATCGGAAATCAGTGGAAAAGGAATTAGAAAATTATAGAAAGATATATTTCAGCGATAAATTAAGTATAAGATTTAATTCCGCTAAAAATATATGGAAAAATCTTAACGACATCACTAGCTACAAAAATTAAATAGCTAACAATTTAATTGATAGAGTTTACTCTAAAAATGGTTTTATTTATGATAAATATCAAATGGCGAATGAATTTAACAACTACTTTATCAATGTCGGTATTAACTTAGCAAATGAAATACCAAATAATTCTAATGATTACCAGTCTTACCTTCCTGAAAATTTCCCAAATTCTATATTCATATACCAAACCATCAATAATGAAATCTTCAATATCATTCAAAGCCTAAATAAAAGTAGTGCCACCGGACATGATAAAATAAAATAACTAGTAAAATTTTTCAGCTCGGTGCTGAATACATTATCAACCCAATTACTTTTATTAGGAATAAATCTCTAGAGCAAGGCTTCTTTCCTACAAGTTTTAAACTAGCTAAAGTAATTCCTATTTTTAAAAAGGGTTGTAATCATGATGTATCTAATTATAGACCCATTTCTCTACTTAATAACTTGAGCAAGATTTTTGAGAAAGTGATCTACAAACGCCTGGTTGATTTCTTTAATTTTAACAATACTTTATCTGACAGCCAGTTTGGTTTTAGAGAAGGCCATTCCACAAGTGATGCACTTTTCAGCTGTATCAATTTACTGACAAATAAAAATACCGAGAAAAGTAAAACTATGGGCATCTTTTTAGATTTATGTAAAGCTTTTGATGCAGTCGACCATGGTATCTTGCTCTTTAAATTATCTAATTATGGTATTCGTGGTAAAGCTTATAATTGGTTAAAATCATATTTGTCCGACAGACAGCAATTTACTGTAATAGGAAATATACCATCTGATATAAAATATATTAGAATGGGCGTGCCCCAGGGCTCAATATTAGAATCATTGTTGTTTTTAATTTACGTTAATGATTTACAATTTGCCTGCACCAATGCCACATTAAAACTTTTTGCTGATGATTCCAATCTTTTTGTGCACGGTAGCAACCTTGAAGAACTGTACCAGGCAGCTAACATATTATTTTTTCCTACAGATGACGATAGTGCAAACATTACGGCAAATGATATGTGTGTTAAATTAAATAATTGTTCAATTGGTAAAGTTTCAATCACTAAATTTCTGGGCATTCTAATTGATGAGAACCTTACCTTTAACAATCATATCGATGCTTTAATAAGCAAGGTTAATAGCTTAAATGGTATGTTTTACAGACGAAGGACTACATACCTCAGGGATGCCGTAAAAATCTGTATTTTTCTCTTGTTTATTCGCGCATTCAATATGGTATAGAAATTTATGGAAAAACAACCTCTAAGTTATTACAGCCTCTGCACTATTCCTGTAATAGAATTTTACGAACTCTACAAAATAAATCCAGGTTTTGTAATGTCAAAGAATTATATGCTAATTTCAATACTTTACCTGTATCTCAACTCTATATACTCTCTATAAGTAAATTAATTTATAAGTGTATTAATTTTGACGGTATTATGTCTACGGCAATTCGTGACATCATTAATTCTCTCCATCAAAATCGTTATTACAATACTAGACTGTCAAGCACTAATTATATATTTTCTAATAATAGCAAGCTTTTCTTCAAATCTTATACTTTTAATTGTGTGATGATTTGGAATAATGTTCCCCTAGAAATTCGTAATAGTAAATCTTTGAAATTATTCAACAGGAGATACAAGAGATATTTAATTAGTATTTTGTAATGATAAATATATCTTAATGTTGACAATTATCGTGCTATTTCTGTCTTTACTTAGGTTGCTTGCTTCAATAATTGTGGTTTCATTTTTATGCCATCAATTGTTGTACAACAGTTTTTCGAACTTGCATGCCGGTTAGTCGTTACTGCTTTTTCGCTAGTAACTTTTGCTAATTTTAAATGTACATGTATGTCTGGCTGTTTTTGCGTGTTTGCTGGCTGTCAACTAGATAGGGTGTATATGCCCTCTTTGATGACCTTGTGATTGTATGTATACTTGTATGTGTACTTCAATAAACATAGTTATCTCTCTCTCTCTTCTCCTACTTTTTCCTTGTCTTGTTTATTTTTTTGCTTTTTTTGAAATGGGAAAAAGAGCTTTTCTCTTTTTCCTATTTCAGACACTGTGAGGGGGTTTGACGTACACTGTGGGGCACTGTGGTGTACGGCTGATCTCCATGGTGTCGCATGTATGGGCAGCGGAGTAGGGGTGAGAGAATCATGCCCTACTGCAGGGGGCCAGACCCCTTACCCCCGTGATGATGCTGTCGATACGTGTGGTGACGAACAGGCACCACCTCCTCGTGGTCGTCGCTGGGCGCTCTAGCATCCTAGAGGGATCGGGGGTTATCCCCCCACCCGTGAACTCTTTTTGCTGGTGCGGCGAAGTGTGCCTACCGAAAATGAAACATTTTTACTTGTTTCTGAGAATAATTTTTTACTTTTCTTGTTTTGTATTTTAATCTATTTGTTTTCTTGCCAATACTTGTGAGCCTTTCGTTACGTTAATCCTCTTCGGATATACTTTGTTAATCAATGTTTTGTATTGTGATATATGAGATTAACTAAATGTGGTTCTTTGGGGTATGTTCAGAGTTATGTTTGTCGACTTGTCTTTGTTTGGTGGATTTATTGGCTAACAGGCAACAATATCATGCAGTGAAATATATAGTATAATCTAGTGAAATATATAGTGATACAGTGTAGCATTTAGTATATACCATAATCGAATAGCTGAAGCACCCAATACACACAAGGAAATAGACTTTAAGTAAATAAATAGACAAAAATATATCGACTACAATTGGCAGAATATTTAATAATCTAAAAATGTCATACTGGATATTGTGTAAAGTTTGTTGCTGCTTGTGAAGCCATTAGGCCACTGATTCATTTGCAACAAATACAAGAAATACAAATACAAAAATAAAATGTAATAAATAAAAATATAAATAAAATTAAAAAATAAATAAATAAATAATAAAATTAAAAATTAAAATTTAAAAATATTTCCACAAAATTAAAAATTGAAATTTAAAAACCAAAAGAAAAACTATACTAAAAATTGAAAAAATAAAAAAAATTAAAATTAAAATATAAAAATACTAAATACTAAAATAAAAATTTAAAAAACTTACATTAAATAATATTTAAAAAAATATTTTTAAAAAGATAAAAAGTAAAATTTAAAAACTAAAATATACAAAAATACCAAACAAATATAAATAAAAAAGAACTGAAATAAAAAAAATTCAAAATGAATACATATACAAAAATACAATAAAAATAAAAATAAAAAAATATATAAAATAAAATTTAAAATAAAAAACCAAAATCTTAAAAATGAAAAAAAATTTCCTATAAAAAAATAAAACAAAAAGATAAACAAAATTAATAAAAAAATATGCAAGTACATAATAGTATAGTATATATAGTAAATAGTAAATATACATATATATAGTAAATATATATATATTACACTATACAATATATAGAATATTATATATATAGTATAGAAATATATATATATATAGAATATTTATATATATATATATATACACTATCTATAGATATGCTATATATACTATATATATATATACTATATACATACTATATATATATATATATATATATATATATACTATACATACTATATATATATATATATATATATGTATTACATTTATATATATATATATATGTATTATATATATAAATTTACTATATATATATCGGTACATATTTATATTACATATATATGTATATATATACCATCTATTTATATAGTATATATATATATATTATATATAAATATATATATATACAATATATATATATACTATCTATATATATATATATAATATATATTATATATATATATATATATATATATATATATATCTATATAGATCTATATATCTATGTATATATATATATATAGTATATCTATACTATATATACATATTTATGTACCACATATATATATATATTACATTCAATATATCTAGTATATATATATTATATATATATAGTATATATATAGTATATATATATATATATAATATATGTATATATAGTATGTATATAAATTTAGTATATAAATAGTATATATATATATATATATATATATATATATATATATATATTATAGATACATATATAGTATATATATATCTATATATATATATATATATTATTATAGATACATATATACTATACATGTATATATATATATATATATATATATATATATAGTATATATGTATATATATATATATGTATCTATAATAAATATATATATACTATATATGGATCTTTATATTTATCTATATGTATCTATATATCTATTATAGATACATACATATATATATATATATATCTTATATATATATATATATATATATATAGTATATATATATATATATCTATAAGATATATATATATATATATATATATATATATGTATACTATGTATATATAGATATATTGATATACCATATATACTATATATATAGTATATACTATATATATATAGATTATGTATATATATATATATAGTATATATATGTATATATAGTATATATATATATATATATATATATATATATATATAATGTATATATATATATATATATATAGTATAGATATACTATACATATACTATATATAGTTAAGTATATATATATGCTATATATATATCTATACATTATATATATATATATATATATATATATATATAGTATTTTATATATATATATATTTACTATATATATATATATGTATATATATATACATATATGGACTATATATAAACTATATATACAGACTGGGGCAGAAAAAAATATTTTCTTAAGTGGAGGAGTTTAAGCCTGCACTACCTTGTTAGCTACTCCAATAAATGATGCTTAAAATTCGTTCGTATGTTAACATTTTTCCCAAATTTTGAAGAAAATGTCAGGTACTTTGGTTTAAAAAAGGCTTGTTAATATTGATTTTAACATTTTTTTCGAAGAAATGCTGTATTTTTGTTACTTCTGAATATATTTTCACCAAATTTGCAGGATATATGTAGAAATTCCTCCCCTGGAGGCTCCGAAAATTTTGTAAAACTATTTTGAGTTTTGTTCAAGTTATAAAGACTTTTGACAAAAAAATCCTTGTTAAAACTGATTTTGCAATTTTTTCGTAGGAACGCTGTAATATTTTTCCTGCTCAATAGATTTCATCAAATTTGCAGGATATACGCAGAAATTCTTCTCCTAGACGCTCCGTAAATTTCGTAGAGAAATTTTGAGTTTTCTTAAAGTTATTGAGATCTCGCTAGGGGATAATTTTTTTTTGCCCCATTCTGCATATAGTATATATATAGTTTATACATATAGTATATACATTATATATAGTATATATATAGTATATATATATACATGTAGTATATATATAGTATATACAGTATAATATATATACACTATATATACGATATATATATATATATATATATACTATGTATTTATACCATATATAGTATATACCATATATATATATATATACTATATATACTGTATACAGGCTTACAGTGGCGGATACAACATTTTTGGCGGGTTATTGGAATTTTTTATAACTTCGATCATATTTTTATTATCATTTTTCCTTCAGAAACAAAGTCACGATCTTCTTAGAGAGGATACCTAGATTATTCGGTAGCGGGGGTGAGACGAGGGGGTGGGGAGAAAGCCCATCTCCGTCCCCCTGGATCCGGCACTATACGTGTGTATTTACACGTATGTTCATATACATGAAGGCACCCCTATATTAATATACATGGACGAGTTATTTCAACAACACTGACCTAACCATAGACTCCCATAACGTATCGCACATACAGTACACGCGTACAATCCGTACAAATACAGAAGTACAGCAAACAGCTGTAGTTGATTTGATCTAAAAGTTCACGTTGACATGTGCATAGTGCGATTGTTAAGCTTTTAACAGATGCATTGAGCGGTTAACACATGCACAGAGCAGTATTTAGAGCTGTTAACACCTGCATAGAGCGGTTGTTAGAGCTGTTAACACATGCATTAAGCGGCTGTTAGTGCTCTTACCGCATGCATAGAGCGGTTGTTACAGCTGTTAACACACGCATAGAGCGGTTGTTAACACATGCATAGAGCGGTTGTTAGAGCTGTGCTACCGTAATAGAAGAAGTCTTTCTCCACACATCCCTGAGCCTGGTGTCTGGAATACTCTGTCTCAGCTCTTCTCATTGCCACGCTTCTACTGTCCTCAGTTTTCATCATACTGCGATTCTTCAGGTAGAGAGCAAATAGAATTGGACAGGCAGGAATATGAACCGGTCGACGATCTGACCCATGTATAACAAATCTGCACAGAGCAGCCAGACCAAGCACTTGTTGAAGTTCTTTGTCGTACATCTCTATCCATTGCGTCGTGAGGATCACTGGAAAACACCGCTCAGCGAACTGCTTATTTCCAAACGACTTGCTGTATGTTTGTGTCATCTCATCACAAATCTTCAATGTGGTCTCGTAGTCTGATAGAAGAGTGTAGTAGTGGTTGGCAGTATAGGCTTTGTTGATAAACCAGGAGATTGGTACTGACGGCGAGCTTTCTGGCCATTGTGTGATGTAGAGCGGTGTCGATACAAATCTAGTTTTCGTATTGCACACTTGGCAGAGAGTTATGGACAAGGGGTCCCAGGTTGGATCGAATGATGCATTAGTCTCGTCGACGGCTTGGAATTTAACCTTGAGAAGCGAGGGGAATATTTTCAATGAATGGGGGAACCGCGGCAGATGAAACGTAAGCGGTTGCCGTGTGTATAAACCAGCATATTTGTTCGCTGTATGCTTCTCAATGACATCTGACTTGCAATAGTCCAACCAAGACTGGTAGTCAAAGCGACCGGTGTATCGATAGTGATTTAAAATAGTTTCAAAAAAGATTCTATTGCAACAAAATAATTGATTTAAGCTTACTTTTCTATACGTTTCACTGCTTCCTTCCTCGCAGTAAGTATTCGAGTTGAAATATGCATATCTTATGTTGATTGGGTCAATAGTTCTTTTATTTTTCAACGACGTTGCCTGAAGCAGTCTGTATGTTGCGTCCAATTCATTTTCAACACTCATCAGCATCCATTTGCTGTTTACTAAACCAAAGAGATGACGGAAAGTGTCGGCGAGGTTGAAGGCACGGCTGTAGACGACGAAGCTGCTGAAGAGCTGAGGGGGCATTGTGACAAAGGTTTCCTCCGTGCTAGCAAGCAGATGTTCATCCAAACACATCTCCACTACTCTACCGATGATATCAATAGCCTCGCAGATGTCTAGAAGAACACGGACATCATTGGCGACATCCACGGAGAAAAGATGATCGAAAAGATTATTTGCTGATATGAAGTAGTGCGGTAAATGTTTGAGCTTGAGGCAGCGTATTAAATCCATAACTAGTTCGCGTACTGAACTATACAACATGGGTTCGTCCCAGAATGATTTCGGTTTTGTTTCAACAGCCCAGAGCATTAGGGTTTTAAAATAATAAGTACATAAATTGGTTGCACTAATATTCTCAAAATATTTCTTATGCAAAACTCTTAGTATACTATACATAGCTCTCTGCTGTATGGACCAATTTCCTATCAGAATCAGCTCTGCCACAGAGAATGAGAATCTCCATTCGTTACCCTTCTCTCGTTCTACATAACCTCTGTGAGAGGTGCAAACAAAATCACAACCATAAGCCACCACACGTCTGATAACTTCATGTGAAAGAGTACCGGGCGATCTTCGTCTAGTAATCCATTCATCAGCTTCACGAGGCCAGAACGGGCTGTGGCGTGCATAGACATTCTCTCTTGTTTGAACATATATATTAGATTGTTCGCCTGAAATATTTTGCTTCACTCTCTGGGACCTCTGATTATAGGCTAGCGCTGGCCCCTTTCTCTTGCTCTCATACAGTGTTCTGCTATTATAAAACGGGCTAATGGCTTCTTTTCCATCGCTTTCTTTGCGCAGCTGAGCATACCCAGGATGCTTTCCATCGGTAAGATATCGGAAGATCTCGCCTCTGTAGTCCGGTGGAACGTCATGGAATAAGCTGAACGTGTACTCATTTCTCCGGTAGAACATTGCATCTGCGTCCATCGAGTCTCTTTGTCCAAATACATCCAAACTTATAGAGTTATAGACAACCTCCACCCTGCTTCCTGTGGTGAACAATCTCCAAGTTCGAAACTGCGCAGCGTCGATCATGAGCTGACAGAACCTCTGAAACTCTTCTATTTGATATGACATCGCATGAAACCGATGGAAGTGTAACGATGGAGAAAGAAATGTAGAAAAACTAATGCAATTCAGTCAAGTAATTGCGTGCTATTAGTAATTTCTGTTCGTTTCATTCGCTTCGACAATACTGCAGAATAAGTAAATAGATAAATATGTAGTGAGTAAGGCTCAGTATGACCTGGTGATAATATCTAAAAAGGCATTAAATAGATACATTTAAATTGTATGAAATTACAAAAAGAATGATTGCAGACGTAAATTTAGATTTAGAAAAATAAAAGGAATAAAAGATTCCATTCTTGAACTGTGTGGATTCTCAATATCCAGCTAGTAGTGGCCATAAATTTTATAGTAATTAATGCCTAATCTTTATGCATAATTTGAGATAATAATATACATGCACAGTATCTGCGACTAAAATTATTACCATAGTCGTGCTGAATATTTCACAAATGACCTGAATGTATAATGTTTGAATATTGCTTGTTTGTCTCTTCTCTGTTTCCAAGTCATACTCTTAGTTTCTCGCGACAGGACCATGCACTTGTTACAACTAATTCACATCTTACAGAATCAACAAATTCTAGCTTTCTCTCATTTTTCACTCCAAGTTCAAATTGATCAATTTCATTTCCATCTTTTCTTTCTCCTACCATCATAATTGATCACTGACATTTTACTCTTCAATATGCTCATAGATTACTTCAAAATATTCATTTTTAGAGCCAGATGTCGTCATATACACCTACCCAACTACGAGGTCTACCGGCTCAGCCTTCACTCTCGCCAGTACTAATCTTTCATACAAATGCATTATTACAAGCGGGTATTACGACGTCCCTGGCATCGTCCTTGTATGAGGAAACGGACGTTAAAACTTTATTATTATTATTATTCTTTTTTAAAATGCCCTGGGCTGTATAAGGCCCTGGGCTAAAATATAAGATAAAAAAGACTTTATTTAATTAAAAGGAAGATAAAAATATTTAAAATCGTTACTCTACGCTCTGGGAGGCCGCATTCGCTAATGTGCCACGAACGCATACAGCATTAAAACGCTGGAGTGCAAATTATTATTATTATTATTATTATTATTAAATTATTATTATTATTACTATTATTACCAATATTATAACCTTATCTTTCCACATCTGATCCGAAAGTACTGCGACTCCTCTTTGCTATTTAACTTCCAGAGTATATTATTCTGAATCCGTCAATCACAACATCTAAAATCCCTGGCCATCATACCGCCCGTAGACCTAAACGATTAATCTTGTTTCTCTTCATCTCTTAACATTCTGCAACAGCCACATATTCATAGTTCTTATATTCCAGGTACATAAATCCATTCTTGACTGGATATTTATTCATATTAAATTAATCTTATTTGTCACACCAATTGGGAGCTGTTGCTGTCGACTGGCTGTGGGATTTTGCGTGTTGCGTGTATATATATATATATATATATATATATATATATATATATATATATATATATATATATATATATATATACATGTACATGTATATACAGACTGGGCAAAAAAAATAATCCCCTAGCGAGATCTCAATAACTTTAAGAAAACTCAAAATTTCTCTACGAAATTTACGGAACTTCTAGGGGAGAAATTTCTGCGTATATCTAGCAAATTTGATGAAAACCTATTGAGCAGGAAAAATATTACAGCGTTTCTACGAAAAAAGTGGAAAATCAGTTTTAGCAAGGCTTTTTTTACCAAAAGTCTTAATAACTTGGACAAAACTCAAAATAGTTTTACAAAATTCTCGAAGATTCTAGAGGTGAAATTTCTATATATATCCTGCAAATTTTGTGAAAATATATTCAGAAGTAACAAAAATACAGCGTTTCTCAAGAAAAAATGTTAAAATCAATTTTAGCAAGGCTTTTTTAAACAAAATTGCCGGATATTTTCTTCAAAAATTTAGGAATAATTTTAACAGAAGAACAAATTTTAGGCATCTTTTATTGGAGTAGCTAGTAAGCTAGAGCAGGTTTATACTCCACCATTTAAGTAAACGGTTCCTTTCAGGGTCGTTATTTTCTTTAAAAGAAACCACTGACACTTTAAAAAGCCTTGTTAAAATTGATTTTAGCACTTTTCTCGTAGAAATGCTGTAATTTCGTAACTAATGAAAATATTTTCACCAAATTTGCAGGAGATGCGCAGAAATTCCTCCCTTAGAAATTCTGAAAATTTAGTAAAGAAAGTTTGAGTTGTCTTAAAGTTATTGAGATTTCGCTAGGGGATTATTTTTTCCCCAGTCTGTATATGACCTAATGTATTTATACATGTTTTGACCCGCTTGCCTTGGATTTTGGATTTGCACTGCTTCGATCTCGCTTTCGCTTGCTGTCTTGCATACTCAAATTTCAAATTTAGAATCTTCAGTCACTGACATCGCTTTCGAATGAGGATACTGACGTTAAGATTAGCTTTACCAGCCTAGGCGATCACCAACCGAATGCTCTTTCTAATGTTGAATATTTAATATATGAGGGGCGTTCCAAAATACCTAGCCAGACTTATTAATAAAGTAACGAGAAGTAGCATTGGAACAGAGATTGTAAGAATGCTTAGCTTAGTCCTCAATTTTATGATTAGTTTCCTCAACAGCAATGTATTCCACGAGTAACCGGAAAGGCATTGACTCAAAATATGGCTGAAAGGAATATAGAAGATTTAGCAATGAGCTGTTTCTATAAAATCACTAAAGAACATAAATGCGAATTGTTGAAGTCACTAGCGCTAGAATATTTTCACAGAATTCTCTAAGTTTTAAAACTCATCTGTTTGCAATCAGGAATGACTCGCGCCATGAACTGATGTGCTCTAGCGAGCCCACGAGAGCATGCCCGCCCGCACGGGCGTGGCTTATCGTGGAGGTTATCGCCATGTTAAAACTATTGGCAAAACGAAAAACTAAATTTCTATCTCTCTCTTAGTGCACTGCCTACTGGCAGGTCCATGGTATGTAACTCATGTAGTCTCTACTCATCTCTATCTTCCTTCTTTCTCTTCCTGTCCACATACGAATGGACTTTTAAATTATTTATAGCATTCCTTTTGATATACCATTATTCTTTGGGGATCCTGATTAAAACGACATTATACATTCCAATATATTTAGGACTATAAACGAAAAATTCGTAATGACACTTAATTGTGAAGTAAATTATTTATGCGCTAATTCACTAAATGCGTAGTCCTCGAGACAAATTCATAATCTGTAGTCTACTTACGATATGAAACATAGAGAAGACCGGGTTAAGTTACCTTTGCACGAAAGCAGACGTTGTATAGACTATGCTTTTTATCATGTTAACAACAAGTATTATAGTGTACATGTTCATGCATACTTATAAATGTAAATGTTGATAACTAGATAAGCATATGACTCTTATTAGGCAATTTATTAATTACTGATAGTGCAGTGCATTAGTCGATGCATTTTATTAGCACTTAAGCCTGGTCAATACTGATAGTGCAGTGCATTAGTCGTTGTATTTTATTAGCACTTAAGCCTGGTCAACCTACATGGACAATTCCATAGAGAAATTGTACAATATATTTATAAAATACCCGATTGTTACAAGATGCGTCTATTTAAGTCACTTTTTCACAAAAGATTGCGTAGTTTTGCTGAAAATTAATTATTAACAGTTATTAGCTACATCAAATGTGCCTTATATACAGCATATAAATAGGCTAAATTTTGATTTTTTGCATTTATTCCGTATAGTAACACACATGACATACCATCGTTTCCTTTCTTGGTTGCTGTTTTTGTAGTTTTCGTTATTTACTCTTTTTTCTCTCTATGGTTATTGGTAATCGTTGCCTTTTGTTGGCGCTTCAATAACAGACGGCGCAGATTTAAGAATAACCAGATTTAAGAACACCCTGTGGATTATTTTCATTCAAAGCTGTCGACACTCGGTCTTCGAAAGTCGTCGCTCACAATGTACTAACCGCGCGCAACGTGGCTTTATTTCCATTAAATTGGCGCGTAGCTTAATTGAATGCACTAAATCCCCTCCCCATTTTGACGCAATTTTGATTTCATTATGATTTTACACTTTGCAATTCCATGAATCTCTTGTCTGCATAATTAATATATGACACGTAAATGAAAAATTTGCATTTTATCGAAATTATGCCTAGTTAGTGAATATATCTGTACAGACTGCGAGTATCTCTATTCTATCACAGAATTCAACTTTATATGTACGATTACATGCATAGACAGATTTCATTCGCTATCCATTAGTAAAAGTTAATGGAAAGCTAGAGTAATCTAGTGGCTAAGGTGTCCGGCTTTAGATCTTGAATCCTAGGTAAGCGTAAGACTTGCTAAACATACGCTTTTTAGAGAAAAAATTACAAATTATCCCTTAGCAATTAAAATTTCGATTGATTAGTCAATTAGTGACATTTAGCATTGAAATTTAAATCTCCTGTAGAGGAAGAATTTTACCGCTATCTTGCAAGGTTTTGTATAAATATTTAGAATTGGACCGAAGTAATTCAATTTCTTCAAAAAACGATTTTTTATAATTGACACGATACTAAAATTGAAACAGGATATTTTGTCGCTTAAAAATTACCTTCCTCGCGACAAAGTATACACGCCAATGACGTCAAATTAATGGAAATGGAAACCTTGCTCTAAACGGATAAGAAAATACTGCGAAATCTAGTGAAGGATTCTGAGCTAGATTTTTTAATGGTTTATTCATAATTTCAACCTGTAACCGTATTTCTCAAGCAAAAAGGTGCTTTAGCGCGAAGACCCAATGAAAATTCAGTCGTTTCGTTAGCAGGGTTAAGAGCGAAGGCTATACAAGCAACAACAACAACAAAAACAACAACAGAATTAGAGTGCTACTGTCGTCCGTGACAACATTGAGCAATATGGTACAAAATTGAATTCGATGAGCAGAGTGTGGGGTCCAAAAACGGTGCGAGCCAAAATCCGGAAGTTCGGTCCGAGGAAGGGTACAAGTGGAATGGAGGTTTACGTGTTGTTCTCAGTTCCTATGCAATGGTTGAAAAGGAGAGGTCAAAGAGAAAGAAAAGCCGCCTAATCTCATGAGGCATGGAGGCTGAGTAGTGAGTACATTGCAAGCAATATGAGGACGGATCAATGTGGAAGATTTGGTTTCGAAGAGAAAGACAGGCCGCAGATACCCCTAAAAATTGGAGCCAAATTCTTGAACAACATAGCCCAGACGTCATAAAAAGATGAGTGGTCTCCTAATTCTACAGATTTTAATCTACTTAATTTCTATGTTTTGGAAGCAATGGATTTTATCTAACTCTCAATCCAAACCCAGAAACACAACGGAATTAGAGGCTGGTCTTATAGTATGTGAAACTGACAAAGGATGTCTTTAAATGTTTAGACAATAAATACTATTTTCTCAGAAATACAGTCTAGAAATTTAACCACACTAATTAGCCTATGATCAGAGCAGAGTATGTCTACAGAAATTAAGATTTTGAAAATAGATTACATCAGCTTTCTTCCGGTTTTCACAAGTAGGTCTTAGCCTAACAGCATGTTCTGCTTTTATTAAAGCAATTTATTACTTTGATATTTGCTGACTAGCATAGGCATACGATTGCCGGCCGTTATAAGCATGCAAGCACTGCTTTACAACCATACACCGTTGCTCCTATAGAATTACGATATCTAAGAGGACAGCTGTTTTATTGTAGTCAAGTAGGTCATAATATATACATGTATTTAACATAGCGTCACTGAGTCACGAAGCAATTACATGCTTGTTTAAGAATGCGGAAAAACTTATACTGTATATACAGTATACATGTATAACCGCTGCTGTTTAACATTTACGCTGAGGCAATGATGGAGGAAGCCATGGGAGACTTGGAAAAGGAATAAAAGTAGGAGGGACTTTGTTACAAGATGTACGATTTCCAAATGACCAAGGAATGGTAGCGGGCAAAGAGATTGGATTGCAGAAGATAATGGATAGGCTGAATGATACGGCCCTAAGATATGGCATGAAGATTAATATAAAAATGACTAAGGTTATGAGAGTGTCCAATAATAAAGGTGAAGTTAGTATCACAATAAATGGTACGAAATTGGAACAGGTAAGAAGTTTCAAATATTTTGGTCATACTTTAACCGATGATGAGAAATGTGAGACGGAAATATGCAGTAGGATTGCACATGCAAAAGCGGCCTTTGAAAGTAGAAAAGAACTATTAACAAAAGTATAAAAAAGACACAAAGATAAATATAGTGAAAAATTTGGTTTGGAGCACGCTATTGTATGGATGTGAAACATAGACCTTAAGTTAAGAAAGGAAGATATTAGGAAACAGGAGGCATTGGAAATGTGGATTTGGAGAAGAATGGAGAGGATTAGTTGGACTCAAAAGGTTACAAATGAGGAAGTCCTGGAGAGAGTTGGCACAGATAGACAGTTGATAAATGTATTAAGAAATAGGAAGAAGAGATGGATAGGACACATTCTAAGGGGGAAAGGTCTATTAAAAGAGGTCATAGAAGGTAGAATGGAAGGAAAAGAGGCAGGGGCAGGCCGAGATTAGGTATGTTAGATGATTTAAAGACCCACTCATATATGGAAATGAAGAGGAAGGCGGGAGACAGAGAAGAGTGGAGGCGTTATGTGCCATGGACCTGCCAGTAGGCAGTGCACTAAGAGAAATGCAGTATATAGCATTTACCAGAATTTACCATAACTGCTACAATCTTTCGTTATACGATCAATTCTTTCTTCAAACTTAGTTAACAGGAAAAAGGGAAGAAAGCCAAGGACTTATTTCAATCCCGAATCATGCATAATTATTTCATTCAGCTTGTTTTAAAACTGTTCACCGATACCGCATTGACAACCTCCACACTCAAAGAATTCCATCTATCAATCACCCTTTGAAAATAAGAAAACTTACCTAAATATGTCCTTCACTAGGCTTAAACAACTTATAGCTATGACCTCTTAAACCATTATTGGAGAAATGAAAAAAAACTCTTGCTCTTAATTCGGTAAGCACATGCATTAATTTAAAAACCTCTATAAGATCACCTCTAATTCTCTTGGTTTCTAGGGTTGTGAGTTGAACTACCCTTAGCCTCTCCTCATGCCTTAATGCTTTGAATCTCTTAATAGTTCTTAATGTTCTTCTTCGAAGAAGAGCATTGAGAATTATGATCTACATAAATTACTATGGAGTGGTAAATTACTATGTGTGACATAATTTACTATCGAGTGATCTATGTAAAATAATATACTATGGAGTGAGTTGTCTGATATAACTTAGTACTTACTCTGGAGTGATCTGTGTGAAATAATTTACTACGGAGTGATATGTCTGTTTTCTTGTTTATCTCTACTCGACAGATGACACTAGACATAATGACATAAATGTGTCTCTCGATTTCGTGATAAATTATACTACACACACATACTGACACCTCATCCACTGACCACACAACGACACCGTCCACTGACTACACACTTACGATTACATTATTTTCTTTCTCCAAAAATAATACGTCAGCATTTGATGAACTACATGGACATTAGTTCGAGTTACAACTCTACACTAGGTTCGGAAATTTGTGAAATTGTTTCTTTGCCCAATGACTCATTTTCACTTTACAACTAATTGATATTTGCAATTACTTTACAGAGAATTTACATTTTAAAATATCCTGCGCAAACTCAGAGAAATCGGTCCACTATTCAGGTCGCTTATATTCCGTTGTGTTGAAACGTTGGACTCTCTGTTGACTTTGCTATTCAAACGTTGAAGATTTGCAAACGAATTCAACAAG
The DNA here is from genome assembly GCA_905160935.1 of Enchytraeus crypticus. Classification (NCBI taxonomy): domain Eukaryota; kingdom Metazoa; phylum Annelida; class Clitellata; order Enchytraeida; family Enchytraeidae; genus Enchytraeus; species Enchytraeus crypticus. Next base: position 527,432 of record CAJHZI010000720.1, on the reverse strand, counting down.
CGTTATACGTGTAATGTCGATGTTTTTGTTCAGAACGGCTAAATTTATTTCCAATCCAACTGCTGAAACTCTTGAGCTTAGGAGTCAAGAGCTTTTAGTATAATATTGTATTAGTCTACGCAGTGCTCCTTTCGCAGAATTTGTCATTAAGATTCTTTTAGTCTAAAGCAGAGAATTTAGATAAATTTAAAATTCAATGGCGTCTAAATTCTTAGATTTTCTGATTCATCATCTTTGACATCGTGCTAATATTTCTCTAGCGCAAAATAACGGAGGATATTTACTTCACCGCCAAATTAATCAAATTATCTAATCATTACTTCATTCATTTCCTAGTCAAAGAAAGTAAGGATAAAATAAGACAACTGTTGATAAACTAATCCTGGTGTTCAGATTATACACTGATAGATGGTGCAGAAATTCAACATCAGCAGGTTAAAACATAAGTATGATCATAGCCATTTCTCCGTGCATTTCTATCACAGGAAGTCTTTTGAGTAGAGATAAACGTGAAAAAGGATTCCTCAAAAACTGTTTATGTTAATACACAGTCTCACAATAGAGATCTTTAATGGAATTGTTATTAGTGTTTAACGAAGTTTCAATGATTGACTACAGAAATCGAATAAATAGTAAACAGTTCAATTAATATTTTAAATAGGCGTAAATATTGATAGATGAATATTGTACAAATAATTATTTCAATATAAATAAAAATGGTTCAGAGTCTTTAGCTAATACTCACGCTTTGTAAAACTGCGTAGGCCTAATAACTTACATGGCGAAGATGCCCCTGATCCGCTGTATGTCAGGTTTATTGTAAAAAAACGAAAATATAGGCCTATATATATATATATAGGCCTATAAATATATCTTAGTGCACTGCCTACTGGCAGGTCCATGGTACATAACGCCTCCACTCTTCTCTGTCTTCCGCCTTCCTCTTCATTTCCATATATGAGTGGGTCTTTAAATTATCTAACATACCTAATCTCGGCCTGCCCCTGCCTCTTTTTCCTTCCATTCTACCTTCTATGACCTCTTTTAATAGACTTTCCCCCTTAGAATGTGTCCTGTCCAGCTCTTCTTCCTATTTCTTAATACATTTATCAACTGTCTATCTGTGCCAACTCTCTCCAGGACTTCCTCATTTGTAACCTTTTGAGTCCAACTAATCCTCTCCATTCTTCTCCAAATCCACATTTCCAATGCCTCCTGTTTCCTAATATCTTCCTTTCTTAACTTAAGGTCTATGTTTCACATCCATACAATAGCGTGCTCCAAACCAAATTTTTCACTATATTTATCTTTGTGTCTTTTTTATACTTTTGTTAATAGTTCTTTTCTACTTTCAAAGGCCGCTTTTGCATGTGCAATCCTACTGCATATTTTCGTCTCACATTTCCCATCATCGGTTAAAGTATGACCCAAATATTTGAAACTTCTTACCTGTTCCAATTTCGTACCATTTATTGTGATACTAACTTCACCTTTATTATTGGACACTCTCATAACCTTAGTCATTTTTATATTAATCTTCATGCCATATCTTAGGGCCGTATCATTCAGCTATCTCGTTGCCCGCTACCATTCCTTGGTCATCTGCAAATCGTACATCTTGTAACAAATTCCCTCCTACTTTTATTCCTTCTTCCATGTTTTCCATGGCTTCATCCATCATTGCCTCAGCGTAAATGTTACACAGCAGCGGCAAAATGCTACAACCTTGTCTTAATCCACGTCCTATTTCACCATCTTCTGAGTATTCTTGTTGGATTTTGATTACTTACTGCTTTTTGATTCATGTACAAGTTCAAAATTAGTCTTCTATCTCTCCAGTCAATTCCTATTCTTTTTAAGATATTCATCATCGTTATCCAATCAATCCTGTCAAAGGCCTTCTCGAAGTCTACAAAGCATACAAAAACGTCATTTCCATATTCTAATCTTCTTTCGCAAAGAACCCGCATTACCCCTATTACTTCTCTTGTGCCACATCCTTTCCTAAAACCAAATTGTGTCTTGCTCAGTATCATCTCTGCTTTCGACTGAATGCGATTATTTACTATCTTTAATAAGATCTTCGATGCATGAGGTATTAAGCTGATTGTTCTGTAATCCAAACACTCCACAGCATTGGTTTTTTGGAATTGGGATCATCACTGACTTGATAAAATCGTCTGGCCAAATACCTGTATTGTACACTTATTTACATACCTCCATTAACTTACTGAGTGTTTCTCCTTCCAACATTTTCAAGAATTCTGCTGGGATTTCATCTATTCCGGCTGCCTTCCCCTTTTTCAAACTGTTAATTGCAGAATAAACTGCCTCCTTCATTAAATCGGGGCCCCTTTTATCGTTTTCTATGATATTTTCTTCTTCTATTTTAAAATCCTCTTGAACTGGTTTCCCAGCGTTATCATACAATTCCTCTACATATTCTCTCCATCTTTCGTTTACTTCTTCCAGCTCTGTCTTCAATTCCCCATCTTTACCCATTATACTAATGTTCTTTGCATCTCCTTTCTTTTTATTATCGGTTCTTGTTAATATCCTGACTTCCTGGTATAATAGATCCGACCTCCCTCTTCTATCATATTCTGCTAAATCATCACACTTTTCATTCCACCAATGATCTTTTGCTTTGTCTATAATTCATCTAAGTTCACTGTTTTAGCTTCTATATTTCCTTCGGCCATGACTGGTATCTATACTTTTCCATTTCCTTCTTTCATCCATTTTGTCTAGAATCTCGCTTGTGATCCAAGGTTTTTTAGCTGTATTTGCTTTTCGAAAGCCATAAACTTCTTTTGCACCTATTTTAATAGTCTCCTTTATCTGACACCATCTTTCATTTACCCCTGTACTTCCGTAGTCCTTCACTTCCTTAATTTCTCTTTCCACTGCTTTCTGAAACTGACTTCTTTTCTCGTTCAATCCGTTCAAATTCCATCTCTTACTGCTTTTCTTCTTAAGTATTTTCTTCAGCTGAAGCCCTACTTTTGCCATTACTAGATTGTGGTCTGAATTAATATCGGCTCCTGGATAAGCCCTTGAATTCTTCACACTATTCCTGTACCGTTGCTTTGTCAGAATATAGTCTATCTGGTATCTTCCCTCTTTTCCGGTGCTTCCTGGTTTCTTCCATGTGTAACGCCTTCTCTTTTCATGTTTGAACCAAGTGTTGGTCACCACTATTCTCATACTATTGCAAAAGTCAACCAATTTCTGTCCTCTCTCATTTCTTTTTGCTAGACCATATTCCCCAACTTCATATCTATCTCTCCCTTCACCCACCACCGCGTTCAAATCCCCCTTAACTATCACTTGATCTGTGGCTTTTTCTCCTTTAATCATTCCTTCTATTTTTTCGTACATCGCTTCAATTTCCTCATCCTCTGAGGCTGATGTAGGCATGTAGATTTGGATAAACGCCAAATCTACTGGATCTGCTTTGATCCGCACTAACATCAGTCTGTCACTGCACTGAAGAACCTTTGTTACTCGTTCACTTAAATTTCTATCCAATATTATAGCCACTCCCTTCTCCCTTTTATCTCCTCCGGAATATATAACCCTGTACCCTTCACTTTCAAAATCTCCAGTTCCCAACCACCTTACTTCACTCATCCCTAGGACATTTATTTTTCTTACTCCATTTCCCTCTTTACATTTTCTAACTTTCCCCTTTCACCCATAGTTCTCACATTCCATGTACCCACACTTATCCTTTTGGGCGCATGGAATGTCCTCTCGGTATATTTGTGGGGCACCCAAGGTGCCGACTGGCCGTGGGATTCTTACCACCTTCTCTCCATTTAAGGGGTACACGGAACTGGGGGCGTTCATTTTTGTCGTGATATAGCATTATTTTCTTGGGGGATATGATTTTTGATGAGTTGGGCCCCCTATGCCTTCCTCAGCTTTGACTGACATTTAGCGGGCAGGGGGCGTCATTCCCTGAGAAAACTATCTGTTTATCCGTGTTAACTATCGATTATATATATATATATATATATATATATATATATATATATATATATATATATATATATATGTAATGTTATATATATATACATTTATATATATATATATATATATATATATATATATATATATATATATATAGTGCCCTAAGTTATTGCATTTCTTTTCCAAAAATATGCTTTAACCTCATCAAGTTTCTCCTAATGCGCCTCTATTTAAGAGAGACACATTGACGACGATATGTCAGCACGTAACGACGACAGGAGGACCTAAAGCACTCACTGTCTCCTTCATTATTCATTAATGCGATTATTTACTGCGCTATATGAAGTTAACTCAAGACGCTCCGGGGTAACCGTAGGCTCATGTCTTACGAGAGAAAAGATTCTGCTGTCATGCTCAAAGATAACACCAAGATAGCTGGAAGAGTGCCTGTTAAGAAGATGAAGCTATAACAAGATTTCAAAATTCTAGGTGTAGTTAGTTGTATAATATCATTGAAACAATAAAATACGTGCATTTAAAATGGCATTAATAATTATGATCTTGTTAGTTGGTGTATTAGCGTAGAAGTGTGAAAAGCGGCTGATTGATCACATTTGTTATTTATTGCTATAGGCACACTTTCTGGTGGCAAATTTTTCTCTAGTAGAAAAATGAAATTAAGATTATGCATATCATAAAGTAGTTTTATGATTATAGTACCGATTCTCTGTTTATTTTAATTTACTTTTAGATTTATTATAACTTTGATGTAGTGATCTTTGAAATTATATTAAATACCATTTGAAGTCCAAACTCATTATAGCAGTTGTCAGAGTGGGCCTAGATATACCGTTATCAGAGTAGATTTTTCCTTATATTAGTAGATTTACCCTTATCAGGAGCGTGTTCTCTATAAAGAGAGTCGTTTCCAATAATCAATATGATAACCCAGTTCCGTTTGATGTGTCAGGGTTGTCAGAGTGCGTCAGGTGAATCAGTTGATTCAGATGTGTCGCGTCTTTTAAGGTGCGTCAGGTTTGTCAGTTGTGTCAGATGTATCAGGTGTGTGTCAGTTGAGTGTCAGGTGTATCAGTTATGTCAGGTATGTCAGTTGTGTCAGATGTGTCAGTTGTGTCAGATGTGTCATGTGAGTCAGTTGAGTCAGGTGTGTTAGATGTGTCAGGTGTGTCAGGTGTGTCAGGTGAGTCGAGTGAGCCAGGTGTGTGTCAAGTGAGTCAAGTGTGTCAGGAGTGTCAGGCATCTGACATCCAACTCATGAGCTACAAGTGACCATTATTCCTATAGATGTGGGCATTTTATGCACATAGGTAAATCTAGTCGCTATTCATGCATAATGAAAGCGACTCTAAATCTCAATCGCGGTTGAACGTACGTGCAATATAGATTTACTACATTGAGGTTCTATTACGAGACATGTAGAGATAGTAATTTCTGTATTTTTAAAGCTTTTCTTTTATCATTTATTAAGTTATCATAAGACCTAATGCACTCGCTTGCCCAATGGCGAGAAAAATTAAAATTCATTGTTTCCACATACTCGTTTGGAACAAGAGTGCAAAAGTCGTAGACTGCTTTATCTGGCAAGGATGCTATATTTTCTAGCTCATTCAGCTGATATACTTGAGAGGATGATCTGGATTTGAGTGGATTTGAGTGGATTTGAGTGGATTTGAGTGGATTTGAGTGGATTTGACTGGATTTGACTTGATTTGACTGGATTTGACTGGACTTGACTGGATTTGACTGGATTTGATTGGGTTTGACTGGATTTGACTGAGTTTGACTGGATTTGACTGGATTTCACCAATTAGTTTCTCTTAAAGTCTGCACTATTCAATTGATACCTAGGCTCTGTAGTATATTTTCATACCTTCACAATCAATTATTTTTAATTTAACACAAGACAGTTTTCGTTTCATGAGAAAATCGTCATGTAGGACCTAGATGAATTGATTCTATCCTATTATAGTCATAATGCTGAAACTATTTATAATATATTAAGAGCTTTAAACGTTGTGTTTGATAGAATGTTATTTAGTAGTTTCAGAAGTGATTGATTTCATAAAATATTTCTTACTTATGTATGAATGCCTCTGCAAAATATATATACTAAAAGTACAGTTATGTAGGTCAACTTGAATTTAGAGAAATTTTTAAATGGCTCTACTTCTAAATATTGAGCCATATGAAACTGCGGTATCCACACAGGAATTTTATAACTTCCTAGGACCTGGAAATGGCTTATCCTAATGGCTTTATAAGACAGTGGAGTTTTCAGCTGCTGGTACATCCGGTTTCTCAGTGACAGGATAAACTGATGGAAGAAATAATGAGATTTACGATCTTCGAGTGAAGGACTTGAAGTAATAAAGAGACCATTCAAAGATTATATACAGCTGCATATATATATATATATATATATATATATATATATATATATATACATGTATATATATATATATATATAAACCTATATATATATTATACTGCATATATGTAAATTATGTATTATTTATTATATATAATTATATATATTATATATGTCTACATGTATTTATATATATATATATACACATGTATATATATATATATATATATATATATATATATATATATATATATACACACACATGTATATATATATATATATATATATATATATATATATAGACATATAGATATTCTGCATATATGTAAATTATATATTATATATTATATATAATTATATATATATATATATTATATGTATACATGTATTTATGTATATACATATACACACATGTATATATATATATATATATATATATATATATATATAGACAGAGAGAGAAGAGAGAGAGAGAGAGAAGAGTGACCTTTGCTGAAGCAGATGTAAAGACAATGGAGGTCATGGAAAAGAAAAGGAATTGAAACAAGAAAGCAAAATTAAAAAGATTTCAGCCAGTGCTACTCCAGCTACATCTCAAAAGCCTCTCTTAGAATAGGCTAGTTAGTTAGTCTGGGAATAGTTAGCCTAGTTGGTAAGTCTGAGAATATTTAGTCTAGTTAGTTGGTTTGAAAATAGTTAGTCTAGTTAGTTAGTCTGAGAAAGTTAGTATAGTTAGTTAGTCTGAGAATAGTTGTCTAGTTAGTTAGTTTGAGAAAGTTAGTATAGTTAGTCTGAGAATAGTTAGTCTGATTCTGAACACGTGACCCATTGAGCCACAGACAGCAACCGGTTGATACTGCATCTAAGTAGTAAAGCAGAAGAAGCAAGATTTCTTATTTTCCATTGATAAGCTTCAGAAATATTATGGAATAATACCAAAACAGCCCCTGATAGAAGTACATCTTAGTAGATACATGGTACCTTCAGTACACAAACTCTTAAAATCCTAATTTTCGCTCACCACGCTCACTCAAATTAGGATTTTAAGAGTTTCTCCCCTGAATGTACCATGTATCTACTAAAGGCTCAATTTTTAGAGCCTAGTTGCCCCTTATTTTTTCTCGCGAGCAAATATCTTGAAAAAATTAATTTTTAAATCGACCCAAATATTATAGGACTACTTTATGTTGCTCATTAATATTTGAGTGAATGTAATTTTGCGTACTAGATTTTTTCTTTCATATAATTTTGTGTACTATAAATGGTACTAACAATTGAAGAGCTCCATAAACTAAAACCATTTTTTAATTTACAGTTAGATCGTAATCAAGTGGAAATAATTTTAGCCCGTAAATTAACGGACAAAGAATGGAAATCATATACTAAAGACTATCGCAAAATATTTACTCCCATAGCTAAACAAGCAGCTAAATTGTCAAATAAGAAAGGTTATTTGAGAATTATTAATCCTGACCCTGATCATGAACTTAAAAAGAAATATAAAAATGTTGCTATACAAGCTGCTAAAGTATCTAGTAGAAAATTTAAAACTGATAAAGAACCTGATAATAAATATCATTTCTTAAAACCTCTGTTTAAAACTGAAGATTCCGATGATGAATTTTCTATACGCAAAGTATATGAATACTACAATGAAATGTACAGAACAACACTAACCCATTGGAAAGTGTCTGGTACAGCTAATTTATTCAATATACACAAAATAATAATTGAATTAGTTGCAAAGATGACAGAGCATTTACCCCAAAACATAAGAATTCAAGTTAGTATTCAAACACCTTCAGGCAAGGAACCCCATACGTGCTTACTATCAAAAGATAAAGTAGTCAATAATCTTACAGAATGGACCAATTACTTTATAGATTACTATGATATGAATATTGAAGAATTAACTTTTAAATTAACTGCAATTGAACTACCTCAAGGAACTGGAAGACCGAATGTTATATCTAATCTCGACGATAAACATTGTATAGTTCAAATCAAGAACACTGACACAATATGCTTAGTAAGAGCAATATTAGTTGGTTTAACTTATAATCTAGATAAATTACAGGAAGTTTTTAAAGATAAGTTAACTGTTGAGGAAATAAGAAATATAAATTTCCGGAGACAAGGTATCCATACCAAAATCAATGAAGGTATATTTTCAGACAATGAAGTAAAATATTTACGTCAAGGAGGTGAAAAAAAGTTACAAACAGTATTAGCTCAAGCTTTTCACAGAATATATTCTATCACTATTAAAGATACAGGAAATGATTTCAGTGATATAAAGATAATAGAAGAAAAACTAGATATAGAAGTACAAATATACAGTATGGACACTAGACAGATATACGCAGGTTTACCCAAGCAAATTAAAATTTATTTAATTTTAAATAATAACCACTACAGCGTAATATCTAAGCTTCCAGCTTTTCTAGGAACAAATGCTAGAAAATGGGAAGCAGCTGAGAAACTAAAATGTGAGGCTTGTAAAAATCCTACTCGATGTAATAAAGAAGATAAAATTAAATGCAAAACATGCGGAAAGGTATTTTATAGTCAATCATGTTACGATAATCATATCAAAAATAAAAAATGCATTGAGCATTCATACGTATGTCAAAATTGCTATAAGTTTTTCAAAGTAAAAGATAGAAAACCTGAGGATCATAAATGTGGAGAAAAGTTATGTTCAAACTGTAAAAAGTGGTATATTGGAGAACATAAATGTTTTATGCAAAGAAAGAAATTAAGGGAATCTAGCGAAAAGTACATATTCTATGATTTCGAAACTACTTTAGATAGTAATGGAAAACATATAGTTAATTACTGTATAGCTCAGTATTTTAACGGAGATGAGTATATATTTCATAACGCCAATGATTTTTGTACATGGGTATTTACTAAAAAGCATAAAGATTATACTGTTATAGCTCACTATGGAAAAGGTTACGATTTTCAGTTTGTACAAGAATGGCTCATATCTCATACACAAGTTGCAAAACCAAATGTAATATATAACGGACAAAAAATACTGCAACTTGAGGTGAAAAGAGGTTATAACATAAGATTTATAGATAGCTTATCTTTTACAATGCAGCCTTTGAGAGATTTTCCTGAAACCTTTGGATTAGTAGAATTAGCTAAAGGGTACTTTCCACATGAATTTAATAAAGAAGAAAATCAAAACTACATTGGAAAATATCCTGATAAGAAATACTATGGTTATGAACAAATGGTTAAGAAAGATAAAGAGGTGTTTGATAAATGGTATGAAAAAGATCAGGCCTTTGACTTTAAGAAAGAAATGTATAAATACTGTAAATCTGATGTAGATATACTAAGAAGGGGTTGCTTAAATTTAAGAGAACTATTTCTACAGATATCCGAAATAGATCCGCTTCAGTACATGACGATAGCTTCTGTTTGTCAAGCTATTTTTAGAAATGAGTTCTTACCCCAAGATACTATTGGTGTTATAAACGAGCTTGAAACCGATAATTACTCAATAAAATCAATAAAATGGCTAAAGCATAAATCTTTAAAGCAGAATATAAATATTAAACATGCTTGTAATGGAGGGGAACATTGCATTGTAGTAAATAACGCTCAGAAACTAAAAGTAGATGGCTTTTGCGCAGAGAATAATACAATATATCAGTTTCACGGATGTTACTTTCACGGATGTCCTAACTGTTACAATGAATTAACAATGAATAAAGTATCAGGTGAATATATGTATAAATTATATGAAAAAACTTGCAGAATTGATAAAGCAATACGAGAAGCTGGATATAATTTAGAAACTATTTGGGAACATGAATTTGATAATAACGCTGAGAGGAAAAATACATCTTTAAGCGAGTATGACTTGATTGAGCCCCCAAACATAAGAGATAGTTTCTTTGGAGGTAGATGTGAACCAATAAAGTTACTTCATGATTGTAAAAGTAATGGGCAAAAAGGAAGATATATAGATGTAGTAAGTTTGTATCCTACAGTTATGTATTACGATAAATATCCTACTGGTCATCCTACTAGAATAATTAAACCTCAAAAATATGATTACAATTGGTTTGGTTTTATATATTGTAAAGTTATACCTCCACGAAATTTATATCAACCTGTACTACCTTACAAGCAGAAAACTAAACAAGCTCATAAACTATTATTTGGGTTATGTAGAACATGCATGAATAGAATAGATTTAAAATGCATTCATCAAAAACCTGTAAAATGTAAACCAGATTGTAACGTTAAAGGGTGTAAAGAATGTATATCTGTTAGAAAATTTATGAAGCAAAACTGCAGTGAATGTTACAATATTAGGAATGGAGAATGCTTTCATACAGATGATGAAAGAGCTATTACAGGGATTTGGTGTACTAATGAAATTGAGAAGGCTCTAGAAAAAGGCTATAAGATTGAATACATTTATGAGGTACAACATTTTGAGAGCACTAGTAATGACTTATTCAAAGGGTATATAAAAAAGTTCTTGAAAATTAAACTAGAAAGCAGTAAATTTGATTGTTCTGAAGAAGAGTACAGACAAAAAGCCAGGGAACTGGGTATTGAATTAGGTAAGTTAGAATATAATCCAGGCTTAAGATTTATAGCTAAAATATGTTTAAATTCATTATGGGGTAAATTTGGACAAGTACCTAAACATAGACAAAATAAATATATAGATAACGAGGTAGAATTCTATCAAACTGTACTGAATGATAAAATAGAAAGCTTGTCTCTATCATTCTTAAATGATTACACAGTTTATGCATCCTATGAAACTAAAGATCAATTCGTAAAAACAAGTTATAATACTAATATTTACATCGCATGTTTTACTTCAGCTTGGGCTAGATTAAGATTATATGATATGATTGATAGATTGGGAAAAAATGTATGTTACATGGATACAGATAGCGTTGTTTATATTGAAGATGAAACTAATAAGTACATATTTGAGAAGTACATAGGAGATTCCTTAGGAGAATGGACCGATGAATTAAAGGGTAAGTACATTGAATTTTGGGCTTGTGCTCAATCAAAAGATTACGGATATATATTAGATGATGGAAAATACAAAGGAAAAGTTAAAGGATTCAGAGTAACAGCTGAAACTGAGAATAAGATGAATCACCAAGCTAGAGTAGATCTTATTAAAGGTAGTATTTCTAATGTGGATATTAAATATACTCAATTTACTATTAAAAATAGTCAGATATTTACAAAAGATTTATTAAAGCAATGGGGATTTCAATTTGATAAAAGACGCATAGTAAGAGTGAGCGATAATGAAATATATACATTACCATATGGATATTGAAATTTTATTTTAATTATTTAATTACCTAATAAATGAGTGATCGTCTAACAGGTGATTTAATTAGAAGAGTGAAAAAGTATGATACAGAAGAGGAAAGACAGCAAGCAAAATTAAGAGCTTATAAGAAATATGCAGCTAAAAAATACTACTGTGAAATTTGCGATAAAACCATGACACTGTATAATTACTCAGACCATATTAAAACAATACTTCACGTTAAAAATTTTCTTTCATATATAGAATCCTCTAATAAATAAGAGCAAGGATGTTGGATAGACTAGAAGATATAGCATTGAGAAAAGTACTATGTGATACATTGGATGCATTGAAAGAACATTCTGGAAAAGTACCAAATTTAATATATTTGGATGCTTTAATATGTCGAGGAATTAACTTCAATAAACTGACCAATAGTACTTTAAAAATGATAAGTAGATTGTATGACGAACTGTTATTTTTAAAAGTTTATAACAAATTATCAGATGATGATTTTAAAACATTGGGACATATGCTGATTCACAAAATTAACTTTAATAAACTTACTCCTTATACCGCTTATGAACTTACCCCACGTACCTTAAGATTAATGTCTGAATGTTGTAGCGATGATATTAAGCCTGTAATAAAAGAAATGCTTAGAAGAAGGGTTATGGCTATACATCTGGTATGGGATGTACACAACATGCATAATGCTGATGACTTTTGTAAGCATTAAATGAATACATCCAATGTTACAGTTAAATCTTATCTACCTTCAGAAAAAGAGAGGGTAAGATCTAAATTGCAACAAGTTAAAGATAAACATAGATCTTTTACTCAGACTAATAAGCAAGGAATTCCTAAAGATTTTAATGAATTGAAATTAATAAAGTATAGGGAACATGCTATAACATTTTTAAAGGAATACATGAATATAGATAAGAAAACTACTAAATCAGAATATTGTAAATCCAATCACATAAGTCATAATTCCCTAAATAATGCATTAAAACTCATGGGCCATACAACTACTAGAAAAGCGCCTAAAGCTAAACCAATTAAGACCAAATCAAAGCAATCTAGACCTATAATAAAAGCTGGAAAAATTCTTAATGATGAAGAAATTAATGAAATAATTGAGAATAGTCTAGCCAATTTATCATTAGTAAATGGATCTGATACCTAGAGACGAAAAGCTTAAATGGAGTAATGAACTGAAACCAATTCTTTCCGAAATGAATAAATTATCTGATGCAGATAAAATACAAGGATTTAGAAATGAAGTTATTGATAAATATGTTGCATATAAAGCTCTAAACTATACTATGCAGCAATTGACTCTAGTGGATTGTGATAGAGAAATGTTAGAAAAAGAAGTAGAAGAGTTAAAGTATAAACTTGAAAACTTAGGGAATTATGACGAAAATAGATTAATGGAATTTAGAAATAAAACTGTAGTTGTTCCTTCTACTGATTGTGAAATAAATGATAGAGCTAAAAGAATATTTATGCGAAATCAAGCTAGAATAAAGAAATTGAATGAGAATATAAGTAAACAGTTAGCTAATAAATGAGCAGTGAAATAACGAAACTTGAGCGAAATATAGCATTATTGATAAAACAGAACAACCGTCAGAGATGGATATGTATCCTATTATTAATATCGAATATCATTACACTAGTTAGTTGGTTTTTTCTTCAACAAAATTGGTTCAACAGTGAATCTGAAACATAATAAAGCCCTAAATCTATAAACATTAAATTTTTCTGCAATAATAACTCTAATTCTTCATTATTTCTACTTGGATCTAAATCCCTCACAAATTTTGAAATAAAGCGTCTAATTTTCATTAGAGGTGTGCCATCTTCAGGTGTTGTAATTAATTTAGAGCGAACTAGATATAGTTTCAAATCCGTAAATATTTTTCTCGGTAGTTCTTCAATTATTGTTATAATTAAACACAATAAATCAGTGATATACACAGAAAGAATTCCTTCCACGTCAGAATGGATTTCTTCAGTATTATATAATTTATTATATTTAGAAGTAATATTCTGTAAATAAGTATATTTTTTATTAAATTCTTCAACATATTTAATAGGAAATTCTTCAGAATATTTCATTACCATACTGTCCACAAGAAGACAAATGAACATTAGTTTCTTAGTATTAACATTATCACTCTTATTTAGAAGATATTTTTTCTTTGAATCTGTATCATTTTTCAACAGACTAAAATATTTTTCACAATATCCCTTACTAATACCATCTGTATCTGCTTCAGGATCTTTAACGTTAATTATACGATTATTATTCATGTTTAAACTACCAGTCATTGAATCTCCATTTTTACTTAGCTTTGAATTTAAAACAGGTTGCACAGTATCTTCTATATGTAGAGTGGCTAGTTGCACTGCAGCTAGAGTAGTTTCTTTTTTAATCTTGCTTTGCAAGTTGACAACTTCGTTGGCAATATCGGTAACAAACCCTTTTGTAGCTACATCGTTATCATTAATTGGTAATTTTACATTTGTTATTCTATTATCATTTAAACTGATATCTTCAGTAATATTTCGATCAAGTTTTGTATCTAAAGCAGCCTGAAAGGCTACCTGGACTTTGTCCAGAATTCTAGATAAGGTTTTAATACTAGAATCATTTACCTTTTGTTTACCTATAGAACCAGATTTTAAAATAGAGTTGTTGTTCATTTACTATATTTTAAAACCAGTAAATCAGAACAAAGTTCTGCGACAACAATGTTGGAGATGACTCAATACATTAATCACGGAGTTAAACTTACACCTGGGCAGGCAACTAAAATTAAGCATGCTTATGATAATGGATGTGAAGTGGTAATAAGGTTACCTAAAGATCACTTAACGGGAGATATTATTCTTCCTTTATTGGCAACTCAATTAAATAAAATTAAAAAAGCTAAGGGTGGAGTGGAATTGAAACTTAGCAAATCTCAACTTAAGCATATGGAAAAAACTGGAGGTTTCTTACCACTACTTGCTGCAATTCCAGCAGTTCTAGGTGCTTTAGGTGCAGCAGGTGGGTTAGCTGGGGGTATAGCCAGTGCAGTAAATTCTAGTAAACAAGTATCTGAAACGGCGCGACATAATCGAGAAATGGAGAAAATAGAAAAAGATAAAATAGGGGTTAATGGAAAATCCATTTTTGGTCCAAGATCAATAAGTGGAGATTTATTATTGCAAGCCTTAAATAATTATGGTTTAGGAGGTAATACAAGAGGCCTTAGAGGTGCTGTCTGGGGTAACGGTTTATACTTAGAACGAGAAGGATCAGGAATTTTACTTAAAAAAACAAAACCCTGCAAGTGTTAACTTTTCCTAGATTTCTACGTAAATTTCCTTTACCCCTAAAGCCATTAAGTAATTTTGACATTATAGATAAATGTAAATCAATTAAAAATTTTAACGGAGTATTTATGAGAGATGAGTTAAAAGGAAAGATTAGCAATGACGAAAGCTTAATATGCAATATGGATGATACCAAGGGTCAAGGAACCCATTGGGTTAGTCTTTATAGTAAGGGTAAAAATTGTTATTACTTTGATAGTTTCGGATTTGAACCACCATTAGAAATTAAGAATTATTGCTCAGAAAAGGATGGGTATTTTAGTACGTATAAAATTCAAGCTAGAGATGAAGTTATATGTGGTCATTACTCTATATATGTTATTAATGAACTTAACAAGAGGCAAAGTTTTCATGATATATTGCATGAATTATTCCAAATCTGTCGAAGACAGCTAGCAACTTCGTAGCTAGTAAATCACTAATGTCTCTAAAAACAGACTTTTCACAAATACTAATACCTCTATATGGTAATAAAAAACACAGTAAGCATGCTGATATTTTTCCTAAAAATGTATTTATGATAATAGCCGGTAGTACGGGGTGTGGAAAAACTAACCTGATGCTTAATTTCTTACTAAATAAAGTTCTGAAATATGATGACGTGATGATATACACCACAACCCCTTTTCAAGATGCTTACAGATATCTCCAGGACAGTAATGAGGAATTTAAGAAGCGCAATGGCATAACAAATGACATTATTACTTTGTACAATCCTAATGAGTCGAGTATTGTAAGCCCTGAAGAACTTGATAAAAATAAAACCCATATTGTAGTATTCGATGATGTTATGAGTGAGGATCAAAAAGTTATGACAGATTACTTTTGCAGAGGTAGACACAACAATGTAAATGCATTTTATTTATGCCAAAGCTTACATCAGTTAAAAAAGCATGGAATACGACAAAATGCTAATATATTTATTTTATTTCATCAAGATAAAAAGACATTGAAATATTTCTATGATACACATATTTCTGGGGATATGGGGTTAGAAGAGTTTGAAAAACTTTGTGATATTGCATGGTCTAAGAAGCATGGGTACATAGTTATCAATCTTTGGGAACCTCCTGAATGTGGTCGATATCTCTTAAATTATGATACTTTATATTTACCGACTAAAGTCTGTAAAGATCTTCCTTCATCAAAGATGAAGCAGAACGCAGTTCTGTATCGAAGATGAAGTATATATTCCAAACATATTCATAGAAATACATAGAAATACATAGAAGTACATAGAAATACATAGAAACATCTAGAAATACAAAAATAATATTATATAAATATGATGGTGAAATTTGATCCTACAACGTACAGTAAGGTTAAAAATGAGGTTAAGGAAATGTTCCGAGATGAAAAAGTTGGTAAGCAACAAACATACGAAAGTCAGTCAGAATTATTCAAACCAATCATAAATACTACTAAAGAAGCTATGCAAACAATTTCTGATGAGAAACAAAATTTAAATAAAATTTTAGCAATTCGAGATAACGCTGGACAAAGTCCAGGTAACCTTCCAGGTTACGATCAAAGACTTGCTTTAAGAGATGTGATACAAGAAATGTCAGGTCTTACTGATGTATTTAGTGAACCAAAGGAATCTACTCCAATTACTCCAAGAGTTAACTTAAATAAAGATTTTAATGAAACAGATATAGAAAATTTAGAAGACTTAAGCTTTCCACTTCCAGGTGAGGTGTTTCATAACATTGATGAAATTCCTGAACTTCTAAGAGAGGTTACAACAAAAATAAAAAGTCTAGCACAAGAATTTCGAGATGATCGATTATCTAGGAAGTCTGATAGAGAGAAAGAGATATATAATTCACAAAGGATTACTTTAGATAAATATAAGAAAAGGTTAAAGTATATTCAGGAAAGTAAGCAAGTAGTTGGAGAGGGTAAGAAAAAGAAACTAGTTAAGAAGAAACGTGGAAAAGGGAGACCGAAAACAAACTACGCTCTAGTATATAGTGATGCAAATGATTTACTTCAAAAATTAGAAGAATACATTGCCGCTTATCATGCAGGTAATAATGGAGTTTATAATACCATTATTACTATTCTAGATGAGTTATTGAACAATACAATTATCTGTAAGAATACCCACGATCAAATCTTAAAGAGTAATAACCTATAGTGACCTTTGGTCACGTCCTAAAGTACAGTTACATTACATGTAACGTCTTAACTGATTTAAAATCAGTAAATACAAATGGCAAAGCTAACGCTGTCTAGTAATACAACTGATTTTACCACAACTCTAAATCCCCCAATATTCCTCGATACAAGTAAAAAATATGAAGCAGCCTTTTTATCATTACACACCTATAATTCTGTACCAAATATTACAGAAACTAATAATAAATTTAAATACTCTACAGATAAGGGGGTTAGTTGGAAAACGATAACATTTGAAAGGGGTGCTTATGAACTGGCTGAAATTAATTCAAAAATAAAGCTCACAGAAGAAATTTCTGAAATTGAAATAGACTATTATAAACCAACGTTTAAAACAATACTTGTTATACCTAATGAAAACTATATGGTAGATTTTGGAGTAGAAAATTCGATAGGTAGAACTTTAGGATTTACAAATGAAAAGTTGGGTTTGGGTACTCATCAATCACCAAACATAATAGATATAGAAAAAGTAAACTCAATACTGGTACACTGTGATATCATTATTGGTACTTACGTTAATAGTTCTCGATCAAATGTTATTTATAACTTTACACAAAGAGTAAGCCCAGGATATAAAGTAATAGAGAGACCAAGTCCTGAATTAATATTTCTTCCAGTTGTAGGAAGACCCGATATACAAAGTATTAGGATATGGTTAACAGATCAGGATAATAAACCTATTGACTTGATGGGAGAAAAAATTACTATTGACATATTGATTAGAGAGGTCAGATCTTTTATATCTGTTTAAATAAAGATGATCGTAAAAAAGAAGAATCAAATGTATGTCCCTTCGGGGGTCCAGAACAAACTTCTGTACACCTCTAAAAGAAATATGATATATGGTTACGGTTTTGTAGATACGCTAAAAGATATTGGTTCTTATATTACTCAAAATAAAGATCTGATTGCTAAACCTATGTTATCATCTTTAGGGGAAATAGGAGCTTTCGCTCTTACAGAAGGAAGTAAAGCTTTAATAAAGAAACTCTCTACTGATAAGAAGAAGCAGTTAGATGATAATTCAAAACAAATACTGGAAAGATTGGTAACTGGTAGTGGTATCAAGAGATTTTAATACCAGTAAATGCAGACAGAAATAGAAAATGACGCGCTTATATTACAAAGTCAAGTACTTGTTGATAACAGTATTGAAAGAAAAGATTTTAAGACTTTTATTCCTCAAAGTAAAGCAGATTTTAATAACTTTGGACACACAATTGAAATTAGAATCCCAGCGAGTGATACTTATTATATTCCTTCTCAAAGTTATGTGGAAGTAAAAGGGCAGTTAGTTCGAAATGATAACGATAATGCTTATGCAGCTGATGCACAAATAGCTTTAATTAATAATGCTGTAATGTATATGTTTTCAAGTATTCAGTACAGATTAGGTGGGCAAATAATGGAAACTTTAAATTTTCCAGGACAAACTACATCAATGTTAGGTTATCTAATTTATCCAGATGATTTTAACAGTAGTTCAGGTCTTAAACAATGTTGGAGTAAAGATACATCTCCTAGTGCAGATAGTAACGAAATTAGTGCATCGGTTAATATACCTGCAGCAGGTTATAGGCCTACTAGAAATAATAATTTTAATCAGGGTTTTGATGTGCGCAGGAAACTTATTATGAGTTCTGATCCTAGAGGAAATTTCTCATTCATTATACCATTTTCTCATATTTTTGGATTCTCAGAATATGACAAGGTTTTATATAATATGGAACACATTTTGAAATTTACAAGAGGTAGTGACGATTTACCAATACATAGAGCAAATGGCGTTCCTAATGGCAAAATATTACTGAATGATATTAGATGGATTATTCCACAAGTAATACCGTCTCCAATTAAAAGAACTCAACTATTAGAATTAGTGAAAAATAAAGCACTTATTCCATTACATTTTTCTGCAAGAAGTGATGAGCATGTCACTGTAAATCAAAATGTTCGTAGCTTTGACTGGATGTTAAATAGTTCAGCGGGTGTAGAAAAGCCTAGATGGATAATACTTTCATTTCAAACTGATAAGATTCGTACCCAAGAACAAAATCCTGCAATATTCGATCATGTTAATTTAAGCTCAGCTTGTGTTAAGTTAAATGGGGATAGATATCCATCAGATTATATAGATGTAGATTACGCAAAAAATGATTTCGTTAAACTTTATGAAATGGCTGAAAATTTCAAAAAAGATTATTATGGAATAAATAATTTAATAGGTGGTAATCAAATAAATTTACTTAGTTACAAGGAGTTATATCCTATTATAGTATTTGACGTGAGGCATCAGAGTGAACAAGTAAGATCTAATGTAATGAGTATTAGTCTAGAACTAAAATTTAATCAGCCTATACCTGCTGAAACTCATCTCTATGCTATAATACTATCAGATAGATTATTTAGACTAACGTCTGATGGGCAGACACCCAGAATGGAAAGTTATTAGGAAATAAATACTGACATTCTGTCAGATCTTTTATATCTTTTAAATAAAGATATAAAATATGTACTGTTTAAAATGTAGAGCAGTAACTGATTCAACAAATATACAAGAAAGAATTTCTAAAAATAACAGAAAAATTTTAATTGCTGTATGTGCACAATGTGGTAAGCAAAAATGTAAATTTATCGCAAGCAAAAATGGTCAAGGTGTATTTAATAATGTTCTATCAAAAATCGGAAATACTGTTGGTGAATTACACTTGCCATCAAATGAAGGAGAATATGTAAAAAATGGGTCCTTTAATAATCAAAATAAGTATTCTTATTGCGGTCCTGGTACAAAGTACACACAAAGAAATAGAGAGGGGTACAAGGGGATTAATGAGTTGGATAAAATGTGTAAGTTACATGATCAATTTTATACAGAAAATACGGATACAGCTAGTAGAAATATTAGCGACGAGGCTTTAGCACATAGGGCCTATGAAATTTCTAATGATTCTAAATTTGACAGTACTCAAAGAAATATGGCAAAACTAGTGTATTATATTATGAAAAATAAAGCAAGGTTTGGACTCGGTCATTCAAAAAACTTAAAGAAGGGTTCAATTTAAATTTTTGTAATCGAAAACAAAAATTTAAATCTGGACCCTTTGAAGATCTTGCAGAAGAATTACATAAACCTGTTAGAAGAAAGTTCGAGAAAAGGAAAGTAGAAGTGTACACTGTAGATGATATTTGGGGTGCAGATTTAGTTGACATGAAGGAATGGAGACAGATAAATTATGGATATAAATACATGTTAAATGTTATTGACGTATATTCAAAATATGCATGGAGTGTACCGTTGAAAGATAAGAGGGGTGACACTGTAACTGAAGCCTTTAAATATATAGTTAAGGAATCGGGTAGGTGTCCTAGACATATATGGGTCGACCAAGGTTTAGAATTTTATAATAAAAATATGGATCAGTGGTTAGAGGAAAATAACATTAATAGATATTCTACTTATGGAGAACATAAATCGTGTGTTGTTGAACGGTTTAATAGAACGTTAAAAGAAAAGATGTGGAAAAGGTTTACAGCAGAAAATACTAGAAACTGGGTTGATATGTTTGATAGATTAATTACTGAATATAATAATACGGTTCATAGTACTACAGGTATGACTCCTGCTAAATGCAGTAAATTGAAAAGTGTAGAAATTTGTACACAAGAGAAACCTGTCAAGAAACCTAAATTTACAGTTGGGGATAGAGTAAGAATTAGTCGAATAAAAGGTGACTTTGAAAAAGGTTATATACCAAATTGGTCTGAAGCTATATACGTAGTACATGTAGTAAAACAAACTAGGCCTATAACTTATGTTTTAAAAGATATGAGGGATGAGGTATTAGAGGGTAGTTTTTATGAACAAGAACTACAGAAAACTAATCAAGAAACTTACAGAATAGAAAAAGTACTACAAAAGAAAAAAATTAAGGGTGTTGAACACGCTTTAGTTAAGTGGATGGGTTATAGCGATAAGTTTAACGAGTGGATACCAGTTAAGAATTTACATAAGCTAAGTACATAACTAATATACTCACAGCGTAATAGAAAGTCTAAATTGTTTACTTAGCCGCTAATTTTAATTATGATCACGTAGTTTCGCATGGCTGGTGTCATGGTGTTGCTATAAACAAATTTAGTAATCCTTTGCAGTTTTAGGAAAGTTCCGCATTTGTCGTTTGTGCTGCATAGAAATTGGACGTGTCATTACAAAAGTAAGTAATTTTATATTTTGCTATTTCTTAGTTTTATATTTACTGTATGGCAGTGTGGCAATATTTTTAAAATTGAAATGTATCCAATCTGTACACATATATATCTCAGCTAAAGTTGTGTTAAAATGTAGCAATTATATACAAAAGTGTTTAAATAAACCTTAAGCATAAAAAGTAGTATTAGACTATTAAAACTCTTTTTACTAAATATTGTACTCTAAGTTATATATGTTTATTTCAGGTTATAACATATTGAAAAATGGCTCGCAATTTAGCGCTTCAACTACAGGAGGCGATGGAACTGAGTGGACAGACAGATGATCCAAATCCTAAATATCTGTCATTTATTCCCCAGCAGTTGCGATCAAATGTCCTGTTGATGACCTCACAACCACTCCGCACAGATGCTATGACTACTCTCTTTTTAGGAACTCTAAGACTAAACTACAGAGAAGATCTGTGGAATGAGGATCTACAGAAGTGGATGCAGAAACTTGGCCCCCAACCTTATTACGAAATTAAAATGCTACCTATTAACATAGCTCCCTATCGTGAGCTGGATGCTGCAGACGCTACTTCAAAAATTGAAACTGCTCTGAGCCATATGAATCAGATTGCAGACAACGCGCCCATTCGTATTATTTGCTTGGGAACTGGATACGCGGCATTTCTGTACCAAGCCATAACGTATTTACTGAAAGAATGGAGACAAGCTGATGGAAACCCGCGAACCAACAGATACTTGCAGTTCTATACTTCAGGCGACTCTGGAGCAAATGATTTGTTTACCTTTTGCAAATGGCTGTGTATTTCAGGAACTTGTGAAACCGTTGAGTTTTATAACACTCAGGATTATCGACCCTTTGGATACTGTAGTGCTGAATATCACTAAACTTAACTATACAGAGAAGAAAACTTATTGCAGATATTTGAATATAAACATTGATACCTGAACTGTTCCGTAATTTCTCAATAACTTCAACTAATGGACTGTATGCACTAGCATCATGATTTTAATTTTATGTGTCATGTGTCACAAAAAAGAATAGAACGATTTTCTGAATATTGTGTGGATATAGAAAACTTTTTGTAGAGACTATTCTTATCGATGTTGTGTCCATTATATTTTAATGTATTTAATCGCTATATTTTAGCCTAGGGCCTAAATACTGACTGTAGTAGATATTTGGTATTAGAGATTATTCTTATCGATGTTGTGTGTCATAGTAGTAGTATGTTAAAAATTTTGCATATGTTTAACATCAATAAAATGTTTTCAGATCAGTTCTCTAACTAATTTCTGCAGTTTTTTTGATATAACCAACCGAGTGACCGCCGACCACTTTTAACAGTTTAACATACAAACAATATAACACGATTGCTGTAAGCTTGCAAAGGTTGAGCGCAACATTACGCATTCCGTAGTCTAGGTACCTAGAATAGGGTATGCATGAAATGCGGATAATCATAGAACATATCTATAAAGTTGCTCTATACAAATAATTAACAAAGCGGATTTTTCTGTTAATTGTTTTGTTAAGAGATCTTGTAATATAAAACTTGTAATATAATGGGTAAATAATATATTATAATAATAAGTTATTAGTACATTTCTAATCAAGAGATGTCACTAACAACTTCCATTAAAAAAGTGTTACCCATATTTGAATGATACTCGTTATACAATTTTTTCAAGATATTTGCTCGAGAGAAAAAATAAGGGGCAACTAGGCTCTAAAAATTGAGCCTTTAGTAGATATATGGTACCTTCAGGGGAGAAACTCTAAAATTCCTAATTTGAGCGAGCGTGGTGAGCGAAAATTAGGATTTTAAGAGTTTGTGTACTGAAGGTACCATATATCTACTCATCTTGAATGGATAGATTAAATGGACGTAGAGGAGAGACTTCTTGCCAAAATTGATTATATTCCAGGAGTTGAAATCGAGCCTTACGTCGTCCTTCAAACTTGTCTATTGAAAATTGCACCACCAGCATTTGACGAACTGCATTTATTATGTTATCGAGTCGTAAGCTCTAGCTTTTCAAGCATTACCCTACTATAGCTCATGGCATTACTTCTAAACATTAATATCAATTTAGATGCATAAATAAATCATATGAAATACCGTCAGCAGAGATTTTTACTGTAAAATATTTTGAAAGTGGCATATGATAAGGAGCCAAATACTGAAGCTTAATAGTCCCTATTTAATAATTCTTAGTACTAATTCAAATCATTGATATTTATTAATATGAATAGGTATTAATTAAAAAAATAAATAATGAAACACAATGATAAAAATAATATTAATAATTATAAAACATTCATATTAATAGCCTAAAGCGAAAAGAATGTTTTTATTTATTAAATTAATTAGACGAAATAAAAACAATTAATCATGCTTGTTACTTCAGCATCATCATCATCATCATCCCTTAAATCCCAGTTTAACTAGGGTCTGGATACGAATAGACTGTCTCAAATCCTCTCTGTTCTACATCACACCACCAGCCAATCCCCTATTTGAGACTTTTCCATTCGTTTAAATTTTGTAGCATTTTGAAGCCTAGGCACTCACAAACCGAATGCCCTTTCTGATGTTGGTATGGATCTTAGTGCTTTAGTCGCTTTCTACGACACGTTCAGTCACCGGTTAGTCAATTCTTCAAACAACCCGGACACAACAGGGTGATGAATACCGTAAAATGCCGCTACTTAACAATAAGGTATATTTCACTAGTAGGGATACATACAATGCATAAACTGATCAACTGCTTACTCCATACCTATTATAGAACTTGTGACGTGGCAATAACCGGCTTATCATCATATCTGTGGTTTTCTCATAGCGACCGACCAAACAACACAGTGACAGTTGACTTTACGTGTTTAACTTAGTGAAAGGAAAATTTCCTATCACCTAGGATTGTGTAATTGAATGATACGTAAAATTTACTTGGCATGTTTGTGTGGTACACCATGAGAAACCTGTCAATTGAGGTTCCGTTGATGCTAATAAGCCAGTCTGTTGGTCGGTCAGTCAGTCAGTCAGTCAGTCAGTCGATCGATCAGTCAGTTAGGCGATCAATCAATAAATCGATGAATCAAACAAGCACACAATTAATCAACCAATCAGTCAATTAATGAGTCAATAATTCAGCCAACCAACCAACCAGTCAATCAATGCATCATTCAAACAATAAATTAAGTAATTTAGTAGTAATTCATCAACTCTCCAAATTGTTCTTTTAAACGTTAAATTGAGTTTAAAGCCTACTAACGAAATTAGACTATATTTCTTAATAACAAATGTTAAGGCTTACTTGTCCCATCAAACTGAAATCAGTTATGTTACGTCTCAAGACATTGTCTCGTCTCGAGACATTGCCATGCCGTGTCGTGGTCTTAATTGATCCCCAGTGTCTTGATCTTTGTCGTAGTCTTGAACCACAATGGCTTACGCTTCGTTGCGTTTTGATAATTACCATTTGATTGATATAAAAATTCATAATTAGTGTTCCACCTCTCCTGTCCACACCAATTTCTCTCAAAATTCTTAAAATTTTCAACCACCTTACCCCGTCAAAAGCTTTCTTAAAATCTACAAAGCATATAAGAACATCGTTTCCATGTTCTAAGCTACTCTCACATGTGATCCGCATTTCCCCTATAGCTTCTCTGGTACCGCATCCTTTTCTATATCCAAATTGTAATAAACTTATTTTCATTTCTGTCTTTGGTTGAATACGCTCGTTTGTTATTTTCAATAAGATTTTTGACGCAAGCTATATTAGCTTTATTGTTTTGTAGTCCGAACATTCCACTGCAAAAAGGACTACAATTTATAAAAAGAAAAGAAAATTTACGCACTCCCCTCATCTGCGTTTACGCACAGAAACACTTAACACTTACATTATACACATAATATATCCTACATAAGATGGTTTGCTAACAGAATCAGATAAAATTAAAATTTTAAAATCGAAGCTATTAAGTAATTTGGCACGCAATGCGCAGTAACCATTGGTAGGGCAATGCACTATGCCAGGCATAGAAAAATCATCTGCTCTTCACGTGACTATGTAGCTAGGAACAGACACTCTAGAACGAAGCTACGACAAATAGAAATCATTCAAAAACAATTTAAACGTAAGAACACGCAATGTTTTAGCGAAAGTAGTTATCTTCTTCTTTTCAAAGTTTCCATAATAGACTACCGTGGGCGATAATGGGTAGCTATTCCAATACAGTTTTTTTGTTGATAAAAATATAAAATGAGCACTGTTTTAGCAGACTCTTTGGTACTGTATATCGTCCTTGAACTAGTTTTCTGGGATTTTAATAAGAACTGTTCTATGAGACAAAAAATTGTAACATAGAGCTAGCTCAAAGCTAGCTCTATGTTACAATTGAGCTCGCTTAGCTTTCAGCTCAAAGTGCTCGATGTTGTTGTATATGACAGTATCACTACACAATTCGCTGCTACCATTGCAGTGAAATTCTTTATAGACATCTCTCTATTCGAGTTTTGGAAAAATATATGACATTTAAATTGACAGATATTATCATAGATGAACAATATATGATAAAATAGAGATGAGTTAAATAATTCCAGCCAAATAAATTGATAGAAATTTACTATCCTCGGGCTATTTAAAAGTATAGACTAATGCAAAAAGAAGCTATGCTGAGAAAAATGTAGAGAAGTGTCAGACTTATTAATTATTTAATTTTAATTAATTATTTAATAATTATTTATTTATTAAATAATTAATTATTAATTTCTTTCAGAGGAGTAGACACTAGACATATCTCAAATGTGAAACCAGTTTATTAAATATTGAAAATAAAATTTTTAATCAGAAACGCTAAATAGTACCTAAATCTATAGGTCATCTAAGTGATCATACTTTAAGTAGACCATGTCCGCTCTCCTGAAATACAAGAAGATAAGAATCGTCGCTGTTATAGTGACGGTTTGCGAGATCTCTGCTCGTAAAGTTTTAATATCGGCAATAAAATTTGAGATATCGCTGATAATTCCAGACATTCACCAGAGGGCGCCTTTGCTGCTTGCCGCGCGTTTGTAGGGAAATACAAAAGCCAGCACGAACGCTGGTCCTTTGGCTCGTTACACTTAATTCGTTAAGATGAAAGCTTTTGCACAAAAATATATAATTAGCATTCATCTTAAAAAGTTAGTCTGTAACATACTGGTGAAAAATTTTGGTGGTAAATTGGCGCTAATATTCAGATGCTAGTTTCCTGCTATATTCTTTCCTTAAGGTCCATGTTTCACATATATATAATATATATATATATATATATATATATATATATATATAAAATATATACTATATTATATATATTATATATATTATATATATACACTATAAATAAATCACAGAAATGCTGCTGCTAGTAGGATGCTGAATCCAGTGTAGTTCAGTATTGACCTCAAATCAAAGGAGCTCAGTGCAGAATTACTTCAACCCGGGGCAGAATTACAAACCTAGAAGCAAGAGCACACATAATACAGACTTAATGGTAGAACTGAAAGTGATGTGCAAATATGTATTTATTGTTGGAAATTTAACAAATTAAAACAATGCATTTCTACAAGAAAACATTTTTGAATCATTTTCTTTATCTTGGCTAGAGAACGTTAGGTACACCAAACAAAGAACAAGTTCCTTGTCAGTTCAGGACAAAGTGGCACACTGACACAAGTACAGCGCTTGGGAATCTAGCTTACACTAACAGCTTTGAGGCTGCAGCGGTCTCTATAGGATCGCTGAGTGGTACGCAGAGACTACCGAGCGACACAGGTACCCCTGCAGCATTTGACGCCCTCACTCAGTGCTGAGGTGTTGCAGTATGTACCTACTTAAACTTCTTCGCTTAGATTAGGCTTATATTGTTTATTAGGGCATGTCGAATAGGTTGATGGCAAAAGTACATTTAAATAATTAATATTTTATTGGGTAGTTGATAAGTGTATTAAGAGTTAGTATGTGGATATGAAGAGGAAAGCGGAACACAGAGAAGAGTGGAGGCATTATATACCCTGGACCTGCCAGTAGGCAGTGCACTAAGAGAAAGAGAGAGAGAGAGAGAGAGAGAGAGAGATATCGCGCAAAAATTCACGTCACATTTAACTCGAGAAGCGTTTAATACGTTAGTGATATGGGTGGTTAAAGTCCAGAGAGATATCTAGAAGATATATTAGATATATAGGAGATATCTATTAGATATCTATCTAGGAGATAAATTAGATATATAGGATATATCTATTAGATATATACTGTATATATAGGAGATATCTATTAGATATATAGGAGATATCTATTAGATATCTAGAAGATATATTAGATATATAGGAGATATCTATTAGATATCTATCTAGGAGATAAATTAGATATATAGGATATATCTATTAGATATATATAGGAGATATCTATTAGATATATAGGAGATATCTATTAGATATCTAGGAGATATATTAGATATATAGGAGATATCTATTAGATATCTGGGAGATATATTAGATATATAGGAGATATCTATTAGATATCTAGGAGATATATTAGATATATAGGAGATATCTATTAGATATCTAGGAGATATATTAGATATATAGGAGATATCTATTAGATATCTAGGAGATATATTAGATATATAGGAGATATCTATTAGATATCTAGGAGATATATTAGATATATAGGAGATATCTATTAGATATCTAGGAGATATATTAGATATATAGCGATATCTGTTATATATCTAGAGATATATTAGATATATCGGAGATATCCATTAGATATCTAGGAGATATATTCTTTAAAAAATGTATCGTAATTTTTATTTTTAGCTAACCTTGAAACTTTTTTCAAAGTTTTTTGTAGTAAATGGTCTTACTCTTATTATACTAGCGTATGCAGTATTACTGATAAATCTGCGTACTTGGAAATATAAGACTTAGACAAATTTATCGTAAACCTTTGAAATTTCAAAATGATATCACTATTGCACCGCTGTATATTAAGCTATCTATGAAGTCACTGTAGCCTACTGTATTTTAATGCAATAGCTACAGATATTGATTTTCAGTCACAATTTGTATCGAACTTTTGTATCGAACCTTTTAGTTGTGTAACTATTTACAATGTCAAAGATTACAGTTTTGCCACGTTGTCTGTTTATATTTGTTAATAATTGCAATTTTATTATCACTTGACTAATCACCGAATCTGCACTAACAGAACGGTATTTAACATCACAGTATTTAGCTTACCCTATTTTTCTTCCGATGTTAAAATTAATTGTGTGTTAGATCAAGAGATCTGATTCAAAACGTTCTTATATTTACGATTTAGAAGTCATCGAGTGCAAATGACTATGCCGTTATAAACGGGGCTCGTTGATTCTATAATCAAATCCGATAAAGACAATAAAATCACAAATACTTGTCCCGTGTGAATAAAACTGCTATTGATTAAATTGCACCTACGAGACCATTCCTAATGGTTTTCATTCAAGTATTCGAACACTCAAACGTTCCACAACATTTCGAACGACACTCAAAAATAAATAAAAACATATAAATGAAGGTTATAGAATTTAAATTAGACTGCAAGATGTGTTCCATATTTAATTATGAGGTATGAAAATCACCCTGTTACTGCCGGAGTTCTTAGAGACAATGAGAAGATCTAATATACTTATGACACTGTGACCACATCTCTCAGCTACAATTTCGTCTGATCTTTTTCCTCGCGTTTCTTCGACTGAGTTGTATTTCTTGATCAATTTTCCAGCTTCCGTATTTCCATGTCTCACACGTCCATTCCAAAGCTTTAAACCATTCCTCAGCATGAGACGCCTCGGTTCCTTAGCTGGACGCAGATGTACGTCATGTAATACTTGCACAATTTTCCGAAACATCGATTGTTGCACAGGTTTGTGATTACGTGAAATTAGTTGAGCACAGATTCGGTCGCGCCAGTGAGTTAATTAATTGCAGGCACGTATATCGACTGGATCGTTTGATCTGCGCTAAATTTAGATTCATCGTTCCGTAACAGTCATTAGCCTAATGAACGCAGGCGATTTCACAATGAACAGGTGAAACACACCATAGACAGATTTAACAGCTAAATGATTATTAATACTGTATAAATTTTTCCTTTTCTCAAATGTATGCCTGAATGATAGTTCCGTGAAATATATTTTCATCCATAACTTTCAACCATGCTGGATATTATTATTTAAATGTTCGACTTTTCACATCAATATCAAAACACGCACATCCTAACTAGGCACTGGTTAATATAAGATCCTAATGTACGTTAATGTATATGAAGGTGATAAAATTATAGTTTAATAATTTAATTCAATCGCCCCAGAAAAGGCTCCCACTACCTGATTGTAGCGAAGTCATAAATTTAGAAATTTGTGATTTTTTGAATTTGTGAATTTCTGTGTGATTTCAGTGACCTTTCATACTCTGAACCGTTGACTCGTGTGAAAGGCTTTATGTTTCTGCTGAACTATTCTCAAGCACTCATAGGTAGCTCCATTCCGTGGATGTCTTTTTCCATATAGAACATTAAAAATGGAGTATATATTTTGAATAACTCTCTGTCTTTTTTTCTCTCTCTCTCTCCATCTCTATCTCTCTCTCACCCTCTAGTGTCATTTGGCTGTTCCCGAAGACTTTTACCTACTCTGTGCCCATATTCCTCTTATAAGTGCAAAAGAACATTTTATATCGATTAACAAATACATCCCTTCACAAAACGCTTTGCCCTACCCGAACCGTATTCTGCTTATAGCTTTGGGAAAGATATGGAGGCTTATGTGGCTCAAATACATGTAAAATATTATATATAATTATATATATATATATATATATATATATATATATATATATATTGATGTATATATTTGACAGAAAAATATATATTTCTAGTCATATATACATCGCAGGAAACCTTGATTTGCATGGTAAACTCCATTAAATATTGCGGAGAACATTTGACAAGAAAACACGGTATAGCATTAAAGAATTTTAATTAGAAGTAACGGGCGATTGTGTATTCTGAACATAGTGAACAGATAATACAGTGAAATAGCTCTACCACAGAATCTACCATCTCTACCACAGATCTTGAGAGCTCCACCACAGATTCCACCAGCTCTACCACAGATTCTACCAACTCTACCAGTCCCTACCAGCTCTACCAGTCCCTACCAGCTCTACCACATATCCTATATCACCTCTGCTCTCAGGAATTAACTCATATGAAATGTGGGCACTGCGCCGCCTACAGGACCGTATAAAGGATTACCAGTCAGTCCCGGGAACCTGCGCGGGGTCCATATCCACACGTCTCGGTCACTGCGCCTCCTCCTGTCGGCAGTCATCGGCCAGCGAGAAGACCCCGGTGAGCGCAGGGGCCCGGGGCAAGGCCTCGCGGTGGTGTCGACGCCTCAGGGAGTCAGCCGGGTTGCTGGAGAGTGGAGGAAAGGGTTGTGAGGGGAGATGTGCGGGGTGGAAGACAGCGGTGACCAAAGTATTTCTTGTTCTCGTTAACTTCTCATTTCTGGTAAGTCTGTTTGTTTGATTGCGTTTCTTTTAGTTAAATAATGTAAAGTAAACTTAAGTTAAAGTGAGTAAAGTTAAATAAATGTTAGTTAAATAAAGTAAAGTAAAATAAACTTCATCGTCATCATCAGTTCCTTGCGTTCTGTACAGAACATAGGGCGTCAACATTCCTCCATTCGTTTCTAACATCAGCAATCTTCACAGCGTCTTACTATGAAATGTTTAATGCTCTCAAATCCTTGTTGATCGTATTTAGCCAGGTACTTCTAGGTCTTCCTCGTTTCATTTTTCCTTGAGTTGGCTTCCAGATAACTGGAAGTAAAATAAAGTAAAATAAATTTTAGTTAAATAAAGTAGAGTCTGTTTCAGTGATTCGAAACAACTCAAAGAATTATTTTATGATTGCCTATATAAAATATAATAGTATTTTTTAGAAAATGTATTTCATTACAAAATTTCCTTGTTAGTTATGCTACGATTAGATATATAAGAAGTAAATATTATTATTATACTATAATATTATTAATTAGATTAGGACTGTTGTTATATTAATTAGAATTGAAATAGGCATTTAGTAGTCAATTCTGAAGTTCTATATCTCTGGTTACTAAAATCTAAACTTCTTACATACACTGAAGACTTAACCTTATTTACTATGTGGTCATCTTCTGATTTAATTCTCTCTCGAGACATCCAATTGAAGTACACATTTACAGTAAAGAAAATTTACAGTAAAGAAACGAGTATTTATGTGTGAGTAATATTTTTATTTTCGTGCTCAACAGCCTGCAGTATCTTTCTATATTTTAAAATATTCTTCGCTAGTCTCTGGTATTTTTAAATCTACCTCTTACTTTTTCATTTGGTTTTAGCGATTGCGTTAAAATTAATTTGTCCGTAATAATTTATTATATATCTAGCTATTCGCATAGGCCTATCTAGATGCAATTATTTCAACCTAGAAGTTTTTCATAACGTTTGGCCTTTTCAGACTCTTAAAGTTATTTTAATCAGTATTTTTAATTCCAGCATGTATGTTTCTTATTTTTCACCCAGGATTATATTGATCTATCTTTAATTTACGCCGAGTCCTTTTTTATCCATGGCTTTTCGTTTCTTAATAAGAATACTAATATTTATTGATATTGTATGCGGTGTTGCATAACTCTTTGTTTTTATTTCAGTCTTTCTTTTTCACGTTACAGTTTTCGCACTTTATTCATTGCTCCCTTATTCTTTCGACTAACGGATTTAGTTCACTTCTTATTGCTTGGCACTTTTTTGTTTCAAGGTGACAAAAATTCATTTTTACTCGCTTTTATTCTTTCTGTAAAAGTAATTATTAACTCAAAAGTTTTGAAAGCTTTTTAAGCTGACGTATTTATTACCTTTCTACTCTGCAATATTTCTACTTTACATCTCTACTTTCTATGAATTGCATATCTCTTCTTTCTCTTGAAGACTAAATTACTTGTTTGTGCCTTAAACTATTTCTACTTGTATTTTTCTCTTTCTTTCACTTCTTTTCACTTTCATTTCTCTCTATTGCTCTCTCTCTCTCTCTCTCTGATCTCTCGTGCATGGCCTTCTTATACTTCAGGGCATCCGCTGATTGCTAGTTCGCGCTCCAAATAATACCAACGTTTGCTTTACCTATAATATTAGGTATTTATCCTCTATATAAGACACTCGCTCAGAGGCATCTTGTTGTATGCATCATTTCGTCAGAGTTCCTCAACATACTGTATACCCGTGTAACTCTTGCAGATCTCTAACAGGATTACGAACTAATACCACCGGATTGCGAGTCCAATATCCTGCTCCGCTTAAGGAGGATTTCTTATAAATGCTGACATCTTATCAGCTTAAGGATTGCTCTACCGTCATAGAAATGCTTCATATGAAAGACAAAAGACTGTTTCGATAAAAGCAGTTAAACAACGACAAAAAGCATAGGACTGTTGGATAAGTTGCAAAACTGATACTGATATTAATTCAATGACATCGAGACTGATATAAATCACTGTCTTTTCATATTTAAAGCTATTATTAAGAAATAACCATCTATACAGTGACCGAAAATGAATGTCTCAACAGCGTCGTGAATAAAGGAGTCAGGTAACGTTATTAAATTTAAAATGATAGATCCTAAGCTGAGTTGAAATCTTGTGAGTTCGATTCCTGGTTGCGCCGATAGTAAAATTTCGGACATTCACGGTTACATTGAACATGGGTTAAATTGTCTAACGGTTAAACATTAATAATAAAAGTGTTAAATGTCAACATGGTTGACCAATTCACTAGGGTGCGTGTTATTATTATTATGATCAAAGATTATATTACATTTTTCTTGTAACTTTATTATAAATTTAATTTATTTAACTATTATAAGCCCAATTTTTTTAGAAATGAAGAATTATTACAAAATATTAATAATAAGAATAATCATAATTCTAATATATATATATATATATATATATATATATATATATATATATATATATATATATATATATATATACTGTATATATAATTATAATGATGAATTTATTAACAATAATAATAATTACTAATAATAATATATATATTTAAGGTAGTTGGTAGTAGTTATGCTGAACGTTAGAATCATCTTCATGATGTTATTTATCCCTTTTCAATATGAATTTAAAATAATAATTTAAAAAAATAACATATTTAAATACCAGTAATTACATAAATATCGTGAGTAATGCACTTTTTATAAGTTAATATGCATTTCGTCAAATTCACTTTGCAAATAATTATTTGCTTTATATTTATTAAAGTTTAAGATTTCCTGAAAATTTTCACAGCAGAATAAAGTTCAAACATCTGACTTAGTTGATAAAGCAGAAAGATTAGGAAATGACATACTGTCAAGGTATAAATTTCTATCAATCCAATTTTATATTTTCAAATAGCAGGAATTCATGAACCTTTCATTCCTATTGTCTTGCTCATAGGTAGGAAGTGCATTCCGTTCGTAGTGTCCTTTCCAAATGCATGAGAATTGATTCCGTCGCACATTATGTGCCAACTGGAAGGTCCAAAATACCTGTAGGCTATTCGAACCATCAAACGGTTTTCAATTTCAATAAAGAGAGCGCCATATACCACGTATTGATATCTCAGAAAGAAAACAGAAAAAAACTTGCACTTATTAAGTCTCTTCAATGGCGATGACCAGTGGCGATGTCGGCAAGATACTCCACTGCGGATCAGTTTGTGCGGGGTTCAAATCCTGAGCTCGCCCGTCACTGGCATTGCTTTCGAATGAGGAAACTGATGTTAACATTAGCTTTACCTACTTTTTCAATCTCTTGTCAACAGCTTAAAGGATAAGGCATCCTAGGAAGTTCTCTCATTGCCTGAAATCGCGGACGTATCACAATACACTAAACATCTCTAACGCTGTAGCATTTTATGTCCGTTGACCTGTCCACGTCCGTACATCGTCCGGGTCGACTCTGATATTGCGGATCACGTTCCAGTGACATAGGACCCGGATTGGTCCCACGGAGGTCGTTAGACCTGGCTAGACGGACTGCCGGAGTGCTGGAGCAATAATCATCATCATGACTTAAGGAACGTTAGGGATCTAGCAATAATCGTCAACTGGACTTACAAAGAGCATTGCTGTCACGGATTCAGATTCAGAGGAAGGTTCAGGTGTGGAGAGAACGGGCAGGGACTTCTACCTCTGGAAGCTTTTCTATGTGTTCGTGTTAAGTTTGGGGCTGGATTTAACGCAGTCGGTTAAGCTGCGCGTCAATGAACGAAGTTAAGCTACGTCTTGCTCGGCTAGTACAATGTTTGGAAACCACTATGGAAGACCAAGTGCTGATAGCTTCGCATGAAAAATCCTGAGGGTGTTGGAAGGTTGTTCTTAAGTCCGCGCTGGATCCCATCAGTGCGATATGAAAGGCAATGATAACTAAAAACCACAGAGAAAAGGGAGAAAATAACGAGTATAACGGAAGCTGCAAAAACAGCAACTAACAAAAAATGAGTGACGGTAACTCATTTTCAAACCCCCTCTCCGATATTTTTGGGGAACGTCAGTGTTGTAAACTAAGCAATCAACGTGCACTCGGCTTAACTGACCATGTTTGCTGCATTAACGCTAATGAGGAACAACGTATATCAAGGCATCTAGTGAAGCCGCTATTGAAGCTGTTGCACTGCCAATTATTAGATTCCATACTATGTCTATCTTTAAAAGCAACAGCGATATAGTTAGAAAGCCACTGTTAAACACGACAATGTTGATAGCAATGAAGTTAATTGGAATCTGGTGCTAGAGATGGGCAAAAATGTCTGAATCTTATAAAATTGCCTTTAATTTGAAATCGTGTAGACAAGACTACAGAGAAAAAAATTGACGTTTAGGTCGGTTACTAGAATGTAGCTAACAGATATATTTAATAGTAGTTTAGCTTTTTATATGCAGGCCTCATATGTGCGCTTACTGAATCTCAGGATCGTTCAGAATACTTTATCTCTCGCTCTCTCTCTCTCTCTCTCTCTCTCTCTCTCTCTCTCTCTCGTTATCTCTGCTATAATGTCTCAGATTTTTCTATTTCGCACTGTATTTCTTCACTCTCTCTATCATTCTCTCTCTATCTCTATCTCTAACTCTCTCTCTTTCTATTCATTTTTATCTCTCTATCTGTTTAGCCTTGACTTTATAAATCCTTTGGCCCTCTATTTTCCTTTCTCTCAATCTCTTTCAAAACCGTTTTTCTTCTCTCCCTAATCTCACTCTATCTGTGTATTTCATTCATTCGTTCATTTTTTTCTTTCTTTCCTATTGACTGTCTTTCTATCTTTCTTACCTTTTTCCTTCTCTTCTTCTTTCTTTCCTTCCTTCTTTCTTTCTTTCCTTCTTTCTCTCTTTTTCTCTCTTTCTGCTCCAGTTTCTTCCCCGGGGGACCAATCTTGTCCTACCAGTCAGGCAGCATGAAATCACTGGGGGGGGGGGTACTCTCCGGTTCTCTGTCAGTATAGAAGAAATTGCACCGTGACGTGTTGGTCGCATAATTGACTGGAGCAAGTATTTCCTGAGTGGGAAGGGGTGTGGAATTAATTGCATATAAATTTCCTGAGATTTAGATACATATTCTGTATCTCTCACAGTGTACTGCCTAGTGGCGGGTCTGTGGCTTCTATTTCTGTTCGTAAATTAAAATTGAAACTTTGCTAAATATACGAACGCTTGAATTTTCATTTTGGAACATAACATAATGTTATGTTATGTTATATATTATGTTATATGTTATGTTATATTATATCATGTTATTATATTTAAATGCATACGCGCATATTAATATAACAGTGTCACTAAAATTAAATTGTCCAAAATAGCTATTTTCAGAAGTGATGATATTTTCATTAGATAAGCAACTGAAACGTTTCCTTAGCTCTCATGAGGTTTGAGAAGTTTCATATTTCATGGGCACCCCCCTCCCCCGCAACCACAATACAATTCAATGCTCTAGTTTTCATTTTCATCGTACAGCGGTGTCATCTCGCGTCATATCTAGACATTCTAGGGTGCGAATTATAAAATCGGATTACCATCGCGGTAATTTCCATCAGAAATAACCCCAATCGCACCCACCCCATCCGATCATTTCTGCGCGCGTCCTCTATCTCTCGATCTTCAGAGCTAATATTAGAGATGGGAATTTTATGAATTTCCAGAGTTCGGGTTCGCTTCGGTTCGTTGAAAATGAAAGTTCGGTTCGGTTCGGGTTCGGTTCTAACAAGGGTTCGGTTTCGGCTTGCTTTACAACTCGCAAGAGTTCGATTCGAGTTCGAAAGGTTTGGTTTGGATAATGTTGCAATAGTTTAACTTTACTTATAATAATCATGATTTTGTCTCTCTGATGTTAGTCTTCATTCCATATTTCAATGCCGTATCATTCAGACTATCCATTATCTTCTGTAGGCCCGTCTCGCTTCCCGCTACCATTCCTTTGTACCGCTACCATTTTAAAATTTGTGTCGGAACCAGCCTTACCTGAATATATGTTGTTAGATACTGTACGACAAGTAAATGCAAAAACTAATATATATTTGTATTGTTCTTACTATCTTTATTTAATGTCAGACTGGTGAAGAAGAAAGGAACTATAAGAGTTTGGTTCAGTTCGGTTTGGACGAAGTTCGGGTTCGGTTCGGGTTCTGCCAGAGTCTGGGTTAGGGTTCGGTTCGGTTCGGCCAGAGTCTGGGTTCGGGTTGGTTCGGGTTCGGTTAGAGTCTGGGTTCGAGTTCGGTTCGGTCAAAATTCTAGATTTTAGAGTTCGGTTCGGGTTCGGTTCGATTCCCATCTCTAGCTAATATGCGAGATTTGCGCTGCTAAAGGGAGGTTGAATGAGACATTGACTTTACAATTCACGCAGGGATACTGTATGTGATAACATAACAGTGCATCGGAAACGTAATACACATGTTGTTATCTGCATATCATGAGTCTCATGCGTATGCCTGTATAAATATACAGTACAAATAATATACATGTAATAACGAGGGGAGGATATGGCGTATCGGTTAGAGTGTTTGCCTGGGAAACATATGAGCTGGGCTCAAGATCGCTTAGCCTTACGTCTAATGGATATCCCCTAGGGCCAAAGGAAGGTTAATCATGTATCAGTGATACCTGTCAGTTGACGCTATCAACAGTAAAGATTAATCGTGGTAAGGATTTAAAAACTGTACCAAAAAACCTGTAATTCAGTCTCGAAGACCGGCTTTTGACCATGACACTTCTCTAGGAATATTCGCCTAGAAACATTTTTTACATGATAAGGATAGCATTGATTTGCAGAATTCTCTAGCGTGACCACTCAATGTCGTGCTGATTAGAAGGGATTATTTAACTCGTGTTATTGAGAAAGACCAATCACACGTCAATCAATTTTTTATTGGTTTTTAAAAATAGAAAATTATCATCTACCGGCGCTGTACGTTGTAGGAGATTGTAAGAGATAAATAATTATATTTTGCTATCTATTAATGATATTCTTACAGTTCTAGAACTTAACGTTTAAATTTTGACTAATTAACGAGCTACTGAACTCAACTCGTTTGGTTTCCTATCCTCATCTTCTAAAGATGAGTCCATTCCAGGAGTTACCAGTTACTAGAGAGTCTATTCTAGCAATTAACAATTGATAGAGAGTCAATTCTTGGAGTTAACATCTAGTCTATTCTAAGAGTTAACAGCTGATAGAGAGTCCATTCTAGGAGTTTACAGCTAATGGAGAGATTATTCCAGAAGTTAATAGCTAATGGATAGTTTATTCCAGAACATTGCATATGGTGCAGAGTTTTTTCCAGAATGAAACAGCTGTCTCTGAAAGTGTTTAGTAGTTTTACCGCCTTCTCGGTATTGCATCAAATGCCGTGAGTCCATTGCAATCACAAACCATTGTCATATTATCGCTTAGTTTTGGAATCACTCGAACGAGCTACTCTTGGCCTAGCTTCAGGCCATGCTGACTTCAGATAGAAATCTCAAGTGAAGTTATTTATGTGAGTCCATATGTACACTGTTGTGAGAAGAAAATGGAATATTTATAGAAGGAGATGGGATCATTTACCCTGTCATATAGCAATCATTGTCACTGGCACCATATATCAATCATTGTCAATCGCACCATATATCAAACATTGTCGACATCGCCACTGGTCTGGTGCCAGTGGCGTTGGTGGTAAGATATTCGACAGCGGATCAGTATGTGCGGGTTATAATCCTGGCTCGTCAGTCACTGACATCGCCTTCGACTGAGGACACTGACGTTAACATTATTAGTTTTATCATCGTACTGACTAACTGCTGGATAGAGGCGCAAACTCATATAATTGTTTCTTTGGATTCCTTTAACTTCAATTTATTATTTGCTTAATTGTTCATGTATCTGGGTGTGAGTAGGACTGCTGCGTAAAACAATTCAAGCCGAATCTGTGTTGCAAGAGGCGACCAAATGAAGGCTTGAGGAAAGTTGGGCAACTTCAATACAAAACAGTTTTTCCAATACCAAAAAGATGTTAGACCTTTTCAAAGTCATTATGATTAGTGTAGCATTTATTATTATTTCTAAATACTAATTTCTTATATCGTTGATAAGAAGGCTTTGAAAAGTTTTGCTATATTTCTCTCACGAATGAAATATTTAAGTGGACTCCCATATTTCCTACAGTTTTCCCACTTGGTGGATGATTATGGTGTAAGTAAATCGAAGTGGGTGTAGGAGTTTTGTGCGTGGGATGATTTTCAGTGCTCTACATAAAGGTCATAGTAGTAATGCTGTAGTCAGCTCTGCCGTGACATAGGGCAGCAAGATAGAGCAACAAGATAAGCAGCAAGATAGAGCAGCGGGATAGAACAGCAAGATAGAGCAGCAAGATAGAGCAGCGGGATAGGGCAGCAAGATAGAGCAGCGGGATAGAGCAGCAAGATAGAGCAGCGGGATGGAGCAGCAAGATAGAGCAGCGGGATAGAGCAGCAGGATTAGCCTAAACTTTTCCAAATGAATCTTTTTAATTAAATGAATACAAATTGAAATTCTACAAACAGAAGCTAATCAGAAATGCACGTGCCTTCGCGCGTTTATAAAAAATTAGAGATTAACTAAATCGATATTTCTCCAACATCTACTGACTGCGCCGCACGCCGCGATGCTGACCAGTAATCTTACGCCGCCCGGCACACGGCGCATTTCAGCCGTTATATAGTTGCCACCGCCAAGTTACAGCGCGGCTCACGCCGTCATCGATCAGTATGACGTTGGCGTCAGGTTCTAATTGACTGTTTGTCCAGCAGACTGACTTATTGATTGATGAGTTTATCGATTAACTCGTTGGTTGATAGATAGCTTGATTAGTTGATTTGCATGATCTAATGTCAGAGTAACTTGTCGTAGAGATCAGACGAACTAGCTCTAGGCTTTGTCTCCGGGGATAAACACCGAGCGCTAATCTGTCATTTCAATGTGATACGTGTACACAGGGCATGAAAGAGCTCAAGAGTTGTTAGTTCACCCACCACTTAAAATTTATGTTTACTTATTAATTTATTTTAGTTAATCTCATCAGCAAGTAAATACTGCTGGCTTAAGCTAGGCCTAATGGCTTGTATATATATATATATATATATATATATATATATATATATATATATATATATAATTATATATATATATGTATATATATATATATATATATATATACATGTATACATATAGGTATACAGTGGCAGGCTGCAATTGGGTATGTTAGATTACTTAAATACCCCCTCATATGTGGACATGAAAAGGAAAGTGGAAGACAGAGAAGAATGGAGGCGTTATCTACCATGGAGCTGCCCCTGCCAGTAGGCAGTGCACTAAGTGAGAGAGATAGTGAATTCTGTCATAGAAATTGAAAACCAAAAAATTTATAGATTTGCAAATCTTTGAAATATTATTAAATTCCTGTCCTCTTCTGTCTCCTTTTAAATATACTGCTCCCTCCTCCATCATAAAACAACATCGTCCAGTGGCAGTGGAAGATCTGGAGTGACCGCCTGTAAGTTAGTTAACCCCGGACTCTGACCCTACGGATCGCTAGGGACCTCCCAGTCCTCTGGGATGGCACCGGCTCCTGTCTCGGCGTCACGAGGACTGACAGGACATCCCGAAGATGGGTCCGGGATGCAAATGAGCTTTGATATAATCCTGTCATACTTGATGTGTTAAGAGTAAAGGTTAGTAGAAATAGAGAATAAAAAATCAAGATAAAATATAGTATTGTCAAAGTTGATGGAAAAATTAAGGAACTTTGTCGGCTATTAATATATCGCTGAAAAAAAGTGTCTGCACTAAATTGTACAATTTTATTAAATCGGTAGAGAACGTAACAATGAATAGTTAATAATTATGTAAAACGTTTTTTGAAGTAAAGGCGGAATAATGAAACTTTAATGCTTAATTCTTAAACAACATGAAGCTAGTTAGATAGCTTCTTAGAAATATCTTTTACTATGTCAGTTTTCGAATCCTATCATTTCGGTTATCAACACGAAACACAAATAAAACTTAATAATTATACATGAAACAAAAAATGAAATTAAATTTGAAACGAATAAATTCAGACAATATAAATATAATTAATTATCATCGTAAATTCGTAACATAAAATTTTGCCATTCTTGTGAAAATAGTCAAATATTATATGATTTTCATATTTTATTTTTTCGTCCATTGAAATATATATTATTTAAAAACCAGGATCTTCCCATGTATCTCTCCACTGTGTTGTCAGACAGCAGGTCAAAGCTACAAATTTCTACTGAGCAATTTAATAACTGCACAAAAGTCTCGGCCTATCCATACGTTATGTAACCTGTAGCTGAAGTGTGAAAAGTATTGCTTCTGAGATGGTTTTCTGTTGCCTTGCTCAGTTCTTGCTCTGTGGCCTCTTCTACGACAGATGCAGTTAACCACTGTTATATTCTTTCGTTTCCCGAACACAACACGAGATAAGAACTCTAGATACAGAATACAATATTATGAAGACATAGTATATATATATATATATATATATATATATTTATATTTATATTTATATATATATATATATATATATATATATACATGCATATATATATACTATATATATATAACAATTTCAACGCAGTTTAAAGTAGCGGTTAGAGTAACTAGACACTGTGGTTTGTAGTAATGAATCATGTTGATCAACTTCATTATGCATCAATTATTGTTCGATAACGCATATTCGATACAACAAGCGTTCAATGAAATTAAACTAAGTTAAGAATTTAATTAAATTTAAATTAAGTTTACGAAACATTTGATAAAATGTAATTTTATTGACAATTTGGTGAAAAGATGACGAAATTAAAAGAAGGAGAAAGACAATAAATTTAAGAGGGGGAGAGAACCTGTTTTAACCATGGAGAACCCTGGGCATAACAAACCATTTCAAGCAGCATCGATTACGACTGATAGAGCCCGGGTTGCACCGGTCGTGCGATATGGAATTCTGTTTGCAGAAGAGAAATGGTAACGATGGAGTAAAGTAAAATATTTGTAGAGTAGAGGATCATGTCAATCCTTGCTCCAGTCAATCCTTACTCCAGTCAATCCTTACTTTAGTCAATCCTTACTCCAGTCAGTCCTTGCTCCAGTCAATCCTTACTCCAGTCAATCCTTGCTCCAGTCAATTCTTACTCCAGTCAATCCTTACTTCAGTCAATCCTTACTCCAGTCAATCCTTGCTTCAGTCAATCCTTACTCCAGTCAATCCTTACTCCAGTCAATCTTTACTCCAGTCTATTCTTACTCCAGTCAATCCTTACATCAGTCAATCCTTACTCCAGTCAATCCTTGCTCCAGTCAATCCTGATTCAACAGAGGTTCAAAGCCTTAATAACTCTCATAGAACCTATATATTCTATAAAGTTACTTAATAGCTTTTTATGATGAATAAGTGACGATGACTTTCCGTCCTTTTATTTAGATTTTTATGAAAATAAACGGAATGTTCTACATATTTCATAAAAGATCTGCAGTCCATACTAATAAATTAAAACCACCTTTATCAATTGAAAAGAGATAAAAGAAACAGTGCGAGTGCGAGTGCAAAACGCAGACATGGAACGCCCTAAGCGGGTGTCTATAGCAAAGAAAATTAAATGAAAGGGGTCTAACTTGCGGCTAACTTTTAAATTGCAAGTTCAACAATACTATACAAACGGTCTCTTTACTAGTAATTTGTGGGGCAAAATCTTTAGATCTCTCTTATTAATACATATTGACTCGAAAATATTTCAGTGCATTTGCGTACTTTTTAAGATATTCTCTTCAGCAATGCTTTGCTTTCTTTTTCAACTTCAGTTCCATTCGAGCTAATATCCGTTTTAAGGTCTTGTATTGTTAGATCACGATCGTTCGGGCTTAACGTGGATACTTTTGTTCCATTTGTCATTTTTTTAGCAAAAATTTAAAGTTGAACTTTAACTACTTCAGATTATCAGTGTGAACTTGTTTTTTCCGCTCTCAGTCAAAATACTGGACCGAAATGAAACAAAATAATTAATGTCTCATATTTTCTTATTTTACGTACGGGTTGCTGAAGAATAGGAGAACCGTGGACTGTACGTATCATAAAAACATAAAGGCACACTGGATCAGGAAGCATAGATGCTTGTTTAAGGCAAACTTCCTGGTCCCTCTCCATGGTTATTAGTAATCTTTGCCTTTTGATAGAGCATCAATTGCAACCGGCTCGGATTTAAGAATAACCTTCCATCATCCAGGAATCTTTTACTTCTAAGCTGTCAACACTAAAGGCGACAAAGCACTAAGATTCAAACTAACTTCAGAAATGGCATTCAGTTTGTGAGCGAAAAGGCTCCAGAAATTGTAACAAAACTTTCTATTCCCGACCCTAGCTAAACTGGGATTCAAAGGAAGATGATGATGATTATTTTATTATTATTATTATTATTATTATTTTGTTATGTTAAACTCTATAGAGTCAGAGATTTTACATAACAGTACTCAAGTAAAACTCAAACTTAAGACTAGTAGAATCTATCTTGAGAAAAGTGAATTATTTGATGATATTTATAATGACATTAGGAGAATATAATATCTCTATGTTACCGAAAGAATGTGGGCTCGATATGTAAATTGTTTATTAATTTCATAATTAATTTTA
This sequence comes from Enchytraeus crypticus, assembly GCA_905160935.1. Classification (NCBI taxonomy): domain Eukaryota; kingdom Metazoa; phylum Annelida; class Clitellata; order Enchytraeida; family Enchytraeidae; genus Enchytraeus; species Enchytraeus crypticus. The sequence continues at coordinate 483,613 of CAJHZI010000720.1, read as the reverse complement.
ATAATAATACTAAAATTTTACGCAGGGTGTATTATTTGCGGAACCCGGTATTTTATAAAAAAGAGTCAAGCAATATATTCCGAAAGCTACAAACTTACAATGCTATGCTAAATTAGAAATGTTCACTGTTCAAACAAAATTGACCTGTCACATATTTGGCCAGTCCGAATATATAATGAAAATCTACGGGTACGTAGACGGCACGAAAAGAGATTTGCTTAATTAATTGAAGAACTGCTGTAATCCCGCAATGCAGGCAACTTCTATAACGTTTGCTGTTCCAGGAACTACCTTGCTGCAACTGCATTATGTAAAGTTGAATATACAGAACTAAAAAGGAAACGAGATTGGATTCTGTGCAAAGCTGACCAATTATTATTAAGTACTTTAAAAGATCTAAATTCCTACAATCCGAGAGAAGATGTCAAATTTCAATACAAAGACTGATTTCGTGATGAAGTTATGTAGCATGACAAATTAATGCCGTCAAACTTATGTATCATTTGACGAGGATCAAATTGATAGCTATGTAATATTTCCTAAGTTTATAATATTATAACTTCTCAGATATTTTCTATAACTATTTCAGAGAACAAATTATTAATTAAACTCACGTTAAGCTAGTTGGTTAAAATTTGCCTGCTTCAAACTTTGGAAATAGATATTATGCAACTTCGAGAATTTTGGTAATAAGCTTAATCAGACGTAACGGATATGGGTCGGATTTTGGCATCCGAATACAACCTAACCCGTAAATTACTGGACCCAACGCAACCCACCGAACCCACTGTAAAAAGTTCATATCCTAACCCGAATTGACCCAATGACTATTATTAAGTTTCGCTGAATTTCGAAGTAAGTTAACCGTTTGCTTTCTTATCCTTGTAGAGCACTGATATTGCGATGACGCGCCTGCGATGATGTTTTTGTTAGCACGACTGATAAATGCATTTGATAATTGATGAAAACTGATTGTAAGAAAAACGCGCATCGGTGAGTACTAAATGACATTTTACAGCTTAGCTATATTTTTATTATTATGTATGTCTATATGGGTAAAGATGGTAAAACTAATGTTAACGTCAGTTTCCTCACTCGAAAGCAATGTCAGTGACGGGCGCGCCCAGTATTTGAACCTCACACTTACGGATCCGTGATCGAATATCTTACCGACAACGTTACTGGCTCCAGTCATTATTGCAGATATTTAGGCAGTTAGAAGAATTTAAATAATATCTTATAAAATGTTAACAGAAGATAAAATACTCAAAAGACAATTGCAAGAAAATAAATAAAACGACATAGCTACAATTCTGATACTATCTTAACTTAATTAACATATTAAGATACCTCTAAGATTGTACTATTTTCCACTTTTACCACACAATTCTTACCACTAGCATTCATCCCTTACTTACAACCTTTCAATCACACAATTTTTACTATTTTATTTGTGAAACAGATTACAGAAATACACTGTTAATGATTAAAGCGTCTATTATTTTAATCACTAAACTTTAGATGCATATTTATAATCGGTATGATTTTCAATAAATATTATACAATCACTAGTAATAATATCCAATCTGTGATAGCTAAGTTACTATTTATCAATTCTTCTGAACAACGTTTTCTTGAAGGAGCAAATAAAACTATTCGAAAGCCTTGCAGAACTTAATCTATTGGGCATGAGTCGGTAGAACAGCGTGAGCACTTGAGGTCGATACATGCCGGGACACTGTTGGATAGGTTTTCTATTTCCGACTTCTCGCCGAGGTAAACAATTAAACATTTGTAGACTGATTTATCCACATGAAATCCTTCTAGTTCAGGTTTATGTAAAGTTTTAGGCAATTTTTATTATGCTTATTTTTATTATGGTAGATTCGCAATTATATTTGCGTCAATTTATCATTTATAGAATCATGATTTATTTTAATCTTTAGTAGAATTTTCATTTGTTAAAGGTTTGTCAACGTAGTTAATCCATTAGTTAGTTACGAAACTATTGCGTTCTGGATGTGCAAAACTTCGACTAATGAGAGTTTGTTTAAATTGTCACATGAAATATTCATAAATATCAATGGCATTCTATGAACTCTACTTCTCAAGAGTACTAAAATATGTCTGCGTCAGTTTGTAATATTTGATAGTAGGCTATAAACAATTAGTAATTTTGGCAGAAAGGAAGATATTGTAAACATCAATTAAAGCAAAAATTGTCTAACATTATTATGATATAAAAATACGAAAGCACCAGTATAAATATTCTTTAATATGTTCAGTGAAGCTTTTTACGTTCTACGGCTGTTTTAGGGTGCTATTGTGCTAGTGTTTTATATTCTGTGGTTGTTATACGGGTGCTTTTATGCTGGTGTTTTGACATTTGCTTCATACACTTCACACTAGCACCGTAGATCAATGCTACTTCAAGAAAATTACGAAAAACTAACAATACTTTCAGTGATTATGTATGGATTTTGAAATTCAATGTATCCCTGCTTGTAAAGCTGTTTCCAGCGAGGTAATTGAACATCGTCAACCAACTGCTTCTTATTCCTCTCTCTCCTCTCTCCCACTATCTCTCTCACTCTTTCTGTCTCCTTTTTCTCTTTATTTATGAAGGACATTATATTGACTAGAAGGAATGTTTGCAAATATACAGCATAGTTGCATATTGCACATTTATACTCATTTTAAAATGATTTAAATTAGTATTAGACTAATTTATGCAATCTTAAAATCATTTGAATGATTTCATGTGTAATAATTGTAATTCAACAGTTATAATAATATTATTTATAGTTATTAATATAATTATATAATTATAATTATTATAAATATTATAATTTAATGTCTAAAAATTCTAATAATCGTTTTGAATCTCTATTAATGTAACTCGAAAGTGTCTTTAGAGAAAAGCGACCATGTTCCGATCTTGACGATAAACAACGTCAAACATCTAAGTTTGTCTAATAAGTATAATAGGGTGTAAGAAATGTATGCCTGTAAGAGATGCTTATCTAATAAGTATAATGGAGTATAAGAGATGTATACGTGTAAGAGATGCTTATCTAATAAGTATAAGAGAGAGTATAAGTATAAGAGAAAAGCGAGTATTAGACATTTCTCGTTATCAGCCAATTCTAGCATATAAAACACATAATGTGATAAGACATTGGTTTGAGAGAGGTCCATTGCAATCACACTGTTCTTGAGCTAGCCTGCTATCTAGCTGGAAACCCCTCTTAGAGCAAGTGCACCTCTAGCCTATTGACACTCCGCTAGACTGACAGAACACGACCGGTGTAAAACACTTAAACAATCGATGATCGCTCGACAGGTTAGACAAGTGGAGCGGAGTGCTACAGCGGCGGCCCGAGCAACAGTGGTCAAGGGATCAATTCCTGGTCCGACCTGTAGAAGTTCTCAAACACGGCCATGCATTCTCTTACAATTCTTACAGTTTTGAGTGTGCGATAAGATTGTTTATAATCACAAACTAGATAATAAACTAGACTCCAAATGGACGACGTTAACATTGAAAGCAAGTACTATACGAGTGCAATTTAAACGGATTTTGTAATTTCTTCCTGATGGCTAATACATATAGAGACTTTATTTCACCGACACATGGCAGATTCAAACAAATATTTATAAGAAAAAAATGGATTCAAACAAATATGTAGAAGAAAAAGTAAACGAAAAGAAATAGCACTTAGCATACACTTAGGGCCTACAGTTGTGCAATGCAAACCTAGTAATTTGCAAGTGACAAATAAAAACAAATCAACGTAATTATTCATTAGAATATTCAATATGTAGCATTTTGTCAACGTAGATCCAAAATTGTAATCGTGTTTAAGCAAAAGAATCAACAGATGAAATATTATATTTCCTTTGTAAACTTTAAAATTCTAAATAATCTGGATGATCTAAATCAATATTATGTACCATTCTTAGCTCCATACTTTCATAATTATATCGTTAGAAGTTCTTTCCTCTGACTTCAGGTTATGTTTTACTGCATAATGCCATAATTTATTGATCTCACATCCCTCATCAGCCTTTATGTGCAACATTAACTTGTCGATTTAACGATTGCTTAGCCATGAAATTATCAAATTAAAACTTACACATATGGGCCCAAAGCCCGTCAAAAAATTGAGCTGCAACGAAATTACAATTCTTGTAAAGATGTGAAATTTATAATTGTAGCATAATTTTTTTAAATTGTGCTTTACAAACCGTTAAGCAGCTGCAGAACAACGACATATAAAACTATACTTTCATACTAAAATTCTATGGTCCACTGTTTTCAACAGCTTGTTCTAACAAACCGTCAGGAAAAGGTTTAGGTTCACAAGTGATATACTCGCGATTGTTTCTATTAATTGAGAAAATAAATTAATTGACGCAACTGTCAAAGGCATTCAACAAGTCAACATCTACTAATTGCCGTTGTGAGATAGAGCGAGTCTGAACATGTTATAATGTTGGGCTCGATACACATGAACGCAAGATATACGCAATAGTGCTTCAGAAATTGGCAATCTAATCATGTGTAGACTCAAATCATTGCGTTACGTCTCTGTTATACTTTGTATAAAAACTGAGGCAACGAGGCCTAGTCCGCATAGGTCGCAGCCAATTCGCCTAGATATCGGTTAAAGTACTGAATGAAGTACTGAAATAAAGTAATGAAAAATTGATCCTGATTAAATCTGAACTCATGGTGCCAATCAATCTGGCCTTAAAATTTTCATCTTTGAACAACTTGAGCTCTTCCGCCATTTACTGGATGTATTTTATTCGTAATTTTGTTATTTTATTAATATTTCTACATATCTGTTTAGTATAAAGGCAAGTATGAAGTTTTGCATTGTGTGTACGTTTGATATTTTAAGTTTAATTTTAGCAATCAACATAAACAACCACTTACGAATAGTTATTACCAGCTACTGTTATCTATAGTTTCTGAAGGTTTCTTGAGTTTTTGTTACCCAATTGAGGTTGATGCTATTTAATTATACTATGGAATTTCAGAGCAAGTTGTAATTGAAATGTAACTCGGTTCAATACGAATTTGATTATTTAAATCCCAGTTATATTTCATTCAGTAACTTCTGCTTTTAGAGTATAGTATTATTTTCTTCTTAATTAACGCTCCTTTAATTCAAACGTGAAGTTTTAGTATTATATTAACCTATCAGAAGCACATAAACATGTAACTTAATATAATTATCTTTTAAATAATTAACAACGCAACTATAGATCAACCCAACTGAAGGAAAATTAGGAAAATGTATTATAAAGAATAAGAATTCAATAATGAAGTTAGTATCATGTTCGTGCACTAATTAGATCTGCTGATTTGACTCTTTTATAACTGGGACAAGCCTAAGATCAAGATACGAATTAGCTCTTGTGGCATAAATAGTAGTAGTGATAGTGAATTCATATGTAATTTTTGACTAAAATTAACCAGTATGTAATATTTTTGTGACGTCTGATTTTGAAATAAAATAAACTCTCTCTCTCTCTCTCTCTCTCTCTCTCTCTCTCTCTTACTCTCTGGCAGATGATCTATCACGAGAATTAAAAAGCTGAAGTTCGACACTCGGTTGTTTCGCTCATTTTATTAGAAACGCAAATTGTATCATAAAACTTAGTTTAACGTCTGTTTCTTTTCCACTCGGGCTCTTGTTTGAATATCATCTTTTTTGTTGCTATGTGTATTTGTAAACAGTATATAATTATGTAACATTGAATCCACGGTAACGATATGATCTCAGCCCATATAGTGAAATGCTCAATGAATTTGGATGTGAAACCGAGTTTTGAAATAGAATTATACTGGATACTTATACATGTAGCTCGATTGGTACTATTGTTACTCTCGGTAGTTACTAGATTGAATAGTAATATTGTACTGTAATCCATTGCGTAGTCTTAATTACCATCATCTTCCCTTCAATCCAGTTTATCAAGGGTCAGGGTTAGACAATTTTGTATCAAATTCTGCAGCCTAGGGGCTCATCAACTCAATGTCCTTTTTGACGATAGTTTGGATCTTAGTGCTTTGTCGCCTTTTACGACAGTTGCAGTCTACGGTTAGTCTATCCTTCAGACGGGTACAATTGCTTATTATTGTTTAATATTTATTTTAACATATCGCTTCGAAGTTGAGTAACTTAAACCAGAAATATATTTTGACTTGGATATCTATCTGGAAGAACTTAATCTGAAGAACTCGCTGTAGCTGGAGTGAGAGGTTTTAGAAAGTACTTGATATCCGCGGGCCAGTATTTACTCGCAGCAAATACAAAGCATTGTGAGAGGTTGCTTAGCTACCCATTGTATTGTGACAAACCACTCGGAAAATGACTTGCCTCTCAGCCTATATCTACGATTTCTATGAAACTTCTAAAGATCAGCAGTTGCCTCTTAATGCCAATGTCGGTCGCTTAATTAAAGTATATCAATCAATTAACTCTGCCAATTTTATTCTCACTTAATTAGTAACAGATAGTGAAAGACGGGCTAGTAAAAAGCGAGAAAATTCTTTAAATGAATTAAACGAATTACGTACATTTATTGCGTGAACTGTATTCACTGCTATAATAAAATATTACTCAAAGACAATAACACTTAATTTTTTATAGAGTAATTATTTAGTAACGATTTAATATTAATGTTAGTGAAATAATAATAATAATAACAATAATAATAATAATAATAACAATAAAAATAAAAATAATAACGATAATAAATAATAATACTAATATCAAATCCCGGATCTCTTTCCAACATGAGCAAAAATAATTTTAAATATAAATAATACAGGTTGATTTTAGAATCTGAATTTAATAATTTCACCAATAAATTCATACTAGGTATAACATTTCCAACTCCTTACTTAACTTCTTATTCGATTTTAAAATGATTATTGATTGATCTGATATTTGATTGACCACAGATAGCGGGTTGGTTGCTGATAGTGCTGGGCATGTGGCTCCACGTCCACCAGGACTCCTATATCTACACGTACCTCCTCAAAGATAATCCCACCAATCCCATCGTAGTGTTTGAGAGGATACCCTTCCTCCTGCTCGGCATAGGCTTCGTGCTGGCAGGCATGAGTTTCCTGGGATGTTGTGGGGCCTGCTCTGACAGTGTCTGCTTTCTTAGCTTCGTAAGTTGAATCAATCAATCAGTCAATCAATAAGAATTTAACATCCGGTTCCTCGCCATAAGGCAATGTCAGGGACGTCAAAGGAATGTTATATTATTGAGATGACTTGTTGATTCTGATCATTTATTCTTAATTCAATCAATCATCCAATCAATCAATCAAACAATCAATCAATCTATAAGAATTTAGCGTCCGGTTCCTAGCCATAAGGCAATGGCAGGGACATCTCTTGCATAATCTACACAAACAGGCGCCAGAGTGCCACACGATGACGACTGAGTACACAGAGACTACAAGAGAAAGCGAGATCAAAACACCGCAAGTCGAAAATCCAAGCCAAGCGGATCAGAATAATTAGTAATAATAATAATTAGTAATAATAATTAGTAATAATAATAATTTATTACATGAATGTGGTCAAACACAACATGCAGGTATAAATGTTATACATTTAATAACTTATATCACATGATTGTATATAGATTTTAAAAGCCTAGACGCACTTTAAATTCAACATTTTAATCAAGGTACACAGTTATTTTAAGTATTTTTATATCATTACGCAAACAGAGAATTTTTAAATGACTCTAGTGAAATATTTAAATTAACGATAAATAATTGTATACTAAAGATGAATCATCGGTTAACCACCTAACCAATGAAATTTGAGTACTAATTCAAGGACCTTTAGATAATAGCATCTATTCTATATACATGTAATCTACGAGATATACAATAATCTACAGTAGATGCTATATAATCCAGAAATCATTGACCAATTCTACTAAAGCAGTCTGAATTTGAGAAGCCAAATTAATTACCAGCCACCTGCACAGTGTGATACATACACAGTGTTTATCACTCTGATTTGAATTGACGTCTTACCTCAGTCACCTGCTGTAGTGCCTAATGGATAGTTCGTCGACTTTGATTCCTTCAATATACCAGAAAAACTTTTAGAAATCTACAATTAGCTTTACATGTTAATAACGTTTATTTTATAAAATAAAATACATAGAAATCTAAGAATAGCTTTAGTTTTAATAAAGTTTATTTGATAAAAATAAGATTTATAGAAATATACGAATAACTTTAATTTTAAATAAAGTTTATTTTATGAAAATAAAATTTATAGACATCTACGAATAACTTGATTTTTTTAAAACGTTTATTTTATAGTAATAAAAGTTTTCAAAATCTACGATTTACTTTATTATCATTTGGTATGCTGCTAAATTATGTACTTGTCACTAGCCGATGTCGTGTTAATTTAGAACACACCATAAAATTCTAGCAACTCTGTACAGTTCTCATATATGAAAAGAGCCTTGGAAACATAAACAACCAGAAATCAATCGAAAGTGTGAACCAGATTGAAGGTGGTCATGAACTAAAGTGAGCTAAAAAAGCTAAAAATTATAAATTAATACAAAAGGCTGTTATGAAGAAGTACCTGAGTCAAACTTAGCCTAACAATTGTTTACTATGCATTGATGATGTGTAATATTGAAAGGTTTACTAGACTGCGCGATTTCAGAATTACATTAGACCAGGCAACAATACATGTTATGTTTATAACCTATAAGATAACCGAAGTTAATGCAATCTTGTATGTCAAAGATTTCTCAAATTTACTTGCGAATTACGTAATTAATTTTAATTAAATAGATACTTGCCTTTAGTGATTGAAACCGTCGTTTACAAAGGAAAGAGTTGAGCGGATACAAACGTCAAGGGCATGGCTTTTGGCACGTAAAATTTGCTAACTGATGTTTCGCCCCATATAGGATAAAAATCGTTTGGCAGGCTATTACTTTTAGGAACATTTCATTAAATTTATTTTTTATCTGGTATAAGTTTTTTTTTTTTTTTTGAAAGATACTGCTTTAAATTTAAATCAAATAATAGAATAATATAAAATTTAAAATCGAACAATGAAGATAATTATCTTACGAAATACGGGTGTACCTCTAAGTTGATAACAATGTTATTCAAATGTACGTGTTCGCCACTTTTTTCGTATTTATTCGACGTTTTGTTTGCTGTGTTTGTTTGCTTCTGTGTGTGTTTCTACTGCCGTGAATTTGATGACATAAAGATTAATGATCATTTTTGAATAAATTAGAATGTGATCCCACTTCTGAAATATGATGTCCGCTTTACCGAGCACAATAGGGGAAGAGTGAGTGAGTGCGAGAGAGAGAGAGAGAGAGGAAATTGAAAAGGAGGGAAAAGAATAGGGGTAGAGAGAGAGAGAGAGACAGTACGATAGGGAGGCAGACAGGGTGAGAGAAATTAGAGTTAGAAGAAGGAGAGAGAGAGAAGGAGAGAGAGAGTGACTCATTGCTTAGTCTGCAGCAAATTGCAAAAATGAATTAATATAAAAACTGTTAACAGTGACGATTTATCATTTATCACTATGTTTTGCTTATGACAACAAAGCCATTGTTGAGTTAATTAAGCGTCTCACTCGCGACCATGAGATTTGCTTTTCAAATTTCCTGTCACATACGTCATATGTATCAAAACAGGTTTTAAATGAATGAGATGCATAAAATGTGAGGTGCATCTATTCAATATAGGTTATTGCATGCAATACTGATTAAATTACTTAATTGAAGTTAGATTACTTAAACTAATTACCTTAATTTATGTTAGTTTATTTAGATTATCTAAGCAACTTACCTTAATTTATGTTAGATTACTTAGATTATCTAAGCAACTTACCTTAATTTATGTTAGATTACTTAGATTATCTAATTTAAGTTAAATTAACTAATTTAAACTAATTCCTTTAATAATATTTAGGTGAGATTACCTAACTTCTTTCTCTTATTTAAGTTAGATTGTGTGTTTCAGTACACACTGCTACTGGTAGGAGTAATCCTCGCTGAAATGGTGCTGGGAATCTTCTTTCTTTCTTCAAAAGACGTGGTGAGTTTTAGATATATATGCTTTAATTTGAAGAAAAAAAATAAAAAATAGGGAGATTTTTTACTTCTAAATCTTCTACAGCTTACATGTATTATAGTAATACACGCATAGCAAGCTTAAAACGAATCTAGCTCCACACAGGTTGTGAATTACAGTTCCTCGATCATACGATCTCTAATAAATAGCGGATTAAATTAATATTCTAACTATTTTGATTATTCAGGTAAGTTGTTGCCGAGTTACTAGATTTCATTATTCATTTTAACAATAAAATATGAATATTAAGTTTTGATATAGATATTGATAATAGTTTAGACCTTAAACTCTTATAGCCAAATTTTGGCCAATTGCAGATTAGGCTACATTTCATGTTGGAGAACGACTGAGTGTTGATTAACACTGTTTTAAAAATTGCTGACACATCGCTTCTCTGACTGTTTGATTAATATTCTGATGCTCCAATTGAATTATTTTATCACTTTATTTACAGATTAACCTTTATTTCTTAAATTATTGATTTGATTGAATGGTTGTTGACTGACTAATTGATTGCTTGATTTATTTAATTACTGATTGCTTGGTTGATATATTATTCGATTGATTGATTGACTGACTGACTGATTGATTGATCGAAGGTATCACGTCAGCTTTTGGCTAGTATGGGATATCAGATACGGCATGTTTACAACAAGACAGTAAACGCCTCGGCTTTTGACGTATATTTCATTACGCTGGCGTGGGATACATTACAAACGCAGGTAAGGGTTTAATCATATATTCTTTTAGGTTTTTTTGGTTTTTGGGCATTATCTTGGCAATTGTTCCAATGTTTTCGTTTATTGTCACAAAATTAGAACAAATTCTCAAATAAGATCAATACAAAAGTTCCTATTATTAAGCAGAGCTTTTCCAAATTTTAGGGAGTCAAATATTATTCAAATGCAAGATATTTTTACAACTAACTTATTATTTGGTTGCAAAAATGCCAATATACAATTTTTGGATACAATTAATTTTTTGTTAATAAACCAATTTAAGAACAAAAAGTAATTCAGGATGTAAGACAACTTTTTGAATGGATTATATTATGGGACAATAACACGCTGATGCTGAAAGTATTATTGTAGCGCACTGGTCCAGTGACAAGCGAAATCCTGGAATAAAGTCCTACTCTTAGATTCTACTACTGAGAGATTAGATGCAATTAGTGCGTGAAATGAGAGCTCATTCCCATAGTCAAGTTGATCATAAAACTGTCACCGTAAATAAACCTATTCTCTAATTAGCATTTAATCATTATCATACAATATAATCTCTGAAGGAAATAAGATAAACTTTGCGATTTGTGTTTGATTTTAGCCAGAGTACGCCTAGATCATCATTACTCGATCTCAAAACTAACTTTCTGAGTTTTATGATAAGGAGAGAAATAAATGCAAAATTAAATAAATACAAAATTGCTCGTCAATATTCCTCTGCAAATAAAAGCATAAAATATAATATAGTAAAAAATTGAATAACGATGTACAATTGTACATCATGTATAAGATAAAACATCGAGTTTCATTTAACATAGTATTTTAAGAGATATTAAAATTAATTACAGTAAACGAAAGTCATACAATTAATTAATCAGACAATAGACAATTAATCACGCAACAAATCAAATATAACAATATTATATCACCTAAAGATACAATTGTGTTTCATTGTTACTATTTTTACAAGTCCTAAGTTATAGAACACACAAGCTTCAACGATAGAAGTTGGATTTTACATGTATATTTGCAGAGTGGCATGCTTTTAAAAAATGCCAATATTTTAGAAAGTATACTTGGGGTTTACTAAAGTAAAGGCACACGCAGCGCGTTCAGCTATAGATAAACAAGATGCATGCATAATTTTAAAATTTAATGTAATTTACTGACATTTATTATGTTATTTAATTTTGAGTACATGAGTATATTTGAGGAAAATGTTCCTATCCTGTAGTGCCTTACTAACTGCGCCTTTTATAAGTTAGTTAGTTGAGCCAATATAAGTGAGTCAGTTGAGCCTATATAAGTGAGCTAGTTAAGCCTATATAAGTGAGTTAGTTAAGCCTAAATAGGTGAGTTAGTTGAGCCCATATAAGTGAGTTAATTGAGCCTACGTAAGTGAATTGGTTGAGATTATATAAAATCACGTTAGTTGTGCTTGTATAAATGAGTTAGTTGAGCCAATATAAGTGAGTTAGTTGTGCTTATATAAATTAGTTAGTTGTATTTATATAAGTGAATCAGTTGTGCTTATATAATCGAGTTAGTTGAGCGTATATAAGTATATTGACATTTTCTATAACGAACATGGCTTCCTGTAAGAGTTCATTTGGATAAAGTTAGTATACCTTATCAGGGTCGTTATTACTTTCCAAGTGGCTTCTCGAGCGCTAGACTGCAAGGGACATTTTCTAGACACGAAGCCGCTAGGCTAAGTGCACAACAATCGTTTATAATGATACTTTATTATAATCAATAGTTCTTTTAATGAGCTTCTGAATTAAAATTACATTTTATCCTCCTCCGGCTTCTGCATTGAAATTGTAAATTTTTCGCTTAGGGCTCAGTTTCTCATATAGCGCAGTCAATTATATTCCATAGTTTCATCGGGTGGAATTGTTGGAAAAGAGCAGCTGTATTTGTAATAGGACTGATATAACATTTATAGAAAATTTGGTCATTGTAAAGTGCAATTTCGATTTCATTATGTCATTTTTATTACAAGTACTAGCTGTAAATCATAAGTACATGTAGAAGTATTGCTTAATACGGAATTATTAGAGAAATACAATTAATTAAGTTATGAAATGATCTGAAAATTCAGTTATTTAGTTTAAGATCTAAATCCTTAGTTAAAATCATAAAAATAATATATTTAGTTAGTTAGCCAACTAGTTCATTAGCTAAGGAATATTATGATGCAGCATCTTTATACCCAGATGAGGTTTGATTAAAAGCAGAATGTCAGAAGATATTCTTACGATAAAAATTGTCATATGACAAATATGGAGGATCTCAATGCCATAGACTTTAGTAGTAGCATAATGAGAGAGAGAGAGAGAGAGAGAGAGAGAGAATATACAGTATGCGCCATAAAGAAGGTAAGCCATATCGGGAACGGCTAGTATTTTAATGGGCGAAATAGACAAGTTGACCATTTCGACAGACTATTGCTTCGAACAAACCACTCGGTGTCGAATGATTATTCTTACATCCGCGCTATCTGCAATTGCTTTCTCTCAAGGATAGCAATTGTTAATAATCATAGCGATGAGGACTAAAATGAAACAAACAAAAACAACTATTCATCAAGAAAACTCTAAACACGTGCGCTGTGCAATGAATAACTTATTGAACAAATAAAGAGAGCTAGAGACAAACAGACAGAGAGAGAGAGAAAGGAAAGAGAGAGAGAGAGAGAGTTTAATCATATATAAAACTAATGATTTGATGGCTGTGATGATAGCATACAAGTCTGACAGACAGAAAGACGTAGACTCGAACCACACAATCTCAAACTGTACCCTTTGTGAAACACTATCAAACCTCAACTTACCTCCAAAGTGTTTCTTAGAAAGCTGAAACCACATATTTGAAACATATTATGACTTGCACTATTTCAGAGCAACTGTTGTGGAGCCCTGGGACCTCAGGATTACAGGGAGTCCACCTGGTACAACAGCACGGAAGCTAAGCTGGGTGCCTGGGTGCCGCAATCATGCTGCAGACTCTCCAAGCCTGACCCCAGCAGTCCCGTGCGGTCGCCGATAGTGGAGGAAAACTACTGTCAGGTGGAGGCGCTTATCTTTCCAAAGAACATCAACGATACCATGACCTACCTAAAAACTAAGGTTGTTACACTCATGACCTACCTAAAAACTAAGGTTGTTACACTCATGACCTACCTAAGAACTAAAGTTTGTTACACTCATGACCTACCTAAGAACTAAGGTTTATTACACTCATGACCTACCTAAGAACTAAGGTTGTTACACTCATGACCTACCTAAGAACTAAGGTTGTTACACTCATGACCTACCTAAGAACTAAGTTTGTTACACTCATGACCTACCTAAGAACTAAGGTTGTTACACTCATGACCTACCTAAGAACTAAGGTTGTTACACTCATGACCTACCTAAGAACTAAGGTTGTTACACTCATGACCTACCTAAGAACTAAGGTTGTTACACTCATGACCTACCTAAGAACTAAGGTTGTTACACTCATGACCTACCTAAGAACTAAGGTTGTTACACTCATGACCTACCTAAGAACTAAGGTTGTTACACTCATGACCTACCTAAGAACTAAGGTTGTTACACTCATAGAGCTCAAGAAATTGTTGTTTGTAGACAAACTAACGAAGTTTAAGTAGAATTTTAACGTTCGTTACGTTGATCGGTGGAACTCACAGAGTAGTAGTGATACCAAATAAGTTAACTAGTATCATCATCATCATCTTCCCCTATATACCAGCTTAACTAGGGTCGGGATACAAATAGACCTTCTATTGATATTTTTCATTTCTTTAAATATTGTAGCATTTCTGGAGTCTAGGTGCTCACAAACCGAATGCCCTTTCTGCCGTTGACTGGGTTAACTAGTATAGACAACAAAAATAGTATTTAGTACGGTATCACGCGATATTTTGCTTATCGAACATCTAACTAAAATAAGAATCCAGTTTAAAGTCAGTTTCCTCAATTAATGTGATATCAGGGAATGGTATAGTAAATATAACAACTGATGTGTAATAAAACCAAAAAGAGACATTAAAAATATTTTGTAAAAGCTGGTAAAGCTAATGCCAACGTCAGTTTCCTCACTCCAAAGCGATCTTAGTGACGGGCGAGCCCAGGATTTGAACTCCGCAAACCATGATCCGCGGTCGAAAATTTTACCGAAATCGCAACTTGCTCGTAAGTTGCTCCAGACATTTGTAAATATTAAAAAAATATAATAAGCACATTTAAATTGCGATTGATTGATTGATGGAACGGTTGATTGTTTTCAGGATGGCAACAATATCTTTAAATGTCTTTAACAATATCTTTACGAGTTAGGTTATTTCTTGTAATTACAGGGTTGTCAGACAGTTGTAATGAATTGTTGTTGTTGTAATTACAGGGTTGTCAGTCAGTTGTAATGAATTGGCTCTATGAATACGAAAAACGCATTAGCCTTCTCGTCGCCATTCTGATACTCATACAGGTAATATATGCAAATGTAATGTGTTTTAATAATCTACTCCTTTTTATTTCCATTCATCAATCTGACAAACGGTGTTACACTGGCCTACTTGTGGAGCCATACGAAAACTTCATGTCACACAACGAACTTTTGATAATCCTCACTCTTAGATAAAAGATATTTTGCTTAATGTCCTAACTGGAGAGCGACTATAAAAATAGCGTATGATCTTTTTATACTAATTCTTGTGCAAAAAGTAATCATTTATTACTATTTAATTAATTTCACACTAACAATCTGTTCCAACTATGGATTAAATATATTTATAAAAATAAACAGTCATTAAAACCCTTCCTATTTTTTATAGCTGGTCAAGATGAAAATGGAAAGTGTCACTAAATTTTTCTCCGGTCATATTAATTTAAAAGCAAATTATCGAAAAATACTTTGTAAACAATGTTTATCAACTAAGTTCATTTTATCCGAATTCTAAATATTAAAATCTAAAATCAGATAAGTTTAATCAAAATATAAAGTACAGATTTTAGTTTCATTCAATCTATTTGATCGCAAATAAAACCCCATCGATCTTCTCTAAAACCGAAAGCGTTTGAATCAGTTTTAATGATCTCAGCTCCAAATGAACCTCACCTGTAATTTGCACTAATTACAGGTAAATTCCGCTCATAAATTCGCTTGAAGCTGGTATCGAATGTGTGCATGTGAATAGGAACGACTGGATTAAACAGCTAAGAGCATTTCCATGTGCGCTTTCATTCGACCATTCATATAAACGTCAATCCGTCTATTATCACTTCCTATATGAGTCTCCAATAAGAGCTGATTTCATGGACGACGAATCAACTGATTTAATGGCTAAACTAACGTTAGAGAAATAACATAATAACGACAATTAGAGTGCTACAGTCATCAATGATAACATCGAGTACCATTGAGACACAATCGAGCCGGCGAGCAAAAAGATAGTCCAAATACGGTGCAAATTCCAAAATCCAGAAATTCAGTCGACAGACCCGTGCAGTTGTCCGAGCTCCTGTCGCAGATGTTCCTTCGGTCATGGAAATCGAAGTTAACACGAAATGTTGAGTTTATCAAGAAAGCGAGAGAGAGAGAGAGAGAAAATTCAATGAGAGATAAAGCAAACAAATTTTGATTGTCAGCTGATGTGCAAACAAACTGTTGTCCATGACTACATTGAGCACTATGAAACAAAATCAAAGCCGATGAGCAGAGTGAAGGGTCCATAAACGGTGCGAGCCAAAATCCGGGTAGTCAGTCCAAGGAACAGTACTAGCGGAGTGGAGATTTACGTGTTGGTCTCAGGTCACGGACATTACTTGGGTAGGAAAAATCGAAGAGAAAGCAGATACAGATACCAAGCAGTTTCCCGTGACAAATTGATAATAAAATGTCGTTTTAATCGACAAAAACAATATCTAAAAAATCAATACAGGAGTTTCGTCCTGTTTATATATTAAATCCATTATGACATGTCGTTTTAATCGACAAAAACAATATCTAGAATTTATTGATCTAGATTTTCAATAAATTGGTTTCGACCTGTCCATATATGAAATCCATGATGACATTACGCACTCTCACTCCTTCCTTTTACCTGAACGAAGTTTTTCGTCTACCTCGTCTAACCCGTTGTCCTTGTACTTAAATCGATTCGTTAAAGATCAATCGTTATCCAAGTAACGGCCACTCTAGAAAACAATGCTACTATACGCTTTTTATCTGCAGATATTTGTCGCTGAAGGAGATTGTTTGCTCTTTTTATCATTTTTATCAGATATTCCTTCCAGGCACCCGTCCATAAAAAAACTGTCAAAATATGACGAATATTAATTTGCTTTCTATAAAATGTTTATCAATTTGTGCTGTTTAATAAATATTTAGAAAATGAAATAAAACTTTGAAAATGTGGCTATAAAAGTATAAACATTAAAAGACATATCAGAGTATCCGATAATGTGTTTAGTTAAAGATAAAAGTTGTCAAAATATTATATAATACGCACAAAATGAGATCAATTTAATCCCATAAGAGTACTGAATTTAAGTTCCGTATGTCATTCAAGTTGAAATTCCAAAACAGTTATTCAAGTAATGAATCTCTATTAATTATATGTCGAAGACAGATAATATCAGTAACAATTGTATTATTCTGTTTGTGACATTTAAAGAACATGACTCTGAATTTAAACATCAAAGTCTTAAGCGCACACATTTCGTTGGACTTTCATTAATTTCACATTTCATAGACTTACTTCGTCTTTATAGCGTCGCTATTCTACACAAGACGTTGTAGGCTTGATCAATAGGTTTAATGTAAATTAGATTTCTAGTCAATTCCTCACGAAATGTTGCAAATGGAAATTTTATTTCCTTGATCAAAGTTGATTAAACGCCAATCGTACGGGTTGTCAATCTGGGAATTTAGTTAATTAATCACATTTCTTTTAGTCGATGCTGAGGTTCTAACGTCATAAAACTAATAGTATGTAATCATAGAGACTAATTGATCCTTTGAAGAATATGTTTTGTCGTTGTACAATATTTTCTGGATTGACCATTTATTTACAGTCCATTTCCATCTTCAAAAGTGCATCGCCTAATTGCTATAAACAATTTATATTTACACTAAGTTAACTGCGTGTTGGACTCAAAACATTAAAAATTAAAAAGTTCTTCATTCAAATGCAATTACGGGTCTTTATTGAAGATCAATAAAATACAATACATGGCAATACTATGCAATACAATTTATATCAGTGTTAATGACATTTCATTAAATAAGCACTATTTTGTAAAGCAATACCTTATTTTGCACTAGAAAACACTGAATTGCAAGAACCATGCAATAGCGTACAATGTAAATCAGTGCATTCAGCTCTGTTGGTATGTTTCACTTGATCTGTCTATTTGTTTGCTTCACTGGATCACCCTCTTTATATGTTTCAGTTGCCCAGTTTGTTTGTTTGTTTCACTGGATCACTCTGTTTGTATCACTTGATCACTCTGTTTGTTTCAGTTGACCAATCTCTTTGTTTGTTTCACTGGGTCACTCTGTTTGTTTGCTTGTTTGTTTCACTGGATCGCTCTGTTTGTATGTTTCAGTTGACTAGTCTGGTGCTGGGATGTGCACAGATGAGTTGGATGCGAAAGAAAGTGACAGACTACTGGTTCTGTGAGGAGGAGGAATATGAGCAATAAACCCTATGACTATCGTGTATAACTGTTATGTATGACTGTCATGTATGATTGTCATGTATGACTCTCATGTATGACTGTCATATATGACTGTCATGTATGTCTGTCATGTATGACTGTCATGTATGACTGTCATGTATGACTGTTATGTATGACTGTCATGTATGACTGTCATGTATGACTGTCATGTATGACGGTCGTGTATGACTGTCATGTATGACTGACATATATGACTGTCATGTATGACTTTCATGTATGACCGTCATGTATGACTGTTATGTATGACTGTCATGTATGACTGTCATGTATGACTGTCATGTATGACTGTCGTGTATGACTGTCATGTATGACTGACATATATGACTGTCATGTATGACTTTCATGTATGACCGTCATGTATGACTGTAAAGTATTAGTGATTCTAATGTCACAGTGAGCGCATTGTTTATACTATATGACTGTTACTTATTAGTAATTGTAATTTTTATCGGACGCATTTTGTACATGTCTGTAATCTATTGGCTATTGTCATGTTATATTGTACATATTACGCATATGACTATAAGATATTAGCAATTGTCATGCTGCATCAGAGCCATTTATTCAATCATATTGCTCGATTAAGATGCTACATATGTGCGTGCATATTGCGCAATTATGATATGCTACATAAGTGCGTGCATATTGCGCAATTACGATGTGTTACATAAATACCTGCATATTGCGCACTTATGATGTGTAACATAAGTAAGTACCTGCTATTGCGTGGATTATGATGTTATGTAAGTATCTGCATATTGCCTACATTTTAATGTGTTACTCAAGGAAAAATATTAGTAAATTTGATTGTACATATAACACTAAGCTTGCTGATGAATTCTATCATATACTATGAGGGTAACATTATTCTTTTTAATGAATGCTAACAGATACTACGAGTGTAACATTATTCTTGTTAATGAATGCTAACAGATACTATGAGTGTAACCTTATTCTTGTTAATGAATGCTAACCTATACAGCGAGCATAACATTATTCTTGTCAATAAATGTTATCCTATACAGCAAATGTTACATTATGCTTGTTAATGAATTGCAATTTATAGAGATTGTGAAGAACAGGACTTTACTTTTTCGTTTGATTGAATTTACTCTTTTATTAATGGTTTTAATACATGTACATGTATATATTTCTTGTTCACAAAATTTGTACTGATGGCAGAAATAAGTAATTTTACACTCATATTCGCAGTGATCTCTTTTTCGAATATTTTGCAAATCAATTGTCTCTAGATAAACCTATACATTGTTCCACGTTAATTATTTGTCCTCTGAAGGTTATTGGTAGTGCTGTAGCAATATTTCTCTTTTGGTTTCTTAAAACCAAGATTTGCGTATTGAATTTAGGCCTATACAAACGTTGTTTAAGTAATTTGTTATACATGTAAATTGCGTGTATGTAAAGGCTATGTGTGTACACTTGAGTAATGCGCCGTGGTTTATACTGTTTATCTAGAAGCAACATACGCAAAATTAATAAACTGTAGAAATTAGCATACATAGAACCCGCATTTACTACAAATCCAGAGGTCTGATATTCTTATACCGTCAAACTCAGTTCGAGGGTCAAAATATTTTAGCATGGTAGAAGTAATAATGTAGGATTGCCTAGCATATCAACACAACTACGCATGAACACCAGCCTTGTGCTGTGCGAACAGTAGCTTGAAGCCGTGAAGTATGACGATGAAAATTCTTGAGTAACTTATTGTGACGTAAGATATACTAGAGATGTGACATAAGATGAAAATTCAGTTGTGACGTAAGATATGCTAGAGTTGTGACGCAAGATGAATCTTCAGTTGTGACGTAAACAATTTTTCAGTTGTAATTTAAAAGAGAACACGATTATATAATTGTTTGTCATATAGCTATATTTTACCGAATTGCTCTTTCCTCTTATTCCAATGAACTCAGAGCATATGCGCACTATCGTTATCCTAGATACAAGCGTTATGGCAGCAATGCTTAGCTTCAAATGTTATTGTTTAATGTTGTCATCTGTACATTAGCATTCATTCTAATAGTTTTTGTTCATAATTATGAGATCTTATCCTTATCTTGATTATAAATCGAAAGATAGTTACGAGATATATGTAGTAATTAATGTTGTCGTCATCGTCATCATCATCATTTCTTGAATCGCAATTTAACTATGGTCGGGTTACAAATAGACCTTATCCACTCCTCTTTGTAATATACCAGATCATCCGTTAATCTCCTAATTTTCATCTCTCTCAATCACCGCATCCCATATCAGTTGTGGTCTACCTCTGTCTATCTTAACCGCCATCACATCCCTCCAAACTCTCTTCACTACATCCTCCTCTGCCTTTCTCAATAAATGACAGTACCATCTCAATCTCGACTGAGCCAATCATAATAACAGGAATAGTAGTAATTAATATTGTAGTAAATATTAATATGATATTAGTAACATACTATATACTATTAACATTGCAATTACTATTGAGTGGCATGTATAGTGAAACCTCTTCATATTAAAATTGTTTTATGGATAGGCCTAATGATAAAATAAAGCATAATATTTTATTGGTTATAATTGCAATTGTGGTCTGCCGCTTTCATAAAATTCTAATTGCATAATTATTTATATTTTTATAGAGTTATAGATATGAAAGATTTTGCGAATTTCTAATGACTTGTCAATAAATATTGATTTTCTATTATATAAGTCCAGCTTGGTAACAGTAAGTTTAACATTTTGAGAATGTGAAAAGATTCAGGGAATATTATATTACTCATATATAAGACGCAACAATTAAAAACGTCTGATAGTTATTTTAGTAGAAGTTCTATAGTGTTCATAGCTATATGTTGGCCTGAATAATGTATATCTAATATATAGTCATCTGTTGCTAAATTCTCAATACAAGTAGCAGCCACGTAACAGTTGTGCCTACGTTGCATATAACTACACTGCGCAGTATGTTGTATTTTTTGTTCTGTATATATTTATCAAATTTTTAGTTTTATATATCTATATGTATGTTAGAAGTGGACAGTAAACTTCTCTGTAAATGTTTTGAATGTATTCATTTTCACCAACTATCTTCAAGCAAATACCTAAGCTACAAGTATACAAGAATACTAATAGTAATAATAATAAATAATAATAATAATAATAATAAATATATACATGTATGCTTTTGCTGATAATTGTTATGCAGCTGGTAAAAAAGCTAATGTTAACGTCAGTTTCCTAAATCATAAGCGATGTTACTGACGGGCAAGCCCAATTGCAAGAGTAAACTGCATTACATTTACTTATAAACTTAACGGCATTAATTTACTTATTTGAGAATCGGAAGAGGAATTTACGTAACATACCTACAATTCTACCTAGTTGATGAACATGAGAGTTAATATCAAGCTAATAAATTTGATTTCTTTGATTAATTTGGAGGGTATTTTTATGTTAAATCTCTATGGTGAATGATAACTAGTTGGCCAACTAGATAGGGTGTCGAGCGAGGGTGGTGCTCTTTGATGGCCTAGTGTTTGCTTTTTATAATAATAATAATAATAATAATAATAATAATAAAGGTTTAACGTTCGTTTCCTCACACAAGGGTGATGTCAGGGACGTTATGTGTGTTCGGTTGTATATATATATATATATATATATATATATATATATATATATATATGTGTGTGTGTGTGTGTGTGTGTGCGTGTGTGTGTGTGTGTGTGTGTGTGTGTGTGTGTGTGTAATTGCATATACTCAAATAAACAAAATTCTATCATAATTGCAAGACACTCATATTCAGTTTATAAGAAATTTTAAATAATTAGCCTAAAGGGCTTTTGATATTGATAATAAAGGAAATAAAAATTTAGCTTGGAATCTAATAATCATAATCTAAAACCAGCAATATGACAAAATGCCGCAATAAAAATCTCAACATTCGAATCTTAGCAAGTATTGTGTGCTGGCTTTGTTCTTGTAAGGGGGGACTTAGAGAAAATTGACATAAATTCAAGATACCAAGTCATCATCATCATCCTCCCTTGAATCCCAGTTCAACTAGATTGTCTCAATTCCTCTCTGTCCCACATCTCATCATCAGTCAATCCCCTATTTTAGAATTTTGCATTCGTTTAAAATTTTGTAGCCTAGGCGAGCACCAACAGAATGCCCTTTTTGACGTTGGTATGGATCGTATTGCTTTAGTCGCTTTCTACGACACTTACAATCACCGGTTTATCAATTCATCAAACAACCCGGACACTACACGGGAATCAAGATACCAATTGAATGCAAAATATAGGGACGCAATATTTTTTATGAAATAGATACGGTCACATTGGACTAAATTAAATTGATTTTATGGAAAACCGGCAATCTGCAGTAACATAATCAACATGGCATGTGCAATATATACACTGTAGTAGCACGTTTTCCGGAAAAGTTGCTTTTTGAAGTGACTACACTCTGATAGGAATTTCGTCAGCGAAAGGATCTTCGTAGACTACCCGCTGCTCGTTCTCAGTCAAATAATGTCAGTGGATAATTACTTTCAAATTTCATTCGAGCCCCGATCCGAAATGAAACCGAATTCATAAGAATGCGTGATAGCAAGAAAATATGAGATTGAGATTTCTTACGTTGTCATAAATTCAGCGTTCAGTTACAGGCAATTTTCATCATAATCTCGCTTATTTCTGAATACTGACATCTGAACGCTGGATCATTGAAAGTAGAAAATTAGATAAGTTAAAACTGAATATTATCAACAGTGCTACACATACTGAAATTTATTCATATGGAGAAGTCAAAGATCTTATGCTTCATCTAAGTCGAGCTACAGTTCAGTGACCGTTTAAAAGCTGGTAAATCTAAGGTTAACGACAGTTTCTTCAGTTAAAGGCGATGTCTGTGACGGGAGAGCCCAGGATTTGAACCCCGCACAAACTGATCCGCGGGCGAGTACTGATACCGACTTCGACATTGCAGCCAGTTTTACTTGTACCTGATGTCTCTTCTGGGTGAGAGATCAAAATTGAAATCTTTATTATTAGTATTCTAGCATGCACGAACATGTATGCCTACATTTCCCAAAAAAGCTAATGTCGAAAAAGGATCTAATTAATTTTAAACAATTTTGTGTACAAAATATCAACTAATTTTTCCACTGGACATCAAAATGCTAATATTAATTTTGGCTACTTTTCATACATTTTTGTTAATATATCTGGATATTGAAAAATAAAGACATCGAAGAGTTTAATTCAGCAAGCTAACTATGAGCGAAATGAGTGTGACTTTCGCATATAAAGACCTATTCGTGGAAAGATTTGTTCGATGTGATACAATTTTACGTTTTTTAGAACTTTAGAGCAGTAAGTCGTTCGTATTGCAAATCTGGTTATTTTCTACAGCTATGCTAGTCGACTCCCCATTTATAAAGCTATTTAGCTAAGTCTAGGGTCTGTTTCTATATCGCGAGAGATACTGTCAGAGAAAGAGCGGCTATGATTCGAATCGATGGTCTCTTACTTTTCAGGCAAGCTTGCTATGGCTATGCATTCGGCCATCAAACAACTAATTTTAAATGAACTGATTTAGAGCTAATGCAGCATTCGGCGAAATGCCTTTGTTTATATTATACTTCGTAATTCACAATCACCGTCGTCATCGTCGTCATCATTATCATCATAAACACTTGAATCCTTGGATCCCAATTTAACTAGATTAGAAATTACAATTTGGAAATAAAAATTAAAAATTTAATTAGATTAGAAATTACAATTTGGAAATAGAAATAAAAATACAATAATTCGTTTATTTAATAATATAGTTATTTCTATAACTCCCTTTATCTTTGGATTGATTATCTGGATTTTGGAATATGCATCGTTTTTGGACATTCTTTTTGCTCGGCGGCTTCATTTTGTCTCAATGTTCTCATTGTTCTCGATGTTGTCATTGATGACTGCAGCACTCTGATAGCTGTTGTTATAGTTTTTTTTATTATTTATTGATTGTTATAGAAATGTTGCGTAACCAAATAACGCATAAGATATAACGCAGTCCAACATAAGACTAATCAGTCTTCCTGTCTAACCAAACCCACACATCTTCTGTCTAGATGCGCAAAGAACAAGATGCGATTTGATTTTAGACGCTGAAACTCAATTACCAGAGCAGAGCTAATATCTAAAATCCATAATGAATGTTTTCGTCGAAAACGAAGTCGCGCATATTCGAATATCTGACGTCGCGTAATTAGGTGTCAGACACATTTGATAGCTTGATCTGCCGAGGCGGAGAACTCTGAGAAAAGCTGCACACGACAATAGCATTTTTCTGAAACATTTCTCAGATCCGAGAATATGTTATAATTAATTTTTTTGCTATTTTGTTGGTCTACTTGCAAATTTGACTTAAAGCGCGCATAATATGAGTGCGCATATTTTTACAGTATATTTTTTGCCAACTTTAGACTAATATGTTACTGACATCGATTGTCTTAAGTTTTTCAGAAAGTTTAAGGTAACTGGTTTGATATATACATGTGTTATTAAATGCTTTATTGTTGCCGTTTATTCAGACAAAAGTAATGGAAAAAACCTTTGGCATTGGTCATATTATGTACAAATTAAAATTGATCTCCCCGACGGGGAATTGAACCCCGGTCTCCCGCGTGACAGGCGGGGATACTTACCACTATACTATCGAGGACTACTGTTGCCAACCTATAAAACATGATCGCAAGTAATTACAATTATTGAAGTTGGTTTACCAACATTGATTCGCATAATTTGACAGTTTCAACTTTCACTCTAGATTTAAATCACTCGACCATTCAACGGTCGACTGGTCTCGCTAACAAATCCTACTTGCTAATAACCAGTCTATTCTTAACATCACCCAGACTAGCTGGATTTATACAAAAACTAAGGGCAAAAATTCGAGTAGGCGATAATTTATATGATGCCGATCTAAAACCCTTTCTTTGCAGATAAATCAACCCAAATTTAGGCTATAAGAATATAAATAAAAATTTTGTTTCCTGATGGATTTAGAATTCTCCTTCCTACCAATTTCACAAATTATTACAAGTTATATCATATATGGATAGAATTTTTATGTGACCAACACGTTAATCGACTGCTTATTGATTAGCCAATAGCTGATTTAGTTCAAGAACGTTTGACCTGGAATTTCACGGAAGTTGAAGAGGAGAAAGAGTTGACTTTATACAATTTCAATTACAGTTATAGTTATAATTGTGTATACAGTATCGTTATGGATTTAAACTATGAAACAGTATGTATGTACACCGTAATGTGCATAAGCTATTAAACAGTACCTAATACAAGGCACTGATCTATAGTGTTAGTTATACTGACCTAGAACTAGGCACTTATCTAGAACTAGGTACTGATCTAGATCTAGGTATTTACTTAAGTACTAGGTACTGACAGAGTACTAGGTTCTGACCTAATATTGGGTACTGACCTAGTACTAGGTACTGATCGTACTTCTGAAAATCTCATTAGGCCTACCTTAAATTACAGGGCGTCAATTGTGCGACTCTTCATTTGGGGCTGGGCCTTAAAATGAATCTACAAAGTAATTTCTCTACCTTTTTGCCATAGTTAGGTAGATATAGGCCATCTTCAAATCAAGCAATAGCTATAAATCTATTAAAAATTGGTGGCCTATAAATAGATTCAATGTGGTAAAGAACTTTATATCTAATTCATCTTCATTTTTTTCATTGAGAAAGTTATAGGGATAACAATTCATTTTGGGATGACAGCATCTTTCGTATTTTATTTCCATGCGGTGTCATGATTTATTTAACAATTACGTTTCATATGAAAGAAATTTCTTCTGTTGTTACAAAGAAATTGAAGTGTTGGTACACTGTATATGAAGGTGTCATAAGAGGCGACTAAGACAGAACTGAGGAGACAGAGAACCAGCTCAGGAGTCATATTTTCCCAACATAACACTCTAATAAGATTTGAGCAAAGCCGGTCCAATGAGACCATCATCTTGATCGATGAAGTGCTTGTTACGACCGCAAAACAGACTCTAGACTGTAAGTAGAAATGTGTGCTACGGACCTGCTACTGAATCATTAGAGAAGAGTGACGCATTGCAGTTCTCTTGAAAACAATCATTAACCAAAAGTTCGCCATAAAATAAACTAATAAAATACTCTCAAAAAAATTTAATGATGTCTTCTTTGACATCCAAACAATTTCAGCTTTGACATCTGCAATTAACAAATTAACTCATAAAATTTGACCTGAGAGAGAAAGAGAGCGAGATAGAGAGAGAGAGAGATAAAGAGAGTGAGAGAGAGAGAGAGAGAGAGGAGGGAGAGAGAGAGAAGGGAACGGGAGAGATAGAGAGAAAGAGATAAAGAAAGAGTGAGTGAGTGAGAGAGAGAGAGAGATAAAGAGAGTGCAGCTCGAGTATTAAAGGGTTGAAACTTGAGAGAAAACACTAGAATAGTGGAGTATTGTAAGGCCAGCAGCAATCAATGGGATCTCTAAGGTGATATATTGTAATTGATCAGACCAACTGAACTTTATGTTTAAAACGACGAAAGTTGTGATCAAAAAGAAATTAATTTCAGGGAGGTGCGGAAGAAAGATAGAGATAATGTGTGGATAAAGTCCAACACTACCTACTGGACGGCCTAGTTGATTTTACAACTGCTTGAGACGATTTATACTTATTGTAAGAGTCCCATCATAGTATTTTTTTTCTCTGATAGTATTTTATGCTATATAATACAAAATAAAGCATTAATACGCAGTTAGAGTTCTAAAATCATTTACAAAATTACTCCGTATTTATTTATTTACTTTATTTAATAGCAACACCAATACGTGTACAATTCAATCTTCACGAAAATACAGCTAATCCAGCACATGCAACAAGCAAACTCAATTTAAATATGAGCCATGTTATGAAGCCAATACTTAAATAAAAAAATCTAATGCAGAGGAGTTCGCTATGTTGTGAAGGAAAAGTCAAGACATTTTGTCTGACAATAGAGTTGAGCAGACAAAGCCACCTAAACACCAAATCATGTGCATGAATGTGTCGCTAGCATAGCAGTTCGTTTTTCAACTTTTGGACATTACGAATGGGATTTAGCTCAATGGCAGAGCTAAAATATCTTAGTAAATAAACATTCAGCTCTTAACCACTTGCTATCATGATTTATTCGAACACTGGGTGAGGTGAACTCACTCACCCACAGTTTGGACCTGCCGTGCAGCGCAATATAACAGGGAGGAATGGGTGCTAATGACTTCTCGAAGTTTTCGCCAATCTCTGGATATCTACCTCAGCTATTGATTCTCTGTTAATTTCTGTACTCTGTATGTGAGAACAATCAGACTAATGGGGCATTTCCAGAATATCAATGGGCCAAGGTTCAACGTCTTTTCATCAATAGATTACTGACGACATTTATTTCTCACGATCGTTCCTTTGTTTATTTATCAAATGCCTTTCTGAACTCTGTAACGAGCAGGTCATCGAAACCTGTAAAAATACCTTATAATATCGCTCAGCTACATTTTAAACCAAGCATTAAGTAGGTCGATTAACTTTAAAATCGTCAGACGTAAGTTTCACGTGTTTGATAGACATATTACCGACTTCGCCACTGGCTCCAGTGGCGAAGTCGGAGGAAACTGACGTTAACCTTAGCTTAACCAGCTTTTTTACTTTATATTGTGACTATTTCTAATTAATTAAATAGATAAATTAAAGGTTTTTATTATTTCTTTGAAAGAGTGTCTCAGTCAAGGTTTAAATGGTCCCTCTAGGATTGGTAATTGTTTATATTAAATTGGTAATTGAGGATTGGTAATTGAGGATTGGTAGGATTGGTAATTGTTTATATTAAATCTAGGATTGGTAATTGTTTATATTAAATCTAGGATTGGTAATTGTTTATATTAAATCTAGGATTGGTAATTGGTTTATATTAAATCTAGGATTGGTAATTGTTTATATTAAATCTAGGATTGGTAATTGTTTATATTAAATCTAGGATTGGTAATTGTTTATATTAAATCTAGGATTGGTAATGGTTTATATTAAATCTAGGATTGGTAATTGTTTATATTAAATCTAGGATTGGTAATTGCTTATATTAAATCTAGGATTGGTAATTGTTTATATGACTTA
Organism: Enchytraeus crypticus; assembly: GCA_905160935.1. NCBI lineage: Eukaryota > Metazoa > Annelida > Clitellata > Enchytraeida > Enchytraeidae > Enchytraeus > Enchytraeus crypticus. The sequence continues at coordinate 454,769 of CAJHZI010000720.1, read as the reverse complement.
CCAGTGAACACTCTGCGACAGATTACAAAACCTATTTTAAACATCTTTAGTATATTTTAGTAAAAACTATTCATTTATACTTTCATATAGTATCCTTTTAATATAAACAATTAGTGTACAGCATAACTATAGTCAAACATGGTGTATTATAAAGTAAAACACGCACTATAGTGAAATGATCAACTAAGATGATATCTATCACATTTAAAAACCACATGTTTAAACCGTTAGTCAATTTAGACCATTTTCCGTATAACCAGTCCAGTGAATGTCCGAGATTTTACTCTCAGATCAGCGCGACCGGGATTCGAACCCACGAGGATTCAAATCACCTTAGGATTTGTCATTTAGAACTTCATGACGTTACCCCTACGCTATTTAGACATTCTAAACTTATAATTATATAAACTTTAAATGCATAACTTAATGGTGTACACATCAAGTACTTAATGTCTTAATTATTTAAACTTAATATACAATATTATAAGCAATTTTTTTTTGCGTTTAAATTGTATTTAGAACATATAATTATAAACTAAGTATCAACGGTATTGCGAAAGCGGATTTAAAAACAATTTAGTTTTTTCATTAGTTATTATAGCTTTGTGGACCATTCAACATTATTCGATTTGTCGACATTTTAAGCAACAACAACTTAGTGTACCTTTTTATTAGAGCTTTCTTAGAATAATTTTAATGCCACCTTATTTCACCAGATTTTAAATGCAGCAAGAGAGTAACTCGAAACTTCTCTATTAGAAGATATTTATTAATAATTAATAACTCACTAAACTTTAAACAAGCAAAAAGAGTTTAGATTTCGCAATTAATCAAGTAATGACATTTTAATTCACACGCAATTAGAAATGAAGTAAAGTTCTTATTTCCAGGGCTCTATGAGAGTACTGAAAGCTGTAATTGCAGTGTCTAAAATTAAATGCTTCTCTAATTGAACGCTGGCGTGTCCACTTATCTGATACGACACCCTGACACTGATAGAAGAGATTTATTCTCTCCTGACAGTCTAACGTAACTAGAAGTCCTCTAATCTAATAGTCGACTCCAACAGCGACCTGCGAGAAACAGATGTGCGGTGGAAGCAAGTGCGACATCCGCGATACTTCTCACAGAAACAAAACTCGAAGGAATTTTGATTAATGTTCTGAAACTTTTAGTTTAATTATGAATCTGGTCGCGGAAGTGTCTTCTGAGGTATCCGAAAGCTACGTTAACCTGAATACTATTGATACTATTGATACGATTGACACTATTGATACATTGACACACTATTAACACTATTAACACTATTGACACTATTGACACTATTGACACTATTGACACTATTGACACTATTGACACTGTTGACTTACAGCGATTCATACCCACGGAGGCAATACTATTGTTGTATTATATTTTGAAAATTCAGCACTGTAAGAAGAATAAGATGATTGAAAAACTGAAGATTTGTGAAAAATGGCAAATAAGCAAACATGACTAACTATTTTGAAAAATTGCGCAAATAAATTTTAAACGCTTTTTAATAGACGGAATGATGTAGAATAGTTCAAGGTATAGCTGAGCTGACAGTGACTTTCAATTGCATAACTAATTCACCCAGTTTACAAAACAAGATATACATGTAGTTCCGAGTAAGTTAAATGATTCGGTAATTCATTAGTTAACTTCTTAGTTACTAATATCATGGCCAAATAGCCTGCAGTTTTGTTAGATACCAGTAGCTTTCGACATACATACAACTTTATATTTATTATTATTTAAATTTATTATTATTAACGACATATTTTGTTAGTATGGTAATTTTTTCCAGCTCTAGCAATACATTAACAGCTTTATTGGTTTATAGGCTTGCCTAAACTGTTAACTTTATTGACACAGGGAAAATAGAACGAGTTTAAATCAGCTTAGTTAAATCCCATTTTCATAATGCCACTTTACATAAAAACACTCTTCTTTAAATTTAATTTCATATTTTCTAAATCTCCGGCAACCGGACAAGCTCCATACAATCATTTCCTGGCTAGAGCCAATGACGATGTCTGTAAGCAATCCGACCGCGGATCACTATGCGTAGATTCAAATCCTGGACTCGCGCGTCACTGACATCACTTTCGAGTGAGGAAACTGACGATAATATCGCTTTAAGCTTTTTATATCTACTTTAGCAGCATCCGCCTTGACACTGGTGGCAGGAAACGAGGCTGAATGACATGCCATGACGTTAATGTCGTTCGATTGTCTGATCCAATAAACGCCACCGGAAGTAGATATCCGATGTCATCTTGAGAGTCACTAAGTCATCTCTGGAGAGCTCTTCTAACGACAGATATCTCCCCTAATTCCACTGTAAGGATTTAGAGTGACGTCTTCATAAGAAGTGACGTCCAGAAGTATCGAAGTTATGCGAATTGTTGTAAGTAAAGCAGCTGTGCCTTTCACGGATAATATTACTTAAGATTTTAAGTTAATTTCTATGCTTTTGATTGTCGTAATATTTCACGAGTAACCGAGTTGGTCTGCGAAAGCTTTTCAGAATATTTATCAGGTAATACAGCGAGACAAGCGTCAAACTCCGTCGAAACGGAATAAAATTCATATGGCTGCCTTCGACAGTCTAATCGCAACAATACGCAAAATCACGACAACTCCATTTTCCTGATAATCGCATTGGATGCAACAATCGAGTGTCTTTTAGCATGATACTGACCCGCCCCGCAGTTTGCTGTAGACCCTTTCTGTAATCCTATTCGTTACTTTGTGTCAATGATACTCGTTCGATTTAAATTGATCCTGATACACAGTACCTTCCCTTGTCACCCAACGGGCTCAGGGGAGGGGCAGGATAGGAAGGGTAGGGCGGGGCGGGTCTCAGGGTATTCGCCCCCCCCCCCCCAATCACCAATCTTCTTATATCACCCCCTTGAGATTGTAACCCGATTATGATTGTTCAAACGACAAGAGTTTGGAGACTTCCGATCTGAAAGCTTTCAACACAGTGCTATGGGATAAACGGTAGCCTTACTGCCTCTTATGTCAAGAGATCCCAGTGAATGCAGTCTAGTTAGCTAATTAGACCAAGTATTTGTTAGATTTAATTTTTTATTGTGTTATATAGAACATGTTTGTTTATTACGATGCCAAACAATGCAGAAATCTTACGAAGCTTCAAGTAAATCACTTGTAATAACTAAATACAAGTTACTGTTCGGTAGGTAGTGTTACATGTAACACGCATGTGATTTTACCATAGACATTTACCACAGATATACCATATTTCGTAGACTTGGAGCACAATGGTGCCAAGCGCAGTTTAGAAATGTAGCGTTGTTAGTAATGTTTCTTTGTGTTTTGGTTCCAAGTCAGTATTATAATACGTAGAATCACTTGGTACCTTTGTGCACTGATAGATACAAGTATTATCCTACCACTGCACTGTGCTCATTGTTTTGAATCAAAAAGTGCCTTGGCACCTCTGTGTTCCAAGCCATCGATTTATAACTTAAATCGGTGCTAATGAAAATAATAAAGAAAAATGGTTGACATTATAAACTAGAATATTCTGCTCTAAAAAGTCGGATTAGACAGTTTTAAGAATTATTTGTTTAAATGATCGTTATCTACTCCAATACAGTCATCATATTAACATAAGCATCTACTAAATTCATCTTTTATCTCAGTTTGCTAAACTTGAAACGCAGGAAATAAAATTTAACTTAATACGAGTCGCTGCTGGATCCAGCGCTGCGGGTCTTTCCATGATATCGACGTTACCTCAAGTCAAGGTAACTGTTCCGCATGACTGAGCGGATATTCTATACCGGGTGCTCGATGAAGCACGACCATGGATGACTGGATCATTGACTGGAATGCTAATTAAACAAGCGCTTCCTTGCAGGAACTACTGAATTACTGCGCATGCGCAGTAAAGTAATTCGTCGGAATTGCGCTTATATTGCTAAAAAGTAACTCCAAAAACGTAACTTCTAAATCCTAACCTAATCCTACCCCTTAATCCTAACTCTAATCCTGAACATAATCAGTAAATTGGAAAATATAAAAAAATCCTTAAACAGTATGTTAACAAAAGTTACACGACCAGGATTCGAACACCATACCAAACGCGCTAAAGCCTGAAGCTCTAACCATTACTCTATGGCAATTGTCGATCAACTACCACTTAACGGATGTTTGTAATAGATCAAAATATAATCAGGACAATATAGAATTACGGATAATTGAACTGGGTTTTGCGCATGCGCAGTCGTTTGTGACCTGAGCGATACTTGGGGAATACACTAAATATGACAATAGTAAGCAAGTCCAGTTGTTCTACTCCCTGATGCTTGTCTCTGCGCAAATCAAATGAGTGTCCCGATAGCTCAGTGCGTAGAGCGACAAGTAAAGTGTTGAAAATCGAAATGACAAAAAAGCTAATGTTATCGTCAGGTATCTCACTTGAAAGCGATGTCAGTGACTGGCGAGCCCAGGATTTGAACCCCGCACATACTGATCCGCGGTCGAATATCTTACCTCTCTCTCTCTTTCTTTCTTTCTTTCTTGTTCTCTCTAGACTGTAATAGAGGTCAATTGATGTTATAATGAGTATATTTGCATTTTATTTGCTTATCTTCACTATATATATATATATATATATATATATATATATATATATATATATATATATATATATATATATATTTCGTTTATTCCATCACAGCTGCTTAATTAATGTCTTAATTCCTACTTGTATTCTGCTTTAGCGCTCCATAACGATCACTCCAAAGATTAAAGAGTTAATCATTTCGTGAAATGCTTTGCAAAGAGGTATCGCTTTCTGGAGTTAGGCTTTTACATATTGGTCAATATTACAAATACGAATTAAAAAGTGTGTTTTAGAGGTGTGTATGCACAATTGAATAAAAATAGTTTAAACTAAATTTAGGTTTGCAATATCATATCTTCACAGAAAGATAAGGCAACTGCATATTTAGGCAAAAAGAGGTCGAAATATAATTCAAAATCTTTTGCAAATAAAAGCAATCTACAAATAATAGCCATAATAAAAATTGTATGCACATTTTCTTTTCTCTCTCCTTCCGTTTTTCTGCGAGAGATGTTGTGAATCTTAAAGTTACACCTTTGAGTTTTTACTCGTCGATTAGGCGTTTACATCAAGCTGTTCGATGTTGTCATGGATAATGATTGAACTTAATTGAACTCACTTGTAGAGTCATCAATATAAGCTATCCACTTTGTATAGTTACAATCTATGCCCATGCGGAGTATCGTGACATCTGGCGAATAAAATAAAAAGTCGCGCGCCGTATTAATCGGAAGATGGCGAACTAATAAATGCCAACAATGAAAATATTAATAACTTTTCAAATTTCACAAGGGTTAAAAATAATTCGTAAAATCATAATATAACATTGATAGGCATTCAATATTAAAACACATATTTAATTCAATATCATCTAGAATAAAGTCTGGCTCGGATTTTACACAGCATTAGTAATTATTTTTAAATATATTTAACACCACCAAAACGAATAAAATTTTTCTAAATACACTCTTTCGACCATTGGAAATGTACATACCTGGCACGGGGAACACCTGGATCAAGAAGCAGGTTTCTCCAGGTCGAGGCCCCTCCATTGCACTTAGGTTGGGCTGAAGCCTGCGATCATCCCTATAGGGGTGAATCGAGTGCATAATTTTTGTTAGTTGGGGATTGGCGTTCGCGCTATCCCCTTATTTGTAAATTAAGAAGAATTATAGATTTGTGAGCATTTAGCATCTAAATCGAATTTTCCAGTGAAAAAATAAACGTGATCATTGATGATTTGTGAACTAAACGAATTTGCCAGTGCAGAAATACAAGTAATCTTTCTGGTTTATTTGTAAATTAAGAAGAATTGTAGATTAATGAGACTTTAAGAACTAAACCGAATTTTCCAGTAAAAAAGTGTAAGTGATCATTCTTGTGTATTTGTAAATTAAGGAGAATTGTAGATCTGTGAGACTTTAAGAGCTAGACCGAATTTTCCAGTGAAAATATACTAGTGATCATTCTTGTGTTAAATGCATAGCCTGTATAATGAAATTAGATGATTAATAGTAGATGATAGGTGGAGTGATGCTGATTAGCTTGCAATAAGACTGAAACAGAAGAGAGAGAGAGAGAGTGGGAGAGATAGAGAGAAAGAGATAAAGAGAGAGTGATTGAGTGAGTGAGAGAGAGAGAGAGAATATATATGAATGAATGAATAAATGCCCAAGAATGATTGAATGAATGAATGAATGCTCTCTACCAATCACTCGAGAGTAGTCAGTTAATACGCCGTTCTGTTAAAACTATTGGCTGCGAACTGTACAGTGTACAATACGTATTTGACAGAAGCCTCAAATATAACGAAGACTCATAACTCAGGCTGACAGTCCACTGCTTTGCTATAACTTCAACAGCAACAGTTTATAGTTTATATATGTACAATTTCTGATTATATACTGTATTGACCTGTGTGTTTAAAGCATTTCGATTATTTGAACATTTTAGAGGTGGCAAGATTTTAAGAGCTTACAATGTCTAGGTATTAGCAGTAATGTAGATAATTTAAAATATTCACACAGTATTCAATACGGCTGGAGCCAGTGGCGAAGTCGGTAAGATACTCGACCGCGGATCAGTATGTGCGGGGTTCAAACCCTGGGCTAGCCCCTCACTGACATTGCTTTCGAGTGAGGAAACTGACGTTAACCTTAGCTTTACCAGCTTTTAGCTTTACCAGTAGGTCTAGTGGATAGTATTGATATATTTATACATATGTACATGATATACAAGATATACATGATGTATATCTTATAAGAGCTGCAGCTGTTATATAGTTATAGGCTCAACAATTCAAAATGTGTAGAGGAAAGTCACTGACATTCTACAATGTCTTCATTCCAGTGAATTTTATGAAATAGTCTTATTAATTGTAAATTTGATGTTGTCATTTGCAACCGTTACTTATATTAGTATTTGCTCGAAAGCCTGCATGAGATAGAGAACAACAATGTCATAAAAATGTAGTATTTTCACTGTTATAAAAATCACAGAATTCGAAAAAACCTATAGGCCAACTATTATTTTCAAAACAGAGCCTCTTATGGAGGCTTTTTGTCTCCTATTTTTATAAATTTAAAAACTTAAAATTGAAAGTTACAGAAACTCTAGATTTAACTTCTTGCATCAAAAGAGCCTTTTGTTGTTTCTTCTTTTCTGATACCTTCCGTACATTGTCGGTATATTTTATGCATTGACATCCAGTTTAGTAAATTAAGTTGGACGACCAAAATTGTAGAAAACTTTACAGATCAGCAGGGGGGGGGGGGGGGTCAAAAAAGTAAAATTAGAAGTTAAAATTGCATTAGTTTTATAAAGTCCTGGTGTTAATCTGAATAAATCAATCAATATTCAATAAGGATTTAACGTCCGATTCCTCACCATAAGGCAATGTCAGGGGCATCTCTTGCAGACTCTACAGAAACAAGCAAAAGCACCGAACGATGACGACTGAGTACCTAAAGACCACAAGAGAAAGCGAGATCAAAACAGTGCAAGCATAAGATCCAAGGCAATCGGGTCATAATTTAGACCTAGGGCGAAAGAGATGGGGTTTTATCTTGCCAAGGAAAGTAACAATTCAATTACAAAATCGAAGATCTTGAAGGAGAGTCTGTCCTTAGCAGATTTAATGTTTGGTACAGTGAGAAGGTTTTTACTAGAGGAGCGAAGACTACGAGAGGGTTGATAGATTGATAAAAGATCAGATAGATAGGATGGTTTACCATAATTTAAACCTTTGAAGGTCAAGGAAGCTATCTTGAATTTTATTTGTTCGGAGACGGGGAGTAAGTGCATTTTCTTAAGAAGAGAAGAAATGTGAGATTTGAATATTTTTACAATACAGGCGACTCAAGATCTACATGTATTCGCATGACAATTTAAACATTTACCAAATTATCTTTCTGCTTCCAATAATATCTTGTAAGAGTAACTACAATTTTCAAACACAAACGGACGTTGAAAAATATCTTATTTTTCTAGGCAAACTGAAAAGGCATTGATATCGTAAAAATACATGTTTAGTAGTACTGACAGAGTTAATTGAATATTTAATGCCAAAAACATTCGAAATCATAATAGAAACAATATGTTCCTATAAACAGTCTCATATTAGCTGTGTTGTTAAATTGTATACGATAGTTGTATGACAATTGAGTAGGATAAATTTTTAAGTACACTCTCTAAAAATGTCAAGCGGATGTGGATTTAAATGTGCAAAATACCTTCTATTTGTCTTCAATTTCATATTTTGGGTAAGTTATATTATATTTAACTGCCTCCAAAATTATGTAGCTTACACACTTGAAATTTAAATCTACATATAGCTACTCTGCTACTGATTCTTGGTCATCAGATTCGGAACATTGTATTGACCCTGTTTATCTGTTAGGCCTGCTGATCCCTGATTGCCTGTTAATATGATGTTAATATGATACAAACGTCAGTCTGCATCATATTAACATTACATACTGGGTCCGGAAGCTCAAATTGCTTGTTTAAGACCCACAAAACCTCAACTAACACAACAAACTTAGAATTTATTTTTTATCAAAACATAATCTACCAATTAAACATCAGCATAGTTTAGCATATTGAAACATTTGAACCCGTTGCTGATCTATTTTTATCTGCTATTTATCTGCTATTTTACCGCTACTTATCCCTTGTTACTCCTTTTTTATCACTCGTTACATGTTACTATTTTCTGGTTACCTGTTACTACTTTCTTTATCTGTTACTACTTTCTGGTTACCTGTTACTAGTTTTTTTTATCTGTTACTACTTTGTGGTTTTCTGTTAATACTCCCTGGTTATCTGTTACTACTTTCTGGTTACCTAGCTGCTACTATTTTATGATTATCTGCTACCACTTTCTGGTTACCTGTTACTACTTTCTGGTTACCTGTTACTACTTTCTGGTTACCTGTTACTACTTTCTGGTTACCTGTTACTACTTTATGGTTACCTGTTACTACTTTCTGATTACCTATTACTTATCTATTTCCAGTGTGCCGGAGCAGCGCTGCTCGGGATAGGGATTTGGTTCCTCGTGGACTCGAATGCTCTCAAGATTCTGAATGTGTCCAGCTACAGAATAACCGACGATCTGGTCCGAGCCGCCGCCATCACCATCGTCGTGGTGGGAGGTCTCGTCTTCATCGTGGGGGGCCTGGGGTGCTTTGGAGCCTGTACCGAGAGTCCCACGCTGCTGATTGTTGTAGGTATTCATTAGCGAAATCAATAATGATAAAATAGCAACAATGATAATAATGATAAAAAGCTATAGTTAAAGCTAAGGTTAACGTCAGCTTCCTCACTCGAAAGTGATGTCAGTGACGGGCGAGCCCAGGATTTGAGCCCCGCACATACTGATCCACGGTCGAGTATCTTACCGTCGGTAAAATCATAATAATAATAATAAATGCGACGAATAATAATAATATTAATAAAATGGTTTAACGTCCGTTTCCTTATCCAAGGCTGATGTCAGGGACATCCCCACAGCACACATTACTACAGATCACTTCACCTAGACCAATCTACAAAAGAAAGGTGCTGAGGAGATGTAAAGTCCTAAAATGAAAGCCGATTCGATGATTAAAAAATGGTCAGGATAGATAGAGTATGTCTATGGTGTTAAAAGATATGTCTTAAGATTGCCAGAGAAAGTTAAAAGAGAAGAACAAGAGCAAAGATTAGGAAGTAAAGAGTTCCAAATTGTGGGTGCTGCATAAGACAATGAACGTCTGCACAATGATGTGATAATATTTAGAACAGAGAGAAGAGAGAATCAATCAATAATCAATCAACAAATAAATCAATTAATATATCAATCAATCAGCCAACCAATCGATAAATCAATCAATCACTCAATCAATCAATCCACTTATGGGAATTTAATTTTTAATTAATTTAATATAAGTAATTGCTATCTATCGAGACTTGCAGCTAAACCTTTTGCTGAAGTCTTTATCTAAAATGTTAAAAATGTTTGACTAAAAGTTTAGTTAGATGTACTCCAAGTATTCACACAAATTCAAGTCATCGTAGTTTTAATAGCTTATGTTTAGAAACGTGTTTGCAAACGAATAAAACGACTAGGAAATCTGGATGATTTACTATTAAGACAATAATCCAAGGATAAGCAGTGAACGGCTGCTAGTTAATTTGATGATTTGACGATAACAGTTCATATGCGCTTACAGAATTTCAGTCTATTGAACTAAACTAAATAGTCTTAATTAGCTGAATAACTGATTGATTGATCGATCGATTGATTGATCAATCGATCGATTTGTAGACTGATCTAGTTGCCAAGATCATCAATACTATCGAGACTTTGTTAGAAGGTTAGTTTAAATTATGGCTGGGTAATTTTCTACTTTTACGTACGAAATTGGTTCGTCAATTAATAATGAATAATTTAAGTAATTTGAGTGCGGTTTAATTAATTTATTAATTAATCGAATACGCTGCGTTGGCTGATTTGCGCCACCTTGTATTTGTATCACTATTTAATATCATAGACTCAGCATGTTGACAGAAAATATAAAACGGCTGAGCTTTTCAAATCAATACTTAACAGCTGCCAGAAGTAAAATTTGTTTCAGATTGATTAGATGTAGTGATATGCAATTTAACATTATTTGAACATACTACGTCTGACCCTGTGACTTAATTTGTTAAGCTTTTGACTGCGGATAGGCAGATACAGGATTCAAATCTAGTTCTGTCCCGCTTCTGACATATGCCCCTCAAACAGGAAACGCACATTAAATATAGCTTTGGATTAGGTGTAGCTTCAAGTGCTGATATTGTAATGGTAGGCCGAGAAATATATGCCAAAGTCAGATACAAATGAAATAAAATGGAATCAAATTACGTGATTCGACTCTACCGGTCTACTAGACTCGACTCTACCGGTCTACTAGACTCGACTCTACCGGTCTGCTAGACTCGACTCTACCGGTCTACTAGACTCGACTTTACCGGTCTACTAGACTCAACTTTACCGGTCTACTAGACTCGACTCTACCGGTCTACTAGACTCGACTTTACCGGTCTACTAGACTCAGTTCTACCGGTCTACTAGACTCGACTCTACCGGTCTACTAGACTCGACTCTACCGGTCTACTAGACTCGACTCTACCGGTCTACTAGACTCGACTCTACCGGTCTACTAGACTCGATTCTACCGGTCTACTAGACTCGACTCTACCGGTCTACTGGACTCGACTCTACCGGTCTACTGGACTCGATCAATATGATTATATTTCCTAGTTAGTCGATCGCAGATTATAAATCAGTAAATTTATATTCCTGAACGTCATGTAAGTGTTTGAAGACGCACAGCTTTACAATTCTAATGAGCACTTGAGAGGATGTTATACTAAAATATTGTAATTTGTTATTCATGTAATAAACAGTTCAGCAACTTCGAAATAGAAAGATTATCTAAATGGGAACGCTTTTGTTGTTGTTTTGTTTTATGGATACGAATATCGTTTCGTTAAATAAGAGTTTTCAAAATCTCAACACTAAACATGATCAGATTTTCTTTACATTAAAACGTCATTATTTAGGTTTTATCCAGCTTTCAGAAATTTTGTCGTCTTCTCGGTAGAACTATTACAGCCATAAATTTATAATTACTTTTGTCTCATTTCGTGGCTTAGTGCTGTATTCATACAATTTTATAGTATATATACAATAGCAGGTTCAAATCCGTATGATCTCTCGTCACTGACATGTTATTCGAGCAGGAAACTGACATTAAACTTGGCTTTGGCATTTTAAAATCTTTTTAAAATATCTTTTTGATTTAGGTGTTTTAACTGTATTAATAGTGTATGGATTTTGTTGTGCTTGTAATTACATGTAGGCCCTATTCTATTGTATATTGCTTGTTTAACTGTAAGTAAATTTGTAAAGTACAGAAGTTTTTGAATGATTTACCCAATTAAGCATTAATAATTAAGATTGCCTACCGATTTCCAATGATAAACTTACAACATTATAGACATAACGTATTTAAAACTTTCCTCTAAGCGGCTTAATTAAGCGGAATGTTTTTAAAAATTTGTAATATCGCTGACTCAATTGCCATTTGAGTCCTAGATGACATAAGCGCTAATAAAAACTACTTTCTCAGTAGCCCATTTGACACGTTGATCGATTTTTCATTAAATTATTTCCGAGACAAAAAACTGACTTATTTGGCTCGATAAGGTTTGCCTAATTAGTAATTGTTATTGATTTTCAATTGAATTCCGAGCCGCGCTGCTTGTGTGTCGCCTTTTAGCGTAGTGTGTTGTAAAGAAAGCATAAAAATGATATAAAATCAGTTGAATAGTAACTATAAGATTGTAAAATCTGCTAAGAAAAACCAGCAGTTGTTAATGTTCAGTGATCTTTGGATTTTGGTCCAAAGATCACTGATCAGTGATCACTAGTCACTGATCAATCATTGGACTGATTTTCTGGATTTTAGAATTTGCACCGTTTTTGGACCTTCTTTTTGCTTGGGGCTTGATTTTGTCTCAATAGTTCTCGATGTTGTCATTGATGACTGCAGAACTCTAATTATTAATTGTTAATTGTTAATCACTGCCTATGTCTCTGCATCCAATGATCTACAACAGGGAGCCTATAAGGATGCTGCATTTCACCACTACTTTTCAAACCCTATGCCGAGGTTGAAATAATTGAAGAGCAAGGAATAGTAATTGAAAGTAAATCGCAAGAAATATGTGAGGTTAGAAAGAGTAAGGAACCAACCGCTTTTGATATTTAGTTAGTCACTGGCATCATAGGTTACTAATTAGCTAATTAAAATATATTATAAAGGAATACATTGTCGATAAAGTTTGTAATCTACTTGGTTAATTTGCAGTGGTACTTAACGTAGGTAATATTCATAAAATATTTATCAATCAATCAATCAATCGAAAAGAATGTCACGTCCGATTCCTCGCCATAAGGTAATGCCAATTTATGTTTATTGCAGTTCGCCACAGTACTTTTTGTGCTCCTGGCAGGTCAGGTGGCAGCTGGGGTACTGGCCGGTGTGTATCGACATAAGGTAGGCTTCCTGTGGAGAGTTCCATAATTGTGTACCATTTCTAATCCTTCTAAATCTTCAAAGTATTCTAAATTGCTAACAGATGCACAATATGATCTTATTTCACATAATAGATATAGTCTATATAAAATGTTAAATATAAAAGTATTATTTAAAGAAAATATAATATAATTATAGTATTTGAAAAATTGTACTGCATATATTGTGCATTTTGCTACACCATAACTTATACGCATCCCACTGGATTATTAAAAATTGTGAGATATATAATGCACTTAGGCCGTAGAGCAATAATATATTTTTAAACTTAGTTACCTTGCTCATTAGTTCGTATTTGTGACGATAGCTGGAGTGTGTGAGTGTGTCATGAAAAGGCTTTGTGCTTCTGAACTATGACGTTAAACAAAGTGCATTCTGCTTGGCTTACTTTCTATTCTAGTGCAAAAACGTCTTGCATATCAAGTTAAAAAGTCTTCTCCAAAAAAGTCTTTGTTTTGGATGCGCTTATTTTTTAAGTGGATTCAATTTATGATTCTTTTGAATTAGATTTAATTTGTTTTCGCTTTGGCGTATTTATGAAGTGGATGTAAGCTTCAACAGCGCGGTAATCCGCGTAAAAGTCCAAGTCTTACGTCTGTATTAACAACGTCTTATCAGAGGGGTAAAGAACTATTTCGACTATCTCAAGCGACAACCTTTTTGTTTTAATTTAATGCCATCATGTCGATAATACAAAACTTAGCGGTAAAATCAGCTTGAAACTAGAGTCAATACTATTGTAGTATATTTCTAGATTTTGGATCAGCTACTCATATCCATGAATACGACAGTCCTGGAAAAGTACGGTCAAGAACAGGACACAACCACTGCATGGGATGTTCTGCAGGTGGAGGTAAATGTCAAACAATCTTTGCATTTGATCTCTCTCTCTCTCTCTCTCTCTCAGTTTTTTTGTTTTTCTTTCTGTTTCGCTTTTCTTTCTTTGTTTATCTCTATGTCACTCTTTGCTCTCAATCTCCCTCCTTCTCTCTCTCTCTCTCCCTCTCTCTGTCTCTCTGTGTCTCTCTCACTTTCTTACTCTCTCTCTCTCTCTCTCTCTTTGTGTTCCTCAAAATTTACAAAAACTGCTCAACGGCAGGTCCACTAGTTTACTCGTATAATTATATGTATATCTGTTTTTCATTTCTACTTAACGATATCCTTATTAAACTTTCTAAAATTTCTTAACTATGATTTATTATCGACTTTAGCGAGTCACCCATAGGCCTACGTCATTCAGATCTGCTCCATATCTATTCTCAAATTTTAGCTGCTTATTGGCTTTCACGATATCTTTTATAATCTTCGTCTCTGTAATTTTCTGAATCTAGATAATTTTCCATATTTGCAGTGGTTTTACATAATCCTATTTCCAATTCTTCTCGCTGCCCGAAAAACCAAATCTTTAAAGAGAATGCATGTCACGCATATGGATTTAATATATGAAATGGTTATTATTAGCTGTCATAAACAGTAAATGTAACTACATGCTAAAGTCTTCAATATAACCAAACTGATGAATTAATAAATTGTTGGAAATTTAGAACCAGGTCACTCTTCGCGGGTGAGGTTTGAAAGAACCATTTTGTATATAAAAATAAGAAAACTTTGCAATGTAGTTAAATCATAATAACTTCTAAGAAAAGTTTAAAGATAAAATGTAATAAATAGTAAAAACATTGAAGCTAAAATTTATTAAATGCGTAGTAAATCTTGGGAAATCAAAAGCAGGATGTTAAAATTTCCTTGTGTCTTTAATAATAAATACTGACCACAAGAACTGACCATAAGACTAAATTAATTTAAATAAATTAAACATTTGTTAGCACTTACTACTTGCGGCATTACTTAAATTCAGATAACTGTGGACCTATCTCTATAATGCAAGCATATGCAGAGTGTTCTGTATAAGTTGCACTGAAATTAAAGTTACAAATATATTTATGTTCGATGGTAACAAATATGTAATATAGTTTCTCCAATGAGTTTGTTGAATGATATTTTCTATAGCCTATATTCCTCTCTGACATTATATTTTTTAGCTGAAGTGTTGCGGGGTAATGGACTTATCAGAGTGGATCACATCCAAGTGGTATCAAACAACGGTAGGGCTTCTGGTTATTAATTCTTTATATTTGTAATTTAACTAGGTTTATTGAATATAAAGTAAACTAGTTGTACTACACAGTTGAAGAAAAATCAATATCGGAAACATCTGACACATGCATTAAATGTATTAAATGTATCAAGAAATAGAAAGAAGAGTTGGATAGGACACATTCTAATTGGGAAGTCTATAAAAAGAGGTAATAGAAATTAGAATTGAAGGAAAAAGAGGCAGAGGCAGGCCGAGAATAGGTATGTTAGATAATTTAAAGACCCAAGCATATGTGGATATGAAGAGGTAAGCGGAAGACAGAGTAGAGTGGAGGCATTATATACCATGGACCTGCCAGTAGGCTGTGCACTAAGAGAGATGCCACATACAAAGCCAGTTAGCAACTGGCCTGCTATAGAGCAGGAAACTGACGTTAAACTTAACTTCAGTGACGTCAGTGACGACGTTGACGTTAATGTGATGCTTTGAATGTCTCAGTAGCGTAGTGGTAACGTCATGAAGTTTCAAATGACTAATCCTGAGGTGAATTAAACCCTCGTGGGTTATAAATCCCAGCTGCTCTGATCTTAGTGTAAAATCTCGGACATTCACTGAACTGGTTATACGGAAAATGGAGAAATCGCCTAACGGTTTATATATGTGGCATTAAAAGTGATAGATATCAACAAAGTTGATCATTTCACTATAATGCGTGTTTACTTGTTTACTTTGTTTTGGCATCACATCATTGAAACGAAACATCTTGGGGTTACACTCGTTCGTTTTTACTGTCACTCTTTAGCTGATGACAATGATCGGAGCAAATATTTCGTGTCTTCGGCGTGTCACTACGTGTCCTCTATGTGTAGATACGTGTCTCTTCGTGTCTTCTATGTGTAGATACGTGTTCTACGTGTCTTCTACCTGTCGCAGCGTGTCTCTACATGTCCTACACGTGACTCTATGTGTCCTCTACGTGTCTCTCAGTGTCTTCTCCCTGTCTCACGCGTCCCTACTTATTCTCTTCTTGTCCCATGCGTGTCCTCTGCGTGTCCACTACGTGTCTCTAAATGGTCTTTACATTTTCTCTACCAGTCCTCCATACGTCATTTTCTCTACCAGTCCTTTACGTGACAATACAGCTGTACACCTTTACATATCTGTACGTGACATCTAGACTTTGTACATAGTATCAATTACATCACTACTAAAATAGAAGAATTCATAAACAACATAATTTGTATTTATTTGTAAAGTAAAATTTGTTTGGTTTCTAAAAGGGTCAGAATTCAAGTCAAACAGTACCGGGATCTTGCTGTGTCCTAACTGGAGCTGGAAGTGATAGATATCCCGTGGATCCAGTGGCGTGCTTCAGTGCTGGAAACAATACTTCAGCGACGAATAGGGACAAATACGTCCATATAAATGTACTCAAATGTGTTTCATAAAAATACTTTTCTCAATACACAAATAAATGCATTCTTAATGCGCAGTGTTTTTGAAAATGTTGAATGTTAGATAACATTATTAGTAGGAAAATATACTTGCCCTACTAGCAGGAGATGCATGTAGCACTATAAGCTGTAGATAGCGAATTCGAATGCAAGCCTGTTCCGTCTTCTCAGCATTTAAGACATATATTTCAATTTATTACTCCATCTCTACTACTTTTATTTTTTCCGATTAATCCGTTATATTAATGTTCTTTAATCCTTTGCTCTTTACAATGATGGCTTAGTCTGCCTTCTTTTTTCGATTTCTTAAACGTTTGTGAGAGTTTAGCGTTTAGTTTAGTTTAAATTAACAACAATTAGAGCGCTACTTCATCCAAAACAACATCGAGCATTATTGAGAACATTCCAGTCAGTTGAGCAAAAAGAAGGTCCAAAACGATGTAAATAGCTAAATGTTTAGCGTCAAGCTCAGATGCAGATTTTCTTATCCAATAAAATTCTAGCCAATGTAAAGTGGAACGGCTGAGACAAGGAGCTGAAGTTAGACTATAAACGCTTCAAAAAGTCTTCATTCAGTATGATGGGCTAATACATTGCTTCTAAGCAGCATATCTAAGCATAGTTACTTTTTAAGGAAGATGATGACGATGATGATGATGTTTTCTAATATTAAAGCAAACTATGTGTTTATTTTGATATGACATATTGATAGGGATGTTACCCGGCTGTTTACGACTGGATAGAAGTAAGATTAGCAATCATCATAGGAGTAGCAATCGGTCTCGTCTTAATTCAGGTAAATTTCTCACACAAATGAAATTAACTAAATAACGACTGAAGATTTATATTTATGATCTTAGCTTTGATGACAAGAATAAATAGAGCGGCAGACTCAGCGCTTCTGAACTTCGAGATGTGCTCGTAGAAAACAACAACAACAACTCCCAACTAGGCTCTTCATTTAAGCTTATGTCTGCCTTTACTGCAGAATCACTGCTGCATCACTGCTGCATCATCACTGTTGTATCATCACTGCTGTATCATCACTGCTGCATCATCACTGTTGTATCATCACTGCTGTATCATCACTGCTGCATCATCACTGTTGTATCATCACTGCTGTATCATCACTGCTGCATCATCACTGTTGTATCATCACTGCTGTATCATATCTGTTGTATTATCACTGTTGTATCATCACTGCTGTATCATCACTGTTGTATTATCACTGTTGTATCATCACTGCTGTATCATCACTGTTGTATCATCACTGTTGTATCGTCACTGTTGTATCATCACTGTTGTATCATCACTGTTGTATCATCACTGTTGTATCATCACTGTTGTATCATCACTGCTGCATCGCTGCTGCATCACTGCTGCATCACTGCTGCATCGCTGCTGCATCACAGCTGAATCACTGCTGCATCCCTGGCTGCATCCCTGGCTGCATCGCTGCTGCATCGCTGCTACATCACTGCTGCATCGCTGCTGCATCACTGCTGCAGGAATACTCTGATCTTTATTTGTACACGTGAGTACAATAAGCGTAACCACGCACTACAGTGAAATGATCAACTACGTTGATATCTATCACTATTAATAAAACATGTTTAAACCGTTAGGCAATTTAGTCAATTTTCAGTAGAACCAGTCCAGTGAATATCCGAGATTTTACTCTCTGATCAGCTCGGCAGAGATTCGAACCTACGAGGGTTCAACTCACCTCAGGATCTGTCATTTAAAACTTCATGACGTTACCCCTACTTTATAAAGACATTCGTTATTAAGACATTCTTTAAGACCCCTACGTTATTAAGACAGCGGTAGATTGCTAACTTAGCAATAACAGCAACAACTATTAGAGCGATACTGCAATCAATGATAACATCGATCACTGTATAAATATATAAATATAGAGCTAAGGCTGCTAGACGATGGGCATAAAGCCAAAGATTTAAAACGGTACAAATCTATTATCCAGCAAATTAATTCAAAGATAAAATATTATATGCAAGAAGGTTTTGGTGATTAAATCAAAATCAATAGTAACAACAGTTCTACATGTATAATTCAATGAACAACTTAATCCCATTCTCTGATCAAGTCGATTTGGTAGAGAAAAGTTACTACCATTTACTGTTAATTACAATTAAATTGAAAATAAAGTAATGAAAAAAATAAAAAATAAATGTAACAACTATTACATTTTGAACGTCTATTGTAGACTAATTAGTGTACAATAGACGTTCAATATTTAATAGTCATCATGATATCATGACTTTATTTATTGCCGTACTATGCCATTCAATTGCCGTACTAAGTTTCATATGATGCAGTTCAACGAAATATACTATGATATTTTAGAAATATTATTTAAAATTTGAGTATAGAAAATAAAAGCTTATTAAATGTTTATGCACAGGTAGTGGGAATCACAATGGCATGCTGTGTCGGTCGCAGTATTCGTAACCAGAACGTTTATAACTAAACTCTGTGATAAAATTCTTCTGCTGTTGAATGCCGTGTGCTCAACTTTCTAGGATCTGACGCAACTGCAGTATCGATTTAAACATTTAACAGGGCGTACTTATTGTTTTGTCCTTGAAAATGCTCCTTCATTTTACAAAGATTTGACTAATCCGTAATTTGGATTTACATATAGTCAATCATTTGCTCTTAGTTGTTCAATTTTTGGCTACTTGAGAAGACTACTTGATCTTTGTAATCTATAGTAGACAATCAATTTAATTTAGGCTTGTTATTCCGTTTATGGATCTAGTGCTGTAATTCATCATCTTTATATTCGACTATCCAGTTCTGTATATCAGAGACTGCGATCAGTTATGGAAGTAGTTCTTTTCCTGGGCAGCTTGCTTAAAGCTGCAACTAGCTAATTATTTAAATATCACTCCTTAATTTGCGAAACATTAACCCTATATCTAAAATTCAATTTTTATAATTGTTTACTTAAATCCTGCAGTGTCCACCTGCATAAAGGAATTTATTGAACATTTCATTCTATATGCGATATATAGTTCTAAATAATATCATTTTAGTTCTTTGTGCCACATATTGTTATATCTCTGTATTTATTTGTATCAAAGGATCGAAGTTCAAGAATTCATCTAGCTTGTCCTTCTGATTTCTTAGATTCTTTCTGATTTATTATTTCTAAATACAATCTTTTTATTTCTTTTCATGTTATAATAAACAACAAATACAACATACTTAACTAGCTAGAAACAAGATAAATAATAAGAAATTGGGTTATCACAGAAGAGCCTAGATTCTGTTAGCTAATAGAGTAGGAATCAATTACTAATTAAGAATAAGAAATACATTTTCGTTTACTAATTGAATATCGTTATTTTCTTTATATCATTCATTTCATTATCGTTTTGATTGGTTGTACAATGGTCCTCTATAGTCGTCTTTTATAATAGTCCTATTTTTTCGCAAATTTAACTTTAATAAGTTTGTATTATCAGTAGAACCTGAACCTCCGTGCTAAGAATAGATTTTTCCAATGGAAAATATTAGGCCTCTGTTTTCTCTTGTAAACATTTTAAATCGTAGAAAAGTAAAGAAGCTTTTTTGCTTGTGATCTTCATAAGATCGTGGAATGTGAATCATGAACTAGGGGTGGAATGTGAATCATTGACTCAGGGGTGGAATGTGAATCATGAACTCAGGGGTGGAATGTGAATCATGAACTCAGGGGTGGAATGTAAATCATGAACTCAGGGGTGGAATGTGAATCATTAACGCAGGGGTGGAATGTGAATCATTAACGAAGGGGTGGAATGTGAATCGTGAACTCACGGGTGGAATGTGAATCATGAAATCAGAGGTGGTATGTAAATCATGAACTAGACGTAGTAGGACTATATAATTTTTTGAATGGGACCAGATAAGTGCGGAAATAGAGATGACATTGTTAGAAATGTTTATATATTTTAATTTCATACATTATATCAAGGGGCAAATTTTTATATCCCCTTCACTTTCCGACATTGTTCCCACACTATCTCTGACTGAACTGTAATGAGGACAACAGATTTTCAAAGTCTTAATCGCTTCATCTTACCTTGACGTATCGTGACATCTACATTAACTCCAAGTCAATGCAAAATCGAGTTTTACTCTATTGATAAGATCATCCAAAATCTATGACTTAACTATTTTTAAAGTAGATATAACAATCGTCAATGAAAATCGATATTAAAAAACAAATGAATACATTTATTTATTAGAAGGTTAAAGTATCTTCGAAAACTATATTAACAACAACAACAACAACGTCTCCTGAAGTTGAAGGTCATCAGAAGCGCGTTCAATGAGGTCCCTGAGAAGTCGCATGTGCTAAATTAATAATATTGGAAAATCATGTGGTGTGCTTCATCCTTTACATCACCTTCAGGTCGAGAACTGGACGTTAAATCATTATAGACTTAGATTTCATTGTTATTAGTCATTAAAATCATAACCATTTCTAGTGTTAATTAGCATGTAACGACGAAAACCAATCTCAGTTTAGAAGATCTGTGAAGACAGCTATGTTATACAGCTTAAGTGGCTAAGAAATAAATGAATTCAGTTGATATACAAATACAGTATTTGTATTTGTTGTAATTCAACTGGTGAGTGACCTTTCTATCAGTGAACAGTTATATCTCCCTCTCTCTCCCTCTCTCTCTCTCTCTCTCTCTTTCTCTCTCGGTGCACTTCCTACAAGGCTGGTCCGTGGTATATAACGCCTTCACTCGTCTCTATCTTCCGTTTACCTCTTCATATTCACATACGTGTGAATCTTTCGATCAGCTAACATTCATTTTGATACACCATTATTCTTGAGGGGATTCTGTTTATGAAGTGCTGGGCCCCTAAGCCTCCCTCAGCTTCGACAAACATTTATATGAACATTTATCAACTATCATTTATAAGCTATCAGTGAAGAGTTATCCGAAGAGTTATCAATTATCTCTGAACAGTTATCAGTTCTAAGTGAGCAGTTTAAATATTATTGATAGCGCATTCGAAAAATTATGTAATCTGCATATTAAAATTTAGAGTTCAATGACTAGCAACATTATTACCATTATTTTACAAGCCACAGTATCCTTAAACTATATCAATGCTACTTCTAACCTATTATCATATCCACACTCTTCACACCATAGTTTTTCTATTCAAATGTCCACACAAATTTGAAATTATTTATCAACTACGTCAAACACCTGATGACATATCACAAAGTTACTGTAGAAACAGTTCAACGTCATATTGAAAGCAATCACTGAAACTTATATGTACTCAATCAATAATCAATTAAAAACAGCGTAAGCTGACATTCAGTTCAATAGTTTTACAGCCTATGCAGTTTCTAACGCAGTACATACAGTTAGCTCTTCACCATTGAGATACCAATCTTCACAAAGATCGCAACACTCTTCAGTCGACGTGGTAATTAATAGTATCTAATATTCGGATAAAATGAGATCGACCAGAGATGCTACCACCAACGCAATCACAATTGCATAGAGACGTTTATTCGAAAAACTCATTACTTCGCCGGATCACGTGATTCTTTGGTTGCGTCCTGATGGAAGAGATTAGGATCATCATTAGAGTCAACCACGTTGGTATCCTGATCAACTTCGAACGATTCATTCGCTTCTTCTTCCGAGTCCTTCTCGTCTCCGTCATCTTTATCAAAATAATCTTTGTTTTCCTCGTCAAAAACTTCAGACTCGCCCTCGTCGTAGTTAGCTTCTTCTTGAGAAACTGAAGTGGCTTCGGTTTCAACACCGTCACTTTCATCATCATCATCATCATCACCATCTTCGTCGTCATCCTCATCATCGTAGTCTTCATCGTCTTCATCATCATCATCATCTTCTTCTCCTTCATCGTCGTCATCATTGTCATCATCATCATCGTCCTCATCATCGTCTTCTAATTCTCCATCACTTGCTTCACTGCTGGTAGTTGTATATTCACTCTCATCAGTATCATCGCTATCAGCGACCAATCCACCCTCAGCATCACTATCACTACTCCCTTCATCATCATCATCATCTTCTTCACTGTCATCTTCAGTCTCTTCATCGTCCTCATCGTCATCTTCGTCAGTTTCCTCGTCATCATCTGAATCCTCTTCTGTTTCCTCCTCTGTTTCATATTCAGAATCATCGTCCGTTTCAGCGTCCTCGTCGTATTCTTCGTAGTAATAATCTCCATCAGCACTGTACGCCATTCCACCGCGGTACTCAACTTCTCCCACTGCACCAGAGTCATCCAGATATTCCTCGTAGGCGTATTCGACGGCATTGTTGTTAGCGTCATCCACGTATCTCTCATCACCCATGTCGAAGCACCTCTCGTCGTCTACCACAAGGGCTATTCGTTGCAGCGAGGAACTCGTCTCGTCCTCGACATACAAAGCGTCCATGGAGGTGGCGTAGTAATTACCCTGATCCTGGATGTAGACCAGTGAGCTCTCTTTTCGTGGAGGGTTGCAGTTATTGGCGTTCTTGTTCCGCTTCTTCGCGACGGAATGTTTTCGCGTATCGCCGCCGCCCACGATGACGGCGTCTGGAACGACGTCAGCGCCGTCGCCGTAGCGCTTCGACGACCCGGATCGTCTGTTGGATAAGACCATCTCACCACCGCAGTAGATATCAGGGGCGCTGTCATCGTCCTGACTCTGCTCCTCTGACTCTGCCTTGCTGTGCCTCTCTCGACGCTTTCTCAGACATAGCGGCCGTAGTGTGTCGCTCTTCGTCTCGTTCTTGATCTCGCTTGTAGCGGGTAGGGATACTTTAGCCGGTAGCCCGTCTGGTTGCCCGTCCTCTACGGTGCTGTTAGCGGAGGATCTGTTTCCCATTGCCGTCGGCTGAAAATAAATGTTTTCACTTATTTCTTGTAGTAGTATGAGTAAGGTAGCTAGGGCTATGTTCCCTGCTAAAGTGTTAACTACTATTATAGAAATATACAATAGTTCTATGATGTCTAAGCTTTCTAGGGAATGCTATCCCAGTGTCTGCGAAGGTACATTGTCAAGAATCGTATTCTGGCATTTTCGTCTCAATTGTATTCATCATTGTGTGATTAGGCCTAGAATTTTTGAAGATTCGGAATTATCACTTGGATTTATTGAAGCACTCCTCTTAGAGTCAAAGTTCAAACTAAGAAAACTAACAATTCGCAAAATGCACAGTTTTCGGCGAATTCACTCGTCTCTTTCAAAACTCGCTACACTTAGTGAAATTTATTTAACAAATGACTCCGAATGTTCGATTTCTAATCTGATCATGGTTTTTCTAACACTAAACCAGCTTAGTCAATTATTTATCGACTGTTTTTATCTTATACACAATTGTTAATTTTTCCCATATTCTATAATCACCTAATCTCTGTTTGAAAGAAAATAATAATGACATCGTTATTTTATCAAGTTCACAACACATTGGAATGACATTTTCACTGTTTGTGTCTTGCGAAAATTTGAAAGAAAATATTTATTCCACTCAGAAGGAAGCTTGACGCTTTCGCAAGAGCACGCCATCGATTTATCAAAATGATCCTATCACAAAGACTCTTTTACCTTATTCTGATCTTGAAGAGCTATTGGCGTGGAAAAGTATTACTTTTGAGGTGGTTTGCAAATGCTTTCCTCAATTTCGAAGTTATAATGATAATGTAAAAGATGAATTCATATGGCATCATGATATTAGTTAGGTACCTATCAGATAATAAAAGAATAGCGGCGCAAAATATTGCAATAATAGTAATACCCAAATTCACTAAGAACTGACTGGTACTATGTAATACATTTTCTGACTTGAATTGACATTTGTGCTGATCATACAATAGAAGCAGCCGCATCGGGAAAGCGTTCCTATTACTAATTAATTAGTTCCCACTAATTAACTACGATGTGATTCGAAGACGATGCTAGGACATCATTGCTAGCATTTTGGGCGATGAAACGGCCCTTCAACGAGATAAAAGTGCTAGTGATCATTATGGATGCTCAGAGCACTGTGAAATTGGAGTTCGGGAAAATTTGGAATTGAACCTACGGACAATTACACGTGTTCGTAAGAGGCGACTGACGCAGAAACATGACAGTGAAGAGACTTGTACCATGTGGTAATGATTTCTGTATTTTAGACCAATTGGTCGCTCATCCTCCAGATTTGCAGAGTTCTAGCCACTACACCGATTGTGGCATTATACCACCAGGCTACTTGACCTTCACTGTCGATTCAGCGCTACTGTGGCATTTAGCATAGAGCGGCTCTTTATAAATATACTTATTATTGTAATTATAATTAAATAATTATAATTCAAATTCTAATTATAAAATATTTATTCCATTAGCCAGCAGGCGTAACTCATCATTTGGCAATGACTGCAGACTTTTATTTAGCATTTTACATAAAATAATTATATAAGTTCAGATGAGGTTTATCGCTTCCTTCTTCAACATCTACAATATGTTAGTTCGTTAATACGAAATATGAAAAAGTAGGTCCAAAAACGGTGCAAATTCCAAAATCTCGAAAATCAGTCCCAAGTTACTTGCATTACCTTTAAAAGAATCTTTAACTGCCATTTGAAGTTATTATTATTAGTTATTTAAAATTTAGAGTAGTATCAATTACTAGAAGTTTCACTTTGAGAAATAGCTTATCATGTACAAGTATATTCAGTCTTCTACAGCTTTAGCTTCTCGAATAACACTCTATAATCTACTTAATCAATAGATAACTGATTTATTGAAATTGTTTTGAAGTTAACAGGAAATTAAGCGTTTTCTCAATTAATGACGTCATATTTTTATAAAAACAAAAGAAATAAAATAAAAGTAAGGACTTATTCTTTTACTAAGCTTATCTAAAATATTAACTTTTTAAATAATATGAGAAGTTTTAAATCTGTTTTAAACACGGATCTGCCAAGCAGCCTTTATACTCAAATATACTTATTGTATAAACATTCCTCAACGCCAGAAGACCGAGTAGGCCTATTTAGCGACTTTACTTTGTATTTTAATTATTTGTGTTTTTTATTTTTACTTTACTTGGGACTGATTTTCTGGATTTTTGAATTTGCACCGTTTTGAGACCTTCGTTTTACTCCCCAGCTTGATTTTGTCTCAATAGTACTCGATGTTGTCATTGATGACTGTAGCAGTATAATTGTTGTTCTGATTTGTTAAGACTGCTCAGGGCTCCTAGAGGGCTCATCGAGTACACAGAGAGGATAGTCAAAGTGTTACGGGGGGGGATATTTTTAGTGATCAAGGGGGCAATTTCGTGCCAATTACAATGAAAAATTCAAAGTAGCCTATAGATATACAGTCACTAGTTAATATAATTTTGGTATCTTTTTGCATTAGCCTATCTCACTAAATCATTGAATTTATATCTTAGATTTAGAAAATGTGTAGGGGAAGTTTGCGTAATGGGTTTAAGGAGGGAAAAAGTAAAGTTAACACGCATTATAGTGAAATGATCAACTATGTCGATATCTATTACTTTTAATACCACATGTTTAAACCGTTAGGCAATTTAATCCATTTCCGTATAGCCAGTCCAGTGAATGTCCGAGATTTTACTCTCAGATCAAAAAAAATCCCGGACATTCACTGGAATGAATGAAGAAATAAAAAAATAAAATAAATAAAAATAAAAATAAAAAATAAAAATGAATGAATGGAAAGGCGCAACTGCGTCAGCTTAGCGTCGAGAGTTTTCTGTTAGCAGATCAGCAGATGCTGAATTCAAATACATTGCTCGACCTGTCACTGGCGTCCTCTCGAAACAGAAAACTGACGTTAAACTTGGAATCAGCCTTTAAATTGAGCTTTAGATAAATATAAATTTTTAAATTTAAATTTTTTGTTTTTGAACCTTCTTTTGCTCGCTGGCTTGATTTTGTCTCAATAGTGCTCGATGTTGTCATTGATGACTGTAACACTCTAATTGTTGTTGTTGTTTAGCTCAACAGTAATGAAACTGACAATTTCTTGGTAAGCGCATAGATTCAATTAACACAAATTTAGCAATGACGATGATTAAAGACTAGGATGAGTTTAGTTGCCATTTCACTATGATTTATGGTTAAAATGAGGGACTTGATATTCCGTTTCCTGTTTCCCTTTTCAACATCTTTCCATCTATCGATATTCAATAACCACCGAAACAGTATCTTTCGATCAGCAGATTTTCGACGCCGTTATTTTCGCCTTTTGCTCGATTATGGCTCTATCGATTTCTAAAAGTTAGGCTACTAGCGATTAACATTGCATTTTAATTTTCCCCAAGTTTCAAGCGAAGATTGCTTTCAAAAGTTTCAAAATGCGCCAGAGAGTATTCATGTATGCTACATTGCTCCTGTCAGTGCAATATTCTAACGATAGGAAGCTTCAATAAAAAATAATAATTTTCGTTAGAATCAAATCAGCTAGAGAGAGAGAGAGAGAGAGAGAGAGAGAGAGAGAGAGAGAGAGATCAGTGCAAAATCGTCTCTGAATTCAGGAATGCAGATCTCCATAATTATGCCTCTTCTTGAATGCTTGATTTTTTGTAAATGATTAATCAAATATCTCATATGCATTAAAACTTTGGAACACTCAATATTTAAAGAATAGTTAAGATATATTGTACATAGTTAGTGCCTAATGGAAAGTTTGACACTCATACAGAAATTTACAATATATATAGTGATACCGTACATGGAATTAGTTTAGTATTAATTAATCAAGTTTAACAATGATTAGAGGCACTCTTAATATAAGTCAATGATATCAATAAATATTACTTCAATATAATTTTAATTATTTATTAAGAAAGTCTCCAGAGGTTTTAAATAACTTTCCTACTATTGAGTTACAATATCTCTAATTTTAGTAGAATAATTTATAATAAATATAGTATGATGTTGTTCAACAAGGCCATTTGAGATGCTTGCCATCATCATAGATTATTAATTAAAGTTGATTAATTGTATAATATGATTATGCTATTTAGGATCGAAAGCGAGAGGGCATTTGTGATTTGATCTGCAAAAAATATCTGGACACAAAGTTAGAATTTTGCTTATTTCTATAAATATGTTTGAATTACATTTAAACAAGATAATAACGGTTACTATAAATTTAAATTTATATATTTATCAGATATTTAACTATGAAACACATTTATTTAGCATATTCTGTATAATAAACGCAGCGGTTAGCTCTAAACTGGATGCCTCATCCTCTCATACTGGAATGTATAATTACGCATATTAAAGAATCAAACCATCTCAAACACTTTACATATTTACATATGAACAGGAGTTTAGTGAAAATTGACGCAGCTGCGAGACACCTGCAACTAAGCCCTATAGCTCAATATTATTAGCAAATTAATGGGGGGAGAGGCAAGGGGACATATCCCCCTAGCGGCAGTTCTGTCACAGCAACCCCCACATCTTATCATCAAATACGCATACCCAAACCGTTATCAACAAATAATTCTGACTAATATTATGTTATTTCTAGGTCTTTGTTTATCAGCCATACATGATGCCACACCCAGCCACATCACGTTACCGATAGTTCTCATACCGCCATAAAATACCACCATAATGCTGGTATTTACTAAGCTGGCTTTAAACAGTTGATAATATAGTCAGCGGTGTAGAGTTAATCGGGTGATTAGAATGACTGAACCAGCCTGGTTGTGATCTTAAACAACGTCACTGGAGATCTCGTACATAACTCATAGCATTTCGTACATAGGCACATGAGGCCAATCAGCTTGCTGCTGGCTTCTGTTGTTTCTGTGCTTGGTTCTTCAGTTTCGCGTCCCATTTCTGAAAATAAAATTTTAAAAAGTATATGACAAAGCCAGTCATAAAAGCATAAAAGTGATTCGTCAAAACCGGTTAAAGTTTATGTATAGTTTATCAAACTCAACTCAGGAGCGATTCAACTAATAAATTCAATGTGGGATCGATGTTGTTATCGACGACAGTTACCACAATGTCGTATTTTTGTTCAATAGTGTTAGCACAATCAGCGGCGCATTGCATCATAATTGAAAGCATTATCTGCAATCTACAGCAATATCCGAATTATCTCTTACTAAGACCAACCGCTTATATGCCTAATAAAAAGTAATAAATTTTACAATAGTATGACCGAACCTTGTACTAGTAAAGATAGCTTATGATTAACACTACTGTATGTGTTCCTATTTATTCGTGGAGGTTATTTAATATGAATCTGCATCATCTACGAGCGAACCTGATAAATGTATTTAAACAAAAAGTCGTTAGCAGTTTTAGAAGTTATAGTATTTCAAAAGGTCTGTAACTATTAGCCCAGTAGTGTTCAATTCAATAAAAACTCAACCTAAAATACAAGGTGTCTCAATTTAAAAAGACGCCTAAGGAAGAACTAAGGGAATCAATGAAATCTACAGTAGGTTCAAATTAAACTGTGCGCGTCTTTGAGTTTGATGACATAAAATAAAGTAAGGTATTTATAAATGCTGTAACAATACAAAAATTCATTAAAAATGCAGTAATACATACAGAAAAATTTCCATTAATTTAGTCTGAATCTTTCTTAGTCTGAAAACTAGCTGGCATGATACTATTATTGTTATTATTGCACAAACAGTATTTAGTAATTAATAAAAATAATTCATCATTCTTCTAAACGAAGTATCGACACTAATATTTATCGGAAAGACATATTTTCTTATCAAGTATATCAGCTTAACCTATCTCCATATATCTCTTTCTTTCTCTCTCATTCTCTCTCTAATTATCTATTTAATTAGATTCTTATCTAGTATAATGTCTAGTATTATACTAAGATTTCAAGCCTGTACTAATAACTTTATCCAAATTCAAAGCCATGGCAGGGCTAATACTTCTAGCATGAAAGTTTTTTCCCCAACACAAGTCAGATATATTCTTCTACATCTGCTTTACTATAACACTATTGATAAAGAAAATCAGCCCATGTTCCAAGTCGTATTAACACATTTAAATTTACAATTCAATATTTTCAACAAAAGACCGGATTCCTTTCCGGAGAAATATTTTCTAGAGATATTAAGAATATACATGCATGTGTCATATTGTGTATTTCACACATATTTGATGTTCTATTTACCCTCAGATATTCAGCATAGTATAGAAACGAAGTTACCTAGCTCGCGGAATAGGCTCTTTGCGCTTATTTGCCAAAAGGCAACTGGGCAATAAAATTTATTGTACTGTTATGAAATTCTTATATTCTTGTGTGTACCTGACATATACGTGTCAAAACCTACTCTGTGTCATTAGCAGCGAACTTACAATCGTTAAATCGGTTTATTCTACTGTCGTCATGTCCAAATGAAAACATGCCAGTGGGAACATCTCATAGTGTCAAGAAAATTCATTCATTGATACAAGAAATATTCTTAATGAGTTTAACGTCAAGGTCAGAAGTCTGAAAGGTTTTTCTTCAAGACGTTAAGTGTAATGGTGAACCGTGATACTACTGAAAGACGATCATAGCCGTTATTTATCCAAAGGACCGACCAACCAAAGCAGCAGTCACACTAGGCTGAGTGATGAACCAAATAGGTTCAACCTTGCTCCATCAGTCCCGGGAGTCCCTAGACCAGAGTGAACAGTGCCCAAACAATCCTGGGACTCCCTAGACTAGAGTGATCCGTGCTCCAAACAGTCCTGGGACTCACTAGACCAGAGTGAACCGTGCTCCAAACAGTCCTGGGACTCCATTGATCAGAGTGATCCGTACTCCAAACAGTCCTGTTAGTCCCTAGACCAGAGCCCTACTACAAGTGATTGCCCACACCTCACGGTCAAGCCGGGTATACCAATTTCGACCTCCTTGATCCTTGTCAATGACAATGATCATTTACAAGAAGCATTTACACAGAGAATGATGTTTAGCGCACTACAAAACTCGGCCATTAGCATTTTTATTTTGCACAATTTTTGAAATTTGTCAAAATTTTCCAGAGCAGTTTTAATTTTTTTAACGGATGCTTGCTTTGCGATGAAAAACTGTAATGCAAAAAAGCTCACCACTGAAGTATAGAGTCCTACTGAACTTAAATAGAGTCCAGCCTTTTTGTGCATATGGTAAATTGCCAGCTTAACTTAGCAGCTTAACTCAGCAGCTTATCTCAGCAGCTTAAATCAGCAGCTTAACTCATCAGCTTAACTCCGCAGCTTAACTCAGCAGCTTAACTTAACAGCTTAACTCAGCAGCTTTACTCAGCAGCTTAACTCAGCTGCTTATCTCAGCAGCTTATCTCATCGCTTTCATCAGTGGTGACAACGATCCAGTGTTTCAGTTTACTGTTCACTTGCCGACAGATTATATAATAGACCACACCGACAGCTGGTAGGTCGGTTGGTCAACCACGGCGATGATAAGGTTTCAAGGTACAACGGTTCACCGGTACACCAGATATCTTCAAGAGAAACCCTTCGGGCTTCTGACCTTAACGTTAAACTCATGTCATCATCAATTCTCGTATATTTCAGCAGTTAGTATTCTCACGAGGTGCATGACATTTGCTGCTTATTTGTCTGAACCTGATGACCTTCAAGATAACTCTTATTTACGAGCTCTGCTAGCAGACTGACAGGCAAACATTTCTGTGCCATTGATAACAATTTTTCATAGGCACGTGTATTTATTAACACAATAAATAATTTGCCCGTGAAGTCAACCTATGTAGAGATTGTCGGCGACTCCTTTCATTTCAAGATAGACAACTCAAGTCGGATATCGTTTACATGACTATTGATATATCAAGAAGAAATAATTAAGTACTGGTAAATTTCTTCTCAAGAAGAAGCTAAGTGACAGTTTAGACAGCCGACCTTCAAAATATGATGGCAGCTTGTTGGCAAAATTTCATGCCAATTAAAATAGAACTGTAATTCTGAACAACTGTCATAACTATATCAAATTCTCTGCTCCTTGCAACAACTTAGCTTGGCCTTTTTGTGTAAGTACGCTACCAATGAGCTATCCATTTCGTTGGGTGATATTACCTCTGTGCAAAAATCATATCAGCCACTACAAACAATTAATCTCTTCCATTCTTTTACTATTCTATTCTGCTTTATTACGGAGCATATCAAATTGTGTCGGATATCTCACCAAAAACTAATAACTAAAGATATTTGTCTAATGAACTTCTTTGGTAGTTAGTCCTATACAGCAAAGAGCATAAGACTAAATTGTAATAAAATCTAATGTATTAAATACAGCCATCGAAAAAACAGAATAGGTTTCTGGCTGGCAAGCTTCATGGGATACGCATTACTCGCATTCAAGTTCACTGTAAAACTACTGTAGTTTAGCGCGCTTTCGCTCATTTCAAGAAAACCGGTTGTAAAAACCTAAAATCCCACTAGAGAATTTTTGCTAAATTTTGAAAATTGCTGAGGAGTTGGGAATTTCTGGTTGCCGAAACAATCTAGGGTATACTAAGGACTACTTTTCGTTGGCCATTGGTAGATATTTAATTTAAATACTTAACAAACTAAACTTAAAGTTAATCAGTTAACTTGTTGGTTAAGCTACAGCTGTGAGTTTTTGTGACACTGAAATATTCCTGGAGCTTTTAATTGAACGCAAGAAAAATAAGTTTACTTTATATAAATACAAATATAATGATAACAAATAAATATATAAATATAATCTTTTAAAATCCAACATAAATCAAACCTTTATATTTTCAGGCCACCGTTGGTTCCAGGGCGCAACCACTGTCCGGGTGTCGTACACAGGAAGGGGTTGGGCTATATTCTCCTGCTCGATGAAACCCAGGATTAGGTATTGCTGACCCTTTCTAAACGAATGACACTCACAACTCCTTAATGACCAGAGCTTCAGACTCCTGTTGCTCCTAATGTGATAAGAGTTGTTTCTAAAGACGTCGTTGACCTGGAAGTCATAAGCTACGTGCAGATGTCTTCCGGGAATTCCCACTCTTCTCTTGAACGTGGCATGTATGACTGTTAATCAATATCGTATCAAATCAATCAATCAATAGATCAGCA
The DNA here is from genome assembly GCA_905160935.1 of Enchytraeus crypticus. Classification (NCBI taxonomy): domain Eukaryota; kingdom Metazoa; phylum Annelida; class Clitellata; order Enchytraeida; family Enchytraeidae; genus Enchytraeus; species Enchytraeus crypticus. The sequence goes on along the minus strand of CAJHZI010000720.1, from coordinate 421,862 downwards.
GTCACTCATGGATTCAATCAACTAGTTAATAAATCAATCAGTGTATACTCATTCAGTTTTTTCTAAAACTTAACTTTAGATTTCTCGCTTGAAGGTTATGAAAGAAGATTAAGTTCAAAAGGACAAAATAATTGAACGACTTAGCTTTGATTATCGTAAAATATTCAGGTCAGCATTCCCAATTTGCTAATCATCTTTTTACTAATTATAACATCTGAATTTTCATAATTCTACTCTTTAAAAAAATTAATTTAGTTTTCGCAGAATCAAGACAGTTTCATACCATAATTTTCTCTAGAATAAAGTATCGTAGAAAGTAAAGTATCGTAGAAAGTAATTTATCGTAGAAAGTAAAGTATCGTAGAAAGTAAAGTATCGTAGAAAGTAAAGTATCGTAGAAAGTAAAGTATCGTAGAAAGTAAAGTATCGTAGAAAGTAAAGTATCGTAGAAAGTAAAGTATCGTAGAAAGTAAAGTATCGTAGAAAGTAAAGTATCGAAGAAAGTAAAGTATCGTAGAAAGTAAAGTATCGTAGAAAGTAAAGTATCGTAGAAAGTAAAGTATCGTAGAAAGTAAAGTATCGTAGAAAGTAAAGTATCGTAGAAAGTAAAGTATCGTAGAAAGTAAAGTATCGTAGAAAGTAAAGTATCGTAGAAAGTAAAGTATCGTAGAAAGTAAAGTATCGTAGAAAGTAAAGTATCGTAGAAAGTAAAGTATCGTAGAAAGTAAAGTATCGTAGAAAGTAAAGTATCGTAGAAAGTAAAGTATCGTAGAAAGTAAAGTATCGTAGAAAGTAAAGTATCGTAGAAAGTAAAGTATCGTAGAAAGTAAAGTATCGTAGAAAGTAAAGTATCGTAGAAAGTAAAGTATCGTAGAAAGTAAAGTATCGTAGAAAGTAAAGTATCGTAGAAAGTAAAGTATCGTAGAAAGTAAAGTATCGTAGAAAGTAAAGTATCGTAGAAAGTAAAGTATCTTCTAGAGTAAAATATCGTACTTTTTCAAGTCACAGTTCGCATTGGTTCTTGCATAATTTATCGTGCATGTTATCAATCAGTAGCAGACGTTAAGGTTCGTTGCTGTATCTACATATAGAAGATAGCCATCCTGGTTAAACAAAAGATAACAATATATGCATAGCCAATAGCAAACCTTGCAATACTTTGAATTGGCAAATTTTTCATCATATGAAACTCTGTGAATATTTAGAGCGTAAACACTTTTGCTATCAGTATTCATAATACAATAATTATTATAATCCTAAATGATTACGCATGATTAATCTTACCGTAATCAAATTTCCTCCTCATATAGACTCTTCTAACAGATTTGTGCTTTTTAACTCGGCATTTGCATTCTGCAAATTTAAAATGGAATAAAACAAAATATTTAGAAGCATGTAAACATGGTAGAACAAGACTAATACAATTGAATTTCAGTGTAGAGATAATACTGGGACATGCTTGAAAGTTAAGCATAATTATATTTATTGGAAATGTTGTTCTTCTCAGTTATCCCTTTGCTTTATATCAAACTTGGCTATTTAGAATTTACTTTACAATATTTCCTAAGGTTACTTGGATTATCTTTGAAAGTGATTATTTGATTTTAGAGACAATTTGATATGAAAACTTATTATGCACCGCTTTGCGAATGCAGTAAAACTTATTAATTAGTAATTTAGTCCACTGTTGAAGAAAAACGCAGTATATAGTACAACTATTTTTGCCAGAATGTATGTATACATTTGTAACCATTGATATAATTAGAAATATTTGAGTACTAAATAAAGAGTTGGTTAATATGAAATCTTACGAACAAATGAATAACAGTAGATAATGATGGTTGAAAGAAAAAACTGTTACTGTACATGTCTTAAAATTGTAAAGTGGTAGTTAAACAATATGCTTCATGCTGATTTTCAAAGTAATTATATAACAAGGAATATAGTAGATAATCGGGTATTAACATATTGGCTTTTCAAGATGGAAATTCTTGCGCAAACATTAGGTAATACTTGTTACCAGCCGGCTATTGTATGATGATATCAAAGCCTGTAATATCAGTAGAGCCACTTGAGACGTGCTTTGAAAGTGCAATGAAAGCTAGATGATGTTTGATTAATCGTGCTCAAGTACAATGGATTTCTGTATACAATAATTATTTCTTGAAAAATTATTCATAACTCAAGATTCACTTATTTTTTACATTTCCTCTGCAGGTGTCTGGACATTCAAGAGTATCCCAATGAAGTACTGTGTAAGAGACGTCTTTTTCTGATTCGTAAGAGACGCCTTCATTACGTACTGGAGGAAGCAAATAAAACTAAACAAGGCATAACGTTCTCTTTAATAAATATAAGTTTTTGATTATAGATTTTGTTTAGCCTTCTTCCAACAAGGAAGGTGGGAACCTTCGAATTTGACTCAGGTAACTCTAACCGCTGCTTCCTAGTGGTCCACAGATGACCATTGTCAAAACTCTATCAATTGGTAACTTAAAAAATTAAATTTATTATTATTTGACATTCGCTTGTGTAAATGCGAGTGTTTATGTGCAAAAAATTAGTTGTGTTCACAGTGAAAGGGTGTTAGTTTGATAGTAAATAAAAGACAGGGTGGGCCAGTGTACAATGCTATTAAGTACTTCGCAAAAATTTCACATTGTGATGCAAATTATTCAATATTTCATATAGGTATTGAAATGAAAATTACTAAATTAGATTAAGAAAATAAATTATTAATGGGAATAACTTAATAGTGATTCACTATGACCGGTGACAGTGTGTAATATTTATATTTATTTCACTACTCAGGTAGCAAGACAAGAAACAAACTACAATAAAAATCATTCAAGTAAATACAAAAATAGTACTGAAAGTATACACTCAATCAATCAACTAAAAATTAAGTCTATTAAAAACTCTATATACTCTAAAACTCTAACTCTATATACTCTAGGTGGTAAACTCAATATTCGTTGTACTATTAAAATATTAATAAATAATTGTGAAGTTTGTTTTCTCATCTTCTCATGCCCCTCAACTCAGCACATACGGCAACATATATACTCATCCAATGAAAATTAAAGAAACATGTTAAATGGAAATCGACACAGATAGAAATTGTGATATAAATTCGTCTGTGCCGTAAGATGTATTGTGTGACTAAGTTAACCAAAAATCAATCAAATCTATCGAAACTATAAATCAACCGAAACTAAACCAACTACAAATACAAACTTAATCAAAACTAAAATTCAACCAAAATCTTACAAATTTTTTGGATGAGCTATCAATCGACCTCAGGACATCATCATTTTGTTCTAAGAATTCTAGGGAGGATATATTCGTATAAAGTAAATTAACGAGCATTAATGAATAATAATGACTCTAGACCATGAAGAAATTGCAACTTGAGTTTCGTTGAGAGGTTATAATGTAGCAATAAATCACGTTTTGTTTATAAATATTAACAAAGTCAATCAAATCATAAATGTGTATAAGGGGCGCACTCTGTACTCTACCACGGCACGGAGCTCATTTGTTGGGTCCGCCTGAAAGATGATTTTTCGTAACGTTCGTAGGAAATTAAAAATAACCAGAATTGTAATCTGTTCTTAATGTTGGTGTAATTAAGTTTATTTGCCGTTGTTATTAATATTGGGGTAGGCAACGGGAAACCGCCTAAGAAACCCTAGTTTTCCCAAGTTATAGGCAACATAATGTATGGATTAGGCATAGATTTTGTGAAAAGATTAACTTGTTGATCTAAGGAGTGCTCTGGTGGAGCGTGAAAACAGACTTATGAATGAAACTGAGTATGAATATATATCTTGAACCTGCCACTTGACAGTGCACTGAAGAAGATTAATATTGGCTTTCTAGATCTCTATATGATGCTTTCATTTTCAGCAAAAACAATTAAATGCCGGAGTCGACTTGATTCGTACCTGTGTCAGGAGATAGTCGATTTAAATGGAAGAGAATTGAGTAGATGACTAACTTGGTTTAGGGGTTTCGACGTTTGGCTCATCAGGAGGAGCTCTTGGTTCTCTTTCAGACACTGCCAAAAATGAAAATATACTACATACATTATTCATCATCATCATCATCATCATCATAATCATAATCATCATCTTCTCTTTAATTCCATTTTAACTAGGGTCGGGATACGAATGCACCTTCTCCACTCCTCTTTGTCCAATACCATACCAAAATTTCTTCCATTCGTATTAGAAAATTTGTGGCAATTTCTGGAGCCTAGGCTCTCACCAACCGAATGCCCTTTCTGACACTGCATACATGATTAATCCATATTAACGTTAGCGAAAACTTATGTATTATACTTTGTACAGAAATGATAAAATCGGTTTGTTTTAAATTTATACCGCTTCTACAAGCCATAACTTAATGTTATGGTGCATGCTGCGTCCGCGCCCCTGATTAGAGCGACCGTAAATTGCAAACTGCTTGTGTGAGAGGCGACTACGCACGACGTGGGTAGTCCAGGGCAAATCACCTAAGAAGTCACATTCTGACCAGCTCAAGTCTAAATAGTGGTGTGCGTAAGATAAAATCGTTCATGAAGAGTTAAACATGTTGATCGATAGAAGGCTTTGAATGGAGGGTAAATATGGATGATGCTGTGAAGAAGCTGTACCTTGGACCTGCTACTGGCAGAACACTAAAGAACAGAGAGAGAGAAAGAAAGAGAGAGAGAGAGGAGGAAGATAGAATCAGGTGCTAATATCCAATAGAAAAGATGCATTATACATGTAGATCCGTATATGGTCAAAATTAAATTTATAATCATGGTATGATAGAGTTTAGTTTCCTTTTTATAATTTATCTTCAGTTTCGAAACACACCGTACTTACCGTTAACACGTAATTACTGAACGGCCTATACAAACCTTTGGGCATGATATTGTCTATAGCTGTTGGTAGAAGACACACGCTCTTATCATAGACGGGAAACTTGCTGCAGTTGAGATCCTCTGGCCACCGAAGATCATGCTTGACCAGCACTGGCTCACAGCCGTTCCTCGCTGCCTGACAAACCTCCCTACACGGAGGTATCACGTCCTGACGAAATCCCACCGGACACATTGGCGCGAATATTGTACAGAGAAAGAAGAGCAGATAGTCACTGCAGTTGGTCTGAACAAGTTCTGCGTATTGTTCTATAACTAGATTAGCGTTTGTTTGTGTGGAATGATCGAGAAGGTTCGGCATTTGTGTTATATTGTACGGCATGGAGTTCATACACATGGGAATTTTTAACGGCTCGCAAGCGGCGCCTGCTGCTAAAGATGACGTCATCGTTATATACAAGATGGCCGACGATATGGTAGTCCAAGAGAAATGTAGAGATGCTTTGCTTGTGTTGTGATATATCGACAAATTTCGATGCAGATGATAAGATTCTCTGAGACTTCTCGTGGAAGTGTTACTTGTTGAAGGTGACCTCGGCATGTTTATTTTCGTATCGAACTAAATTAATCCAAGATAACGTACTCTTTAGTTCATGAGATTCTGAGCATTATTAAAGCTGAATTGATAAGAACTCAATCAAAAGTAAATAGTTACAATCTAACTAAAAATAAAGATGAATTTTACTTTTTAGTTGTTCGTCAGTCAAATAGTTTGTAGAGTGTACAACTATAACAGTATCTACATATACGTGAAATATATATGAAAGAAGGCCTTCAAGGTTACTCTGATCAGTTTAACCTTGAAAGGCAAAACCAGCAAGAACTGAAATATACAGGTCTGGCAATGAACTCAGATTAAAGCAATTCCTGGCGACTAAAGTTTACTACTATTTACCAGAATATTTGCAGAAGTTCTAGAGAAGTTCATTCAGGCTCCATCGCTAAGTGCAAGGCTAGAATGATGGAGTATGGAAATTAAATTAAAGTTTACTTCAACACTATTCAAACTTTAAACAATGAAATAACAAGGAAATTTTGCTTTCCATTATGAATTAAGGCATTTAAAAAATTGTGTGCATGACATCTGAACTTTACTAGTAAAAAAGTTTATGGCAGAAGAAACAATCAAAGGAATCTGAAAAGAGAAGAGTACACTATAGATCTATCAACGTACTGATCTCCTTTCCATGAATCCAAGTTTAAATAGGTTTGGGATTGAAACATTTTGTAGCACCTTCTGGAGCCTAGGCACCAACAGAAATTTCTGACGTTGTTTTGAAACTTACTGCTTTGTTGCCGTTTACTATATGTGCTGTCCATGTTTGGTTTATTCTGAAGCAATTCATCCGAATTGTAGTATTTACTTAATGATACAGAAGAGCCAGCTATATCATTTCGGTTTTGAAAAGTATTTGAATTTAAAAAGAGTTTTGATCAACATAAGAAAAAATAAGCTTCACAAATACAGCAAAAATATACTACTTAGAAAAACTTAATATAGCATTAATATTCAGAATTTGGTGCAGTATTTCTGCAAAGTTCTTATTTGAACTTTCAAATTTTGAGAAGTAAGGATGAGAAATAAATTATCCTTGTATAGGGGGGTAGTGGATGTTAAACCTTTATTATTATTATTATTATTGTTATTGTTATTATTATTATTATTATTATTATTATTATTAAGCAGTTTACTATAGTTAGGATATTGCAGTAGGAATATTAAATTTTTGGTTAATATTTTAGTTGCTTGTTTGAGTCTACATACTTGCGCCGAAATTTTTTATTTCTAATTTGTGTTTCTTGTAGATTGTATTTTTTATTTTTATTTTATCTGGCTAACTGAATGATGAAATAAAGATTATGTAATTTGTTATGCTACAGTTGAATCTAATTTAAGACTGTTTCACAACCAGGTTGTCTTATATAGACCGTTCATCCTCGGTCACACTGTTTTTATTTCGATAGGTAAACATGATTCTGCTTCCATGTTTCGAATGATTCTTGGACATGAAGAGTCCAATAAACTATCAAAAACGTCATCCTAGTATCCGAACGAGCTGATAACGTTTCTTGCTCAAATAATGCGATAAGGCTATTTATATCCATACTATTTCTGGACTTACTATTCTCAATGTTCAGTGGGTCTACTGAAATGATGAAAAATATGGTTGATACCAAGATAAATACAAAATAATTTTGTAATTTCTGAAGACGATAGTAATAAAATACCTTGTAGTCTTTAAACTCTATTAGTTCGTTTAAAATAAAATGGGGAAATAATATCTTATTCCTTATTAACACAATATCAGTTAGTCTTGTAAACTGTATTTTGCCTTATTAGAATAAAGTACACGCAGACTATAGAAAGATACGCATTAAACATTTCCAGAGAAAATAGTTCTTGTATACGGCGCATAGGCTACACGTACAAATATTCACTGTTATCATTGTTGTCATATAATTTATCTGCTTTTACGATTCATTCAGTATAAAATGTATAAGATTTTATTAGTATAATTAGTATAATTAGTATAAGATTCGATCAGTGTGATGTTCAATAAATTATTCATATCACAATGATCATGACGTCATATCATGATGACACGTCTTGACATAACCTCGCGACCATCTTATCACATCTTATCACATCTTATCACATCTTATCACATCTTATCACATCTTATCACATCTTATCACATCTTATCACATCTTATCACATCTTATCCCATCTTATCACATCTTATCACATCTTATCACATCTTATCACATCTTATCACATCTTATCACATCTTATCACATCTTATCACATCTTATCACATCTTATCACATCTTATCACATCTTATCACATCTTATCACATCTTATCACATCTTATCACATCGTATCACATCTTATCACATCTTATCACATCTTATCACATCTTATCACATCTTATCACATCTTATCACATCTTATCACATCTTATCACATCTTATCACATCTTATCACATCTTATCACATCTTATCACATCTTATCACATCTTATCACATCTTATCACATCACGATGGTCTTGCCGCTACAAAACCTAGACATGTTTACGACACATGACAATATGCTGTATATTGATTAACTTACTTATTAATAATAAGACAGTAATATTTTATAATTAAATTATAAAATTCGAGCACTACTAAGGAGTCCATGTCTGACATTAAAATGAGTAAAATATTCCATGACTCTATTCGCTGACTAGAATCTACTGTCTACAGGTACTCCGAAGTTTTCTTACACGCTTGTAGTTTCCTTAAATTTCTAACGTTTACTAAATGTACTCGCGCAACTGGTAGACATTTTATTGCATCCAACTTGATGTAAATAATGACCTAACTCTAGCGCTAATGCACTGAAGATTTATGAAGTTCAGTCTGTATATATGTGAGTCAGTGGCGAATCTTATCACTACACCCACATGTCAACTGATAGAGAGTGTTACACACTCATTGCTACTACACTCATTGCTACTACACTCATTGCTACTACACTCATCACTACTACAGTCATGCTACTATAGTCATGCTACTACACTCGTTTCTACTACACTCATCACTACTACAAAAAAAGTAAACACGCATTATAGTGAATAATCAACTATGTTGGTATCTATCACTTTTTAATACTACACGTTTAATCCGTTAGGCAAATTAGACCATTTTCCGTATAGCCAGTCCAGTGAATGTCCAAGATTTTAATCTCAGATCAGCGCGGCCGGGATTCGAACCCACGAGGGTTCAATTCACCTCACTGACTAGTATCTACTGTCCACAGGTACTCCGAAGTTTTCTTACACGCTTGTAGTTTCCTTAAATTTCTAACGTTTATTAAATGTACTCGCGCAACTGGTAGACATTTTATTGCATCCAACTTGATGTAAATAATGACCTAACTCTAGCGCTAATGCATTATAGTGAATAATCAACTATGTTGATATCTAGCACTTTTTAATACCACATATTTGATATTACTTTTTAATACAGTCATGCTACTACATTCATTGCTACTACACTCATTGCTACTACACTCATGACTACTACAGCCATGCTACTACAGCCATGCTACTACAGTCATGCTACTACAGTCATGCTACTATAGTCATGCTACTACAGTCATGCTACTATAGTCATGCTACTACAGTCATGCTACTACAGCCATGCTACTACAGTTATGCTTCTCTAATCATGCTACTACAGCCATGCTACTACAGTCATGCTACTACAGCCATGCTACTGCAGTCATGCTACTACAGTCATGCTACTACAGCCATGCTACTACAGTCATGCTACTACAGTCATGCTACTACAGTTATGATTCATTAGTCATGCTACTACAGCCATGCTACTACAGTCATGCTACTACAGCCATGCTACTACAGTCATGCTACTACAGTCATGCTACTACAGTCATGCTACTACAGTCATGCTACTACAGTCATGCTACTACAGTCATGCTACTACAGTCATGCTACTACAGTCATGCTACTAGTACTATATAATCATGCTACTACAGTCATGCTACTACAGCCATGCTACTACAGTCATGCTTCTCTAGTCATGCTACTACAGCCATGCTACTACAGCCATGCTACTACAGCCATGCTACTAATTTCACAAAAATAATAGTACTTGACATCTCGAAATATTGGAGCTTATATCACCCTTTCTCGTGAAGACAATGTAAATATAAAATAAAATAATTGCATGAGATATGAAATTCACTCACTATTTCTAAACATACTGTAAGGCCAAGGTTTGCACAACTATATAAAAAACTAAACTTGACTAGTGTTTATGAAGTCCATTTTCTTACTTGAACTTCATTCACTACGGCTTTTGTTGATGCATTTCCCGTCAGTTACACGTGAAGTTTCACTCAGTCTTAGTGAATTAGAGTAAAATTCGGAATAAAACAAGTATTCTTCCTTTTTTGACCAATTCGACATTCTACGATCACTAAAGGAAAATGTATTTTTCCTGAAACAGAAGGGCTACCATCCTAATCATCTCTCTCTCTCTCTCTCTCTTTCTCTTAGTACACTACCTATTGCCTCAGGTCCATGGTATATAACGCCTCCACTCTTCACTGTTTTCGGTTTCCTTTTCATTTCCACATATGAGTGGGTCTTATAATCACCAATGTACCTAATCTCGGCCTGCCTCAGCCTCTATTTCCTTCCATTCTGCCTTCTATGACCTCTTTTAATAGACTTTCCCCCCTTAGAATGTGTCCTATCCAACTCTTCATCTTATTTAATACATTTTCAACTGTCTAACTTTACCAATTCCTATTCATATTAGTTTAATATTTGCGATATTTAAGTCTTAACCATCGTTTAACACTGAAATATTGAGGTTTCACTCAAAATCGTTTTGTAATTCCAATATAACTTACTTTTCGATATCCTGAATTACAAAACATCGAATATCATATGGTGTCAATGAGTGATTAAAGCCCACATGCAGATTAGATCATAAATTACACGTATTTCTTCACTACTCTACGAGCAGATAAATGATATGTGTTTTTATCTCATATTTATAAATAAAATGAATAAACTGATGATGAACTCCTTAATCCAAAAATATTCTTCTTATTTCATGGAATGCATTAATTTTTATTTATCAATTTTTTTATATAATAGTTTACTAATAATTATTTTCGTAGTGCAAACTATGTATTCTACTCTGATATTGAGACACCGAAATAATGCGACTGCTTCACATTTATAAGTAGGAAGATTTTGAAATTGAAGCAATGAATTTGGCCGACTAATGTTAAGTGTAAACTTGCACAAATAATGAATTTTATTTATCAAAGGTTACTTAATAATTTTGGAGAATTTATTTTTTCACAATTTCTTAGATACTTTGGGGTTCTTTATGGTCTTTGGGTTGAGCGCACAATTTGATTTTAATGCAAAAATATAACATAAAATTGTCAAAGAAGGCCTTTGGGTTAGAAAAAGGAGCTGCTTAGATGATTATTATTATTATTGTTAACAACGAAAACTTCTATAGCAGTGTCATGGCCGAACTCGGTCTTCGAGACTACTTTACAGGAAGAGTTCAATTGTAATCATGAGCTAATCATGATGGTATGAAGAACTTTACAAAGATTCAAACGGTATTGGCTCTTATGTTGACCACACTCCTGTACTGTTGTATAATTTGGAGATTAAGAAAGAAGGACATATGGAAAAGACTTGAAGGAAAGCAAATGTTGATATTGAGAGAAAATTGAGAAGGTTAGAAAGACTAATTCCTAAATTTGCAGATGTAAAAGTGCATAAAAAATAAAATTGATAATAAGAAGAAATAAATATATACATTTCGAAAGAACACTAGAACTGGATAGGGCAAATCCCAAGATAAATAGTTGCTAAATCATGTTAAAGATGGACCTGCCAATTATTGGTAGAACGCTGAAAGAAATTATAGTCACTTTAAAATGAATATATAAATATCGCTTAAATTAAAATTCTTCTAAAATAATCCATAATCCTAAAATTACGAATATAATTGTTTGTAGATTCCAGATCTGCCGACAAAGGAAACAAACATTTCAAGTGGTCAGATAAAGTATCAGACGATAGTGTCATTCAGATGTTATGCAAAACAATTATGTAATAGGCCTTCCTAAACTGTAAACTCTCTCTTTCTCTCCCTTTTTCTCCCTCTCTCTCTCTCTCTCTCTCTCTTTCTCTATAGTATTCGTTAAAATGATATGTCAAATATTTATATGTATATCTCCATTTACAGTCTGAAAACTTTTCACTAACGACCCCCAAAAGTATCATCTAAACCTTCCTTCGCTATAAATCTTCACAACCGAACTAGGACTACTGAATTGGCTAAAATATACATGTAGCTGTTCAGCGTTATCCCACAGGTACATTTTCAAATTAATTAATTAAATTAAGTTTTGCGAAACATGATTCATTTGGATTTAATGTCAACTGCATAGACGGCTAGAAATTTCATAGTTCTTCGGAATTCAAATTATATCAAGTAGCTGAGTTCAAGAAGTCAGGTTATATTAATACGAAAGTCTGACAGATATTTTAAGTAATAACCACTCACGCCTCTCATAACTGCATTATTATAATACACGGTAGCACAATTGACATTTTTCTGCAATGACATTTATCTACAATGACAATTTCAGAATTGATATGTTCTTCATTGACATGATCTAAAATGAATATTTCTGTAATGGCCATTTCTGCAATGATATTAACTGAAATAACAATTTCTGCAATGAAAGTTTTGCGATGAGACATATGCCTTTATATATTTATCATTAATAAGAGTTTATATATTTATTAGTATTATTTGCGTTACATTATTATATTTTCTGAAATGAAATTTCTGCAATGACAGCGAAAGAGATGCTTTAAGTGTGGTTAACTTGTAATAAACCTAAATGATAAATTGTAGACAAATTATTTCTGTTGCAAGTATAGATTCAGTTAATGATATCTCGTTATAATAGCGTAACCAAAACAAAACCAGATGTCACTGATCCCACAATGATAAAATATCTTCCTCTCATTTGTCCTTGTTTAAGTTGGCTTATCCATGATACCAATACCAATCATTGCCCGCCTTTATTTTAAAAAATTAGGATAACAATAACAACTAGATTATAGGGCTACTGTGGTCTACGAGAACATCGAGTACTATTGGCTGTAAGAAAATATTTTGCAGTCTGGCCTCTAACTGAGAACAGTGTAATATTTAGTAATAGCGGAAATTAACTAAATAAATAACATTGCCTTGTATTAATCTATTTTATTGTTTCTAATGAGAAGAAAATTATCATGAAACAATGTTTTTAATTATATTATGGTTTGGTAAAGCTAAAAAGCTAAGGTTAACGTCAGTATCCTAACTCGAAAGCGATGTCAGTGACGGGCGAGCACAGGATTTGAACCCCGCACCTGCTGATCCGCGATCGAGTATCTTCGCCACTGGCTCCAGCCAGTTATTTGATTATTTATCAAACTCAAAAACTCATCAAAATATACCGTTTTACCGAATGTTATATTTTCTCTTTCTAATGGATCTTTTAGGACCTCTTTGTTCAATTTATAATCGGCTTTGTTTTAAAATCAAGTGGTGAACGAGTAGCGATAACAGTAGACTAATAACCTGGCAGTAACTAGTTTAACATTTTAGAAGGGAAATAAACTGTAGTAGCATTGATGAAGTGCGTGGAAAGATAAGGAAGGAAAGATCACGAGATGATGTTGAAAAGTTTCTGCACGTAGCAGGTGGGCGTGTAAAGTACGAAAAGAGACGAGACAGGCCCGCTACCCAGTGGTATTGATATGTTTTGATATACAACATATTATCGGCTAGGGATACTCGTTGAAGAGACTGCAAGTATTATTGGCGGCGTTTACTGCATATTATGACACTATAGATATTGGCGGGGTAAAAGTGAGTCTAATCGAGACGTGGTAACTCATGATCGTTGTATATACAGCTAATCTCCTTAAGCTATATACAAAAACTCTCCAGAATTAGGGACTGAGTCAGTTGCTTGTAGACTCTTCATGTTGGACATCAGATAAGTGCTCAAATTCAGTGCTCTCCCTGTCACTGGTATGCTACCGTAAAGGTAATTGACGTTTAACTTAGCTTTAATCTTTAATTCTCTGTTGCTGCTATCATATAAATGACATTCAAAGAGGCAATATTTTAAATTTATCCTGTCAGTTTCTGTAATAATGCAATCGTATTGTTAAATTTCTCTGAGTATTCCTGTCTGTTTTACTTGTATTTTATTCTACAAATAAAATACACAATACAAGATTCACAATAGCCTGGAAAAGGTAGTTCTGCTTGGTATACGGAAGGAAAGTGGAGCGATTAGGGAAGGCTAAGAGCAAGGTGACAGGATGAACTGGAACTGGCGACTGAACTACATGTAGAGCTCTCTTCTCTCAATGGTCAACCACTGATAGAGGAGTTGAGTATACGTAATTACGAGGAATAGTGTGCCATCAGTTGGTACAGTGTGACAATATGATTCCTGTAAAAAATATATTGTTATTACTTACATTTCTTTCGACATACCTTATATATATATATATATATATATATATATATATATATATATATATATATATATATGTATGTATGTATTCAGTTCAACATGCGTATGCGTATACCTTATTGTAAAAAAGCAAATGTAAATAATGATACGTGGTACCTTTAACTTGAAATCAAATTTAACAAATTAAATGACGATAGCCTTATAAATTATTTTGATTTTCCATGACAATTCTGCAAAAACACATATTTTTATTTTCAGTTGATAATAATTTATGCTTCATCCAAACCTACGTCAGAAAGGCCATTTACCTTTTATTTTTTAATTTAATTTTATTTATAATTTTGTTATTTTATTATTTAATTTTTTATTTTATTTTATTTCATTTATTTCAATATATTTTATTTATTTTATATAATTGGTGAGCGTCTAGGCTCAGAAACTGCTAAAAAATTTCTAAAACGATTGAAAAATGTAATCTGTTCGGCTCTCGACTCTTTCAGAACTGGGATTGAAGGAATAAAGTGTGCTTCAATTAGTAATTAAATGTGCTGCACAGATCACCTAGACATCGTCCTTGAATGAGGAAACGGACATTATTATTAAACAGCCTCTATTATTATTATTATTATTACTATTATTATTATTATTATTGTTATTATTATTATTGTTATTGTTATTATTATTACTATCTTCATCATCATCATCATCATCATCATCATCATCATCATCATCATTGTACAATCGGATAATAAGAGTGTAATAGCGTGGGCGTAAACGTCTAGAACACACGTCAAGAAAATTTTTTACCCTGTCAGTGACGGACTTATAGGAGGGTTAATTAAGGCGGTCGATAGTAAAACCTTGATTACGCCGAGTCTTCAATTGATCTTCAAAGGGCAATCTCTTTCCTCGCTACCAGAAATAGAACTTCTTCAGCTAGACTGTAATCAAACAAGTAAACGCAGCGGCTGCTGATGCTTGTAAAATCATTTATGACAGATCTTAAATGGCTAAATACCCGCATGGGTTTACGTCATTTGTAGGCTTTGAACATTTCTTAGGACCATTTCGTCGTGAATTTAATTCTGACATAATTGTAAAATTCTGCGTGGTTTGTGTCATTTCTGCAGCAGATAATAATAATAATAAATAGATAATAATAATAAATAGATAATAATAATAAATAGATAATAATAATAATAAATAGATTATAATAATAAATAGATTATAATAATAAATAGATAATAATAATAAATAGATAATAATAATAGGAATAATAAATTTCTTAATCGCTATTTTCAAACGAAGATTCAAATCTATTTGTAGCGGGTAAAAATCTTATTGAATTGTACCCATCAGCTAATTTGGCCTGCTCTCAAATAAGCCTCTGGTTCAAATTCAATCGATTAACAGTAAATTGCACAAAATCGGCGTATATACTATTCCATCTTAAAATTGTCGACGACAGTTCTATTAAATCTAATGATCTTTGCATCAAACTAAATAACAGCCTAATTAATAGGGTTCATGTTACGAAATTTCTTGGAATACTAGTTGATGACAAACTCTCCTTTAAAGATCACATTAATTTTCTAGTCTCAAAGGTGAATAGTCTAAATGGTATGCTCTACAGACGAAGAAACTTAATTCCCATGAACTGTCGCAGATATCTTTATTTTGCCCTCATTCATTCAGGAATTCAATATGGAATTGAAATTTATGGTAAAACTTCTTTAAATCTGTTACGTCCACTCCAAATCTTTTGCAGTAGAGTTCTAAGAACCTTGCAAAATCAGCATAAATTCTATCATGTTAATCAATTATTCATTAACTATGGCACTTTACCACTTTATCAACTTTAGAAATTATCTGTCTGTAAAATTATCTATATGAATCTCAATTATAATGGTGTAATGTCGATAGCCGTTAGAGATATTTTCAGCACTCTACAGTTAAGTCATCCTTATGATACCAGTCTATCTAACACTAATTATATATATACACAAATTCTAATCCTACCTTTTTTAAATCCTATATCAATGATTGTATTTTGGAATGAAACAAAATCCCTACAGTGATACGTAATTCTCACTCGGTTAAATCGATTTTAGCCAAATTAAAAAGCCACTTTAGTTCATCGTTATTATAGGTTTCATTGTCATAAGCATTAAATTAATCTGTAATAATACAATAGTATGGGATTGGATTTGTTGAGTGCGTTTCAACATTGATTATGTTGATTAGTTTGTTCGTTGAAATCGTATACTGGGCTATCTTGTTTAATTATCTATGGAATTTTTCTTAAGTTTCAATTTTGAACTAATTAAGTGCTACGCTGTGTTTCTGTTTAGTTCTCTGTGCTTCTCTGTAGTGATTCTCTGAAGCTCAGATTTATCGGCAGAAGCAAATTAATATTCTCTTTTTAAATTCCTGTTGCTATTATTGCAAACTTTATTAGCTAAAATTTATTTTACTTGTATTTCAGGTTTATTTCGATTGCCTAGTTATTTTTCAATTTGTGTGATTGAGGGGTGGTCAACTAGATAGGTTACTTGTAACCTCTTTGACGGGCTTGTTTGTGTATGTCACTGCATATTTTGAGTGTATCGAAATAAACATAGTTCTCTCTCTCTCTCTTATTTTCATCACTTGCATTATTATTATTATTATTATTATTAATATAATAATAGTTATTATTATTATAAATTATTATTATGATTATTATTATGAATATTATTATTATTATTATTGTCATTATTGTTATAATTAGTGGTTCAGATGATAACTTGCTTGTCCGTCAGCCTCTTATACACAATACACTCATTCAACTCCTATTTTGAGGTCCATGACATCATCCCTGGATGAGGAAACGGACGTTACACCTTTATTATTATTATTATTTCAGCAAAACTAAGAAGTCGTTGGAACTAGGGAGGCGTGGCTTACACAATTGATTACAATTAGATCAGTGAAGGTGACTACCTCAGAATATTGCGAGGATTATTAAAAGGTTATGATAGTTTTTACATGCAGTTAATATCACAGGAAGGATTTTGCTCTAGGTTAATGACAAGGATTTACTTGTATTACTATAATTTATATGCAAACTTTGGAATCAGGTATTATGACTAAAACCAAATCCATCTGAATTTGAAGAAAGCTTTCGATTTAATGTTCAAATCAGATGCTACAAATATTCGGTTTTTAAGTTTAAGTAGACTATTTAAATAATTTGATGTTTTAATTTAATTATATTTCATTAAACAATTATTTTTGGGCTGAGCCGGTGGCTGATGGCAAGTTGTTCGACAGTGGATCAGTAAGTGCAGGGTTCAAATCCAAAGCCTTCCCCGCCACTGGAATGCTATTGAGCAGGAAACTGACCTGGGCTTTCGCAAAAACCTAAGTTCCAATAGCTAAAATTCAGCAGATCACTACTTGCAATTGTAGCATTTTACACATCTCCGTGGCACATAAATATTAGTAGCACATGAACTATCAGTGACACATGGCCAATCAGTAGCATAAAAACTATCCATCTATAAATATCAGACACCGCCACTGCACAGAAACTATTCACTCAGTTCTATTCTTTGAATTTCACTCTCTACTTTACAAGCATATCTGCATGTGCTTAGGCTAAGAATTCGGTATCAAATAACTCGTCTAAAGTCTCAAAGCCTACACCTAGCTCTATCCGCCTCAATCCTTTCCTTTGCTACCTTTCTTTCTGGAAAACCATCTCTTAATTCTTAGAATATATACTATATTTAGTTTTGCGGTCTGTTGATAAAATACGCATCAACTACTGTATGTTATGTAACTATATGATATTAAACAATCTTCTTAATCATGCACTTAAAATTCAATGTGGGTGTGTAATGTATGAATATGAATGCAGACTGTGTACCTGAAGATCTAGTGTAATATTTATGCAGTGGTCCACAATCTAATCACATGTATGGCACTGTACCAGTGCGTGTTTAGAATAGTAGCAACCTATGTCATAAAACTGTTTATTGTAGTTCTCAAAAACTGGTGTCAGCCATCTTGAACTTAGTCAAACTTAAATGGCACTTGTACTACATATTACATAATATGTGCATGATTTGCATACTCATACTTAGATACGTATAGATGCTAACTTTATAGGTACTTTAAACATAGATATATATCAAACATATATTTCGAAATGATATAAGTACAAACTGCCTTTCACTCTCACTCTCTGTCTGTCCCCTAATGTACTACCTAACGGCAGGTCAATAGCATATAACTCAACCAATTCTGTTATCGGCTTTTCTTGTCTTCTCGATAAACCTATAGGAATTTGTTTCTAAATTATCTAAAATCCATATCTCGATCTTAATCTAACAGTCGTTACCCTTTTAATTCTTCCTTTTAATTCTCTCCCAGCAAAGCATTTCTGTTATAATAAGTCTATGTCCTATCCAGTTCTCATTTCTGATCAACTCTTCTTGTCAACTCTATCAATAACCTCTTCAATTTTAATTTTGCGAGTCCAACTAATCTATTCCATCTTTCTTTAGCCTATGCCACATTTCCAATGCTTCTAGTTTACAGGCATCTTCTTTTATTAACGTCCGCGTTTCAAATCCTGACAGGATTTTGAAAGTCGTCCACTTCACAGTTTTCATGACTATTGTCTTTTGAGGTTTCGTAATAATGTTTTAGGATTCTTTTTCTGAAGGTCTCTGTTAATTGTACATTTTATTTCCGTTTCACATTTTCCATCATCAGTAATGATATGACGGTATGACCCAAATTAGCTGTTCTAAATGTATATTATTTAATGTCATATTTACATCTCTATAAGCTAAACACGTTCTCACCACCTTCATCATTCTTAGATTTTCTTCATGCTATACCTCCATATTAAATTCGAGCATTAAATTAACATACATGTATTTTTAGCTATTGTATTCGCTAGATGGTGACTCGTTATCAGTACAATACCCACAGGCCTTTGTTGCTCCAAGTTGTTCACAGTTATACAAAATTTTCCCTCAGAATGGAAGTGACGTTCGTATTGACGCTCTTTTTGGCGACTCATAGACGACACAAAATTTTTTATAGCTGCACAATTTTTCTTTAAATAAAATACGAAAAACCGTTTCATCTTTAGGCGTACAACCGTTTCTTGAGTCAATATTTTGTATCTGTGCCAAATCACTGACGGAATTAAGGGGCAAAATCGTGTTTTCTGAGAGGGGTAAATCCTAATACTGAAGAGGTATTTCACCGTTCAGTTAACATTTAAAAATTAACTATGCGGGGAGGCTGTACAGGGGGTAGTGGAAGCTCCTAAAAATAGGACTGAAATGATAGAGACTTGTAGTTGCTTTCTCTCTCTTAGTGCACTGCCTGCTGGCAGGTCCATGGTATACAAGGCATCCACTTATCTCTATCTTCCGTTTTGCTCTTCATGTCCACATACGCGTGAATCTTTAAATCATGTATAATATACTGTTTGATATACCATTATTCTTGAGAGATTCTGCTTATGACGAGGTGAGCATCCTTTACCTTCGTCAGCTTCAACTAACATTTACAGGGCAGAGGCGTCATTCCAAGAAAAAGCTATTCTGTTTACCCAAGCTTTATGGAAAGTAGAAGCTTTATGGAAAGAGTAATATCGAAGTAACTGTAGCTGGAAATGACGATGTTCTTCTCAGTTAAGGAAAAAGCAGATAATGTTCAGAAATATATAACCGTATAAGTTTTGGATTACCCTTTTCAATCAAAAACACTGTAACAGCATAAAAGTCAGTGGTGGAATTGTGCGGAAACGCACGTGAACGCCGTTACGTTACCTTTTCCCGATGGAAATTGCGTTCCTGTTAGAAATAGTAGATCTTAATAGGAACGGCGTTCCCCCTGCGTTCCCTTTCCCTTTTAGGATGAAAGGCAGCAGGGTTCCACTCAGCTGTGTGCAGCATATATTGCTATTAAGTCTAAATAGCTGTAATTTTGAAAATACAGATATATCTAGAAGTAATGTTAAATTTTAAGAATAGGATTTTAATTTCCAAAATAGTTCTATATTTTCTAATGGTGATCTGTGGCAGTTTTCTTTTTTTTAAACTACAAGTAGGCCTCTATTGCATTGGCTAGATTGTATTAGTTCACATTTTTGGAACTTTATTATACATGTATTTTATACAATATACTGCAAACCCTTTGGTATTAAATGATAATATTTGCTCATGATACATAACTTGATAATAAGTTGTTTTTTAATTAACTTTTTTTGATGCTCAATGGAAGTCTGATTCTTCTTTTTGAAAATTGATTCGCGAATTCCAAATATTCAAGTAACAGTGTTGAAACATTTTCTGACGACTAATGTTCAGATATATTAATACGAAGATCTGTAAGACTCTAAATGTTTTCCTGCGAGACTGCGAAATTGTGGTAATGACCCTGGTCAGAAACACATTCACACATATAACTAAAGTCTTTAGTATAAAGCACTAGGAATTGTTGTAATTATTAACTTATTGTAGTAATAGCTTAGCGCTCCCACAATTTCAACCTACAAGACGTACCTAAAGGGAACTGGGTGGAACGCTAGTTTTAATAGATCAGGTAACTCTTGGGAACGCTACGCAAAAATTTATTATATGTTACATGCGTTTCCACACTTTTTATTTTACAATACTACCACTGATAAAAGCTTAAGCAAAATAGCATAGACTATTGATTTTATTTGGCGGGCGTGGTGACTAGTGGTTGTAATGGGATTTATGTGATATTTATAACAATAATAACAATTAGAGTGCTACAGTCATCAATGACAACATCGAGCACTATTGAGACAAAATCAAGCCGGCGAGCAAAAAAAGAAGGTCCAAAAACGGTGCAAATTCCAAAATCCAGAAATTCAGTCCAAAGGATATTTACTGCTATGCCCGCAACTCTCAGGATGACCTAAAATAATTAGACTAATAATTTGTAAATTTCCTCGAGATTCCCGACGATTTCTCTAAAATTGTGATCATATATTGTAACGTGGATCTGGTTCTACATACATAAAATAGTTCACTCTTAGACTCTCTATGAAAATTTTTCACGGGGCAGTAACAGCGGCAGTTATAAATAAATTAAATGCGAATATCGTTCATTTAAATTGGTATTGAAATATCAGTTATAAAACAATTTTACTTTCCTACTTACCTTACTGAATTAGCGCAAGACTCATTGTGTGTGGAAACACACACACACAGAGAGAGAGAGAGAGAGAGAGAGAGAGAGAGAGAAAGAGAGAAAGAGAGAGAGAGAAAAATAGAGAGAGAGAGAGAGAGAGAGAGAGAAAGAGAGAGAGAGAGAAATAGTGAGAGAGAGATAGAGATAGAGATAGAGAGAGAGAGAGATAGAGATAGAGAGAGAGATAGAGAGAGAACAAGAGAAAGAGTGAGAGAAAGAGAGAGTGAGCTAGAACACGAGAGAAATATGGAGAGGGGACAGACTCAAATCTAGCTTTGGTTTATCTATATAAATGTGTAGCATAGTATATTAAGCCGGTAGAGTTTTAATTACTTACTTTTTGTCATTTTTCACAACAGTTGCAGAATTGTGAAAAGTCACAGACATTTGGAATGAGAAGGCTTGCACCATTGCTGTCAATTCGTAATTATTACAGTGCTGGTGTTAGCACATCTCGTTATTTATTGCTTGCTACAAAATGCTTTTACACCTTTTTGCATAAATATTTACATGCACAACTTATGCATTTCTAAGAGTTAGAAATGGATGAGTCCAGCTTAGCTTACATGTACGTTCAGGCTCACACGCAGAGCCCAAAATATGCAATGCAGGTTCAGCATCGGAGTAGACTATCTTTAACCTACGTATTGTTTAAGACTAGCTGGATTCAGCGTTATACTCATAAGAAATTACGGATCAAGTTATTTAGAACCCTATGTAGCGTAGAACATTGTGTATTGGGCCAGCCATTAGACAGCATCAATTTTGCAAATAAGCTAGGAAACACTGAAAATTGTATGCAATCAAAACTCTCCAGATGTTGAGATACGAATTCATATTATTTGTCGATAATATGAATGAATTCTTAAATTTTATTAACAGGGAGCCTAAATTGTAAATTGCAGTTTGAATATTAATAGTAGTAGTATACTAAAGAGGAAATAGAGTAAAGTAAGCGATTCTGGAGCAACGTGTGTAGTCACCCGTCACTCCAGAATCGCTTCTTACTACTCTATTCCCTTATTTGTATACTATTATTACTAATATATTGTTCATTATGACAAAAAATCTCAGATTTTATAAGTAAATTTACCGTTCTACCGATACATTACAAATTATTGAAAAGTATACAAAGTATTTGAAAAGGGGTTAATTAACATGAGTGATAAATCATGAAAATTATCTAGTCCTATAGCCTAAGTTTAATCAATTTTCAAATACACTTGCATACAGAATTACACTTAAAAATTGTTTATGCAATTTCTCCCAGACTAATTACAGATTTATTGATGGTTTGGTTGAGTATTATAATGCTTAATAGAATATTGTTTATTTTTCAGCGCAATTTTCAAATTTCTCAACTCAAATCGATTACATACTACATACTTAAATCATCAAAAAAATTAAAATTTTGGGTCCGTGGCTAATCTAGAACAGACTCGCCGTTTGCAGCTAGTTTTATGAGATTAAATTAAGCAATAACTAAGGAAAGAAATTATAAACCAATATAAGTGATGGTTAACTACACTAAATGCCGCATTAAACTTTAGTATAATAAAAATTCTATTGAAAAAGTATCACTGTGATGAACTCGATGCATGAAGTTGTCCTATTTAGAGCATTTCAGATATATCCAGCGTATATATATATATATATATATATATATATATATATATATAGAGAGAGAGAGAGAGAGAGAGAGAGAGAGAGAGAGAGAAAGAAAGAGAGAAATAAATAAAGAAATAAATATACATATGCATGTGTATATATACATTTACATGTATATACTGTATATATATACACTGTGAGTCTTATAAGTGACACCCCTTTTATATTTGCAATAAAATCGCAATCAGTCAACCGATCCATGTGAAATTTACTGGGAGTGGAGAGCTAACAATTCTCTGCAATATTGCAAAATTTCTTTCAGATACATATAAAAATAAAAAAGTTATCTAAACTCGACTGCGGGTGGGGGTCAAAACAAAAATCCTAATATAGAACGCCACAGACGTAGGCTACATCATGCGCATGCAATCTCACGTTATGCGAGATGCTTTGAATTATTGATTATTTGTGGTAGCTCTGAAAAGAGCTGTTTGATTGAGCTTATGGTTAGATTATGATTTGGGTGTGGCTTATAACTTTTGTTCAAAATGACCACCATCAACTGATATGCAAGCCCGAAGACGCTGGCGCCACTGTCTGATTGATCCATCGATAATTTTTTGATCAAATGAAGACCACTCTTCAATGAGGCGTTCTTTTAGGTGATTCACATCACGAATTCTGGTCTTATAGACACGCTCTTGGATGACTCCCCATATCTTATAGTCCACTGGGTTAAGATCCGGGCTATTCGGAGGCCACAAAGTCGGTGGTATGAACGCAGGTGTATTCTGTCGTAACATCGCAACTGTTTCACATGCGCGATGAGCGGGAGCGCTGTCTTGCTGAAAGATAAAGAATTCTCCTGACATGGCCCTGATAGCTGGTAAGAGATGCTGTGACAGAAGCACGTCTCGGTAGTAAGCGCCGTTAATCTTGACACCTGGATCAATGAAGATAAGATCAGTTGCTCCAAGGGACGACACCCCGACTGATACCATGACAGACTTCGTGAAGGTCGAACGCGTCTTTAACAAGCGTGCTGCAGGAACTTGTTTCTTTCGAGTTCCTGCAAACACGTAGAGCCTATCATTCTGTGCATTCTTTGGTGCAGCAACTGTGAAAATCTTCTCATCAGTGAACCATATGAAATCAACTTTGCTCTGGGGATAATCTCGCAGCAGAAGCTTTGCACGCACCAACCTTGTCAACTTATTTGCTTCTGTAAGTTCTTGAGCTTGTTTCTTTTTCAAGCATTTCAGATTAAGCTCATGGCGTATAATCCTGCTAACAGTTGCTTGACTCACTTCAATCTCACGTGCTATCTGTCTTGTACTTCGATGAGTTCCAGGCTGTGATTCCTGACTCATAATCATCTCCTCAACAGCTGCGACAATTTCAGGCGTTCTTCCTGTCTTGGGCCTTGCCTTTCTAGCAGATGATCCGCTTTCAGTAATGGTTCTAAGCAATCTGGCAACCCCAGACAACGACCAGTTTTTACGAGGAAATTCTTTCAGGATACGCTTGGCGCCATAGCCTTTGGCTATTCGCATTTCGTAAATCAAAATGCGATCTTCTTTGCTGAAAACCATCTTTGAAGAATGGAAATGATGGATTTGTGATTTGTATTGAATGAGTTTCAAATCGGTGAACAAGTGATGGCGGTAAATGGAGCATCGGCCTAGCCAGTCTGATATGTCATATGGCTGATCTGATTTTTAGCCTAGCAGCTGCAGCTTTAGCGCACAGGCTAAATGCGCAGTCAGGCCTTATGCGTAACAACAGTCTGCATAGTTCTTTTGACACCCCAGGGCTATTAAAAAGGCAATAACTTCGGCAATTTTCTACAAATCTGCACATAATATGGCACGTTTTGAACAAAAATGCCTGCTTTTTAAGATAAGTATAGCATGATATGCATAAGATGTTTTCCCTGTTTTCATTATAACAATATAGAGAATGTCAGTTACTTGGCCCATAGTTGTAAATTCATCATTGCCCCTAGCGTTCCTATATATCAATAACTTTTTTGTTCTTAAAGATATGGTAACAAAATTTTGCAGTAATAGCGAAAATTGGTTGATTCCAACAACCTGTAAATTTTATAGAAATGTGTCGACTGGTTACGATTTTATTGCAAATATAAAAGGGGTGTCACTTATAAGACTCACAGTGTATATATATATATACATATATATATATATATATATATATATATATATATATATATATATATATATATATATGGTATATATACATGTATATATATATATATACATGTATATATATATATATATATATATATATATATATATAATATATAGATATCGAGAGAGAGAGAGAGAGAAGAGAAAGAGAGAGATAGAGAGAGAGAGAGAGAAAGAAAGAGAGATGTAACTACTTTAAAAAAAATTATTTTGACTGCTTGATGAAAATACAAGCAAAGTAAGACGGTAAATTCTTTGTAACGGATGTTCACATATAGAATAACCACGATTTTTACGGAATAAAACAATGGTGGAAGGTAATAGAGGAAAGCCCCGGGGCTGCTGAATTGTTTATCGTCAACTGAACAAATTCAATTAGCCGCCGTGTTCCGGACTGTCGACTAACCGGCCTCGGCTCCAAACCAGCATGTCATGCTGGACGCTATCCATCAAATCACCAAACAGCATCTATTAGATGTTTATAACGTGCTGCTGTATGCCATATATGCCACATTGGTAGACTAATTCATAACTGAAAATATTGCATGAAATCATTTCATCTTCTCTATTCAGTGCACTGCCAAGTGGCAGGTTCAAGGTACATATTCATACTCAAAGTCTGCTTTCTCGTTCCATTTTGTAACGATCATTTTATAGCTCTCAGTAATTTGTTTATTTATGAAGTTACGGATAATTAATATATTTGAAGCACATACGAATTTTCGCTACAAATTAAATAATTAATAGGTCACCGCTTTGATGCACAAGAAGATAAAACTCTGGCTCATTTAACAGCGATCTATTTTAGCCTGAACTTCTCTGACGGTATTTGCCTGATCAAAAACTGTAAAAGCAAAATTAGTGTTATGGCTTTATTCCAGTTACATAAATTTACGAATGGAATGGTATGGGCATATTGCGATTGTTTATTGTCACTTTTAACTTTAATATTTTAACCGATTGCTTCTCTCATATACGACGATTGACAATCCTATAGCGATAGGCTCTTTTAAATATCATAAAATATTAGTATTATACACTCAATGAGAATAGTTAAATAGACTGATGCTCGGTTTCTTGGAGGATGTTTTCTCTTCATACCAATTTGCGAAATATTTATCAAATCATACAGTAGCTCAAGTACCGTTCTTCCTCTAACCTTCTTTCCTTCCATCCTTCCTTGAATTACAATCATCTTCTTCTTGAATTTCCATCTTCCTTGATCATGTTATATCATGGCCAGCTATTCTCTGTAACTAAATTTGAATAAATTAAAAATAGTAGCAAGATACTGCGGATCACGCAAGATATACTGCTACCAATGTCATGTTCCTGCCTTTGACTAGTAAGTTCTATAATATGCGACAGATAACTTAAGAGAGAGAGAGAGAGAGAGCGAGAGAGAGAGAGAGCGCGAGATCTGACGGCCATTTTAGGTTAATGGCACATTAGTTCATTCAGCTTAGACCAGATAATATTATATCGTTGATCGTCTCAACACCACGGAACTTCGTTTAACCAATATTTGTTCCAAAAAGTAACCGCTAAATGAGTAATTAAGGTATGATATTGATGTACTAGCGCAAGATCACTAATAGAGCTATGTTAAAGCAGCCAAAAATTAGTGAATAATATAGCTAAGCTCTATCAGTATAAGCTATCCCAGTTTGGGTAGACATGATTTTTTTCTCAAAGAAGGGCGCCCCGTCCAGTAAATGTTAGTCGAAGCTAAGGTAGGCATGGAGGGCCCATCAATTCATAAGCAGAATCCCTCAAAAATAATAATAATAATAATAATAAAGGTTTAATGTCCGTTTCCTCATCCAAGGATGATGTCAGGTGTGTTTTTCTATAATAATAGTATATCAAAAGGAATGTTATAGACGATTTAAAGATCCACTCGTATGTGAAACTGAAGAAGAAAACGAAAGATAGAGATAAGAGGAGGCGGTATACACTATGGACCTGCCAGTAGGCAGAACACTAAAAGAGATAGATGCCAGAATAAGATCAGTAATATATGTAGATTTAGGCTATAGCAGAAGAAGATCAGCTAGTAGTAGAGATAAGCTTGGATACATGAATTAATTACTTAATTATTGCTTAAATTTAGGCCCAGTACAAGTACAAATGTATATAATTAGTAATTACAATCTATTATTATAATTTAATACATAAGAAAGGAATTCATCAATTATTACTAAGATGAATAAAATTACATTATTTGCTTAAACATTGAAAATTTGATAAGTTTTAGATATGCTTCTTTCGTTATCATTGAGATAGAAACGTGTCTTATTATATAATCTTCGGGCTAAATCTTTAATCATATTTTCAATTTGTCAACTTTTATAATAATGACGATAATAATTATAATTTTACTATGATTTTTTAATCGTCAGTATCATTACTCTTACAATAATAAAATTAATAATTCATCAATCAATCAGTCAATGAGGTCTTAGCATCGTGATCCTAGCCCAAAGCAAATAGCTCTTACAATAAAATTAGTGATCTAATGAAATATTGTTATATTATTTAAGCATACTACTATATATTACACTAAAAGTTCCACCATAAAAACTTTAAAATGATAGTCAATTTTTCCTCATTTATGATGACTTTAGAAAGTAACTTTCAGCTGGCTGTGAATAGAATTTGTGTATGGTTGATTCAAATAAAATATGCTAGGTTGTGCGTTTTGAAATTTGTTTCAAAATGCAAAATTACGTTGCGAACGCTCTATTTCACTGTTATATGAGAGGTTGAAGAAAATAGCGTAGAGGCGCGTCAGGTGAAGCAGCAGTTTTGTCGTCCAGAAACCGGTGAACAAGTGAGTGTAGATCAGAGACTTCTGCCGACATCTCTCTGTCGCATGTAGAGTACACCAGAACGGTATTTTACATGCGAGAAATAAGTATGAGCCTTGTCATAGTATTAAGTATTAGGAAATAATATTCAATACTTACTATAAATTTACTTCGAAATATTTTAGATTGGTAGAATGTTCTGAACTGTAGATTAGTTGTTGCACTTTCTGCGTTGAGTAAATCAGTTATTATTACACTAGAAATGGTAGTATTAAACGTAGAGATTGTCGGATGAACAATTCCAATAGTACTAAAAGATATAAAATATTATTTGTAATCAATTTAATGAATTTTCGTTAGCGAATGAAAACGACACCTTACGAGCAACGTATAGATTGTCAAAGGTGACCAAGTAAGATATTAAAACCGGTATCAGACTGGTAGGAAACAATAAAGAATAGTTTGCTTATCTATGCTGTATTTTTCGTTCACTAATATTTAAACATGGAGAAATCTAACGAATACTCATCTGCTATCAGCCTACTTTAACTTTCATCATCATCATCTTCTCTTAAATCTCAGTTTAACCGGGGTCGGGATAAGAAGAGGCTTTTTAATCTATTCATTTAAGTTTTTTGTAGCAATTTCTGAAGCCTAAGCGCTCACCAACCGAATGCCCTTTCTGACGTTGTTTACTTTAACTTTAACTGAGGATACTCAAGAGACTATAAAGGCGACTACATTATACATCAAAATCATTTACATGATAACATTTCCTTTATGGTGTAAAAAATATGAGATGATTTTCCGGTGAATTCTTCTGCTTTTTAAGTTACATTATACGAAAAAAGGCCATACCGTTGATTTATTCTGGGATAACATAAGACATTATTGGGAAATATTCAATAATTAAATTAGGTAAGTATTAGTCAATTAATTTGACTGCGAATTGCTCCTGTTTAATTTATTTCTAAAATTATTAGTAAAAACTGATATGCAAGATGTACCATGTTGTACATGTATATATCTAGATTGAATATCTGAGACAACAGCACGAAGAATTAAGAACATTGACAAGTTGATGGTGTCTAAGAACTCATTTACAGAGTTTGCATTGACTATAGACTTTAAGAAAAGAAGATTTCAGAAAATTAGAAGCGTTAGAAATGTGAATATGGAGAAGAATCGAAAGATAAGCGGGCTCAAAAAGTTACACATTAAAGAAATCTTGAAGTGAGTGGGTACATAAGAGTAGATAGACAGTTGATAAAAGCTATAAGAAATAGGAAAAATTATATAGGACACATTCTAAGTTTACTAAAGGAGGTCATAAAAAGTAAAATGTGAGGCATACGATGAGAGGCAGACCGAGATTAGGAATGTTTGATGATTTAAAGATCCACCCTAATGTGGGCATGAAGAGGAAAACGGAAGATAGAGAAGAGTGGAGGCGTTATATATCATGGACCTGCCAGTAGGCAGTGCACTAAGAGAGAGAGAAAGAGAGAGAGAGGAGTGGAGTCTTGAGATCTATAAACTTGGACATATAATTTTGCCAGAGTTTTTGTTAACAACGTCAGCCTATTGAAATCGTAGTTAAAGGCAACATAGATCTCTTTAGAATCAAATCAATGCGACTGATAAAGTAACTAATCGTACGAAAACGCATGTGACAAAAAATAATACTCCACGATTAGCGCCAATACTAAAGACAAACACGAATGAATGATTCGTGTTGATTCATAAATGATGAATGATTCATTTATGAATGTTTCGAATGAACGAATGATGAATGAATGAATGATGGATGAATGAATGAATGAATAAATGAAATGATTCGAATATTAAGACGTAGGAAGCAGACCACCGATGGTTTTGTATTGGAAGAAAGGTTTTCGCTAGCTATTTCAGACTAATTCAGACTACTTTAGGCTACTGCAAGCTACTTCAGGCTACTTCAGACTACTTCAGGCTACTTCAGGCAACATCAGGCTACAGCAGACTACTTCAGGCTACTTCAGACTACTTCAGGCAACATCAGGCTACATCAGGCTACTTCAGGCTACTTCAGGCTACTTCAGGCAACATCAGGCTACATCAGGCTACTTTATAACTAAGGAAGAGCAAAGATTCTTTTGACTGCTCGTGTGCGCCAGCAGAATGATGGATGGAATGAGGAAGAGTCCTAACATTATATGAAAAACCTTTATGTCACTGAGAAACATCATAACGAGGCTAAAGCGACGCAAAAAGACGAGCGTAATCCTGGATGAAGTATTTGAACCTCTCTCGGGTCCTGCTTCTCTGAGATAACAATCTATTTAACGTTCATTTACTCTAGTATGGGATTTACTTGGAATAATGTCAAGACCGAATCTTTTCTAAAGACATTTTCTGTTATTTGAGCAATGCTGGTTAATTTGACATTAATAATTTATCAACTACTACAAACTAATGCCTTACGTGTATGCTTAATATCGTTAGTGTTATTGTTTTTATTAGTATTATTACTGTTATTATTAGTATTGCTGTTATTATTTTTTTTCTAGTTTATTTTTTTTAGTTTTACCCCGGTGTAAAGAACCTGGGGTTTGATAAAAACGATTCAAGCAATACGTGCTGAATCGCCGCCCGGTACTCGAGGTCATCAATCGGCTTAAAAGAAAATTATTCTTTATTATTAATTATTAATCTTAATTATAATCTTAATTATTTTTTTATTTTTTTTATTTTTTTTTAATTTTAAATTTTTTACCCCGGTGTAAAGAACCTGAGGTTTGATAAAAACGATTCAAGCAATACGCGCTGAATCGCCGCCCGGCTACTCGAGGTCATCAATCGGCTTAAAAGAATTGTTGAAGCAGACTGCATTAAATCTTTGCAAAGTCATGGAAAGCCTTTGCAAAAGAAAAGATGTCTCTCGCTTATCGCCGGTTTGCTCTGCAATAAGTCTGCATATGCCATTAATAAAGTCAACTCCTTCGGGATTCATCGGGCCCATGGTTTCAATAGCCACCGGAACAACTTCATATCCTAAGGACAGATCACGGTATTTATCCAACTTCCTAGAGGCGGCATGAACAGCAGCACCACCGGCTGTGACTTTATGTGCTTATAATAATAATAATTATTATTATTACTGAATCGCCGTCCGGCTATTCGAGGTTGTTTAAACGAATTGCTCCAGCAGATTGCATTGAATCTTTACAGAGTCAATGAGTCTTTGCAAAAGAAACAAAAGGTCTCTTATCATATCGTCGATTTTCTTAGTTTACTTGCATGATGATATTTATTAATATTTTCATTACTATCATTATCACCACCATCAATATTACTATCGTTATCATCATCATCTACTTCAAATATTGCATTGACCCAAGTTTTATAATTCAAACTTATAGCATTGAACAATAACACGAAATTGATGGCGCTCTTTCAACTGACTACAGTGACTTCACATGAACGTAATTCTTTGCTTAGCAACGAGAGAGACTGGGTAAGATTATAGAGAGAGAGAGAGAAAGAGAGAGAAGAGAGAGAGAGAAAAAGAGAGAGAGAGAGAGAAAAAGAGAGAGGGAGAGAGAGAGGAAGGGAGAGAAAGAGAGATATATGCAGAAGATGAGAAGGATGCAATAAAAAATTCGAAATATTAGTTCAGTTATAAGATAGCCGAATCTGGACATACTTGTTATTTAACTTTTTATATATTTTTATAATGTTATAATTTTTGACACCAGCAAAGATAAGAAAATAAGAGCTCTAACTCAGCTTGGAACCGTTTTCCTCTAGAAGGAGGTCTAAAAGCTGAATAATTATTACATCACTATATGTTGTCCATAAACTACTCTCTCTCTCTTTCTCTCTCTCTCTCTCTCTTAGTGCACTGCTCACTAGCAGGTCCATGGTATATAACGCCTCCACTCTTCTCTGTCGTCCGTTTTCTCGTCATGTCCACATACCAGTGGGTCTTTAAACACCTAACACGATTTACCATTATTCTTGGTGGATTCTGCTTATGAAGAGGCATAGACTACTATGTAGGTCATTCAGCAACGCAACAGTTCGTAGCAGTTATTTCATTTAGCTAATAAATGAATACGTAACCCGTGCACCGAGATTTGATCGGTTGTATTGTCGTGCGGATGAAGCACTAACGTTACTGCACGTATAAGTCTTCCTGTACGTAATGATAGAAATACTAGAGAAGTTTTCTTCTCCGTGGATTAGAGGCAGGTCATTAGTTATAGGAGGGATTACGGGATTTTCAGGTTGTAGGACATGACATGCCAGTGCAGAGAGACATTGCAAGAGAACGTAATGCTTAAACAAGGCAGTCAATGTCGAAGTGAATTCTAAGATAACTTAGAGAGAAAAGAGGTTTTGTTAAATCTCAAAATTTAAATCTGCTTTTATTTGGTTTTCTATATGTTAAATATTTATTTTAAATAGGGTTTAACCACT
Source organism: Enchytraeus crypticus (assembly GCA_905160935.1). NCBI lineage: Eukaryota > Metazoa > Annelida > Clitellata > Enchytraeida > Enchytraeidae > Enchytraeus > Enchytraeus crypticus. Next base: position 389,526 of record CAJHZI010000720.1, on the reverse strand, counting down.
TTAATCACTTTATTCAACCGCGGAGCAGAATGTGCGGGGTTCAAATCCTGGGCTCGCCCGCCACTGACATCGATTGAAAAAAACGTTCTTACCAAAAATAAAAAACGTTAAAAAAGGCGTTTTTTCCCAAAAAATAAAAAGCGTAAAAAAACGTTGAAAAAACCGTTAGTAGCGTACACGTAGGCTTGCATATATATTACCATGCCTTCATAACAGTAAACAATTTTATTACAACTAGACTTCCTCTAAAGTTCTAAAGTTCTAAAGTATGTCCATAGACACCATACAAATATAAACAAATACTTTCAGGTCACAAACAACCACACTGCCAGTTGTTTATAATTATCAATACAAGAAAATTTAATTTTTACGTTTGACTTTGACGTTAACGGTTTACGTTTTTTACGTTTTTTATTTTCTAAAAAATAAAAACGTAAAAAAACGTTTTTTTCATCTATGATTTCGAGTGAGGAAACTTTAAAATTAGCTTTACCAGCTTTTATTCTTATTCTCATGAGCTCCAGTCGAATTACGTTATGAGATTTCATATACCGTTACTAGTTGCAATTTTAGACATACTTTAGAATTTGAAATACAGACGTGAATTAGTGAATTTTCCGATATAAATAACTACGCATCTCTCTAAATTTCATTACGTTTCTGTTTACTTGTGTGCCAAGATCCTATCATCTACAGTACATTATACGCTATTCAGTATATTTTAGAAGAGCAGGTGAATATTTGACAAAATTATTTGAATATCCTAAATTCCGATTAGGATGTTAAAGCGCAGAACGAACAATAAGCTTAACGTGACTGAATTGCTCGATTCTAAAGAAACTCGGATTTCATCTTGGACTAAAATTTAGCAGGAAATAATATTACAGATCACCAATGCGTTCAAAGTTTTATTTAGCGGGACAAATATTCATCTACACATTACTGGTCTCAGGTATTTTAATTTTGATTTTCACTTTTAGCTGCATTAGACTATTAATTAAATTCTGCTGAAGATTAAGAATTTCTGCTAAAATATGGATTGTGTATTTTCATCCAAGTGAATACATCAAACGTCTTTCTTGCTTAGTTTTAGTAATTCCAATATTTCTTAGTTCAATCTTTGGACTGATTTTTTGGATTTTGCACCGTTCTGGATCTTCATTTTGCTCACCGGCTTGGATTTATCTCAATAATGCTCGATGTTGTCATGGATGACAGTAAAACCCTAATTGTTATTATTTCCTTGTTTTATTATAATTATTATTGATATTGCCACTTGCTCTAATTTTTTGTTACATGCGATGTATATTATACATGCAGGCATACATTACATTTGCATTTATACGTATTTATACTCTCTCTCTCTCTCTCTCTCTCTCTCTCTCTCTCTCTCTTCAGTCCACTGCCAAGTGGCAGGTTCAATGTACATATTCAAACTGAAAGTCAGCTTTCTCGCTCCATAGGATGACTCCTTACTTCTCAAGTTAAACCCTTCACAAAGTCTATGCCTTATCCATACCTTATGAAGCTTAATGTTTGGGAAAAGTATGGCTTCTGAAGTGGTTTCCCGTTGCATTCCTCAGTTAAGTGGATTAATTACCATTTAATCCTGAGAGAAAATATTATTTATATACTATTACTATCAGAAAATATTTAGTGAATATTATTGAGCATCCAAAGTCACTCAACCTCTTCATCCTAACTAACCTACCCCTTTCCACAGAACCACCTTGCTATCAAATGAAAACATGATTCTCGACCCTCGCCACTCCTATTCCATGTCAAATTTGATTAATATTTGACCAAAAAATTCGCAAACGCGTATGCAATGTAAATAAAGTAAATCAATTATGTGTGACAACTTTGCCAGAGTTTCGAAACAGTAATTTTACTGGCAAGAAAGCATATTGTGAAAGCAAAATATGAATTCGTAATTTGAAATAATACTAAATTTCAAATATTAGTATAAATAGATAGTTAATTAAATATTATTTTTCGTAAAATATAACAAAGATTTTATAACTATAACGAAGTTTAACGTCTGTTTCCTTATTACTCAGTTTGAAATTTGTCGCCTTCTACATGAAAACAAATTTGCCATAACATTTACGATTCCCTGATACAACATATGTATTGAACATTTCTTTTATATTAAGATTAGGCGTATGAAATTATTGTTTATGAAAATAGAATCGTCGACAACTGCAAGATTCATGTAATTAGTAGGTTTCTTTTAAATTTACTAATGAGCCCAGTTGTAACTAATATCGATTGATAGTCGTGGGATGGCCAAACCGCCAAATTTAATCAGATAAATGAGAGTGCATCTACATGTAATAGTTTCTGTTTTCTGTTTCATATCGTATATTCGTTCATCTCAGCACAGATACAACAAGCAATAGAACGTTTATGCAGACATACAAACAAGCAATATGAAGTAGGCAACCATAAAAGAGCCAGAGCTCTGTGCGATAATATCATAATTAGTAGCTAGTGTATTAGTAGCTATTAGTAGCTATTCAAAACTAATGACATGTTGTAATGCTTTAACGTAGTGCAGTTTATTTCTAATAGAGTACAAGCTCATAAATGAGCAAGGATACGAAGGAGAAATGCGATTCAAAATCTAACCATAATTTTAACCATTAATCCTAATCTTAATCTTAGCCTGAACCCAAACTCAAACTTTAAAAAACATAAAAACTGGTTTTAATAATTTCAAAATTCCTCTAAATATCTCCAGTTTCTTCATCTACGTGCTCCTGTTCACTTGCTCATTTATATTCTTGCTCAAAATTAAATTTTCCATTAAAATCCTGCACAAGAAACCGAAAATACTATTTTATTAGGAAGTTTTAAATGCTTGTTATATCTCTCTTTTATTCTAAACATCTCCCCTTTGTGTCGATTAATAAAGGTCCTGCTAGAGGCTTATGTCTTGAAGCCGGTAATTTCCGTCTGGGATTCCCCGGCTACATGAGGATTTACTGGTTAGCAGGAACTCTGTAGGACGGGCAGCTTACGTCACCCGGCTGAGGACTTTGATCAAGTGAGGCTTGTCAGTTCACACAGGAATTTGTGGCATTTAAATATAATTAACTCTTGACAATTGCATTTTATTTGATTCAATTGTTATGTAATCTTGCATAAAAGTCATGAGGTCATCATTCACGTTACGACGCTACAGCTGACAGACATTTGTTGATAAACCAGGCATTGAGCACAATGATAAATACAGAAAAAATTATAAAATTCTCCTGAAATTGACATTTATATTGGTAATCACCCCGTAGAAGCTGATGATTACATAAGGCTGCAAAGCATTTTACCATTTAATATCTTTTAATAAGAAAGAAACACGTCGAAAACATTTATTTTGTGCTTTTAAGATCAAATTGTTAGGATTGACAATACAAAGACAGCATTTGTGTGTCAACAAACTGCGTCCGGCCTTCACCTTCCAGTGTCTGTTTACTTATTTCCTATTTGCTATATCGTTCAACCTTGCCAATGTATCGTCACACTTTTACGAGGAATTTGTGTTGAAGGAGATAGAAAAAAGATCACGAGTAGTCATGTCTGATTTAAATTTAAATTAAACTTTAAAGTATACCAAAGCTTTTACATTTGTCAGTAGAACTGGATAAAAAAAATCGTTCATTTGATAATATAAGTTACCGGAATTACATATTATACAATTTAAGGAGGTCGATATTTTCAAGATTTAGACATGATCTAATGATCTAAGACTTGTTTATACTGTTTGGAACTCTCTGCCTTCTTATCTTGTTCTACTACTTCCACTTTCCGTTGTAAGTTGAAAACACATCTCTTTCCATCATAGATTTCTCGTCTTGACTGAGTTTGTATCACCGGACCGGTACCGTTTAAGATCTCATTCTTTCTCTTCAGCATGCTTTTTCAGATCTTTTGAGATGAATCGATTTGTAGTGACATTTGAGAGAGGAACATCCTTGACATCACCCTCGAATGGGGAAACGGTCGTTACAGCTTTATTATTATGATTATTATACTCAAACGTCGTTCATGCTGTCCATAACTAAGAATGAGGAAATTGTAATTCCGTATAAAAATTCATTCCATTTCGTTCTTAACTTGTATATTATGATTGTTCTTACGGGCCTCATGGGTCAAATATCCTTGATATTCCGGTAGGCTCTGCCCTCACGATAGGGTTCGAAGTCTCCGTACTGAACGGTGACTGTGGGATGGACCCCCTTTGGTAGAATTCTCTGTACATTGGGATCTCGACCTAGGAGGTTCAGAGTTCAATTATTTAACACTCTTTCAAAAATATGTCGAACCTATAAAATCATAGCGTCTCTTCTAGTGGTGAATCCTGTCTCATTCCCTTCCGAAGAGCAATAATAATAATATTAATAATAGTAGTAGTAGTAATAATAATAATAATAAGTATGATAACTTCCATGGCAATTATTAGATTACCAAATGCTGACTGTAGCTTAAACTTACTGTTATTTGTTTGACTTTGGGAACCATACTTGGATGAAGTATATTATTATTATTATTATTATTATTATTATTATCATCATCATCATCATCATCATCATTATTATTATAGTAATAAGACCCATTATATTGAAATGATCAAATACATTGATATCTATCACTTTTAATATCATATGTTTAATCCGTTAGGCAATTTAGACCTGGTCATTGTTTTATGAGCCAATTAGGGACCAAGCATCTAGTTAAAAGAACTAACTTATTTTATATTTATGCACGTCATTGACGGTAGCAGAGACTATTAAGCTGAGATTCGAAACCCTTTCGAATCTCAGTCTATTTCTTTTTTACGTCCTATTTTTTTCTATGTCCTATTTCTTTTTTACGTTTGCTACTCACTCGTATAATCAACTAGTAGGGAATATATACTGTATATGTGTTAAGTTGTTACATTACTCATGTATGAATTATAATTATATAAACCTACTCGCTAAATGCTTTTTTTCAAATAAGTTCAGATTTAAGTAACATATGATGTTTTCTGCAAAATTCAATTAACGTCCGTTCTAAAACTTCACCGGGCACCATATGCATGTTTAGAATTTAAATTCAATTTACCTTAAACGACATTATCGCCGGAGAAAAAGTAATGTTTAAAGAAGTCCTATAGCAGGCTATATGCTGCAATACGCCCTCATGACACGTGCTTTATTAATATTAAATGACCAGACCTAATGTCACAATCAGGTTTAAACATCAGTGGAGTGACTCTTGTCCGCCATATTTGAAGCAGAATTTGATTAACCAAAGGGCCATGTGCACAGACAAACTGAGAAAGTAATCAATCAATAAATAAATATCAATAATAATTTAACCTCTTGTTTCTAGCCAAAAGGCAATGTCAAAGATGTCTCTTTCAAAGGCTATAGAAAGAGACTCCCAAAACACCACATCATGACGACTGAATATGCAGAGACCACAAAAGAAAGCGAGATCAAAATAGTGCAAGTCCATGATCCAAGGAGAGAGGCTCTAAATTTAGACCTATGGTGGTAAACCATTTGGTTGTAGCTCGCCTAGGATATTACTTTTACAGTTACAAGATCTAAAATCTTGTGGCAGAGAGTTCCTCAATGTGAGAGCAGAAAACACTAAGGAGCGCCTGCCAATGGCAGATCTAATTTCTGGTGCGGTGAGAAGGTTTTTACTGGAGGAGCGAAGACAACGAGAGGGTTGATAGATTGATAAAAGATCAGATAGATAGGATAGTTTACATAATTTAAACCTTTGAAAGTCAAGGAAGCTATCTTGAATTTTATTCGTTCAGAGAATGGAAGCCAAAGTAATTTCCTAAGAAGAGAAGAGGTGCAGGATTTGAATATTTTTAAGTTACAGATGAAACAAGAAAAGACCACTTTGTACGTGTTTGAGAAGAATTAAAGAGATTTTCAGATGATAGTTAAGCAGGGAGTTACAATAATCAAGTGTAGAGTGGACAAGAGTATTAGCTAATACAGTGGCCGAATTTATATCAAGTGACCTACGAATTTCACGTTATTGTCAGATTTGGAAAAGGAAGAACGACAGACTGATGAAATAGGTACATTAAAGTTTAGATTTGAATCAAAAATTACACAAAGGTTACTTGCAGAATCTGTGGGTACGAAAACAATATTTATAATTTTATTGGTCGAGCTAGTTATTTTATTAAGCTGCTTTGGAGAGCCGATGAGAAGGTATTCAGTTTTTGAAGGATTGACAACAAGCCGATTAGCGCAAAACAAGGAGTGAACTAGGAGTGTGATGATTTCAAATGTTCAAATTTCATTTAACTTTAAAGAGTTAAATGTTATGTTGTTGCTTTTAGAAAGTTCATGCTCACTGCATCATCATTTATTTGCATATCCGTACTCTTCAAATTAGATTATATAGAATTAATTATACCATGGATCTGTCAGTAGGCAGTGCACTAAGAGAGAGAGAGAATTAATTAGCCTACTATTGTTACAAGTAGTATTTAAGGTAGTTTTGATGATTCTCGTATTATATGTGTAACAAACTAAATTTTGACAAAATTTTATTCATAATAATATAGTTCACGGTTGTAAGAAAATGAAAGAATTAGAAATTATGGCAAGTGAGTTTATGTGGAAACCGATGAAAAATATCAGCAGAAATTGAGAAAATGAAAATGAACGTGAGGCTGATATGATTGATTCGTACAGATAGTTTCTTAACAAGTGTCAAGCACTTTTGCGACAAAATATGAAATAGACTTCGTCTGAGCATTCGCTAGAAGACATACTTATGCTAAGATGGAGCGTGAAATGAGTTTTTTAAAATTCAAAACTTGCTTGATGGTTTGATATTTTCTCTGTATGCAAAACATTATAGTAAAGAGAATTGAAGAGTTGTTTACATTAGTAATAGGTCGGTCGAAGAATTAACTAAGAGAGATTAAATATGGCTGAATAGAACCAGAATTAATGGAAAATATAAAGGAAGAATGCAAAATAAGAAACTAGAGAACATTGTAGAGAAAGTGGAATAAGCCAAGCGAAAGAACGTTGGCCCCATTCAAATATAAACGGCAGAATTTTGAATACTACGCAAATAGTCTCATCATTATAGGATTAGTCGATACAAATTTTCAGGACAGAGTTAAGTTGACATATTAGCAATAAACGAAGAGAAAAAGAATTCGTCCACTATACTTACTGTAAGATCTTTTGAATAGTATGTTAGATGCACAGCCGACTTATTAGTCTAGACGTTTAGCTGCCACTGCGTGCAACGAGAGAGAGATAGAGAGAGAGAGAGAGAGAGAGAGAGAGAGAGAGAGAGAGAGAGAGAGAGAGAATAGAGAGAGAAAGAGAGAGAGATATATATATAGAGAGAGAGAGAGGGACAGAGATGGAAGTACCAATGGGCTAATATGACGTCGTTGTTAGTTCATTAAAGGTAAAACCAAGCCATAGAATATTTTTGTAATCATTTTATAACGGCTGGCTTACTATCATCTTCTAAGCTTCAGCATCTAAGCAGAGTTACAGAAATTCTGCGAAATACTTTTGTTATCTCTTTGCGATCTTTTTGTTCTGCGTTCCGTAATAGAATTTGCTATTTACTCTGACAGATGTGAGTCAAGGCAAAAATTCCTCTCTTACAGTGAGCAATGTCGATTTGCAGTAGCTTATTAAGGAACGTCTTTGACATCAACCTTGTCTGAGGAAACAGAGGTTAAATCTCTATTATTATTTATCATTATTAATATTATTATGCTCTGTACCATCCCATCATCCATCACAACATCTAATGATATAAAATCAAATTCTAATGATACATTGATTGGTTCCTTAATCGTCACATGATCCATACAATTTAACTGTCAGGACAAGTGAGTAAAAATAACAGTTTGACTCAAATTAACAGACAAGACTTAGTATTATGGGAATCGAAGGAAATAAATTGCAAACGTTTTCGTCCTATGTCCGGATCACTCAAGAATAGACCAACCTTAAACTGCGCGTGTCCTATTAGGCGACTATGCAAAAACTGAGGAAGGCAACGAGAAACTATCTTAGAATCCATTATTCTCCAGCCGTAGGTCAAATTGAAGTGTGGATAAGGCTTAGCATTTTGGGAATGAATTCAATTTTGCTAGATAGGGTGCTCTTTCTGCAGCGTAACATCAGTCTGTGAATAGAATATGCACCTAGGACAGGCTACTGGGAATAATATTATACTGTAGTATTAGCAGAGGACACTGACTGCCGAAATACAAGAAGCATTTTAAATGATTCAATGACAACAACCTACCTGTGCGTTTGACTTGGTTAATAAGAACATATATTTATTTTATATTAGCAATTTATTTGCCAGAGAAAAGAAACCATTAGTTTTATGACTGAACTCGCATTAGGCACCCAAATGTATATCATTACCATACGAGTATATTATCCTATATCAACGTAATAATAGTACTAGAGAGTAGGTATAAAAGCGTGATATACTGCCGGATTTTAAATATACATAACCGCTGATATGCAAGATCCATTTGTAGAAAGCTGCAGTGTACAGTCCTGCTAGAATAAAATCTCGGAGTGCAATTCTGAAGCATTACGAATGCATGACTACTAACATAGCGCTCTCTCGTAGCTTTCAATGTCAATTTCAGTGGAATATACTGCAGTGATTTAAATTTCTCGTGCAATATAATTTAAGAAGGGCTTTTAAAAATAATTAATGTATAGTCCAATGTTTAGTCGAAGAAAGATATCAGGAAAGTAGAGGTATTGGAAATGTGGATATAGAAAAGAATGGAAAGGATTAGCGGGACTCAAAAGGTTACAACTGTGGAAGTTCTGAATAGACTTGGTACAGATAGACAGTTGACAAATGTATTACAAAATAGGAAGAAGAGTTGGATAGGACACATTTTAAAGGGGAAAGTCTACTAAAACAGGTAATAGAAGGCAGAATGGAAGGAAATAGAGGCTGAGCAGGTCGAGATTAGGAATATTAGATGATTTGGAGATCCACTCATAATTATGTAAAAATGAAGAGTAAAGCGGAAGACAGAGAAGCTTGGAGGAGTTATATATACCACGGACCTGCCAGTAGACAATGCACTAAGAGAGCGAGATAGTCTAATGCATATAGTCTCAATAAATGCCTATAATTGATCTCAATATATTTTCTTTCCTTTCTGCTTCCTTTTATATTCATTCCCTATATAATAAGGCACTCTAAAGCGGTCATTACGCGTAATTTTTTTTCTAATCCCTAGACAAATCCCTACTGTTTAAAGCATTCACTATTTTTTCTCTCTATTATAGAATACTTTTCAAATCTTTGATCTCTATCGAAGGCAGGATACTGACCTAATTGAATTAGCTCAAAAACGATATTCCAAACGACATTTTAGACTAAACACATTCTCTCACTAATAGATTAAAAATACTGGATGCCGAACTACTTGAAAGTCGAAGTAAATTAGACACAATCACCTATTATAAAATAGTTTACCATTTGACTAACTTATCTACTGAAGAATTTTTTTCTTTTAAAAGTGAAATCGCAAAAAATCAATGGTGCCACTCTATATGCCAGCCCATTTAGATTTAACGCTGAATTTTATCATTGTAGATAGATATATAAGCATGCACATGCCCAAGAAGTTCTTTAAGGTGATAGTAGGAACGCGAAGGAAATTCTACTGCAATTACATTAATTTATTATATCTGAATTTGTGGTGAATAAAATCACAGGACTTAATTACGAAATCATTAAATGCTACAAATTAGGAAATTCTTTCTTTTAAGAACTTAACAGCCTCACATAATGTATACATCTATTTGGTGAGTTTTACCTATAATTACTATAAATACATGTATTGTTTAACAATTTAATATGATATCGGGCGAATTTTAATTACCATAGAATATTTTATGAATAACAAAAATTATAGAATAATGAGTAGATGGGAACTATGTTTATTTTTCAAAAATTTTAAAAATACACTCAAATATGCACACATACTAGGCCGTCAAAGAGGTCTAAAAAACCTATCTAGTTGATAACCCATCATGCATGCATGAAAGTGCAAACTAAAACATGAATATGCAAACTAAAAATGAAAAAGCAAATCAACTCAAAAATGAATATTAAACTAAAAAAGAACAAAGCAAATCAACTCAAAGAATAGAAGCAGTGTGCACATAAATATGCATAAAATTGCACATACATGCAAATATACATATTTATATAAACATAAACAGAAATACATATTCAAATAATCTCATATGCACCTACATGTAGTACTAACTAGAAATTTTCGTAGACCCAAAAGTTAAACGTTTAGGCATGAAATTATAAGACATACCAACAAAGATATGGAAAAAACAAAATTACCTATAATTTTATAACAAACACTAACAAAAATAACAAACAATAATATAACAAACACTACTCAAGCAATAAACTAAGATGGTTTTTGAAGTTTGTTATAAACAATTTTAGTGAGCGAGAGTTACGAATATCAATAGGAATTTTGTTCCATTCGAAGACACAGTCATAAATATAAGATTTAAAATAAGCAGAATTGGCATTAGAATATATATAGTTTGTATTTGACAGCCTGGTATTATAGGGGTGAGATAACTGTTGAGTATTGAATATATCTCTGACAACCGTTGACATTAAACCATCATAATTCAGACACTTATGAACTAGTTTACAAATAGATAGTTTATAGAGTAGTTGATTTGGTAAAGTTCTATAGTTTAAACATAGTTTATTCACATTATAATATTTATTTCAACCTTGCAATGTTCTTAAAACTCCATTGCAAGAGACATGAAGTGGACGTAGGAGCCTAAGAGATGATTTGCCATAAATTTCAATACCATAATGAATTCTTGAATGAATAAGGGCAAAATAGAGATCTCTGCGACAGAAATCAGGGATATAGTCTCTTCGTCTGAAAAGCATGCCATTGAGACTATTAATTTTTGAGACTAAGAAATTGATGTGCTCTCTAAACGAAAGAGTGTCGGCAAGTAGAATGCCAAGAAATTTCACGACATGAATCCTATTAATTAAGCACATATCTAGTTTAATGGAAAGATCATTAGATTTAATAATGTCATCATCATCTTTCTTAGGAAGAAACATAAATGCCGATTTAGAACAATTTACCGTTAGGCGATTGCACTTGAACCAGAGGCTTATTTGGGAGCAGGCCAGATTGGCAGATTGAAACAGATCAGTTAGATTTTTACCAGATACAAGCATATTGAATATCATTTACATAAATTAGAAATAAAAGAGGACCTAAAATTGAGCCTTGAGGTACGCCAATTGAGATAAGTTCAATACTAGAGGTAGTATCGCCAATAACAGTGAATTGATGTCTATCTGATAGGTATGATTTAAATATGTCATATGCTCTACCTCTAATTCCGCAGTTATTTAGCTTATAGAGTAAAATATTGTGGTCAACCGTATCGAAGGCCTCACTGAGGTCCAAAAAGATTCCGAGAACACGATTATTTTTAGCATATTCTGTTTTGAGCATATTAATTCTACTAAATAACGCTTCAATTGTCAAGTGCCCCTTCCTAAATCCAAATTGATATTCGTATAAAATATCAAAGGTATTTAAAAAATCAATGATACGTTTATAAATTATTTTTTCAAAAATTTTACTCATATTATTAAGTAAGGATATAGGTCGATAATTAACAACATCATTCGTATTGCCTTTTTTATGAATAGGAATCACTTCGCAATTTTAAAAGTAGAAGGAAAGTAACCTTGTTCCAGAGACTTGTTTACGATGAAAGAGATAGGATTGGAGATATAACAGGCAGACAATTTGAGAATTTTGGTAGATATTGAATTATGACCAGCAGATGAGTTATTATTAAGACCTTGAATCACACTGAAAATTTTATTAGCTGAGGTACGGGTAAGGAAAATAGAATGGGGGATATTTTCACAGAGAAATACTTTAAAGTTAGTATCGCTCTTAGGTATTGCAGAGGCTAAATTATTACGAATATTGACAAAGTAGCTATTAAACTCATTTGCGATTTCATGCTTGTTAGTGATAGTACGATTATTTATGTGAATGCGCTCTACAATGGAACTTTTTGTTTTATTATTATGGCTAGTAATATTATTTAATGATTTCCAAATATTTCTAATCGAATTAAAATTTTTGTTCAGTTTATTTTTTAAATAAATTTTCCGATATTTCTCAATTTCTTTTTCCAACAGTTTGCGATACGCTTTATATTTTAATTCAATATCTTTGCTTTTAGTTACAGTAAAGTCATAGTATAATTTATTTTTTATTTTAATTTGTTTTTTAATTTCACTAGTTAACCATGGTTTATCTTTAAAGCTCTTTCGAGAACATTGAACTAGTGGAAAGGCTTGTTCAGCTGCACTGACTATTTTTTCAGTCACAAAATTAATTGAGTCATCGATATTAAGAGAACTGTTAATATAGGCCCAGTCTATGAGCGAGAGCTGAGAATTAAAATTGGCAATATTTTTATTAGAGAATATGCGCACCTTCGGTCGATCGGAATAGATAACTCTTTTTTATTAGAAACTATAAGGACTATATTAGCAAAATGATCACTTACATCACAAGAAACGGTTAATGACTTCACGCTATGCACATTAATATTAGAACATGCATATCCAAAGTTGCAGAAAATATGATCAATAATACTACAAGAGTTATTAGCATAATGCGTAGGTATGATAGAGAAAGGAGTGAAGTTCAAGTTACATAATTCATTTACATATTTTTCAATAGAACTATTTGAGTTAAATTTAAGCAGATCGATGTTCATATCACCACATATAGCACTGCGCTTAGTAGGCTTATACCTACTAAGTATATTTGAGAATGCATCAATAAATTGAGAAATTGGTTTACTTGGATGTACAACAGATAAATACGAGGTTTAATGTTATAATTAATAAAGTCAATTACAATATATTCAGCTGCATCATTGAAGAAATTGACATCTGTAGAAGTGGCAATAAGTTTGAAGGCTATAGAGTTATGAACAAGTAGACCGACACCACCTGACCTTTGAGAAGCAGGAGGGCAGGAGATAAATTTATAATCAAGGAAGACATTATCGAAATAATTTAGATTAGTAGACAAGATTTCAGACAATAAAAATATATAAAAGTTCAAGATTTCAGACAATAAAATGATATAAAAGTTATGATCGTATAAACTTAAAAAATTTAATAATTTTAAATAGTTTGCATTAATGCTTCTGATGTTAACGTGAACAATAGATAAATTACATTGAGAATGAAATTTATTTATTACAGAATTGGATGATTCCGGAGTGTATAATACAAGAGTTAGTAACGAGATCATTGTCAATCATACCGTCCAAAGTTATATGATTACTCATGATGACTTAGATGATAGCGTAGTAAACACCCACTCACGAATAATGCAGTAGATGGGCCATATGTCGTTGGCATCAAAAAGGATGTTTTCATAACATGCGTCACAAGTAATCATAAAAGCAGCGGTTTTAAACTCGCTATCATTTTTGGCAACACCAGATAATTTTTACAGGAGTTTACAATAGCCCCTGCCGAAGTGAGATATTCCGTGACCATTTCTACAGTAGTTTCCTTGGCTAAGCGACTAACGAAAATGGCTGATTTTTTTGGAACCACTTTAAGAGTTGAGATCGACGATTTTTTACCTGATATGACTCGCCTGACCCTTTGATTTGATATTGCTGAATACTGGTTAGTTTTAACAGCAGGGTTTATTGAGGTGGCGATGGGCTGGGTAGACTGAGCGGAGTCAGCCCAGGATTGGGTTGATGGAGGTGGTGGGCCAATTACCGAGGCGTAAGTCCTAGAGGAGTTGCTGGAATCATGGCTATTAGATAGCTGCTGTTTTAACTCCCTTGTTATATCTTCCGCTTGTTGAAGTCTAGATTTTATAGCAGTGTTTTCTTCTTGAAGCGATCTGATTACATCTGTAAACATGTTCTTTATGGAAATCGCAACTATTGGCCCCCGGGCTTTCTCCAATTCCTCAACCACCTCCCCGTTGCGAAGGGCATCAATGATTTCATCTCCCGTTGAGCGTGATTTAGGGGGCTCCCGTTGAGCGTGATTTAGGGGGCTCCCGTTGAGCGTGATTTAGGGGGCTCCCGTTGAGCGTGATTTAGGGGGCTCCCGTTGAGCGTGATTTAGGGAGCTCCCGTTAAGCGTGATTTAGGGAGCTCCCGTTAAGCGTGATTTAGGGGGCTCCCGTTGAGCGTGATTTAGGGAGCTCCCGTTAAGCGTGATTTAGGGGGCTCCCGTTGAGCGTGATTTAGGGAGCTCCCGTTAAGCGTGATTTAGGGGGCTCCCGTTGAGCGTGATTTAGGGAGCTCCCGTTAAGCGTGATTTAGGGAGCTCCCGTTAAGCGTGATTTAGGGGGCTCCCGTTGAGCGTGATTTAGGGAGCTCCCGTTAAGCGTGATTTAGGGGGCTCCCGTTGAGCGTGATTTAGGGAGCTCCCGTTAAGCGTGATTTAGGGGGCTCCCGTTGAGCGTGATTTAGGGGGCGTAGTGAACGAAGTTACTGAGCACTGAAGCGTGGCGACTTACGCCAGCCAGAGACTCCTGTTAAGCGTGGTAAATGAGGTCTAAGTCCAATATTAGTTCCTTTTTATTCTAATATTTTATATAATGTTAACGAGAGTATATGATAGTAGGGAATAAAAATTATTTAGAAATAATCCATTTACTTAGCTCTATCGATTGGTATAATAAACGCTAAGGTAGAAGATTTATTTCTAAGTTAAATATCCAAAAGATTAACGGAGTTCTTTCTGTTGATTGTATTTACCATAGATACGAAAATATGAAGTCGATATGCTGCTCTATTATTTTGCACTGCTCTATTATTTTACGTCAGAATGTCTTAATAGCGTAGGGGTTTTTTTGTCAGGCAATGAAGGCTTACAAATATTTTCTATGTACTATTGTAAATATTTTTAGTTAAAAGTTGCAAAGGTTTAACTACGGTATTTTTAAGAAGTTAGAGTCAATCTCAAAATTTATTTTGTGGTTTTGTGGCCGTTGGTTTGGATCTTATTGCTTCACTAGCCTTCTACGACACGTGCAGTAACCGGTTGGTCTTTTCTTCAACCTGGACACAACCCGGGGAACACTTATTCTATGTACCTATCGATAAATGATATCGATAGGTACGTAGAACATAGGTTACAGAGGTACAACGGGATATAGGTATATACATGTATATAGGTATACAGAGAATATAGGTTATACATGTCGATGTATACCGTTATTTGTTTTACAACGTACATGTAATAAGGTACGTCAACCGCCCTCCTGGAGAATTGGCTGGAGCCAATGGCGAAGTCGGTAAAATATGCAAACGAGGATCAGTATATGCGGGGTTCAAATCCTGGGCTCTCCCGTCACTGACATCGCTTTCGAGTGAGGAAACTGACGTTAAGCTTAGCTTTACAAGCTTTTTCTATAACATCCCTAATTTCCAATTTTCCTGCCGTTGACACAGACCGAGCTCAATTAGAGCTTCATCGTCCGGGGTCATTGTCGTCCATTTTTTTAAGAACTCGTGTATTCGTAGGCCGCTCTTTATATTCAACATTTAAAATGCAATTGATCAAGTTGATGCTCATAATATGATATACAAGACTGTACCGAGCAAAGCAACATAGGATCATTAATCCAGTCCACCGGTTTCCGTTAAATTCAAACGGAAAGTTATTCGCATTCTTCTAGCGCAGCTCGTTTCCATAGCATTTTTAATTAATTGACCTTACGAATCATCTGACAGGTTCCGCATGCCATCCATCAATGTATGAAGAATTTGATTCAATTACTGTGTGAATCTAACTGGAATACTGATGAAGTGAGACTTAGAATGGCCTTGTTCTTGTTCTGTGAAGAACTGAAAAATCAATTAACTAATTAATTAACTAATCAATTATTGATTAATTATTAATTAATTAGTCAATTAACTAATATTTAAATAATTAGGAGCTTTATGTACAGTCTGAAGACATTAGATATGTCTTGTTTTGAATGCGTAAGGGCTAATGTTGCGGTTAACACAAGATTTTTAATCAGTTTCCATCAGAGTTTAACGTCTCTTACATCATCTTTCGATGACAAGGATTTAGAACTTTCGGTTACTATTAAGTAACAGAGCAAAAAATTGCACGTAGATATTGAGCCGGTACTTTTACAAATATCCTGAATCCTACTTTTAACCTCCTTTTCCAACTCCCCATCATCCTCTATTATAGACCCCAAATCTGTTACATTCCTTAGCTCCATCTCCTGACTTATTATTCTATCTCCGTTTATCATTTCAAACATCATCTACTATTCAAATGCTCCGTTCTTTCTAAAATTACCCTCAGTCCTTTACTTGCCAATGCCTCTCTCACGTTTTACATCTCGCTTACTTTCTCTACAGTGTCTCCTACCATCACCAGATCAGCTGCAAATAGTATGCACCACGGGGCCTCCAAAATAACTCCATTAAGCAACTCAACCATCTTCAAAATAAATAAATAAGGACTTGGGGCTGATCCTTGATCTACCCCGATAGTCACCTCAAAACTCTCCGAGTGTCGCTATCCACTCTCACACTGATCCTTACCCTTCTGTACATATCGTTGATTATCAAAGATATGTACTTATGGACGTGTAACATTTACAACAGTTAGATATAACAAAAATTTTATTGAATTAGTATATTCAATGTCATTTGTTGCAAAATGAAACAATTTCATTTTAAATGTTGAATATAAAGAGTGACCTACGCATCGTCCTTTAATTTATGCTATCCATTTTGACGTGTATGAATTAACGCAGCATATAATTGGCTTCTCCTCTCGTAGTATTAAAAATTCGAATTCAACCATTTTACATGTAGCCTATATATATATATATATATATATATATATATATATATATATATATATATATATATATATATGCTACTGTTACACTGTATTATTTCACATTAAATAAAACTCCAGTGTATTTATATTTTTAAAATGCTTTCCTCAACATTTAACCGATGAAATTAATGCCGAACTCTTTTAAGTTAAAAAGTATATATTTGAGTAATCGCAACAAATCATGAGTAATTGAGTACTTATTAAAGACGCAATTTTACAGCAAAATATAAATGCATGTAATGGGCTAATAATTTAATTTAATTTATTTATTAAGTTTTTCACGTCATTAAATATAGTTTGAGAAAACAGACATACGCACAAGATATAAAATAACACAAGTATGAGGTGAAACGGCAAATGCAGGCTAAACTAGCACTTACATACGCCACTTTTGTATAAAGAAAGCGCATTTGGTGGTTAAAAATTTACTAGCTAGTACAAATATCAACACGTGCTCAACCTGTAGATTACTTGATGACATTTTACTGGTTGGTTATGCGCTATGTTCTGAATATCTGTCAGATTCTGTTTCCGTCTCTTATTTTCCACGACTGACTCGTATTACACCGAACAGTCCTGATGGTAGAGACCACAGAGCAGGTGTTGAGCATTTCCTTGAGTCAGAATTAATTTACGAACAACTAAGCTTACATGTCAGACACAACCCAACCTCTATAAGTCACCGATCTGAAGAAACGAGTGGATTTATAAGCGCACTCGGACAAAAAACTACGTGTGTAGCAAATATTGACTAGCAGGACTAAGGAAAGCATTAGAAAACTATCTCAGAAAGCATTAGTTTATAAATGTGAGAAAAGCAAATATGTCCATTTGCATTTTCAAATTATAATTACATGCAAAGGGTTCACGGAGTATTTTTTTATTTGAAAATAATAACTACATGCCCAGGGTTCATTGAGTAGTTTTTATTTATGTTATCCCGTCACACAGAGTAGTAAACTATTCAGAAGTTTTATGTTGATAATAACACTATTTATAAAGCATTAATGTTAGTCTAAAACGATAGCTAGTATTGGTCTAAAACGATCCAAATACGAAAGGAGTTTAATATCGTTGAACCATTTTTATGTTTAGCTTTAAATAACTATGTAAGATATTTAGGATTAAGGACGCCCCCCGGTTCTGGTCTAATTCATTTCTAAAGGTTTAAGTTTCCTAATTTGAAAAGTTACAAGTAGCCGACAGTTGTGACTATCTTATACACAAAAAACAAAGTATGAATCCTATTTTGATACAAAAATGTAGATTTAAACATTTCTTTGACTAATTTTTAAGAAAAACTCTTGCAGGTGGTAAATGTTGATTACACAGTATTTCAAAAGTGATTTCACTAAAGGTTTCTATGAAACATCACTTATTTTCAAAGCTATAAAATTATCGTCTTGGTAATTGTCCAGTGAAGAAATTAACTTCGTTAAGCTAACTCAAGTCGGTTATTTTAAGAAAGTGCTTTAGAATAAAAATTATACAAAATCACTTTCAACATTTGTTGAAAGACGTTGTCACAAATTTTGGCATCTTATCACAAAGTTTTCTACAAAGCTGGTAAAAAGTTAATTTTTGGTATTTCAGTTGCAAAGAAGCTTATCAAAATGATCCTAGGCTTATGGAATTCAAACAATATGCATATAGCTTCAATATTTTTAATGAAATTGGCCAACATAGACTATGCTTATATTCCTCTTAAATTTCCTTTAAAAGTGAAAGCACATTCTAAGAATGTTGATTTTTTACATTTTATTAAAGGTACAAATTTTGAATCAGTCTCCTTATTGTCAAAACTGAAAATTATAATCAACGTCATAAACCATCTAAGCCTTTTCAAGGCTCAAACGTGTCCGTAAACTATGTAAGCCTTTTCAAGAATTTTAAATGTGTCTGAAATCTTCAAAAATTAGCTAATAGAATATAATATATCTTGATCGTTAATCCCTTCATCTAGCTCTTCGAATTTACAATATACTTTTTCACTTTTTTAATTGACTTAGGCAGACCAATTCTTACACCTTTCGCCCAGAAATGAGCTTAGATTCTTCCTTTAATTTATTTAAATTTCCGGTTAAAAGAGTTCTACTCTTTTCCGAAGAAAGATTCTGCTAAATTGAGGCTATACATTTATGATTTTAAGTTAATTTACTGTTTAACTACATAATAATAATAATAATAAGCATAATAATCATAATAAAGGTTTAACGTTTAAAGGTTTAACTGACATCATCCCTCATCCAGGGATGATGTCAGGGACGTCCCCACAGCACACATCACTACAGATCAATTTACTCAGTTCAATCTGCAACATATATATATATATATATATATATATATTTTATATATATATATATATATACATGTATATTAACGTCATTCTGTCAGGTAACACGCACGACTATGAGAAGTGTGAGCACTCCTACACAAGTGAAAGCAGTGCCACTGGAACTTTCAGCAGTCCCGGATTTCCGGAACCTTATCCTGCTTCCATATTATGCCGCTTCATATTTCAAGGAACACCGGATGAAAGGATTCGTTTAAAATTCATGGAATTCGATTTGGAGCCCGGAACAAGCGCGGGGTAATTATCCTGTAATTATCATTTCTATGCAGTTATTTTATTGGCTGATAATTCCTTTAATATATACATTGACTTTAATAACAGTGCAAAATAACAATGATAATGATAATTACTATTGAATATCACCTAGAGCTGGAAAGGAGCTTGGGCAAAAGAGAAAGACTTTATTAAAATGTTAAAAAATAATCAGTTAAAATAAATCCTCTGCACTCTGACATGCCGCACCGGTGAATGTACCATAAGTAGCAATCATTGTGGCGCTAGGGTACGAAATTGACATTATTATTATAATTTGTATTATTATTATTATTATTATTACTATTTTCTTTTTTTTAATGCCCTGGGCTGTAAAGGGCCCTGGGTTAAAAAAGTAAGATAAAAGAGACTTTATTTAATTAAAAGTTTTTTTTAAAAAAAGCGATTAAAATAATTCCTCTGCACTCTGGGAAGCCGCTTTAGCCAAAGTGCCACTGAAACAGACTGCATTGAATCGCTGGAGAGCAATAGACAGTCGCTGCCACAGAAAAGATTTTTCGCGCAAAAATTATTACTATTAACTTTTTTGTAAAAAAAATTAACCCCCTAAGAAGGGGATTATTTTTTTAATTATGCTCTCCACTCCGAAATGCCGTGTCACCAAAAGTACCACGGAAACAAACTGCATTGAATCGCTGCAGAGCCATTGACAAACGTTGCCACAGGAAAGATTTCTCGCGAAGATCTCCAGTTATTATAATTATTATTATTTTAATTATTTCATTTTTTACTCCGGGTGTAAAGAACTCGGGGTTTGATAAAACGATTCGAGCAATACGTGCTAAATCGCACCCCAACTACTCGAGGTCATCCTGCTGCTTAAAAGAATTTTTCTGAAGCAGGTTGCATTAAACCTTTAATGCAGTCTGCTTCTTGTATTGTTATTATTATTTTTTAACCCCCTAAGTAGGGGATTCTTTTTTATTGTTTTATCCATGCTTATTATTATTATTATTATTATTATTATTATTATTATTATCATCATCATCATTATATTATTATTATGAATATTAGTATTATAATCTTGATAATAATTCTAATTACTGCTATTACTACTACTACCACTATTGCTTGTTGTTTTTAATATTGGTATAATTTTAATTACCCTGGAGTAAATAGCCTATGGTTTGAGAGTAAATTATAAAATTAATAGAGAACGTTGCATCACTCTCCTCAGCTAAATATTTTCAAGTTGTAAATCTCTGAAAGATGACAGAAAGCCGCTTTCAATGAAAACATTTCGCGTAGTCTTCTGCGTACGTGTATCTAGAAGTAGACCTCTGCGTACGTGTATCTAGAAGTAGACCTCTGCGTACGTGTATCTAGAAGTAGACCTCTGCGTACGTGTATCTAGAAGTAGACCTCTGCGTACGTGTATCTAGAAGTAGACCTCTGCGTACGTGTATCTAGAAGTAGACCTGTACTGATTTTAATTACTGATGCAACAATTACTCTAATTATGTCAACAATTTTCGCTGTGAAATGTTGCAGATGTTTATTTGACTACATCGATATCTTCACTATAGACTACGAGGGTGTGAAGAACCTAGAGAAGAGATTATGTGGATTAACAGTGCCTGAAGAGTTTGTGTCTGTTCAGCAGAGGGTGGAAATGACATTCAAATCAGACTATACCTCCACTCGCAAGGGATTCCACGCCACGTATGAATTCCTCAACGAAGGTAACTGCTGGATTTATCTCAGATCTCTCTCTCTCTCTCACTATCTCTCTCTTTCTCTCTCTCTATTCATCTCTCTCTCTTCCTTTCTCTCACTCTGTATATATGTATATACATATATATACACTCTGTGAATATATATATATATATATATATATATATATATATATATACATATATATATGTATATATATACGTATATATATATACATATATATATATATATATATATATATATATATATATATATACGTATATACATACATGTACATACATGTATATACATATGTATATATATATATATATATATATATATATATATATATTTATATCCACTTCTCTCACTTCATCGCTCTATCTCTATCTCTCTCTATCTATCTCTGTATCTCACTCTCTTTCTCTCCTTCTCTCTGGCTCTCTCTCCGTCTCTCTCTCTCTCTCTGTCTCTCTCTCTCTCTGTCTCTCTCTAGAGTTATGACAAATGGCAAGTCCATGATACCAATTCCCACTTACATTCTACTGTAACGCTCTAAAAAGAGATGAAAAGGAAGGCTGAGGAGCGAATTGATTGGAATGGTTATATGCATGGTACCTACCGTTAAACAGTGTAGCAGAAGAAGAATATAGACTACAGCTTTTACTATTATTGGCTTCTGTCGTGGTTTCTATTTGTCACTATTAGTTCTTGCTCTGTTGTTTTTGCCACAAGTGCAGTACACAGTTGGTGTATTCTCCCGCGACCCGAACACAAAAATTCATCCGTAGTAATTTTTCTAAGAGAATTATAGCACAATCTTTTGTCTTTATTACAAATAATAACGTAGAATACGGTGTACTACGGACTTCCTTAACAACGTGAGAAAAACAAGACCCTATTGCGTGCAAGGTAGTAATTTAGTCTTCCAAATCCCTTGCTAATACTGCATGTTAAAACTATTAGTCGCTTCCTTCGAGTAGTTAGAGGAATTCCGGGTAATGGAAGATTGCATTAACTGGCGATGTATCGTGAATAAAGTCAAGCTTTTTACTCTTAAAGTGCTTCGCTTCTTGCGAGATTTGATTCTGAACTGAGTGTTGATTCGTCTGACTTCTTCAATCCTACGATGTAGTTCATATCAGTTTCTAGAACACATTTTCCGCTTTAATCAGTAAACCGTATCGTAATCTATGAACGTTAGGCAAATTTATTCATTATTAAGTTACATGTATAATAAATGCATACGTTGTTAAAAAGAGCGTCGAATTGTCAACGATTACGTTCAAAACGGAACGTTAATTATATTATATAGTGCAATGTCCTTCTCTCTCTCTTTCTCTCTCTTTCTCTTTTCTTTCTCTCTCTCTCTCAAAGTCTAAGCTAGGCTCCTATCAAACTTCAATATAGTCTTTGGCTTTAGATTACATTGCAACTGATGTGATTTCCTGTCGCTCAGTTTCTTCCTGTTCACTCTCGTACAAGATGCATATTTGTACATTGGCGTATTCTATAGTGTCTCAGCGCAACACGTGGTATGATGTTTATAGTCCATTAACTAATGCCTTGGACAAAGAGCGCCACTGTTAATACATAAGCTTACATAACGGTACGATATTTTTTAACGGATAGTTGTAGTTTTTATTTTGGATGTGGCAACAAGCCGCAACATTTACTTCCACGAATTCTGCTAAATATTAGGTCTAAGACAGACATTCCTACTAGCAACTTAGATTTTTCCGTGAGAAAGAGTGCAAGTCTACTGGTACAAGTTAATATTTTTAGAAATAAAACAGTAGTTCGTGTTATTGACGTATTGCGTTGTATATCATTCTGAACGATCGTTGAATTAGGATGCGCTTCTCTTGTTAGACAATTGTTGGTAGCGCTGCATGGATATACTTCTTTATCCTTGAAGGAGCACATAAGTTTTCTGTATGTGCGGCTGGAGAAGCTTCAAGAAGTCCGTGAGTATTTTCAGCTTGAGGAAGCTTCTGACATAGAGCGTCTCGTGGGAAATAATTACCTCTCTTATTTATTCCGCCCCGACGTCTGCTGCACGGAATAAAAATACGAGAAATAAATAAACGAAAGCATTAAACACATCATAGAAGCGCCATAATTAGAGTGACTGACAAGATGATATTTGGCACTTTTGAATGTTATACGTTGTAAAATATGCAGAAGCTAGTAACTTTTTTGTTTTGTTCGTATAGTTACACACATGACATACCGCATGCGCTACATTGTTTCCTTTCTTGGTTTTTGTGCTTTCTTGGTTCAACTTGGGCCATTACATATACTGTAGGTACTCGGGTTTATCAAAGTTATCAAGTTTTTCAGGTTTTACGTAGAATTATCTGTATATCTGATGTCTCGTAGATTGGCCTTCCTTTCCTCCCCCATCGGACGGCTGCAGTAAGGACTTCCTTACGGAAGCTGGAGGGGAGCTAACATCTCCGAACTATCCGGAAATGCCTGCTCCTAATTCTCAGTGCACTTGGATGATCCGGACGGACTCGAGAAAGAAGATAATGCTCCACTTCCTTGATCTTAACTTGGGAAGCTCGGGTATGGACTCTTTAAATAATGTGCGTAATCTCAGCAGTCATGCTAATGCAACTAACATTAAAATGTTTATAGAGTTCTTATTTTTTGTAAAAGTAATCGGCTATTATTTGTGATATATTGGATTTTCCAGTGCACATATTCTCAACAAAAAACTATGGCGCTTCTATACCCCTTACGTAGATATTCAAAATAGTTGTATTTGTGGATAAACGATAAAAAAAGTAATCAATAATTGAAATGCGATATTGCTACTGATTAAACGTGGGTGAGTGATCGATGCAGACTTAATGATTGATTGATACTGAAGCCAATGGCGACGTCTGTAAGGTATTCGATCGAGGATCAGTATGTGCGGGTTTCAAATTCTGGGCTCGCCCGTCACTGACATCGCTTTCGAGTTAGGAAACGGACGTTAGCATCAGCATTCCCTTTTGCTTTAACTGACTCCATAGTACTTGACATATATGACTCTTTATAATGTTAGAACATTGTGCTATCCTCAGAGACTTGTGAGCACACGTACCTGGCGATATTTAACGGATTTGCGAGTCCGACTCATACGCCGGATGTCGTACTCTGCCGGAGTGCGGATATCTCAGAGTTCATCTCAAAAACATTCCGGATAGTCATCAGGTAAGCTCCGTTATGATATTTCAAATCTCGGGAACGCAGTAATAGAGCTCGATTCAAATGATCGTGGTGTCAATATAGCAATAAATGAAGTTAACGTAACTTTTGCTTAATAATTTATTATAATTTATTGCTAACTCCTTATCGACTATTTCTGGTTATACTAAGTGGCAGGTCCACGATATAAATTTATAATCACTGTCTACTATCGCGCTCCTTATACAGAACTTATTCAATTAGCCCATTAGCAACATTTTCACAACAGCGACGCCTTATTCACAGCTTTAATGTAGTCTGTGTCTTGAGCAAAAAGGCACTCAGTTGCTCTCAATGATTTTCTTTTGCCTTCCTAATTTCTTGCCTAGTCGCCTTCTACGACATCTGCAGTTTGCGGGCTTTAAATTCTTCACTTTCTAGGATAAATTTAGGGAAATATGCGATTATATCAATTAATTTCAGAATTATATCTCTATCTATTCATTCTGAGATATTTTACCTTTCTACTCAACTGTTAATGATTACATGTAGTATATATGTAGTCGTGCCATGAAAAGTACTTAGAAAGCACTTCGAAAGAATTTAAAAAGTACTTGGAGAAGTTGGAGAACTAGATCATTTTAAAATATCGACCCTCTGTAAAATGCGCATCACTGACAATTACATGATTTTGAAGATGGTAATATTTGACTTCTTTCAGGTTTCAGGTTGGCAACGAACACCAACTGGAGAAAATGACTGCAAATACCGATTCATTTGGTTTTAGAATATCATGGACAGCACTTTGGGTTCCTGGAAAAGGTCAATTCCTTGTTTAGTTAACATTTAGTAAACTAGCTAACCGGATAACATATCAGTTAATTATATTATGATTTAATAAAAAGCACTAAGATCCAAACCAACCTCAGACATGGTATTCGGTTGGTGTGCACCTAGGCTCCAGAAATTGTTACTAAATTTTCTAAAACGAATGGAACAGATTTTGATATGGTATGGGACAGAGAAGAGTGGAGAAGGTCCATTCGTTTCCCCACCCTTGTTAAACTGGGATTAAACAAAACAACATAACGGCACATTGGGTCAGGAAGCACAGATGCTTGTTTTTAAGACCCATTTTCTCCTTCCTCTCCATGGTTATTAGTAATCGTTGCCTAAATTAAAGAAGTTGATCTTAAATTAAATTAAATTAAATTAAAGACTTGAGTATATTAATTACCACTTAAAGCTTACATACCACACTATAATGAAATGACGTGTATCTTAAAATAATTCTTAGTTTTGAATTGAAGACAATTTTTAAGAAAACAAATACTTATCATTTGAAATATAATTAAGCATATTAAAATCATATTTACAGATTAATCATTTATTTATTCGTTTATTCATAATAGTAATTGTAAGTTCTCTTTTATTTGCAATTAGCAACTTGATCATGCATTGCTAATTTTATCATAACTGCTGCTTATCATTGTAAATTATCCTCTTCTGCTGTTAAATTAAAATTACGCACGACTGTTACGAACTATTTACTCTTACACAGATGGTTCTAAACAATTAACTGTTTCTCACAAGAATATTAATTACGACTAATTTCAAATACATTTTTTATTACAGAAATGATTATTAATTATTATTTTGTGGCAATTGCAGTTACTAATAAAATGCAACAGATAAACGAGTATTAATAATTACACGGGACAATTTTAGTCTGGACGTTTTCGTTTTCGCCTGAAATTACTATATCAGTACAATTCAGGCATGAAAACTAGGGTGATACGTCCCTGACATTGTCTTATGGCGAGGAACCGGACGTTAAATTCGTATTGATTGATTGATTATGACTAATTAAAATCGCAGGTGAGAGCTGTGAAGAATTTCACTGTAAGGGGGGTGACTACTGCATCGACACGTCGGGGTTGCTTTGTAACCCCCTCCCCCGCTACTGCATAGGCCGATCTCTTCGCTGTAACGACGTCCCCAACTGTGGCACTCATGATCAGAGCGACGAAACGGGATGTAAATAGTAAACTTTTTACTTCATCTATCTGCATCTTTCATTCATTATATATATATATATATATATATATATATATATATATATATATATATATATATACTGTATGTATATATATATATATATATATATATATATATATATATCAGTCTCTTTCTCTCTTAGTGCACTGCCTTATGGCAGGCTCATGGAGATATATATATATATATATATATATATATATATATATATATATATATATATATATATATATATATCTTCATCATATTTCTCTCTCTCTCTCTCGCTCCCTCTCACTCTCTCTCTCTCTCTCTCTCTCTCTCTCTCTCTCTCTTAGTGGACTGCCTTATAGCAGGCCCACGGCATATACGTGTAACGCCTCCACTCTTCTCTGTCTTCCGCCTTCCTCTTCATGTCCACATATGAGTGGGTCTTTAAATCATCCAACATACCTAATCTCGGCTCGCCTCCGCCTCTATCATATCTTACAAGTTGCTAAAATTCTAATTATATTTCTCATTTGCATTTTCAAGAAAATACGAAGAAATGTTAAGCTGTATGATATCATTCAGCTTTTCTAATGATACTGTAAATGAGTTTTAATATTAGCATTATCAAAACGTTTGAATCTAATATCTCTCAGTTGAGTCTTATAAATTAAACAATGCAAATGTTCCTATGGTCCAAATACCTAATAAGACATTCATTTACGTGTCACGCTATACTTGACTTGTACTGACAAGTACGTGCAGTGGTTAAAGTGGGAATTGAGAGCTAGGGGAACGATCAGCATTTCTCGGCCCCCTGTAATGTATTTACAGATCTACTAGCATCTAATATGGGCCCCTGGTAATAGCTAATAAACCGAATAACTTATAAGTATAATAGCTAGAAAATTAAATAAATATCAAGGCTATCACATCTAAGCTATTAAATCTAATAACTGTTAAATCTAATAGCTATGAATAGCAATAACTATTACATTTGTCTTGGCTATTAAATCTAATAGCTACTAAATCTAATAGCTATCAAATATAATAGCTGTAAAATATAATAGCTATGAAATACAATAGCTATTATTTATAATAGCTATTAAATCTAACAGCAATTATATATAATAGCTATTATTACTAATAGTTACTTTATCTAATAGCTACTTTATCTAATACATCTAATTTATCTAAATATATTAATTACTAAGTCTAATAGCTATTAAATATAATAGCTGCTAAATCTGACAACTTCTAAATACAATAGCTATTATATTTAATATCTACTATATATAATAGCTATTACATCTAATAGCTATTAATTATAATATCTAATAAATATATTAACTATTAAATCTGATAGCTCTTAGATGTACTGCACTCAGTTCACTGATAATCATCTAGGCTACAGGAAGACTGTGTTGAGGATAGGAGCCACAGTGGCATCTCTGCTCGGAGCTGTCGTCCTAGTGCTGCTCTTTATCTTCCTCTATCACTTCCTTAGGCGACTCTTTGGAAGCCGGAAGGTCAAATCTTCCGCTAGCCACAAATCTAACGGGACGCCGTCTCTAATAAAGTCCCGCGACACCAGCCTGATACACATTCTTTCTGGAGTGGGATTAGATGAGGACAGAGGAAATGGATCAGCCAAGCATCCGAATCCAGACGTTCAACTCATACACAACCTAGATCTGAGTCCCTCCATGAGAAGGTCATTTTTTAATATTGTACTTAATAGAGTGAGTGCAAAAGTTTGCAGAAGATATCCAGCTGAAGAAGTATGAATAGTACTAGTAGTAGTAGTAATATAAACTAATAATAATAATATAATAAAAATACTACTAATAATAATAAATATAATAATAGTATTAATAGTAATAATAATAATGAAGTGGAGACGGGCGCTGCTGGAGCCAAAAGCAGTGGATTCAGGGAAATGTCACCCTCTGCTGTAGTCAGCAACGTTTAACTTTCATAATAAAAATTATAAGGAATAACTGATAAATTACTAATATTAATAATAATATTAATAATAATAGCAATAATAATATTAATAATAACAAACATAATAATAATAATAATAATAATAATAATAATAGTAACAATAATACATGTATTAACAGTCATAATAATAATAATAATATTATTATTATTATTATGATACTAATAATATTATTATTATTATTACTATTAATAGTAGTATTATTATTAGAAATTATTTATTATTAATAATATTATTAAGAATACTAATAATAATTATAATATCAAATATAATAATGAGCCCAAGGGACATAACACGGAAAGTTTCAAATCAAATAATAATAATAAAATATTGCATAAAATTAATTTTTTAAATAGTAGGCTAATAATACTAAAATTCATAAATTTGTTTCCCAGGTACTTTTAATGACACAGTATTTCGGAGAGGAGATCAAGATTTTAAAAATCCCCATTCTGTGGGGTGAAATATAATCATAATAATAATAAAATCATATATTTAATAATAATAAAGCACTAATAAATACTAATCATCATCAGCATCATCATCTTCCCTTGAATCCAAGTTTAACTGGGTTCGGGATTAGAAAATTTCGTAGCAATTTCTGGTTACTGGAGAAAACAATCGAATGCCCTTTCTGACGTTGACTGAGATCTTAGGGCTCTCTCACCTTTTACAACACATTCAGTCCACGCATGATCCATTCTTCATCAATCCGGACACAGCATGAATAATTAATGTTAATAGTAATAATAATAATAACAATATTATAAATGCTTTCAAGAAATTACTACTAAGGCTGTGGCTTATTTGTTTAGATCTCAGAGACTCTTGCATCAAGAAGGTCGGGTGGAAGAATCAGCAGTTGGATGGAATATCGGTGAGGACAGATATGGATATAGCGCAATAAACGACGATGATTACACAGAAGATGAGGATGTCGATGAACTAATCTGTGAACTGAACGAATCCCCACTCACGATTCGACGTTATATTGAATTAGTGCCGGAAAGTCGAACACATCGGAATGAATTAAGCTCGGGAAAACATAGAATTGAGAACATTCGAGAGGTAGAACGTTTAATTAGTGACAAAAGTCAAAAGTTTAGAGCAAATTCCGACAGAAATCAATTAGACGCCCAAAGAGCTTGCAAAAGGCTGCAGGTTGAATATCCGAGCGACGGATATGATGAGATGACTTGTTCTGTAAGATCATCGCCACTTAGTTATAGTCCTTCTCCAGGTGGAAACATAGCCAACTATATCGACAAGAGAAATATATGTGACGTAGCGCTTACGTCATCGTCTCGCTCACTCGATGCATTACGTCACTGCTCAGAAACAGAGAAATTAAATTCAACCGACAGCAGACAACTTGTAGCAGATTCGAAAAGAAGACGAAGTCAATTCCGTATGTCACGAAGGAAACGGGTTCTTGAAAATCAACGAGATAATTGCGCTGCGGCTGCAGGAGACGTTCTAATGAATTGGGAAGAAAGTGATTCAGTGGACAGCACGGATTATATAAACATTAAAAGACAGACTATTCAACAAAATGGAGTGTTATCAGGCTCTCCAATGCCTCGAAAATACCGCGAAAATCATTCCAATTGTAGTTCTAATACTCAACTAGGAAATGTAAGAATGTTTTCAAGTTCAGCTGTTTAGCCTGTAGCTGTTTTGCATCAATTTTCTCGAAGGTTTTCATCATTCTTGTGACATTTTTATATTGCAGCTCAAAATTGTGACAAGTCAGGCTATAGTTTGTATTCTGATGTTGTAAAGTCTAACAGTAGATTCTTTCAGTAAATGGTAATCTTAATCTACACTTTATCTTCGTTAAGTGATACCCCAAATCGTTTATAAAATGAAGACGTTTGAAGTTGACCAATGTTGTGAAAGTTTATAGGACTTAAGCAGCAAAAAGCCAATTCTTCTAAACAGAGAAATTTCGTTTGAAAATCTTTAACAACAGGAAAGTTATAGATTTGGGAATATGTGTAGGATTAATTTAAAAATTTACAGCATAGGAATTTACATGCAGAATAAAACGTGCAGAATTAAAATGACGAAAAGCACGTTATATATATATATTTCTTCTGCTGATGTTATCTCGAAGTGCATTCATTTTTTTCAACAGGAGGCAAAATACGCGCTGATACATACTTAATACATAGAGTCACTGAACTTGCAAGAAGCCTAACATTAGACCTAAATGTGCTAGGCGAATCAGCTACTGACTTCAATGTTAGCGCGCAGTTAAAATGACACACTGGTAGATTTCTGCTTGCACCCCATAATATAGTGTATATCACTTCAACAATAGTATTGTAATCTGAACCATTTGTCCTCTATAATAATCAACAAAAATGTATTAGTTATGGTCTATTTCAATCTGCTAATTGTAGTCTTAATATATTATTTGTTATAAAACCAATCATTAAATAAGAATTTAACTACCGGTTCCTCGCATAAGGCAATGCCTGGGACCTCTCAAGCATAGTATACATCAACAGACACCATCACACCACATGATGACGACACCACTCGATGACGACTGAGTGTACAAGGGAGTGTACAAAACCCGTAAGAGAAATTGAGATCAAAACAGTGCAAGTCCAAAATCTGAAGCAAGAGGGTCAAATATTAGCCTATTGCAGGAAAATATCAAGCTTTAACCTGCCCAGGAAAGTGCTAATACATTTACAAGATCGAAGATCTTGTGGCAGAGTTTCATATTGCTGGAGCAGAAAACATAGAGGAACGTCTGTCAACAGCCTATCTAATGTCGGTCACAGTAAGAAGATTTGAAATGGAGAAGCGAAGACTACGAGTAGGTTAATAGATTAAAATAGGTCAGATACATGCAGATATAATGGTTACTAGAAATTATTCCTCTAAAAACTATATATAGGCCTAAATGTTGTAAACTGAGTGATTGGAAGCAGCGTAGTTTCGTTAGAAGAGAAATAGTGTGAGAGTTAAATTTTTTAACACTGTTGTGTCCGGTCGGCTGAAGAATAGTCCAGTCGTAAACTGTACGTGTCGTAAGAGGCAAGCCCAGAACTAAAACTGATGAAAGCAACTGAGGAAGTCCCCTTTGTAGCCATATTTTTTATGAGCCCCAGAGGTAATATTGGTTGACTTTTTCTCCCCCCCCCCCCCCCCCCTCTATCACTATCTCTCATTCTCTGGTGTTTTGTCAAGCTGCAGGCCCAATGCACTTATTCAGAGTCTGAATGTGAATAAATAAAAGGATTTAGATTCGATTGGAACAGGACTGCAACAAATAATTTTTATTTCAATCGAATATCATGCAGCATTTTATTCAGTTGATTTTAAATATAATCGCTGATGTGCGAAATTATAAATTAACATTGCAGAAGTTTAATATTTGCTTCATTTCTCCAATCACAATATATTCGTCATATATCGTAGACTGTTCCGGTTAAGTGCAAAAATATATTTAACTTACTCTTCTTAATCGAAGTATGATTCAAGTGATTTAATTGTCAATGTGTATTAGTGAATTATTTTCTATTAATTTAAGCTTTATTTTCAGCCCCACTCTCTACAAACCATTTGACTCAATTGAACTAATGATTGTACTGGCATGATTAGGTCCTACCATCTTTAAAATTTGAATTTGGGGATCTAAACTTTAGAATTATTTACTACAACAGTAGATTTAATTATAAATTTATTGATAAATTACAATTTAAAACATTTCAATTGACTGATTAAAACATTTATAAGCTATTATAAAATATTTGCATGTTTAAATGAACGATAAAAAGATACAAGAAACTAGCATTCCTGACACGCGATGGATTTAACTCCATCAATAGAATACACATATCGTGTGCGTCATTTATTCTACATTTTAATTTTCATTAACGTCAGTCATTACTGAAATTAATGTTGCAATGTAAAGTAATTATCTAATTTGTCAAGATACCACGGTAATTACGGATCGTAACCCTTGTTGAGATTGTTTCTCAAGAACGGTCTTATCAATTCTAATTTATATTAAGATTCTAATTAATTACTCAAGCATTGAGTAAATTTCTTAGCTTAAGAATATGTTTGAGTAATAAGAACTGATTCAATCAATCGTTAAGTCGATATTGCGATAGAAATATTTTCGATTGTTCTGCGGAACTGTACCAAGTCCTACTAAATCCTATACGTCTATATATGAGGGCCAGGACACTTAAGGGGTCTATCCAAAAAAACTTCACGGGGTAAGAAATTTCCCAGTTTTCATCGAGAAATATTGTACTATTGGAGCCTCTACAAATCCTAGTTATTCCTTTAGTTGAGACTTAACGGCCCGTATTGACTCCTATAGCAGTGCAACAGAAATTACAGTTTCAACTGTAACTTTAAGTACAAGTTCAAGTATAACAGAAGTTACAGAAATTAGAGTAGCAACTAAGCAACTAAGAAATACTTGTTAAAGAGCCAAGTAACCTGTATTAAGTTAATATCTATTTCAGTTTCACAAAGAAAGTGTTTGACTCGGTGAGGCGGGGCAATGCTCATTAGGATGACGGAGTATAGTGTGAAGCTGGAACCAGTGGCTATGTCGGTAATATATTCGACTGCGGATCAGTATGTGCAGGATTTAAATCCTCGGCTAACCCGTCATTGACGTCGCTTTCGAGTGAGGAAACTGACGCTAACATTAGATTTTCTAACTTTTTAAAATGTACTTTCTTAAATAAAGCACTCACTCGAAAACGCTCGAAAGCGATTTTTAAATATACTTTCATAAATAAAATAGCTGGTAAAGCTTTTGTTAACGTCAGTTTCTTCACTCGAAAGCGATATCAGTGACGTGGAAGCCCAAGAATTGAAACCCGGACATACTGATCCGGGGTAGAATGTCTTATAGACGTAGTCACTACCTCCAGCCAGTGAAATAAGCGTTAATTTGCTATTAAATTTTTGTATCATACTTATAAAAATATTTCTGAAAACTTCTATGGCATCTAAAATAGAGCTGTCTTGTCTACCTTTGTAAAGGGTTTTTTATATATTGCGTTAATATGGTTGGAAAGTTACAAAAAGTTGCTAATATATTTTGGTCTATAACCAATCTGCATCATAAAGCTGTGTGATATTGATTACCATTAAAACCTTCTCGAGATAATACAGCCTTGGTGCGACATACAGAAGAGATATGACCTTAAAGGTGTATAATGTAGACCGGCAAATCAGCAAATAAACCAAAGTGCCATGGTGCACTGATACAGTGCAATCACTAATTAGGCCCAAAATATTTCTATGGGTCAGGCATACAGTAAATTTATAATAAGAAAGTTTCGCCAATAAATGCTTACGCTTAAGCGAAAGCAATATATTTCAAAATAATGGAAATTAAAGGCCTTCTTTAGAACGAGTTTTTACTTACAAAAAGTGGAAACTGTATCGTGGCATGTCGATGTTTTCTTAGCTATTGCAAAAGTAGTTGTAGCAAAAAGACTAAATACAGCATAGCCCATTACGCTAGGAGCTAACGCGAATATGAATCAAGGTGTTTTGGAACTGCAATTTATCTCAAAGTTAGATAACTCTAGAGAGAAGGAGAGAGAGAAAAAAGTTTGTGTGTGTGTGTGTGTGTGTGTGTGTGTATGCCTGTATGTGTGAGGGAGAGAGAAAATAAGCAAAAAAGACTAGAGAAGCGAGGGCACAGTTGAAATCGAATGCGTAGCATTCTTTCAATGGGCAATTATGCAACCAAATGATTAGATTAATTATTATTAAATTATTAAATCAATGAAATTAAATTTAATTTAATTAATTTATGAAGATTATCAAAGGGACCCTGACAAGGAAGCAGTCATCCTGAGGACACTGGACATGGATGAGAAGGTGCTTCATGTTCAGAACAAGTGGAGAGGAAGTGGAAGGTTCATTCTTAGGCAAAACAGAGACATCAAGAGGGAGTGGTCACTGATGATGAATGTGGGAGCGGACTGGGACTCTCAGATGTTTATTGAACTCTACTTGACTGAATTAAAAGTATAGCAGTAATTTATAACGCTGCTTAATTATTATATTTAAACTTTTATTAAGAATAATTATTAAATTAAATGATTAAATTTAAAGTCATTTAATTGATAGGCTACATTTTAAATTGTGTTAAGAAGACGTTGTGTTAAGAGACGTCGTGTTAGGAGACGTCGTGTTAAGAAGACGTCGTGTTAGGAGACGTCGTGTTAGGAGACGTCGTGTTAGAATACGTCGTGTGAGGAAGCAGCGTATATGCATAGTAGGATGGAGTGATACTTACTTCAAAAAGGTACATAAATATAATCTGCAAAAGTGATCACAAACATTGAAAGAAAAATCAATGAAAAGAAACTTGATTTCATGATTTGCGTATATCATGTTCATAAACTAAACGAACTTAGATAGATTTTGTAAGATCGTAAGGCCTACCTGAGGACTACCTATAAAAATTTTGGTCCACAACATAGATCACAAGCAAATTGAACAATCCAAGTAGCCTCCAGAAAATTGCTTTAAACTCTTCCCGATTTGTTGAAGTCCAAATGGATAGCCATCGTCGGGTTTATCGAGTGGATAGCTATTTTTTGCATTTTATTAACACTTTTCAAATATTGATGAGCCATTAAATAATTAATTGATAGAGATATTATAAATATGATTTATTTAGTTCAACAAATTTCTACTAATTTTCCAACGAATAGGCCTAACAAGCATTAACACTGATCACCAGACGTATGTGACAGACCTGAAGGGACCAGGCGCCCAGGTAACCAAAATAACAATTAGAGGCCTAAGGTTCCTTAATATTTTATATCTTAACTATCTACATGTATCTATCATATGTCTTAAAATATTCATGCCGCGTCTACTTTTAGTACTAGAATTTTCCACTCTTGACGGAGATAAATGGAAACTTTAGCAGTCTATTTTCACGTAGCTGCCCTAGATGTTTCAATAGGTCTATCTGTCCCAGGAGGCGTGGTTATATCCCTGTTACGCAATGTTCTAGAATACATAGAGGCTGCTGCAGACCTGCTGCTTGTCGCAAAGGCAGCCGGGATCTGAGAAAAGCAATGATGACACTCCAACAAAGGTGTCCTAAGCTTATCTGATGGATAAGCTGATTATATTTACCCAGGATTAAATGGCGTACAGAACTAAACATATGAAGTTCTAAACATATAATGTTCTTGAAAAAGTC
Organism: Enchytraeus crypticus; assembly: GCA_905160935.1. Classification (NCBI taxonomy): domain Eukaryota; kingdom Metazoa; phylum Annelida; class Clitellata; order Enchytraeida; family Enchytraeidae; genus Enchytraeus; species Enchytraeus crypticus. Next base: position 353,832 of record CAJHZI010000720.1, on the reverse strand, counting down.
GGTACAAAGAGAGTTAATAGATGTGATAAGAAATACAAAGAAGAGCTTAATAATAAAAGGGGGAATAAGTAATAATAATATAAGAATGACTAATGGGGAATGAGTAATAATAATATAAAATAGTATAATGAATAATTTAAGAGAAACTAATAATATAATATAAAAAGCTGAATAGTATAAGGGGGAATGGTTTGCTGAAGGATGTAATAGAAAGAATATTGCGGCGGAAAAGAGTTAGAAGAAGACCAAGACATGAGATGTTGGATGATCTGATAACAAATTCTTATACAGAGATAAAAAGAAAAGCTGAGGATAGAATTTGATGGAAGAGACCTATGCCATGGACCTGCCGTTAGGCATTGAACTAGAAGATGAAGATCTGATGGGAAATATCTTCGTTTATTTCGCAGCAATCTCACAACGGCAGATAGTACAATACATAAAATGACTTTAGCAATGCGAAACAGATGCAGAAACCCTAGCTGCTATACCAGAGAAGATACACTTAACTATACGGAATTTTGGAGTCATATTTAAACAACTGAAAATCTGCATATATTTTATATGAGTCACGAGTATTTCATTTCTTTGTTTAGTTAACTTATTATATTTCCTTCATTTTTTATTCTCAACCAAAACCAGAATTCACTGGGAGGCTATCACCAGACTTTTACTGCTGCTTTAAATACTTTAAAAGGGGTTTAAGATTTAAGATACACGCGCAATGCGATATTTACTGTGTTGGAAAAAGTAAAAAAATCTCAAGTTTTCAAGCCATCAGAAATTTGCCACAGAAGTTTTACTTCCAACTACGGATTCATATCCTCTGAATTGGCTTATTTAATAAAAGTGGCTGCGGTATCCTGATGGAAAAGCGCTAGGGACTCGGTCATCTGTTAGTATGCAGAGTAATAACGGTATATTAAATCGCGAAAAATATTAGAAAATGTTAAAGTATATTTATTTATGTCAACACTCTTCAAATCTCTGTATTTTTTTCATTATCACTCAAAGCTTGTCTATCCGTAAAGCAAATTTATTATCACAGACATATGACTTAAGCTGCTGTACTTTGATAAAGCTACTGTCCTATCAATAAATTATAAATGGATTGCGTCACAACGTATCTATGCGATAAGATAAAAGTCTTATTGGATAGCCTGTCTAGTGAATGATTCATAGTCCACATTAAAGCTGATTTTAGTCTTATCTTTGGTGTGTATGAAGATATCATAGCAGCGCTTAATCGGTATTGGAACAGCAATGCAGTCCCGTATTAACTACTCAGAACTTTTTGTTAGCTAATATTTATTAATTGTAACAGTATTTTCCAACAGAAAGTTTTCTTAGAATTCATTAAGTTGGTTTCTCCTGATCTTCAACCCTGAGTAGAGCTAGACGTTTCTATAGATCAGGAGGCTCAAAACACATATTTTTGTTTACAATGCAGCCAGCATTCCGCTTCACTAAGAGCTCATCATTTTAGCTTGATACAATCAGAAGTGTTTAATGTGTCAAAAATGATAGGCTTTTATGATGAAAGTCTCTAAAATTAAGTTGTTACCCGATGCATTCGTCGGTTAGTATATGCGTTAGCTACCACTATAAAAAAAAGCACTTACGCAAAGTATACAGGCACCTATAGTATTTATTGCTGTCTTCGTGACAGACTTCGTGACATTCTTTCAACTCACTAAATCCTTGAAGACCAGTTAGTTAGTTAGTTAGTCAGTTACATAATTAGTTAGCTAGTTAGTTATTTAGTTAGTTAGTTAGTTTAGCTGACAAGTCTGACTGCCATGATTTGCTATCCTGTGTCTGCAAATGCGGCAAGGACAACTCTGAATAGTTCATGAAATCAAATTATCTGCTTCTCTTAAAGTTTATTGAACTTTTCTTTCAAAGAGATAGCTGGAAACCTACTTGGACGCATTAGGCTACATTTCGCAGATAAGAGGCCCTATTTGACATAGAGTCACACACACACACACATTGTCTTTTGTTTGATTTGTTTATCAAGTGTGTGCTCACTAATATGCGATATAGTAAATTTTGAGATGTAGGAATTGGATCTGCCAGTTGTCAATGCACAGGGAGATACTATATTCGACAAAGTCCAACAACAATTTAACATTTTAGCGATATCAAAATTATAGCTTCAGTTTGATAGGTATTTTTAGAAGGCACTTTGTAATTTTTTTATTTCCGTACGAGAAATTTTAGAGAAATCGCTCACTTTCCGCAAAAATAACGAAAAAGATAATTTACTAGTCGTTTAATCCTTCAAACATGTATATACGTCTCATATCAATGGTATAAGACTTCGAGTGCGGTACGTCTCAAAAAACGGTCTCATATCAACGATATAAGACTTCTAGTTAGGTGTAGGTTAGTTGATTGCATTTGACTTTTCTAAATACATCAGACAAAAACTAAAACTATTTATTCGCAGACGGCTTTATTTTTGACATTTTGAGCACTTGAACAAGGTACAAAATCAATGCTTCAATACAGATAAAGCAATCGCTACGCAATTATTTTGGCCTGGCCGGTATTGATTTAAACAAGTAGGCGAGTGCAGCGTGTGCGTACATAATTAATGACACTAGAAATGAATCGATAAAATAATAAATAAATATGTAGACATGTAATAAAAAATTTAAATTTTCAATAAGAAAAGAGTCATGCAAAAGAAGAATTTAATAAAAAATAAACAAATAAATTATATAGTAATACATATATATATATATATATATATATATATATATATACACTAAACAATCATAACAGTCCTAAAGAAATGTTAGTAGACTCACGACAACATTAAAAACTATAAATCAATAACTCGTGGAAATAAAATAGTAACTCAAATAATTAGCAAAATATTCTACTGTATAGTTTAACTACTCCTAAAGCATTACTAGAATAAAATCATAGATAAACCGAGAGTCTTGCATTGATACGAGTATTAATTGTTTTGTTTATTGCTATTTATTTTTATTTATTACTATTAAAATGGCAAGATACAGCAAAATAGTTTGAGTTTGATTCCAAATTAAGGACTATTTTCAGAATAACAACATGTACACTGAACATTAAAAACGAGGAAAGTAGATCACGTGGTCTAGGGATCGCTTGCGGTATTTAGGTCAATCAGATGACGGGCTATGTCAAGCTGTCTTAATTTCGTTTTGAAACAAATAAACAAATGGTTCGCTCGCAGTTTATATTCAGAGTTAGAAAAACTTTGTACATCACAAGTCAAGCACGTTCTAAACACGTTTATTTTCAGTTCATGAATCAAGAATAAATCAACGACAAAAGATATACAATCTATCACACTGGCTGCGACTGACAGCTGATTTACTTGTATATTTTAAATACTAACGAATTGCTATTATACTGAACAGGAACCATATCATTCGATGCGCAAACACAAGAAGTAGCCCAAAATAAATTAGTGATGATGCCATTCCCGGGGCAACGGCCTTGTTAATCTCTCTTCAAAAGCCATCCAATCTTTCGAACTTTAAATTGATTTTTATCATCATAAAGGCATTGAGTATTATCATGCTACTTACAAGTCTGCCCAAGAATGATCCCTTACTATTTTATTCAAGACCGCTTTGGAAAAGTAACATACAAAACATATACAAAGATCAAGCAAACAAACACGCATGCAAAAACACATAAGCACGTGTACCTACAAACATACACCTAAAACACACATCTAAGTATCATCAAAACTTCCATCCTGCATTAAACAAGCTACCTCGAATAACCACCACACGGGCTAGAAAGTTTTGGCACAAATTCAAATCGCTCGTTGCGCCAAATCTCCCGTATATCGCATTCAGACCAGGCACGTAAACCATAGACCTCTGCACTCAGCACGTGTGGCTCCAGATCTGCGCAGGTCTACTTGTGTTAACTGGGTCAGTAACGAGCTGTGTATTTATTAATAAAATGAGTCACTCATTGATCTAGTTCAAGCGCTCTCAAATTTAGAAACAATTTAACAATACCAAATACAGCAGACTTGCAGGTTCTGGAAATATTTAAAAATCAATTGAAGTTCAACTCTTAAAAAAGCATTGACGAATATTTAAATATATGCAACTCATTTACTCATTCAAATTATTAATTATCTCATATATGAATTGTCAGAGACTAACAAAGGCTGTAACTTATACTTTGCCATATTTCACTAGATCGGATTATTTAAAAGTAATAAGATTTTAATTTTATCTGACGAAACGTTTAGAAACCTTAGCTACAATACTTATATAAATAATACTGTGCGAGAGCAACAGTCTACAGTGTAACGGTATTCTATTACAGAATTACATCTCAGCCGCATTAACAAATGCTGAAACCAATTTAACCCGAGCAAAAATAATAACTCAAAAAGTCAATATGAGCGGATTATCAAAACAAGGGATTACTTCTTCAGATTAATAACACAGATATTAGGCTGCACAGATAATTAAATTTCTGAGTTAAAGCTCGCGACAGCCTTAATCGCAGTACAATATTAATTTTCTTTTAATATTTAAACACAGTTTCACATACAACTAATGTACGAGTTCTAATCTGCAGTATGGCCTACGTGATAATGGTCTGCGAGTCACTCAGTGGTCCGCGAGTCACAAGCTCAGTAGTCCGCGAGTCATACTAGGATTTACGCTATGGTTGTCATTCTTTATTATACGTCTTAGCACTTAAATACACTAATGACAAACGTTACTGAACGCATAAATTTAAAATGATCATATTAATGGGAATATCTTCACCCATCATTAAATTGTATTTTTCACGAAACTTATATTTAACGACAGAGAACATTGCACTTCTAAACTGCTTAAAGTAGGAACGTTTTTAATAGTTGAGAATGACTAGGTTGAGGATTGTAAAGTGCAGCGAGAGTATTGAAAGCATAGGAATCAGTAAAAACAACACTAAGTGAAAAACTATCATCATCAAGGTTTAATTATGTTTCCTTTATCTAGCTTTATTTACGGACTTGATAATTATAATAAATCAATTATTATAAAAAGCCCACGCCTAATCTAACTTTATTTAGAGCTACCTTCCTGTCCCCAAATCTTATTGACTGACAGGCTAGCGCTAGATAAATAAAACAATACTAGTTACCGAAAGAATAAAAATTGAAAAGAACGTAATAATGAGTGGAATATTGATCATAATATTGAAAATAAATAATTCTTAACTAATGAAAATAATGATGATTGTAAGAATAAAAATATATATAATAAAAACAACAACAATACAATAATAATAGTAATTGTAATTGTTCTAATAATAGTATCTTTTCTGTGGCAGCGACTGTCTATTGCTCTCCAGCGATTCAATGCAGTCTGTTTCAGTGGCACTTTGGCTAAAGCGGCTTCCCAGAGTGTAACGGAATTATTTTAATCGCTTTTTTTAAAACTTTTAATTAAATAAAGTCTCTTTTATCTTATTTTTTAACCCCAGGGCCCTTTACAGCACAGGGCATTAAAAAAAATTTAAAAAAAATAATAATAATAATAGTAATAATAATAATAATAATATTATTATTATTATTATTACTATTATGATAATTATTAATAACAATAATAACAATCTTACAAATAATTACAGAAATAACAGTAATAATAAAAATACTAAAAATAACATCCTATCGTACCCGAAAGTCTTTTCATCGGGGGCTTTAAATAAAAAGATAAATAATAACAACAGCTGAAATATACATAATTTAAAAATAATAATAATAATATCGCGACAATCGAGATACCCCTTTTATTTGGCAAAGCCTTTCTATAACTTTGCAAAGATTTAATAAAGTCTGTTTCGGCAATTTTTATAAGCTAGTAGATGATCTCGAGTAGCCGGGCGGCGGTTCAGCACGTATTGCTCGAATCGTTTTATCAAACCCCGAGTTCTTTACACCCGGGGTAAAAGATTATAGTAATTGTAATAATGATGAATAATAACAATTAGAATAATAATAATAATAATACATCTAATAATAATAGTAATAATAAAAATCATCATCATCATCATTATAATCATCATTATTATCGTCGTTATGGTCGTAACAGTTATCATAAACATAATAATCATAAAAATTAATTTAAAATGATATTACAATAATAATAATAATGACAGTTTCGTTTCATAATGAAATAATATAATAGTAATCATAGTAACCATATTAATAATAGTAACAATAATAAAATAATAGTGATAATAATGAAAATACTAATTATTATTACTATCATCATTATAATTATTATTATTACTGTCTTAAGAATAATAGTAATGATAACAATAATAATATTTATATTAATAAAATAGTAATAATAATAATAATAACAATAATAATAATATTACTATTATTATATTACTAAATTAATAATATTGTTATTATTATTAATATTAACAATAATAACAATAATAAGGAATCAAACAATTGGAAAATTAATGGAAAAATAAATAAAGAGATAATATTACATCAACTACGAAGTTATGCAAGAGAAATAAATTTACATAATAAGCTGTAGCGCGATTCAGACGAAAAGACAAGTTTCTGTACAACAGTTGCATTTTATGTGCATATTAACACGCTGAAAGACCACTAAACCCTAATATTTGAATCAAAATCTCTAAAAACTTCAGCAATCAATCATTCGATGTTCATTTCTTCAATCAAACAGATATCAAGAAATGCATAAAACACGCAATCATAATACTGTACGCGTTGTTGCTAATAATAACTCTGACGTATTGTGATACATGTAATTCTTCAGACCAGATCAAATTTACAAATTTATTTCGGAGAATTTAGTAAAATACAAACATAGCAACAAATGATGAACGATTGCGTTTTTATAAGCTTAAAAAGAATTGATACATCTAAAATTCAAGTATGAAATTTGCAGCACCTGGTTAAATCTAAATTTACATTTAGCATCAATCCATATAAAAACACCCTTAAGCATTTTATAAGTTACTACGGAGAACACACATTCACATTGAGACAATGTTACTTAAAATTTTAATCTTATAGCTTAAGCAATCCTTTGAACTATTATCGAAACCAAAATATTTTGTATCAAGGGTTACTTTTAATAAGACTCGAAAAGCTTCCAAATTAATCAATCTTTTTGAACACGCATATTTCAGAAGTATAAGTACATCCGATTTCTCTCTCGCTCGCTCACTCTCTCTCTCTCTCTCTCTCTCTCTCTCTTTCTCTTTTTTCTCTCTCTCACTCTCGCTGTTTCTATATCTCTGTTTGTATCTATCAATCTATCAATATATCTATCTTTAACTCACGAATTCTAACTATCACCTTTATCTACATCAGGAATCATTGAATCTACTGCTTCATAATCTCATCAATCAGAACTCCTGTATTTCCTCCGTATCTACTTGACAATGATTACTGGAAATCATGTCAGCGTTCGCAACAGTCTTTTAGGCTAGGTACCCGAATGTTGAACTCCCGTCGTTGATGCGGCTAGGGGTTTAGATGTAACGATTGTTTTTTATCCTCTGATTCGACAAACAGGGGATGAAAACCTCAGTTGCTGCTCCACTCCCCTCCTCGAAATCGTCTTCTTCACCCGTCGAGATTCCGTGTAATCTGTACAACACAAGAAAGAACATTAAAAAAGGTTTAAAGTCCGTTTCCTCAAACAAGGATGCTATCAGGAACGGCCCACATCATGTCACCAAGTCACACTACAAATCGACCCAAACATGTGCAAAAGAGAGAGAGAGAGAGAGAGAGAGAGAGAGAGAGAGAGAGAGAGAGTAGAGAGAGAGAGAGAGAGAGAGAGTAGAGAGAGAGAGAGAGAGAGTAGAGAGAGAGAGAGAGAAAGAGAAGGAGAGAGAGTGATCCTAAATGGAGACGAACCAGAGATATAAAAAACAGTCACATAAGATGATTTAAATCATGAATTACGCCATTGGCACCGAGCGAGCTAGAGATTTAATTCTTACAGACGTAACACTACATGTAACTAGGCATGGCTTATAAAGATGACAGACGACTGCGTTCATTATGTCCGGGGTTTAAATTCTACTCCATTTTGTACCGGTTTAAATTTTTTGTCATTACTTGTTTAAATTTTATACCAGACCATCATGCCAGAGTTTATATTTAACAGTTTCTAAATGTCACAAAGTGCTTTTTAATCACATGGTTTCTATTTATCACAGATTTATTTTATCATATGGATTTTATTATCACATCGTCTATTTATCATATAGTTTCTATTTATTACATAGATTCCATTATCACATAGATTCTATGCCAACAGCATGGCAACGTCTGTTATTGTACTACATATTATTTTGTCGCTATTATATTTATCTGGAGAAGAAAAAAATTCATCATAAATATAAATAATCTCTTATTTTACAAATAAAACTTAGAAATATTTGGTTTCAATTTTAGATGCCTAAGGCATCTAAATGGAATTTAGACTCAGTCTTCTAACGACAACATGAACTAGCAATGTAACACTACATAATTCAATAACTGCTCTAAAATAATCCACACAATATATATACTTACTACACAGACCTACTTATTGACATTCCTGTAAATGTTGCTTTAATTATAGGCCCGCATATATAAAGCCAACATGAAACTAAGGGAAAGAAAAAGAAAGCCTAAGACAAAAGTCCCTAAACATGAGTTAAGAGTTGTTCACTGGGCGGATATCATGCCTACGGAGCATGATATCAGTAACTTTGACAAAATTGGATAAACACAAATTAGTGCTTAATTAACACTGAAAAACTACATATATTCTAATCTATCGAAACCTATCACTCTTTGAAGATCATTATTAGTAAAATTACATTCTTAATTTAGATTTAGTTTTACTAGATTTTCAATGATGCATGGATTATTATTTTAAAATGAGACTATTCTTTTGTGGATTGTTTCGGATTACTTATATCAGAAGTATATAATTGGCTTCGGTACACAAGAGTAGTACACTATCATTTCAAAAATCTTCATAAAAATTTTCTATATACGAAAGAATCCTATCCCTATACACTAACGAGTCATATCAATAAATAATAAAGATGCATATCCCTATACACTAAAAAGCATACCCCTATATACTAAAGTGGCCTATCATTAAATAATAGAGAAGCATATATCCCTATAATTACACTAAAGAAGCATATCCCTATATACCAGAGAAGCATATCCCTATATACTAAAGAAGCATATCCCTAAAATAAAACTAAAGATGCATATAGAAGATTTTAACAGCTGAAATTAAATTTTACAATTTATATATATGTAAAATCCAAAGCGACCTACCTGTAGCCATTACGCTGCCCACTGAAGATGTTACTGGTGCCAGACGCTTCACTGCTCTCCAGAAGAACTGGATAATCTGTGCCACCCGCACAATCCATAGCATCGCTAGGGTGTAGAATATGCAAACAGCCAATATGATCAGTCCTTTGAACATCTTCAGAGCTTTTCCTCAATCTCAATAATACAGTACTCTTATTTTTTTCTTCAATTCAGTCGCAAAAGTGTCCAATCAAAAATGTAGTGAGCTTCTAGTTGTTGAAGTAATCTGTTGTTGATGTTTTATAGTCATTAACTGTTTTAAAGGATTTGTGAGAAGTAAAGCTTCAGAGTATTCTATCTCAATTCTATATTGCGAGTTTTCCGTATATTTCTATACTGCCGTTATTAAATATTTTATCTTTCTGATGATAGACTCGAATTTATTACAATCTAATTCAATAGTTAAAGTCTTTTACAAAGTTTCCACACTAACGAACTTTATAACTTGATGCTTTTAGACACACTACATTCGGCGTCTCAACTAGCAACGTTATGAAAGTAAAACAACTTTTATATCAGACTCGAGTTTATATTGCCTGTGTCGGTAACCTCAGATAAGTGCCTATGAACTCGATCAGGCACGAGGTCTGCACTCGTTGTCACTGTCTATCACAGCCTATATCTCAAAGAGCAATGCCGCACGAGCGCCCTTACCCGTCTTCATCCTCGCTACAACGTAAACACTCGAGCCTACAAACAACGATACTTGTGTAGCGAAGCCTAGTTAGATCAGCTGTCGCTCAGCTGTGGGTTTTTGTACGTCTAGTTACACACATGACGCAACGCACGTATTTATTGTGCTTCCTTGCACAGCAGCTGTCTTTGTACCTTTATTTAATTTTCCTTCTGTTCTTTCGTTTAATAATACACATATATCACGCTCGTTCTCTCTATGATTATTAATAATCATTACCCTTGATATCGCGTTGTTTTCTAGAGCGGATATAAGAAAATTCTTCCATCACTTTTGGGTTGATTTGTTACCGGCTGTGGTAGATAGTGACGTCCCTGACAGCATCCTTTTATGAGGAAACGGACGTTAAACCTTTATTATTATTACTATTATTGCCGACTGACATGGGGTTTGAATCCAGAACTCACAATTCTGAAGCGCACTCTTTACCAAAGCATCTAACCCCACCACCTCCATTGTCGGGTTTTAGTGTAGTGCTGCAGCTGTAGACTCCATGCTAGTGCCTGCAAGGTTTGAAGAAAACTTGTGTTTTTTTCATAGAAATAAGAACAAGCGTATTGACAGGACTTAAACAAGAAAAAGTAATCCAGATATTTAGTAACTTGATGATTAATGCCAATGATAAAGAAAACAGGTTTCGTTTTAAGACATGGTTCAAAATTAGGTCCAAATTCAGAACTAGTTTTAGAAGTTATTTTTGTTCTTGAAATTGAAACAATAACATACCGTAAAGAAGACAATGTACAACACTATTTCAAATAATATTAAACAAATTTTAACCAGACCTCGATTAGATGCAATGCAACACTTTATGGTAAGGTAGACTTACGAATTAGGTCGCTTTCAAAAAACTGGATTGTTGTTTTCTTTCTTGCAATTGAAACAATAATTTACCGTGAAGAACTGCACAATTAATTTTAATAAACCAATTTTTAAACATCTAGGCCTCAGAAGTACAAGTCAATTGTACGTTCACAGATTAGAAGCTGAATTACTAAAGCCACTGAATTACTATAAGCAATATTGCACTATATGCACTAGTCTAGGATGGACTTACCGCCGGTCTCATAAAGCTTCAATCAGAACGATATCGTGGCCGTAAGTCGCTTTTGCATCTTATGAACGAGATGTCGGTCGGTATCTGAGCTGATTTCAGCTACGTGTGACGGAACTATATCTTGTCGAGATCGGGCGGATAATGTCACCGTTAGATTAAAACAAAAGTCGTCGCCAGGGGGTGATACTCAACCGTCGCAGGTGGCTCCAGCCAATAGGAGAGCGCGAAATCCGCTTAAATGGTTAGAATTCTTGGAAATGTGACGTTACAGACTCAAGATAAAAGTGAAAATAGAGAAGTTTCATAGTATGCAAAAAGCAGATTGGTAGTTATCTCGCGGACAAAGTCAAATGGTAGAGATTGCTATCGGCGAGAATATCTTTCCGTTTATAATAGTGGGTATTAGTCATGTTCATACCTGGTCTAACTGGTGAAGTTGATTGTATGATGATGATTAAAAATCCAACAAACTCTGAATCTTCTGTCTTCTAACTTTGTCATTTCCTCCCTCTCGCTCTCTCTCTCTTTCCCTCTCACTCTCTCTCTCTCCCTCTGATTGTCGGCCTATCTGTCTGTCGGTCTGTCTATCTGTCTATCTGTTTCTCTTTATAATATATATATATATATATATATATATATATATATATATATATATTATAGTAATAATAATAAAGGTTTAACGTCCGTTTCCTCATCCAGGGATGATGTCAGGGACGTCCCCAACAGCACACATCACTACAGATCAATTCACCCAGACCAATCTGCAAAAGAAATGTGCTGAGGAGAAGTAAGGTCCTAAACGAAAGCCAGTCCGGTGATCAAAAATGGTCAGGGTAGATTGATTTTATATATATATATATATATATATATATATATATATATATATATATATATATATATATCTACATGTATATAATTTTTATATATAAATATATAATTATCATAATGTTATATGCAAGTATATATATATATACATGCATATATATATACATGCATATATATATATATATATATATATATATATATATATATATATATATATATATATATATATATATATATATATATATATATATATATACAGTCACACACACCCACACACATGCATATTGTTCAACCAAATGGCAAGGCTCAAGATTTCTGTGTTAAGAACTGTTCACTCATCATCATTCTTGTATCAGGCAAATGATTATTCTTTACTATATCTTAACTTTTAAAATAAATTTCTTAGCTGTTGGTACGTCTGCCGAGTTCTTGTCGCCTCTGCCCAATATTCTTTTAAAACTGAAATTTTGGTTTCAAGTATACGGAGGTGTTTCGTGGAATGTCGCCTTCCTGCTTACATATCGGTCTAAATTGCATCATTGACCTTGGAGTAATAAAAATCTTGAGAACTGCTTTCTGTCATATTTGAATCCTGATTTATGTATTAAAATACATTAACATTTTATCTAGTCTTTAAATTGATGGAACTCAGTAAGCCAATTATTTACTCAATGGGGCTTAAAATTAACGAATAGACAGTTTTGTGATTTTTAAGGAACCAGAGAGTACATATATTGAAACTAAAGTCAATTTTATCGCATGATTTATTTATTATTATTATTATTATTATTATTTATTCCCTTCTTTTTCATACGTAAAAGGATTACATTAAACCATTTCATTACTTCACAATTAAGAGTCACATTTGAGTAAAATTTTAACTTTCGCCACATTTGATTTACTTATTTGGCTATACATTACATAAATTTTATTATATTTCTTCCAAAAGCAGACACCATTTACGTAACAATAAACTTTCTTGCTCTTTGACTGAAAATTTAGACGTTAATAAAAAGGAAAATAATCGAAACGGTTAGTCACTTTAATATATGCAAAGAGCCTAGTTAAAATAACCTTGCAATCAAATTCATAAAATTCAAGGTTTTTGTAAAACAGTTACAAGTCACTATGATATACTAAATCACATTTAGTGACTTCCTTGGGGTTTAAAATTTACTCAACTGAGCCATTAAAGCAAATGCCAATGTGTAAATGTAAATGCAAACGTAAAATGCAAGGTGGCATTTCAATGGTACAGCAAAAGCACAACCGGTTAATATATCATCCATGCTGCAAGCAGGTATATTTGTGTGAATGAACCACGCAGATATCACATGTTTACTTTGTTCTGATTGGTCAGACTTGACCTGACTTTGAGGTCACTACAAACCAGTCACGTGGTCAGTTCCATCAGCTGTCTTCAGGTTCTCTTCCTTGCTTTGTTGATCATCCACTAGAGCCACTACCATAACTCTATAGAAATCAGATTGGTTTGACTACTATTCAATGCCACTAAATACAAAATACCTGTTGTGTATTTAATAATATACCTGTAGAATTTTGATGTACTGTTGAAGTTCAGTTATAGGGAGGCTACTGCCAAACTAAGATGTTGGCGCGATAATGGCTCTGTCGTAGAACCTACCATTCGCTGCTATATCGCTTTTCAATGAATTATGAGTTGAGTACTTCAACTCATAATTTCTCCAAAGTCAGTTAGTTTGAAAATTTATTTCCAAACTAACTGACTATAATATGCCATTGTGCTGCGACTTATTGAAAGAACAGAGAAGTTTATTTGATACGACCTTTTTAGCGAGGGCAGAATGAAATCCTGGAAAATGGATGATGAATAGGGCAGGTTCCTCCGTCCGGAGACAACTCCGCCCGCAGGCCCCTCCGCCCGGGGGTCCTTCCGCCCGGGGCCCCCATCTCCCTGATGCCCCTCCTCCCGGGGCCCCTCCTCGGGTGAGCCTCCACCTGGGGGCGCCTTCGCCCGGGGGCGTATCAGTCCGGGGGCGTATCAGTCTGCGGGCGCCTATGCCCGTGGACTCCTCCTCCCGGGGCATCATAAATTTACCCTATTTACCTTGCCGAAGCTCGCACCATCGATCAGGGACGAGACGTCTCGACTTCAATCAAGCCCATCTCAATAGGGTCGCCTACCTCTGGACTGTCCCATGTATGCGATACTCCTGGAGCTTAAGATGATCCAGTTGTGGTGTACTTCGAAGGCGAGGCTCTTCGCCTTAAATGAAGATTGTGTTTCCCCATGGATCGGGGATCTCTGGGGGAATAAGGATCTGGGGATTCAGGATCCCAGGGATTGGGGCGCCCCGTGGAGGGGTGCACCCAGGCTGGGGAGCCCCGGGATTGCGTGCCCCGTGCGGGGGTGCTCCGGGCCGGGGTGCCCGGGCGAGGTGCCCCGGGCGGTGGTGCCCCGGGCGATGGTGCTCCGGGTGGGAGTGAATTTAATCTGAATTTAATGAGTCCATGTTATCTAATCTAATGAATCTAATCAGAATGTAATGAATTTATCTTATCCAACTAATTAATTTAATCGGATTGAAATGAATCTATCTAATCTAATCTAACTAATCTAAACTAGCGAATCTTAAAGCTCTGTTGAATATGTCTGTCTAGTCTAAAGAATCTAATCACAAATAATGATTAAAGCTTCTTTATGAATCATCATAATGAATCTAGTGTCAAAAATATCGCAATTGATTATCAGTGTAGCTATCATCTATAATACGCCTACCATTCATAATTGTATTACAGCCTCTGATGGGACAAATTGGCGACGTTACTTTTTGATTACCTTTTTTATTTTTATATAGCGGCCACGCATCGTCTGATACTACGTTTTTGGTTTCAGGGTGCTTGATATTGTCAAGGTAAATAGTAGCATTCTAATTAATGTTTTTTATTGTTTGTTATTAATCACTCCAAACAAGATCCAAACCAACGGCGGAAAGGGCATTCGGTTGGTGAGCACCTAGGCTCCAGAAATTGCTACAAAATTTAAACGAATGGATTACTTCAAATGAAGGTCTATTCGTATCACGACCCTAGTTAAACTGGGATTTAAGGGAAGGTGATGATGTTATTAATGAAGATTTGGAGCCACCAATATTGAGGGATGTTATATCAAACAGTCTTCCTAAACATTGTGTAAAATGCAACATAATGTAACATTTAATGACTTATTGTTTGCATGGTGTTAACTATTTTGTTATTATATGATCAGTACTTAGTACTTAAAATGCTGTTCAGGATTTTTACTTTTATATTTTTACACAAAGAGTTTTACAGTTTACGTGCAGGTCATGTCAAAACTGTAAACATGCTTACTTGAAGTAATTATTCGCGTATAACTTGCTTTCAGCTTACATGATTTTGATTAGAACATGTTTAGTACAAAAACAGCTCTACGAAATACTATCGACACAGTTCTTGAACCTGTAGTAATTTGTAAGCTGCCACACACAGCTTAGCAGCTGCTTGACTGCTTAGCAGCTGCTACACAGTTTAGCAGCTGCTGCACTGCATAGCAGCTGCCAATGGTTCTCGCAAAGTTCACTGTGGCCTCAGATTGCTACTGGCCAGTGATGTTATATTTACAAATAAGAGCCTACGCGAAACACAGAATCTACAATATTTTAGTGCTGTAGAAAATAAAAAATCGGTATCTTAAACTTTCCGCATTCAGAAAATATACTAAGAATCTGTGTAAATGTTGCATTTCAGAAGTTATTATCAACCAATATACACGTAAAATAATAATATGATACAATTTTTAAAAGCAGTCTATTATCCAAAAAATTAAAGCTTAAAAACTATAAAGAAAAATTTATAATTATTCAAAGGTTTTGCAATGCACAAGATCTTAACAAAAAATCAGAAGCGCGTTGAGCTGTGACGAAAAAGCTGATGATGAAATTCTCTTTTCTGCAAGACAATCGCAATTCTGAAATTTGTATAACCAATTAGTCTAACAAACAGCTACTAACTAGTAAACAGAAATTAACTATTCAAACAGATAAGAAATAGTAAACAGCTATTAACTTATAAACAGCTATTAAATAGTAAACAATTACGAAAATTATTTACGAATAACTATCTATACCTATAGCAAAAAGCTGTTAATTCTCTGCCACCCATGTTACCTATTTTTTGCCTCTTCCTCGTTAGATTTGACTTCTGGAGAAAAAACGTGGACATTTTGGAGACTGTTCTTTTGGTTTATTCGCGTTACTGAATAGGATGAACTTTTGAATATTTACTACAAAAACATATGGAAAGAATCTTCTCTATGAAAATGGTTATTGGTTCAAGTATGACTGAAATATTCAATCTAGCAAAAACTACTACCTGACATTTTAGTGGCGGTAATTTGATAATTCCAATTCGCAAACTACAAAGTGAACCAAAACAAGGGCTCTAATCTATCACTACTCATCGGTAATAGGGCTATTTAGCTGTATATTGGTCTAATTTCATCATATAATTGGAAATAGCAGCACAGGTTGAACTCTGAATCAAGGTCTTATAAAATCACAACCTAATATTAAGCCAAATTAAGCTTGTGGGTGAAGAAAATAGGGTTCTAGGTTAAGATCAACCTAAATGAAATAACTAGTTTAGTTAATGTCAAGGTAAAAGAGACTGTGCCATTATCAATACTTTCGTCGACTTTTTGGACATGCTTTGCCAATCTTTTATGCTGGAATTTTAGTTACGTTCATATTCGGTATGGGTTTATTCTAAAGTCCAATAATTCCAATGGATTGTGCAGATACATCCACGCAAGGTTTACGAGAAAATAATCAGATACTTGTATTTTTAAGAATGTACTTTTCAACAACATCGTCCTCTCTTGAATCCCTGTTTAACTAGGACCAGGATTTGAATAGAAAGTTTTCCATTAGTTTTAGATTTTTTAGCAATTTCTTGTGCCTAGGCGCTCACCAAAAGAATGCCCTTTCTGATGTTGGTTTGGATCTTAGTGCTTTGTCGTCTTTTACGACACGTGCAGTCCACGATTGCTTTTTTATTCAGAAACCTGGACCAGTCTAACTAGGGTAGTCTACGCTCTACAGTCTGAGTTATTAATACATTCTAACACTGTGATAACACGATGATGAAAGCCACAGAAAACCATTTCAATGAATTCTGTAATCTGCTTGCAATGAAAAGAGCGTAATGCAATCCGAATATGTTGTCCTATTTCCAATTTGAAAAAGATATAATGCAAATGAGGCATTTCTAATGCTGTAGATATACAGATATCATGTAAACGAGGTATTTCTAAAATATAAAGATATCATGTAAATGAGGTATTTCTGCCTATATCGCCACTGGCTCCAGCCATGGCGTTGTGGGCAGATAAGACAGATATGACATAATAGCATATGACATATAAGACATATTATAACTTACTATACATATGACATATAAGACAGGTATGTTGCTCTACTTGTATAGAAAACCCACAGTTTTCTTTTATATCAATATGATTAAAACAGTTCTGTAATGCGATCTGAAAATTAAAAATAAATAAACCTTACTAAGATTCAAACACAAGTCTGAGTGATTAATTCAATATATAATTTATATCTTCATAATACTACCTGATGACATTCTACACAATACACGAGGTTAGCCAGTCAAGCCTTTTGCGTGAGCCTACAGTGTCTGGCAGATAGCGGGGATGAAGACTGCAAAAGGCGAGGAGTATGAGAACTGGTAACAAAGGACCAACAATGACGAAGGGAGAGAACATTAATAATATGCGTTATTATGTAAAACTGCGAAAACGACGACTATGATTTCGCACTGCATTAGCCTATTTATTAGCATGAATAATATAATAATAATATAATAATAATATGAGTCATGAAGTTTTAAATGACAGACCCTGAGGTAAATCGAACTCTCGTGGGTTCGAATCCCAGCCGCGCTGATCTGAGACTAAAATCTCGGACATTCACTGGACTGGCTACACGGAAAATGGACTAAATTGCCTAACGGATATAACATGTGGTACTAAAAGTGATAGATATCAACATAGTTGATCATTTCAGTATAATGTGTTATTATTATTATTATTATTATTATTATTATTATTATTATTATTATTATTATTAGCATTGGCCATTGTGCAGATTATGCTGACGCATGATGTAGTTTAGCTAAGTTACGCATTGCTAACCTAGACGTGTCAGTAACTAGAATGCAAACAAGATCTATAGAGTTATGATTTTACTGTCCTTCGTATTCGATGCTCTTGGAAAGCATTGAAATTTTCACCTACATCTCATGGACATTCACAATTCTTATGCTCTTATAACTATTAAATTATTAATATTTGTGCATTTTAGACTGAAGATAAATTATTTGTCTACATTCTCAAATATTATAGCCATAAAAATGTTCTGCAATAGCATATCCTTATTAATATTATCGGTTTGATGGCCGGGTGGATATAACACCTTGCCTGATAAACAGAAGATCATTGATTCAAATACCATTCAGACCTTCTCTGACAGGTCTTTGTGGTGCAGAAACAGACGTTAAATTTGGCTCATATTTAGCTTATCTTGAGCTTTAAGTCTTGTATAGATCTTACACTTTGACTGAATCTTAAACTTTAATTGAGATTTGTAGTTTAATGAGGCTTAAACTCTTTCCAAATGTTAACTGGGGGAGAAATGTCCCGGGTCAAGAGGATTTCCCTCAGTAAACTACATTTCTCCAGCCCCCCTCCCAGATAATTGTATAAATGGCACGCCGATGTTCCTAAATGGATAAATACTTTTCTTTACTTGATAATTTTTAATATATTTTAAGAATATTTGAATTGAATGTTTAAAAACATAATTAAAATATAGGTAATCGCCATTCTTTGCCTTATGTAGATGTGGAACGCTTTAAGAGCTTTTTGTGAATATAACTTCTTTAATTAAACAAATAGACTAAACCCCTCAAAACGCGTAGATCAAAGATTTACACTAATACGTGCATATTTAGATTCTAAAAGACACAATATAGGATTATCTTAAATATTATATTAATTTTCATTCAAAAAGTTTCGTTAAAAATATTGTCAGAAGTGGGATTTGAACCCACGCCTGGAGAACCAGACTGCGACCTGAACGCAGCGCCTTAGACCGCTCGGCCATCCTGACTTCTGATAAGCTTTGCACTAACTCTTCAGGGCAACAGAGCAGAGTAAACGCTGCTGTCAAGTTGGCTAACGACACCCGGAAACAATCAGTACAGAACAGAAATAGAAACAGAAACGGAAACAGAAAAATAAAAATATAAGTACTTGATAAAACTTCATATCGAATGTTACAGTCGTCATTGGAAGCAATATGAAGAGAAAAGCTAAGGCTAATTCGATAAGCCAGTAAACAGAAAGTAAATTAAGCAATTCTAAATCAAAATTCTCAAAATTCGCCTACGCTGTGTTTACCAATAAATTATACATAGAATATCTTAATAGCGTAGGGGTAGGTCAAACGTCATGAAGTTTTAAATGACAGATCCTCGAACAGCCAACTTAGATTTATTTATTCTTGGCGCACTCTTTTTTCGCTTACGCTAACTTCCTATTCAATAGCTCTCCATCCCAATAAATGGAAATAAAAGCAAATTATAATGGAAGATTTCAGAAATAATAAATGACATTGCTGCGCTGCGTTATTAGACTTTCTGTGCTGAGAATATGATTTCTTTGTTTGTTTTTATTCGATATTTTTTAACGGCAAATGTTTCGTTTGCAAATGCAGCTTATCGTCTTAAACCCAGCCCATGATCCATATTGAATATAAAGCTTACGACTTGCTTTAATATATATAAAATACAAGTTAATATTGCTAAATTATTTTCTGTTGCTAGTCTGAATTCTAATAACACTGCAAAATCTAACTGTTTTAGCCTTTAGTTTAAAAAAAGTGATTTGTTATTATATAAATCTCTGGCGGATTCGACGTTGCGGTAAGAGGTCATACACTAGTTCAAAGCGTCTAAAGTGCACTGTGCTATAAATAGTGGAAACAATTGCAGGAATACAGTTACAACTAATGCTTCACCAGCAAAACTATTATTTGTCAATATTCTAAAAATATGGACAAGGCAATTTTCTAATTCACAACTACTCTGGATAGTTGTATAGATGATAAAGCCATTATTTTCCAAGCCAATCAGTGAAGAGTTAAGTGTCTGTCTTCTAGTTGCAATAGTGTATCTAGGCGATGAGGATACCTATTTTTAAAATAAATGTAACCATTAAATCGTAGTCTTGTAGTAATCTGTAACAGTTATCTTGAAATTCTATCAGTAATTTTAGCGACATTTAGCAAATAGTAACCATTGAGTCTCTTCAATATTGTAAAATATGGAAACATGTCTGTCTCTGTAAGGGTAAATTTCAGTCAGACCTAGTGTTTGGAACGTCCCTAGCAGCTGCTATATAGATGATGAACTACAACACAGGCGTTAAATTCACGCTGCTTAGCCCATAACA
The DNA here is from genome assembly GCA_905160935.1 of Enchytraeus crypticus. Classification (NCBI taxonomy): domain Eukaryota; kingdom Metazoa; phylum Annelida; class Clitellata; order Enchytraeida; family Enchytraeidae; genus Enchytraeus; species Enchytraeus crypticus. The sequence continues at coordinate 333,332 of CAJHZI010000720.1, read as the reverse complement.
AACTTAAAGAGACTTAAACGCTCAAAAGCTTCTGCTCTTATCACATAAGAATAGTCTATATATTAACGACTCGTCATACTTCACGGGACTGCTCTATATACAGAACAGTCAGTGTGTTGCTGCTGGTAAATGCTAAACAGTCTCGATGTTAATATTTGTCAATTCCTTGCAGACAATCTTTTTTCACTGCTGCCCTATCACGTGGTGTCACGTGCAGTTATGAAATTTTTGCAGAAACCTTTCTTCACTGCTGCTCTATCACGTGTAGTCACGTGCAATACCGCAGGTGACAGACGATCTAGGGGTATTTTTAAATTTTGCACATGCACAGTTTTTACACTTAATATAATGGCGTAACATATTATTCATCATATTTCATTGGCAACCCGACAGGGTAGATACAAATTATCATCATCTTCCCTTGAATCTCAGTTTAGCTAGAGACTTGATATTAGAAACTTCTGTAGCAATTTCTGGAGCCTAGGCACGCATCAACCGAATGCCACGTCTAACGGTGGTTTGGATCTTAGTGAGTTTCCGCCCTTTAGGACACGTGAAGTCCACTGCTGGTCTATTGTTCTGCAACCCGGACACAACACGGGCAAAATAACAGGGTAGATACAACTCTAATAATTATTGATACAACTCTGTTTAATTATTTTAGGAATCGAGTCAAACGGTTTGAAAGTAGGGTTCAACGTTGTGAGTGATGCTTTGTGTCTATAAGGAACATAAACTTGAGTCTAGACAGACGACACGAGGTGTTTCTAATATTCTATCACCTTATAACCCCACGATTGTTTTTACATCTAGCAGGCGAACAATGTCAGTTAAGCATATTTTTATTTAGTAACTGATGTGTCTCTGTACTTTATCTGTGTAGGATTTCAAATTTTTATCGGTACTTCAGTGTAAGTTTTTAATGATTTAAAAATATGTTTCAAAGCTGACAAATTCAGAAACTTTTAGTGCACTATTTACGAGTCATATAAACTTAGGCCTAACTACAGATAGCCAGGGTAGGCAGCAATTTGGCTATTATAATTGAATTACTTCATTTTGTAAAATTACAAATTGCAATTTTAATTTACAATTTAATTACAATTTTTTATTTTTTTTATAGTTTGCAATTTGTAATTGTGTTACAATTTAAATTTGCTGTAATTTTGTAATTTTAAATTATTATTTTTAAGTTACTTCCCTGGCACAATATTTATTGACTCAAAATTAGTACCGAATGCTTCCACAAAAGTTTATGATTGAGTAGCACAAAGGAGATAACTTTAAAGTTACTTAAAATACTTAATCTACGAATTTAAATTTCTTAGTTAACTTACATTAGGTCTGTCTATGGTTAATTAAACAAAACCAGCTTATCTAGGAATCTATATTTAGATTAAAATAGACCCATAAAGATGAGATATGATCGTGATAGTGGCCTTTCCAGCCGCACTCTACTGTATATATATTGCATCTTAAGATGTTTGTAAATATTTGGCATAAATTTCTCATTGAGAATTAACTGGATCATCACACAGTCTATTCTGACTGCTGCTTTAGTTGATCGGAAATTTCATCAACAACGGCGATGGTCGGTTCAACGTCTTGAAGAGAAGCACTTTAGGCTTCTGACCTTGACGTTAAGCCCACTAAAATTGATTAAGATAGTTTATTGTGACAATAGTTTATGGAATGGCTAGAAGAGTCGAAGTAGCATTTATTGGCAACATGCCGGGAGACGATCGACAAGCTGTAGACCTACATTTCATTTTCAAACCATAAGCCTATATTAATTCGCAGTCTCCTTCGTGTTAATTAGAGTCTGCTAATTAGAGGAATAACTAGTGTGAAAATTAAGCACATATGCAAATGTACCAACGAACTTATTGACAGTTTATTTTTACGTTTGGCATCATTTGTGATTAGGTCTACTAGAAAAACCGGTGTATATAAATTAGAATTTGGTGTAAATTGGAATTACGTAATTTGTAATTTATAATGTGACCAATAAATTAATCGTAATATGTAAATAGTTTACATTTCTTAGAGTAATTAGTAACTTGTAATTCAATTACATCTAGCGTGTATTCTGTCCACCGCTGCAGACAGTACAGCGGAAGCTTCAGTAACTAACGTAGGCCTATGCCAATGTTACAACAGGTCTAACCAGTTACTTGCAGAAATCAAAGGAGTCCAAGCCGGCGAGCAAAATAGGATTCAAACACGGTGAAAATTCTCACAAAATAAAGAATAACAATAAAAACCATTCCTGAACAGTCTCCCCTTTTATAAGCAGGACGCTTGAATGTAAGACAGTAGCCTTGTTTTTAGCTGAACCATGCACAAAAATAAAGAGTTACCATCATCTCTGTGTTGCTCTGCTGATAGCAGATCCAAGGTTCCTTAATCCAAATCCAATTCATGAACTCTGAAGAATACTCAAAATGTTTATTAAATCGCAATGACCAAGTCTTTACAAAATTGTAATGTAAGACTTGAGATAAGGATAATTATTGTGGCGTTGCTGGTGCTTTGACGGTGTCTTCCTCGAGTAGTTGGTTATTAACTTTCTATTATTTAAGCTAAAGAAAAGTTTGATCTATTCGCAATCGCCCATAAAAAGCATGCACTTAGCATATCATATATCAAATTGGACTGATTTGCTGAATTTTGACCTTTTTCTCACCTGCTTGATTTTGTTTCATTAGTGCTCGAAGTTGTCATTACTGACTGTAGCACTCCAATTGTTGTTGTGTTATATTATCATTTGATAACTTGTATCACAAAAAATGCAAACATTGTCAGAAGTGGGATTTGAACCCACGCCTGGAGAACCAGACTGCGACCTGAACGCAGCGCCTTAGACCGCTCGGCCATCCTGACTACACAGACGTTGTTGCTTACTACGAATTAATAATTACTTTGGACTGAATTTCTGGATTTTGGAATTTGCACCGTTTTTGAACCTTCTTCTTTTCCTCGCCGGCTTGATTTTGTCTCAATACTGCTCGATGTTGTCATTGATGACTGTAGCATTCTAATTGTTGTTTTTAGTATTAATTAGGCTATTGGCATTCGGCAAGGCGCACACTGGCTTTGTATTTATCAATTTTTATTTAATTAAAATCTACAGTCTATATCATTCAAGAGATGGCGCAAAATAAACTGTCTCCCATCTCCCCGTTATAACGTTTTTGTCAATATCGTAATATTCTAGAGGCCGTGAAATTCTGTAACGCGTGTGTTTATTTCCTGTACTACAGATGATTACTATATTACATTTCCGGTTTTTTTAATATACAAAAACTAGGTATATTTAATGAATCAGTGGTTTAAAGATGTAATGTAGCATTTAACATAACTAAACAATAAGTTGTGGTTTATAGTTCTATTAGTAGACGCGTTAGGTAACATTACTAATATTGGCATGAAGGTTTTAAGTTTTGAAGCTTTTAAGTGTATTTTTTTATATTCTGAGATAAATTTCCGGTAATAACAACTACACTACCATTAGAGTGCTACTGCTATCCATGACAATGTTAGCACTGTGGAACCAAATCAAAACCGAAGAGCAGAGTGAGGGGTCCATAAACGATGCGAGCCAAAATCCGGGTAGTCAGTTCAAGGAAGGATACTATCGGAATGGAGGTTTACGTGTTGGTCTCAATTCGTGGACATTTGGTGAATAGGAAAAGTAAAAGAGAAAAGCTTTCAACCGCCGTGAAATTGTTCGTGAAGTAGGAATTAAGGGCTGATCAGGAGTAGATGAGGGAGTGCGCAGAGTGGAAGGAAGAGAATTCCAGATCTGTGGGACAGCATGCTGGAAGGAGCGCCTAGACAGCTTGCTATGTGAAGGAATGCTCGGTCTCTCTAAAGTAGCCTAACTAACGTAGAAGACCTGTTAGATGACTGCCTGGTGGTAGGGTGCCCCACGTGTAGTAAGTGAGACATGTAACCATTGTGGCATTTGCCGGGTGCAGTGATGGACTGGTATATTAGAGAAACGGTTTTTTAAAAAATAAAATGCGTTCTCTAACATTGAGCCAGTGCAAGGACTTCAGGATTGGAGTATCATGAGAGCATTTGGAGCTACGAAAGACTGCTTTGGAGCTACGAAAGACTGCACATGCAAAGAAATTCTGAATGAACTGCAACCTATCAATCTCGCAAATGGGAAAATTTAGAAATAGGGCGTTACAGTAATCCAGTTTGGATTGCACGAGAGCAGCACCAATCGTAGTGGAAAGATATAGTCTTATTCGACGAAGATGGCGAATTTGGAAGAAACTTAATTGCTTGTGATGATTTGGTGAGGTGTTCGTGGAAGGTAAGAATTCACAGAAGAAATAGTTGTAACTGTAACATCAGAAGAGAGAACTAGGGGCGTTCAGTTTCGAAAGTTGCTGATGTGTTCCAAGCAGCACGAACTCAGTCCTAGATGGATTGAGTGTAAAAAATTTGGCAGACGTCCAGGATGATATCTGCTGAAAGGATTGCTGAAAGCAAGCCTTCGCATCTGGTAGAGCTGATGAGAAAGTTAAATCTCGGAATTCACCTCTCTGGTACCCTTGACTTCTTGAAGAGAAGCTCCTCAGGCTTCTGACCTTGACGTTTAACCCACATTTTAAATATAAAAATCCGATTAAGCTAAATTTCTTACTGATAATCCTTAGAACTCTATCGAATTGATACTCCTCGACGAATTTGTGAGGTTCTAGATTGTGGAACAGTACATTTGCATGGTTTCACGCATAATGTCGTTCTAAAAGAAAGCATTACGAATATGATTTATGCTATATTTAACTTTAGACTTAGAGAAAGAGAAAGAGAGAGAGAGAGAGAGAGAGAGAGAGAGAGAGAGAGAGAAAGAGAGAGAGCAAGAAAGAAAGAAAGAAATAAAGAAAGAAGAAAGAAAAAGATTGAGAGAAAAGAAAACGTAGAGTAAATATATTTTTGATGTCAGCAGCAATACTAGACGCAGCTATCATCCTATATCACTGTACTAAGCTCGTCCTATACCACTGTACTAAGCTCATTCTATATCACTGTACTTAGCTCATCCTATACCACTGTACTAAGCTCGTCCTATACCACTGTACTAAGCTCATTCTATATCACTGTACTTAGCTCATCCTATACCACTGTACTAAGCTCATCCTATACCACTGTACTAAGCTCATTCTATACCACTGTACTAAGCTCGTCCTATACCACTGTACTAAGCTCATCCTATACCACTGTATTAAGCTCATTCTATATCACTGTACTAAGCTCATTCTATATCACTGTACTAAGCTCATCCTATACCACTGTACTAAGCTCATTCTATACCACTGTACTTAGCTCATTCTATACCACTGTACTTAGCTCATCCTATACTACTGTACTAAGCTCATTCTATACCACTGTACTTAGCTCATCCTATACCACTGTACTAAGCTCATTCTACATGTATACCACTGTACTAAGCTTATCCTATACCATTCGCTAAGCTCATTCTATACCACTGTACTTAGCTCATCCTATACCACTGTACTAAGCCCATCCTATACCACTGTACTTAGCTCATCTAGGCTCGTTTGCTCTACGTCATCACGTTGTCTTGTGAATTGAACCCGATTCACTATGTACTCACGAACTGAATCTGTATTCGAGGCGTCCGATTTTCTGTAATTCCACTTATTGTATTGCTCGGATATGACGATAGCCACATCGACTTTCTTTCCAATAGCGGATTCCTGCACGAGTGATTCCATGACAGCTTCCACATCACTTATTTCTATCAGTGGATTGGTGAGATCTCTGCAAAATGTTCCCCGTTTTTCATTACTCAACGGTTTAGTCTCTGATTCATTTTCAATTGGCTTTATTTCTGCCTTGACACCGTTTTCTTGAGACTGTCTCATGTCCTGAGGCTCGGCTATGTAAAAGTTTGCAGAAGAGATTTTGGATAATTCCTGAGCGCCTCCCAATCCCACGCTACTTCCAGGACCTGATCCGTGGGCTACATCGGCATTGGTAGCGTCGTTCTTTGTCACATCCACGTTGAATATAAAATCATTCATGGGCCAAGTCTGATTGAAATTATCAATAATCTCTTCCAGCTTTGTTTTGTAGCTGAGCAGGTTTGTTTCTACATCAGATGATACGGGTTTCAGCATCTTGCTCAAAATGAAGGGCATGAAACCTCCTGCCAGAGTAGCCATCATTTGATTGGTGGAAGAAACTTTATACACGTCGCCAAAAGACATCACAACGATAAAAACGAAGAGAAGAAATAACATTATGATGAAAAATCTTCCCGAAGCTTGTAATAGACTTCTATAGACCGGGCCCGGACTGCCAGAGACCTTAATCAAACAACTGTCTTCAAAGATTTGTTTTGGAATGCGAGGCGTATCCTCTCTGTCGATGAACAGAAGAAGATCGTTGATGATCCAGTGATGTTTTCGCCGAGCAAGATCATCCGGATGTTCGTGTTCCCCCTGTGCTGCCGCCTCAGAGGATATGAATCCGGTGTTCCGTTGTAGGTAGGAAGGAAGACTGGTCAGTGCGTCCAGACCTTTCACGCGTCCTTTGATTTCAGAAAACAAGGCCTTGTTTAATTTGATATATTTCTTGTTGACGTTACTGTAGGTGTCGATACAGTAGATAACTACGAGGAAAACTAGTGATCCGTACTTGACAACTTTACTCGCGTTTACAATGAGACCCATCAATGTAAAGCTGACCACCTCTCCAAAATAGGCTGCTACCTCGCCACACATCAGCAGCACAGAATACAGCGTCAGTAGGGTTACAATCGTTGCTGCGATGTTCAAAGCAATCTTTTTCTCTAGGTAGCACTGACAAAAATTGGTTAGTTTTGTTCTCTGACGATTTCTGAAAAAGTTGAGGAGGATATTTTCAGCTTCGAATGACTCGAATGACTGGCTGAAAGCGTGCTTCGGAGAATGAGAAGATTGTTTGAGGATGTGATACATAATTCTGCTGGTAAGGAATGCCACAGGTAGGCAGTAAAGGAGACAAATCGCAAGCGAAATTGGAATGACCACCATCCACATGATTGGAGCTAGTAGAAATCCAAACATGCCAAACTTTTTGAAAGGGTAAAGAACGTTTCGCACAAACATCCTCATTGCTCTAAGTACAGACAACTGCTTCAGATCAGCAAAAGAATCGACCACGGCTGCTTGAAATCTTGTTTCCCTTTTTCCACGGTACGCAATCTGAAAGCCGATGCAGTAATAAAATAAATAAGCTGTCAAGAAGATGGGATGAATTGGCGTTAGGTGCTGAATAAGACGATAGTTGTAATGAACTGGAATTCCTATTTCAGCAGCAGCTTGGTGTCTCTCGCTTATCTCAGAGTTCTCAAACATGTAGTAGAGTACCAGACGGATATAAAAAGGAAAAGGAAGGAGAACTACTATCAACATCCTTCCAATCACCTCACAGACTGAAATCCATGGACGGTGATATTTAGTTGTAATACAACTTCCAGAAATGTTAGCGTCGCAGCAGTCCTTGAAGGCACTCAAGTCCTTCAGCTTACAAAGGAACAAAGCCTTGGACAGGCATTCCAGCAGACTGACCGGTACGTAGTTTTCTGTCAGTAACTTTCTATAGTTGACTTTGATGCTGAATTGCGAAACGACTATTGGTATTACGATTTCTGTTGGAAGCTCAGTTACAACTTTTCTGCATAACGCAAAGTCGCTGTCACTCCGAAGATCGATCTTGTGGTTTGCTACGATGCCGTTAGAGACTTCTTCCTTACAGACCACCATGGTCTTGTGCAGTGGCTCCTTTAAAGGCACGACGTAGTTGACCGAGTCGAGAGCAGAGGAGTACATCCAACTGGGAACGAAATGGGCACCAAACACGAAGACGACTGCGACGAAGATTAAGAGCAGGACGTCTAGGATTTGAAGCCACTGATTGGGATACATCGTTCTACAGCGGATTTCGTTGGATTCGGATTCCAGGAAGCAGCAGTGGTCAACGAATAATGCTTTACCGCTGACTTCTTCTAGAATTTCTTGACAGACACTGGCCGAGCCTTCTTTGACTGTGATATAACCATCCGCATCCCAGTCTCTTATGATGATATCGAGCAATGCGAGTCTACGATCAGTTTTGGTTAGGTTATCCATACATCCTACCGGATCCTCCTGTTTGACAAACAAGTTCATTATTTGCAATTTTGTACAACATCATTTACTGTCATCAATTATTTATTAATATTAAATTATATTAATTAAATAAATTATAATTATACACATGTTTTACCTGATGATCAACGTGGATTCAATGAATATGTAGTGAGAACATTATTGAACGTAGCTTATTTGATTTTCGAACCTAGACCTATCTAGTCAAGAATGATAATTCAGACAATTATTCAAAATATAAGTTTAAATTCAAGTATAGTTCATTTAGTCTCACAGCCATTAGAATATTTAACTAACATTTTAATTCAGTGTGTATTGTTTTAGATCCAGAGGTCTTGATTCAAGTCAAGTATAGTATACATCTGTAACAAAGCCTATTATATTTATGCACGAAAATGTTTCTTTCAGCAATGGTATATCAATATTTTAAATGGTATATCAAGTTTAATCAATGATAATTAATTGCGTTGGATAGGAAGTGCGTTTTTTATAAGAGTATAATCTTATTCAATACTGCTACAATGCAGTTAAAAAGCCCGAGTTTATGAATTGTTTAGAGATGGGAATCGAACCGAACCCTAAAATCTAGAATTTTCACCGAACCGAACCAAACTCGAACCCAGACTCTGACCGAACCCGAACCGAACCCGAACCCAGGCTCTGGCCGAAATATGAAATATGGCATGAAATATGGCATGAAGATTAACATCAAAGAGACAAAAGTGATGAGAGTATCCCATAAAAATCTGAAAATGCTTGACTCAATCTTGGTGGATTTGTTCTTGCTAAATTCAAATTATGAATTTTTTATAATTTTAGTGTGCTACCTAAATATTTTTGCAGCCAGGTTTATAAATAATTATATATGACATTCTATATGTGTTAAGGCTATCTGGAGTAAATAATTTTGCACCATAGCAATGCAATCATTTCATAACTATGTTCGAAACTTCATAATTGATCTGAGAGTTTCAAATTTGAAACCCTAAAGTAAATTATGAAGCTTATTACTGATCAGTTGATAGCAAACGGTGTATATTATGATCATTTTTCTATGGAAATACACGTGTTTACTAAATCATCTTTATTTGACATTGTTATGTTACTAAAGTGCACTTTGTCTCTGAAATATTGGATCAAATTTTAGCCAAGACATTTAGACTTAATTATAAACGTATATAATATATAGGCTTCTAGTGACAATAAAAATTTAAAAATTGACGAAGCATTCTATTTGCTCGTTATAATCAAGGAAAATATTTCAGATACAATAATAAAGCTAAATATCTATATTATGAACATTTTTTGGTCAACTAACAATATTTTTAGAAATGTACAGGAATACATACCACTTCTCTCCTTTTTTCATTGTCATATTTTTACCCAGGTTAAAAAGTGTGGCAGCTATTATGACTTAATTAATTTTTAAGCATATTTACCATAAAACATTTTAAACATGTTGGTCATAACCATAATTATTGTAAGTAAAGTTAAACAATTGCAGCATTATCCAAACCAAACCATTTCGAACTCCAATCGAACTCTTGCGAGTTGGAAAGCAAGCCGAACCCGAACCGAAACCTTGTTAGAACCAAACCCGAACCGAACCGAACTTTCATTTTCAACGTACCGAACCGAACTCGAATTCTGGAAATTCATAAAATTCCCATCTCTAGCATTGTTAGATTGTCCTACTATTTACGGAATAATCCAACCTCTAGATGCACTAGTCATAAATGCTACCAAGCAGCAGATGATGAAGGCAATGGAAAATAACAACAGAACCATATTCGTTAAGTTAAAAACCATACTTAGTTTTGGTATGGGCTTAGCCTATTTGAATGGATCAGTGCTTTGATGGACGGATTGCAATTATCGATAGTGAAAGCAGAGTTATTAAAACTATTTTCATTGGACTTGTCACTAGGCATACTACTAGATAGGGAGAGAGAGATTTCACTTACTAGTAGTTGAACATCGATCCTCTCAATGCCAAAGCTTAGAGTCATCAGAGACAAGACTTCATAATTGAAGGCCAGACTTATCATCGTCTGCCCGTAACCATTGGCAACTCGTGTCCACTTGTTCCCTCGGTAAGTCCATTTGACGACTCTCTCGTCCCCACCAATGTCCACTATACCCTTTAGCACTTGATCAGACTGATTCAGCAGGACAATATGATACTCGAGGAGTTTGGTCTCTTCGTTGGTTGTTAGATCAACTACGAGCTGCCTCAAGCTGTCGTCGGCTGGTCGAAGAACACATGAGTCTACGAGGTGCTCATGTGGAGGAACTGGGGAGGAACTATTTCCATCAGCTGATGAAGTAGTGAGCTGATTGGCTTCCATAGTGGTGTTATCAGAAGATGATTGCTCTGTGCAATTACATTTATCAAGATTTAGGAATTCTTGAGTCGATGTTTCATTGAGAAGGAAGTCATTGGAAGGAGTGGATATGGTCGTACTAGTTCCATTGACATTTGTAAAAGTGTTGTCAGAATCTTCATCGTGTGATTTACTTTTATTATAATTATCATGCAGTATATAGTAGAAATTGAACTCAGCTTCTATCTTACTATTGCTTTGCGATGCAGCAGTCTCAATTTTAACGTCGTTTTTAATCTTTTCATGTAAACTACTGCGATCACTATTGGGTTTCATGGAGCCTCGTTGTCCTTCTTTATTTACTGCTTTGTTCGGTGGTAGCGATTCATCGGATATTTCCAAAAAAGGCAGATTCTCGTCTACTAAAGCATTCGATATAGAAATAATATGTATGAAAACAATGAAAACGATAAGCGGAATCTTATGTGATATTCTACAGAATCCATATCTGCTAGAACCTTCTAGTCGAATACTTCTTTCTTTAGCTCCTCCTATTCCTTTGACTCCTCCCACATCCATAATTTTTGTCAGTAGAATGTCAGAATTAAGAACCGATTGTCTGATAGCTAATTAATCATTTTTATATAAAAATCAAATTATTCAAACTTAAGATAACGCAAGTGGATGAGGACTATATATTAGGCCACAGAAAGTGACTAGATAGTTTGAAATCGGCCTAGGCACTGTTTTCCTGATCAAAACACGTAAAGAGCATTCCTCAAAAATCCAGTATACGTACATTAGTAATTTAGCAAAAAACTACAAAAATTAACAGGTGGTTATTATGGACCATCTATCAATACGATTAAAATATTCTCATACAATGTCACACCAATCAAACGGTGAGTAGCCATTTAACGTCCGGTTTCTCGTTGCAAGTGGACATCAAGGACGTTGCACAAATTGATACAATACATACTGCAAGATTTAGTAATGAACTATACTGCAGTAGAAAATTCCAGTAAAAGATGCTCAACCCCTTTCTTATGTAGTGGTTACTTATGACTTGGTGATGAATAAATTTAATTTCGACTTTAATAAATAAAATGTTTAAGATATTACTAATTAAAAATTATTTTATAATTATTCAATTTCTTAAAAGACAACATATTTATCTCTTAACTTATTTCCCGTGTTGTGTCCGTGAGACTGAAGACTAACCGTTAGAACAACAGTAACTTAATTGAGCGTGTCGTAAGAGGCAACTGAGCAAGAACAAAAGTATTATATATATATATATATATATATATATATATATATATATATATTTATATATATACAGTATATATATATATACATATATATATATATATACTGTATATATATATATATATATATATATATATATATATATATACAGACTGGGGCAAAAAAAAATCCACTAGCGAAATCTCAATAACTTTAAGAAAACTCAAAATATATCTACGAAATTTATGGTGCTTCTAGGGGAGGAATTTCTGCGTATATCCTGCACATTTTATGGAAATATTTGCATTAGTTACGAAATTACAGCATTTCTAGGAGAAAAGTGCTCAAATCAATTTTAACAAGGCTTTTCGAAATGTCACTCGTTCCTTTTAAAGAAAATAACGACCTTGAAAAAGGCCTTTTACTTAAGTTGTGGAGTTTAAGCCTGCACTACCTTGTTAGCTACTCCAATAAAAGATGCTTAAAATTCGTTCTTCTGTTAAAATTATTCCGAAATTTTGAAGAAAATATCTTGTACTTTTGTTTAAAAAAGCCTTGTTAAATTTGATTTTAACATTTTTCGAAGAAACGCTGTATTTTTGTTACTTCTGAATATATTTTCACCAAATTTGCAGGATATGTGTAGAAATTTCTCCTCTGGAAGCTCCGAAAATTTTGTAAAATCATTTTGAGTTTTGTCCAAGTTATTTAGGCTTTTGGTGAAAAAAGCCTTGTTAAAACTGATTTTGCATTTTTTCGTAGAAACGCTGTAATATTTTCCTGCTCAATAGATTTTCATCAAATATGCAGGATATACGCAGAAATTCCTCCCCTAGAAGCTCCGTAAATTTCGTAGAGATATTTTAAGTTTTCTTAAAGTTATTGAGATTTCGCTAGGGGATTATTTTTTTGCCCCAGTCTGTATATATATCATTACCGCTGGCTCCAGTCATTAATTTTCAACCCAAATAATTATGATTACTTTTACTATTTTTATATTCCTATTTGTATAGTACAACCCTAGCCTAATTAACTAAACGGTTCTTCTACATTCGTATGTAGAACTACTGAGCAAGAACAAAAGTATTAATATATATATATATTATATATATATATATATATATATATATATATATATATATATATATATATATATATATATATATATATATATCTATTCATACATACATATATATCATTACCGCTGGCTCCAGCCATTAATTATGAACCCAAATAATTATGATTACTTTTACTTTTTTATATTCCTATATGTATAGTAAAACCCTAGGCTAATTAACTAAACGGTTCTTCTACATTCGTATATGATCAGATCGAAACAATATTGATCTTTTCAATCTCAACTCTTAGTAAAAGTCCATATGTACCTGCCGCAGACATCGAGTCAGATCTCTAGAACCATTCAAATCAAGTGTCGCTGTTTTCGGCTCGAGCATTTCTACTTGTTTCTACTTCACGATTTTTATCATGACAGAAAAATTAAATTATAGAACGCAAAAGGCAAATATGTCATAAACATTCATTACAACCGTTTACAGTCAGTGCAATCGGTTCAGTATTATTATATCTAAGATTGAATGAGTTAAATTAACGCATTTGAATAAATTTTAGAAATTAATTACGTATAATTATAAGATGTCAGTCGTATTTTGTATCACATTTTAAAACGTAATTAAAGAAACTGGTTTAGGCGATATACATGTACGTACATAAACCGGTCCTTGGTACATACGAGAGTTTATTCTCTGATCATGTATCTTATCCAGGAATCGAAACTAAGGCTAAGGTTAACGTTAAGAAAAGTTTAACGTTAGCTTGCAATCCCACTCGTGAAGGATTAACATATGCAAAATTTCACATCGTTACACATTTAACAACGCATAATAAGATGAAATATAACAATATGATATTACATAAGGAATTTAGAATTAGGTCTATATGGAACCTTAATTCGTATATGTGCGTTCTTCATTCATTTATGGAACATTCTTCATTTATTTATCATCATTTATCATTCATTTATGGAACATTCTTCATTTATGCGTTTTGCATCAGTTTTCTTAATCTATTCCTTTATTTAATCACAATCTGATAACCGCAAATTATTACAAAATAAAAAAGTTAATAGTAACGTCAGTTTCTTCACTCGAAATCGATATCAGTGACGGGCGAACCCAAGATCCCGCACATACTGATCCACGGTCGAATATCCTACCGACATCACCACTAGTTTCGGCCATTGACAAATAACAAATAATAAATAGCATAACAGTCTAAATTGAGCTATTTCTATTTCTCTCTCTATTTCTCTCTATTTCTCTCTCTTTCTCTCTCTCTTTCTCTCTTTCTCTCTCTCTCTCTCTGTCTCTCTCTTAGTGTACTGCCGACTATCAGCTAGGTCCACGGCAAACAACGCCTCCACTCTTCTCTGTCTTCCGTCTTCCTCTTCGTTTCCACACATGATCGATTGAGTATTTAGTCTATTAAATATATTAAATATATATTCAAAATCTAACATTCCTAATATCGGTCTATCTCTGCTTCTCTTTCCTTCTCTGCTCTTTCCTTTCATTTTTCCTTTTTAGGAAGAATGAGAAGAATGAAAAGTTTCATTCATTATTTAGAGCTTGAGTTCTAGGTTCGATTGCCACTCGAATCACATTTTAGGTTTAGGATGGGCTTACTGATTAGGGTTAGGGATAGGGGATGAACCTCTCTATATACTATATATAATATATATATTATATATATATATAATATATATATGTAGATATTATTCGATGTAATCGTGAACTATACGGAAGCATTATAGTGATGGTTATGTTGTTGCTGTTCGTTATGCAAAGTGCAAGTTAAAGAAGAACAAAGTCGTTTTTGAACGAAAAGAAGCATGATTTCGCCATATTTATTTTGAATTTGTTTACAAGTTGAACAACATACAATTTAGAAGAAATCTTTATTTAATTGCCTAACCGGATTGGGTAATCTATAAAACTACGTGTCGCTTTAAAGGACTTTAACTAGATCTCTGTATAGCCGTACTAATTTAGCTTTTTTATTATTACAAGTATAGTGCTATTCAAAGTTACACGTTAGCTGAAATTAAAATGTGAGATCGGCATCATTATTAGAACTTAAGGGTACGGTATCAAAGATAAAGTCGATCTATTTGTAGCCAGAGACAATTTGATGAGTTGAACGGATGGTAAGTAAATTGATATGAAGCGAATCCTAGAAATCATTCCTGGTTTTATAAAGCAATAACAATGTTTACATAGTTCCATGTTTTGTGCTTAATTCGAGGATTTTCCATTGCTGTAACCAATCTTTTTTCTCAATTACGACTGAGTCAGTGACTGAATTAGTTATCTGGCGCAGTTCTAACTGTATTATGCCGTCTAGTTAGTAGTTTGTCTTAAAACTATTCACTGTTAGTAGTGATAAAAAAACATGTTTTTTGGTCAGCATTTTTGTTTGTTTTTCAATATGCTGACGTTTATGTACCAACGTTAAAATAACATAGGGCCTACAGGTTAGTGTTAAGGTTTGATGGTGTCTGCTCAATAACTATTTCACTAAGGAATATTCTGTGCAAATCTACCAACTACGCCTATTGTGAATAACTTTCCTTACTTTCAGAGGTGTAGCTCTGTTTAAGTGAAGGCTGGTTTATTAATAAAGATTAGAATATTATAATAATTAGAATATTATATAAAATTACTTCAGTTTGTAATTCTGTTTCATGAACTTTTATTATAGATTAAGATTGTTAGATTATTAATTAGTTCATTCCACTAAACGGGTTTGTATCTAGTAGGTTCAATTGGTTTAAAATGAACTTTAAATGATGGCTATTTATTTACGACTGAATTTTGCTTAGAACTTATTAAAAGGCCGCTTTGGAGTCAATTCTATCACTTGGATAAGCTGATTTTACGTTAATTTTTCTAATTCAGTCTACCAATTTAGAACAAAGTTTATATTTATGGTACAGATTAAGGGAATGTGGTCAACTAAGCATTGTTGTTTGCAGGTGACTGTGGTATTAATCCAATTACTATAGCCATTCTTCATAAAAAATGTCAAACCATGTTAAATCTGTGCTTAACTTAATGATCTTTTTTACAATCTTTCATTATAATACTGAACATTTAAGTATCATTACTCATTGACGGTTTGACTTCTAATAAAATGATAAGCCTAATGACCTGTTTCATATTTCATATTTAATGATATTTCATGTTTCAAAGTAATAGACACGAGTTGAATTAAGACTGTGCAATAACTGCGATGTAATGTATAAAGTGTAAATTGGATGTTATGTATTATGTGCTAACTTGAATGATATGTGAATATTACATTGTATGTATAGAATGGGAAGCAGAGAGATAGGAAAAGCTAGCGACGCTGATATCTTTACGAATCGTTTATCTATCATGGCTTCCTTACCGTATTCAACTCCTTTATCGAAGACGTATTTAATGCGTCAGCCAATCAGAGACAGCGAGCGGAAGTCTGTCGTTGAGAGCAGACTACTGCCACACTCGAGAATATCTACATTTATGAATTCCAGCACCGTGGGACTGAGTCACACTCCCATCTTGCCTCGCTTTCAATGTCCAACAGCAAATTTGTAAGTGGCTTAAATGATCATCCGTACTGACGTCCCTGACGTCATCCTTGGATGAGGAAATGGACGTTAAACCATTATTATTATTATTATTATTATTATTAATATTAATATTATTAGAATAATAATAATTATTATTATTATCATCTTGAAATGATTTATGGAGCTATGCTTGTGATGCTCCACCTTTTGAGACAGTCACAGTGTACCTTGATTCGCTTGAATTAGTGCTTATTTTGACCATGTTTTTTGAACTAAATTAGTTAAATATTGCACCTGCTGGATTAATACTGTCCAATTGCTGTCTTTCACTATTGTTTTGTTATGCAAGTAAATATGTTAGTCATATACTGTATGTATGCATACATTTATGATACTTGAATCTGAGTATGTTTGAATCATTGTAGACTAAAATGCCAAGATAGATCTCAAATTAGGGGCTATACAGAGCTCCCGTAGCACTCATAAAACTTTAAATATAGACCCCTTTCTAGAGCCTATCTTTAAAAAGTAATATTTACTCATTGTAAAACATTTTGCTGCAGATGTGCATGTATTAGCAGTTTAAATGGATTTTCCTAATTGTAATATGTAAGAGAATTTAAGGAAGTTTTAGATTTTATTGATATACTCATATTTGATACCTTTGGATTTTGAAGTTACATTTGTTATTTAATAATTTATACTCATTTATTATATGCCAGTTTAAGGTTGATTCCAGTTCATTGTACACATTGTTTTAGGGATGTAGTTTGTTGTGTATCTGCACCATTAGAGTTTAGCCCAGTAACTACAGGATAGTCATGAAACTGACGTGCTTGGGTCATGTATTGATATAAACTTGGTTTTTATTTTAACAATAACGCGGCAGCAATTGATGTTCTGTAGTGTCGCCTAGAGTTAATAATGTTATTTATGTGAGCTGCTATTCAATATGCCATCAAGTATATTAGATTATAAATATAACGGCACACTGGGTCAGGAAGCACAGATGCTTGTTTAATACCCATTTCCTCCTTCCTCTCCATGGTTATTGGTATTCGTTGCCTTTTGATGGCGCATCAATGGCTGCCGGCGCAGATTTAAGAATAACCTAAGCAGCTTATTATTATCATTAATAATAGAAATTGTACCATATCTCAACTTAATTTAACTTCTTAATTTAACTTCTCAACTTACTTGATATTCTGCTCTGTGTCACTTTTGCACTACTCTGCTTAATTGATATTACATAATAATTGATGTGTTACAGTGCCACTCCACGGATGGCTGAGCCGGAGTTCCTCAAGTTAGTGCCTAACAGCATATCATCAACCTACTCGGCCCCCTCTCTCTATCCACTGGGGGTGTTCCCCCGCGCCCACCTCACCCCCCAGCAGACCCTGCCTGGGGGCGGCTCCCTGAAGAGAAAGAGCAGCGTGTCCATCAGGGGTCCTGATGCTCTCTACTATAGCTCTAGACCTCGACTGATGATGTAAGAGTCTATTTATTATATAATACTTCTTCTTTGTGCACTTCTCTGCTTAATTGATAATCTGCTCTGTGTCACTTGTGCACTTCTCTGTTTAATTGATAGTCTGCTTTGTGTCACTTGTGCAGTTCTCTGCCACTTCATTTGTCTTTAATTTTATCACTTAATTCACTTATTGAGTCACTTATTTTGGCAATGTAATGCTGCTAGTAGGACGTGTGACCTCTAAGAGCTTTTGAGACCAAGTATTGCAGTACATGTAAGATTTTCGTCACGGTTAACTCGACGTTGCGCTTTTGGTTATTTGTTTTAGAGAAATCGTAAAACCACTTAGTGAACAGCAGAAAGTTTGCTTGCTTAGTGGTGCGTGTTCTAGATATTGCTTAAAGAAATTAGATTTTAAGATTTTGCATCTGATATCAATTTGATTTTCTTCTACCAGCGTTGAATGCCCCGGATTGAATATTGTATATTAAATGTAGACGTAGCTTCATCTACGTATGTTCTTTATGATGTAGTCAATGTGCGCAATGATTAATACCATTGAGGCTTAAAATGACAAAACAAATGATGTTTATAAGCCCAATGCCTATAAATTAACTCTGTTCTATATTTAATTATTTGCTAATTCAGATTCTGCATAGATTTAAAGTACTGTTCGTGATGAGTCGACAAGTTGTAAAACGTATACTGTCCATTAGTTAGTTCCCGCTGAGGTTTGAACTTCCCATTTTGCATTAATTGTTCATTTTAGTCTTTGAACTCTGTGACTGGTTTATAGATTGATTGATAATTGATTAATTTGATGGATTGCCTAATGGTGCAGGCCTGCGCAGATTCGCAGCGTTGTTAGTCCATCTCCTCAAGCAAATGTACGAAGCTCATTGTACAGCAGCATCATCAACAGCAACTCTCAGAGTAAACGGTGAGTTGATTGTGAGAGAATTATGAACTGCATTTAGCGAGTTTGACTCGTGTTTTGTGAAGTAAAGTTAATTTATCGTAATTTTAATTCCACGTTGACTGTTACGCTATTGGTTATAATACGAATGATTGGAAGAATATATTAATATTCTGCGTATGCATTAATGAGTCAAGAGTACCCGTGTTGTGTCCAAGTTACCCGTGTTGTGTCCGGCGGCTGACGAACCGTGGACGGCACGTGTCGTAAGAGGCGACAAAGATCCAAACTGACGTCTGAAAGGGCATTCAGTTGGTGAGCAGCTAGGCTTCAGAAGTTGCTACAAAATGTTTGTAAATTATTCAGACTATAGTTATACTGGGATTAAAGGGAAGATGATGATGATGACGATGCGTTAAAGGGTCAAGAGCTGACATTTATGAAATTTTATTATTATGCTAGAGTCGTTTTATTGAGCTGACTAGCTGTACTAGATGATCAGCTAGATGATTAGCTGAGCGTTAAAATGCAGTTATATTTTGATCTATTTTATTTTATCCTGATTTAATTTGCTACTTTAATACTACTGTGATTTAGCTGATGTGGTTTAATTCTTATGTGATTTATACAAAGGTGATTGTATGAATGATGATTGTATTAATGTGATTGTATTTCAATATCATTTGACACTTTGTGTGGTTTCAAGCCGAAACAATTTGAGTTGGCATAATTTTATTTTGGCTTGATTTGAGTTACATTTCAAAAACAAAGTTACTGAACAATTATGTTGGCTTTGTGTAGGAAGCGTGATGCAGAAAACAGGACGGATATTGAGCTTTCCTCGTCAGAACAAGATCTACTTGAGGATTGTGAGAACGGTTCTGTAGAGAAGAAACGACAGTAAGTTTACGATAGACAATTGACCCTATTAGCTATTAGGTATGTTAGATGATTTAAAGACCCACTCATATGTGGAAATAAAGAGGAAGGCGGAAGACAGTGAAGAGTGGAGACGTTATATGCCATGGACCTGCCAGTAGGCAGTGAACTAACAGAGAGAGAGATCTATTTCAGCTTTTATAAATTTAAGCAACTAAACTAGCATGTGATAACATCTGCAAGTGTAGCAGACTTGGAGTGAGGCTGTATCTTATCTGTAGGATTATTGGTGTAAAGATACATTTAGCTCATGAAGCTGATGTTAGCGGCAGTTTCATCACTTGAAGTCGACGTCAGTGACAGTCAAGCCCTGAACTTAATCCAACATGTACTGATTTGCATTCAGTACTCTTGCTGACATATCGCAGTTGAGTAAGTGTTATGCCAGTGCTTTGCGTATGATTTAGCTGCTCGTTTCTTGAGAATCCCACGAAAGCATGAGGTTTAGTATGATGTGTGGACGTTCGGTTTATCCCTATGTGATTAGCAAAACTTGATTCTAATGAACGTCAACAGTTAATGATAAACATATCTATTCAGTTGATATGTTTTATTTAACTACTGTAGAAGATAGTGATGTACCTCTGTTGTACAGTGATAGGTTTATATGTTTTATTTAACTACTGTAGAGGCTAGTGATGTACCTCTGTTGTACAGTGATAAGTTTATATGTTTTATTTAACTACTGTAGAAGCTAGTTATGTACCCCTGTTGTACAGTGATAGGTTTATATGTTTTATTTAACTACTGTAGAAGCTAGTGATGTACCTCTGATGTATAGTGATAGTGGAGTTTTTCTGAGTTTTCTCTTCAGTCCTAGAATGAAATGAGAGCGCTACATTGTGAAATATCATAATTTAAAATTGAAATAAAATCACCCTGAATTTCTAGCGATATATAATAACTTTGCCATGTGGCTTATTGCATTCAATATGATTACATACCAATTCTGCTTTAAATTATTTTGTTTTAGTTATAGTGATGTTTGGATATAAATATTTAAAAAAATGGTATGACATTGTACATTGTATTGTCGACCAGATACTATGAGGCTCAAATCTCTTTGTTTACTTAAAGGTCAATTTCTTGTTTGTTATACTCATAGTGTCTTCTGTGTGTTTTTCAAAAATGGAAACAAAAATGTTAAAACCATTATTGTAAACTTGAAGAAAATAACTGTATATTGAAATGTAGAAACTTATAGGTAATCTGGTGGAGTCAATTATATGAGAAACAATTAGACAAATTAATATAAAAAATAAAATAAAAAACTAAAACTAAATTGTTAGTAAATAAAAGCAAATAAAATCAAATGAAATATATTGCTTTATCATGTGTTGGCATATTTCTCAGGAAAGTAGACATCGGCAGTGCATTGCGCATGAAGTCAGATAGAAAGCTGTCTGTTCTGAGCAGCCTTACCTCTGACCTGTGTGTGTACGCTGAGAGGATATCAAGTCTGCAGCGTAGATCAGCTGATGGTCTCAATCAGGATGAGCTGAATGACGCTGTCAGGCTCATTCAATTGATCAACGGTGTCTTGGACAACTCCGCGCTGACGCAACTATCTTCTGCCGATAATGGAGAGACACCTGGTGACAGAAATAGAGTGAGATTTGATGAGTCGACTCTGAACGGCAGCTTAACTTCGGGTGCTAGTAGTGGATTGACTAACGGTAATGGCAGTCATATGTCTAACGACAGCGTTTGGGATAATGACGCTAACAATGGTAAAAATGTCAGAAATGTCGTAAGTAGTCAGAGGTTACCTGCTAATGACAGATCTGACTCGGGTAGTCAGATATTGACAGACGACAGTGTCAGGGGATGTCAGAGGACTGAGTCAAATCTCAGTCAGGAGATACTACGGGAGGCTGAGCGACTGCTACAGCTGCTCTACAAGTTGGTTGATAGAGAATCAGGGACTGAGAGTTCAACTCCTGGTCAGTCGCTGGCTCGAGGTAGAGGTCCCAACATGATTGAAGCCTCCTACACGTCACAGCGGCGCTATCAGTGCAGAATGGTGAGGTTGATTATACGTAACATAACTCTCATCATCATCAACTTCCCTTAAAACCCAGTTTAACCAGGGTCGGGATACGAATAGACCATTTTCCATTCGTTTAAGTTTTTGTAGAAATTTCTGGAGCCTAGGCGCTCACCAACCGAATGCCCTTTCTGACGTTGGTTTGGATCTAGTTTGTATGTCGCCTTCTACGAGACGTGCATATTTACACTGTCCATTCTTCAAGCAACCCGGACACAATACGGGGATTGCTTACTATGTATCAGAACTGTAAATATTGTTTATTAGAGGTTTAGGTAAAGCATTACCATTGTGACGGGACCAATTTGATAGATTTGGAATGTTCGCTCATGTGGCTGAAGTGAAATGCTGTAATAGAGTGTAGCTTGTACCTGTCATTTAGTGAAATACTAGAGAGTCTAAGGAGGACATATTTCAAAGTAGATGCCTCTGTTAATTTCCAGTATGTTATGAGGATAGATTGATGGTTTCAACCTTCATAGTTACTGCTGATTTTAGTTGCGTAATTGCTCAGATGTAAGATAGATTAGTGTCAGAGTGTGTCATATGGATCTCAATTCATTGGGATATTTTAACTGATTGAATCTAGTTTACAATGTCTTTACATACTTTAATTCAGATGGGTGATAGCGATTCTAAACAGTCTTCACTGCAAGTGTCGAAAATACGCCGGGCAATTATTTATTTGTTTGTTAGATACATATATAGTCTTAGGTGATAACTTGGACAAAACATGCTACATAAATTTCAGACTTTTCTATTTTTAGTTGCTATAATAGATGCTGAGTTAACAGTGAACGATTGATTAATAGCATGTTGTGCGATTGATGGTTGAATGTTTAGCAAAGAGTAAGAGAAGAAAGAGAAAGAAGTAAAACAGGAGAATCTACACCCAGCTCTGTCACATATGAGTCGCCCAATCACTCGCCTGGCAGCAATAGTGCCACAGTGTCTGATGCTGCTGCTCATAGTACAGTTACTTCTGGTACTGAAACAGCTGCTGTTTCTGCAGCTGTTGTATCGGCAGCTGCTGTGTCTGCAGCTGTTGTATCGGCAGCTGTGTCTAGCGCTAGACTCGGCGATTCAGCTGCGTCATCGCCAGCAGGTTCACGAAGCACATCCCCCGAAGAGAGTTCTGTCAAGGTATTTAGAGATCAGCGTAAACTGTTTCTTGAAGTGTTTCACATAATCTTCACAGGTGTTTAATATTTGCAAATGTTTTTGCTTTGATTGGTTTTATTGGTAAAGAGAAGGAGATGGCCGGCTTGTTAGGTCTCTGATACCGATATATTCCCTTGTTGTTATTTCGAAATAATATGTAACTGCGATTCTTGGACTACTATCTGTAGCAAAGTTCTAATAGAAGAGCCAAGTTCAAGTAAAAGCTAAGGTTAACTTCAGTTTCCTCAATCGAAAGCACTGTTGGTGATAGGTGAGCCCAGGATTTGAACCCCCGACATTCTAATCTGCGGTCGAGTATCTTACCGACTTTGCCACTGACTCAAGCCAACTAAGATTAGGAAAGCCCTTGTGCAAATGTATCGTTTCTGTGTTTGTCTCTTACAGGATCCTAGGATGCTAGCTCGACCGGAGCACCTAGAGAAAGATCGGCTGAGTCAGTTGATCAGAACACGTCGCATGATCAACGATATTCAGGATTCTGATCCCGGTTAGTTTTAGAATTGAATTTTGCTCGTTTAAAAAACTTGTAATGTCTTGAATTAACTGATAGAAGTGGCTTTTGAAAGCGTTAGACCTTGTTAGTGTGAAATGAATGAATTATTTGATTAAATCATCGACCGTGAAACATCACTGTGCCTTTACGTTAAGATTAATCGTAAATATTTTTGAAACACGATTAATTTTTGTTTAAGAATTATTGCAACTAATTAAATCGCTTTTTATATAAGTTTCCTGTGGTTTGGCGCAGCAGTTGGGATATGCATATAAGCATGCTTTAGGATCTAACGGCTGATTACTGTGAGACGAAGGTGCTGAGAAATTCCTCTCTCAGAGTTTAATGCATTAAAACGTTACTGCTGCCTGTAGTAATATATAATCATAACTTTTTTACTAAGCCTCTTGCAGAGTTCTAGCCACTACACCGATTGTGGCGTTATACCATAAACCTTTGCTATATATCCTCTAATATAGGCTTATTTATTTTGTAAATAAATATTAAGTATATAGTAGCAATTAGAAATGGTAATTGGTGCTCTCTCGTTTGGTTCTTCTCTGCGTAGATCAAGATCCGATACTGAAGAGTTTGAACGCTGAGTATGAAGTTGTTGAACGAAGACTCCAGGCTATATACAGAGGTGAAACCGTTCCTCCCAGAGCGTCTCTTCTATCAAAGCCAGCCAGCACAACATCATCATCATTATTCACTTCATCAGCAGTATTCTCAGTCTCTGGAGTTTCTAATACCTCAGTCACAGCGGCCACTGGTTTGATATCAGCATCAGTTGTATCTTCATTGTCTGCTGCTTCATCTGGTATTGATGGAAATTTGCCAACTTTTGGAGCCTTGGCTGCTTCTGTAAGTTTGCCAGCGTCTTCTAGCAATACTTCTACCACTGCAGGAGGTACTTCAACCGCTTCTAAAACCTTGCAGTCAACTACAGGAAGCTTTCTGGCTTCCGTTGGAAGTGAATCAGGATTTTCAGGAGCTATATCTAGCACAATGGTTACACCGCTACCTGCTGGTATATCTGCTACCCTTCCCTCATCTACCAGGGAATCAGCAAATTCTTTGGTGTCCAATTCGATGACGTCTCAGGCGACAACTTCCGCGACGCAGAGTGGTATAGTGGGTACACCCAAGAACACTGCAGCCGGAGGATTAAGTTTTGGAAGCAATCCATCTTCAGTTAAATCCGCCAGTTTGTCTACTGAAACGATCACTAGCAGCAGCAGCGGTGCTGGTGGTTTCTATTATAACTCTATCTACTTCAAGACCCTCGCTCCTAACGCCGCCTCCACACCCGATGCCTCGGACTGGGTTAAGAACTGGGAGCTCAGCGGTCCACCAGTGTTTGGACCGATCAGTCCCAAGGAGAGGTCGTTGTGGAAGATGGGAGGATGGAGACCTCGTACCTCTCCACTCGTTCCCAGCGATGGGACGAACGACTCGGCAAAACCTTCCGGAACATTCCTCAGTAAGTTAGGTTATGATGCTCAGACCACCGCAGTGCAGTCATCCAGTTCAGCAGCTCCACCTAGCTATAGTAGTGCTACAAATTATGCTGGCGTGACCGCGTCTAGTTTAGGTGCCGCAACAACTGGAGCGAGTCTTACTCCTGTATTCGGAGCGTTTGTTAGTAGTAATTCTGGTTCTACTGGATTTACTCCGCTGTTTGGAGGGTCAGCTAGTGTTACCACTTCCTCCTCAGTTAGTTCTTCAAACTCTACAAGCACTGCTACAATTTTTGGAGGATTTGGAAAAAGTAGCGTTGCTACTCCAGCTAGTAGTTCACCAGCTTTTGGATCTTCCATATCGTCTACTTTGTCAAGTTCTATTCCCTTGTTTGGAATGTCTGCTAACGCTCTAGCTACCAATGTAGCCATTGCTGCAACAACTACAGCACCAACATTTGGAGGATTTTCTGCAGCGAAGAATTCTGCGGCTCCTTCGTTTATCTTTGGCTCATCTGACACCAGTGCAGCAGCTGTCAATTCTACACCCAACTTTGGAGTTAAGTCAACGACCAACAATACTACGACAGGAGGTGGTTTCAAATTTTCTGCATCTTCGACTGGTAGCTCTCTACCGACCACCATTAAGTTCGGACAAGAAAGCAGTGCGACCAGTAACGGCTTGGCAGCGACTTCTGCCTCATTTACTCCGCTATTCGGAGCTAATGCGGCTAAGACTATGGCGAGCTTTGCTCCTGTGTTTGGAGCTAGCACAGCCAGCAGTGCCACGAATCCAACTGGAGCCCAGCCGCCAATGTTTGGAGCCTCAGTGTTCGGCACTGGTGCGTCTTTAAACCCTCAGGCTAAGGCTAGTCCATTTCAATTCAGTGCAGCATCGTGTAATGGCCTTTCTGCTACAAATGCGGCTCCAAAGTTTGTTTTTGGTAGCTCCCAGAGCACAACATCTGTTCCTGTCTTTGGCAGCTCAAACTTAAACGGTGGTGTTTCAGTATTTGGCTCTGCTACCACAACAACTAGCTCTCTCTTTCCAGCCTCTAACAATCTACTGAATGGTAGTGCAACCAGTGCATTTGGGACAGCGAACTCTATGGACTTGGCCACAGGCACTCCAGTATCGAGCGCTAATGTCAGTAATCCATTCAAATTTGGTTCTGCCAATCAGTCGGCACCAAATTTATACCAGTTCGGTAAGTTGAAGCTTCGCTGAGTTACTTCTTTGAATTTCAAAGAATATGTAATGAAATGTGTAGTTGAGCTGATTGTATGCTGTGTTCCCCTTTTTAAAGATTGCTATGAACAATTATAGTTATATCCTTTTTTGTTTAAAATTAGAATAAAAGAATTGAACTGGTGTAGGTTTTTTGGAATGTACTGTCTGTAGTTTTAAGTAAGTTTGTCAAAAATAGGCCTTTGTCTTTAGAATATAAATAGTAATAGTCAGCCAGAACTTTATGTAAACTCCAAACTTATTCTGTGTTTATATTTTTCAAATATGTATGCATATTCTTTTATGTTTTATCGATACTGTATAATTTTTTGGCTTTTTCCTCATTTGTTTTAGTATAGTATCAGTTTTTCATGCATGAGAAACTTGACTTAAATCTTTACTAGAGGTTTAGTTGTCAATATCCATTATGATAGTTATGAGAATGAATGTTAAGCTAATTGTTATAAGTTTTGTGTAATTATATATATATATATATATATATATATATATATATATATATATATATATATATATATAATTATTTTACTTGTTTCCTGTGAGCAAAGGTCATCGTGCTTGCGCTTATTAATCTGTTCTTTCGTCTTGTTTCGAGCAGGCGCTAGCAACAGTTCCACGGTGCAGGTGGGGGGTGCTGAGACTCAGCCTTCTACATTTGTTTTTGGTGGCCAAGGTTCGATTCCATATTGTGTCTAATTACTTTCATAATTTTAATATACTCAGTGTATTGCCGATGCTGAGCAGTATTCTTGATAAAGTTTATATTTTAAATAAGAGTGACTTTTTGTTTGCATTGACTTGTTGACATTCTACATGATTGCCTTCAGTTGGCAAGCTTTAGATTGGGAAAGTTTTAGGTCACTGGGGAGAATATTTACCTGATCTTTGATATTGTCATTTTTCGACTCAAATGCTCTAAATTATTTAATATTATCAGTTTATTTAACACTCAAATGCTAAAATTATTTAATATCAGTTTATTTATGACTCAAATGCTCTAAATTATTTAATATTATCATTTTATTTATGATTCGAATGCTTTCAATCAATTGATATATTGCATTTTTGCAGGCTCAGCTGCCTCTACCGGTGGTTTTGGTTCTCAAGCTCAGTCTACTGCGTTTAACTTCACTGCAGCACAGGGTCAGTATCAATCAATCATTCAATAAGAATTTAACGTCCGGTTCCTTGCCATCAGGCAATGTCAGGAACGTCTCTTGCAGACTCTATACAAACAGACGCCAAAGCACAACACGTTGACGACTGAGTCCACTGAGTACACTTGATTAGTATTCTAATTTAGCTTTCTTTTAAGAGTTTACGATATGGTGCATTATATTGTTCATCTTGAAAATGGTGCCTTCTCCCAAAGTGGTAATTAATTTTGCAATTTAAATTAAATTTAGTTTTAAACTGTGATTACTAAAGTCCTATATACTTTAATGTTACAGTTGCTAATAAACATATAGATGAAATACAGCTTCTTGATAAGAATTATATTATGTGTGATGTTTGGTTTCCTAATAAACACAATCCTTTTTATGTTATACTATATTGTAACCTGAAAGGTGTTTTAACATTGGTGTTTCCCTGAATTGACATTTTTTAAAACTTATTTTTCTGTCAATTTCAATTATTCATCATGTTTTAATGAAGCTTCTATGACAATTTTATGAAATTATGATATGGCTCCTCAGCAATAGTTTGTATGAAAATGCAAAAGACGTATTACAGGATTTATTATGTTTGCAAAGGTTTGCGAATATTACTGTGCCACCTCCTATGTGCTTGATTTTGATAGTCGGTTGATTTGCCAATAAACTCACCAACTCTAAACTCCTGATATACTAAGTTTGATCAAAGTATATACCCTAGAAAAAAAAAAAAAAATCAGTAGCTGGTACAATAGATCAATAAAATGAAATCTTTTTCTGTGATATCAACTATTATTATTTTTGTACGCAGGATCGACTGGTTTAACTAACGGGGGAGTTTTTGGCAGTCAGCCTGGCAGTAGTGCGCCTGGAGCTTTTGGTGCCCCCTCAGGAGGATTTGGCGGGTTTGGAGCACCGGTTAGTGGATTTGGAGCACCGGTTAGTGGATTTGGAGCACCGGCTAGTGGATTTGGAGCACCGGCTAGTGGATTTGGAGCACCGGCTAGTGGATTTGGAGCACCGGCTAGTGGATTTGGAGCACCGGCTAGTGGATTTGGAGCACCGGCTAGTGGATTTGGAGCACCGGCTAGTGGATTTGGAGCACCGGCTAGTGGATTTGGTTCTCCTGCGGCACCGGCTCAGCAGCCCAGTAATCTGTTCAACATAGGGACTGTAGGGTCCCAGCAGAGACCTACCAGTAAACTAGCCAACAGGAGAACTCATCGAAAGTAATCCAGTCGTCGCTGCTAACTTGAACATTCGACTAAATTCTGTAGCGATTTTTTCATCAATCAGATATGATATCAGCGGTTGAATTGACTTGAATTAGAACTTGTGACCCCAAATGCAGTAGCAGATTTGTTAATAAAGTGACTACAGCAAAATACAAAAATCTTGTGATAGGCATTTTGCAGTAATAACATCGCCAAACTGTAAATAAAAGAACTGTATGAATATTTAGAAAGCATCATCCTGGTACTAATTTTTTTTATTGTATGTTCACCTGTCGATTTATATTAGATCAAGCGTGTATGTTTACTACTTTATATCATTAACTGAGAGCCTATAGATAGCAGTTCCATTTACGAAGGAAGTTAGGAGTTTAGGTGATAAGATACAAGTTTCTATTATACATTTTATTTATTTATCTAAGTTTCGGTAATATAATGCAAATTTTTAGAAATGTAATTTTGCAAATACATGGTACAGTATTTAGTAATGGCGTTAAATCTCATTTAGCCTTAAATCACTTTCATTTCAGAATTTTATGGTTGTAAACACTGTAGAAATAAAATGCTCTCTCTATTTTAGTGCACTGCCTACTGGCAGGTCCATTGTATATAGCGCCCCTGGACTCATCTCTATCTTCCGTCTTCTCTTCATGTCCGCATATGAGTGGAAATGCTATATCTGCCTTTTCTTTTATATCATGGCAGCAGTGTTTAGTTTGGTGTTTATCTTTATCTAATAATGAATAATATATAAAAAGTATAATCAATGCATCCTGAGCAGAAATGATAGTCCCAGTCAATCAGCTAATTCTATGGCTATTCTATGTCTATGTTGTGCTTTCCTAATAGTTGTCACAACTAGCTCACGTTTTTTTCTTAGCTAGTTTCAAACACAAGATGTAATTTGATGTACTGATTAATTGTAAATGTGAAGGTGCTATGTAATTATCTTATATTAAACGGCTAGTGAGCAGTAAGTTGTGTTATTATCAGTTTTTATGTATATAGTTGTTTTCTGTAAAGGGATGAGGCAAAATTGAGTCGCTCTCTTCTGGAATAACTTAAAGCTCGCATTCTCTGATTGTGCTGTATGTTCCTTACGTCATCTTATAAGACCCACATCCACTTTTATTTGAAATCAGTTTATTTTACTGGCATGTTATGTTTTCTGTTATATATTCAGGTAATAAATATCCCCGAGCAATTCTTCAGATAATAGTGTTACGTTTCTTTATTATTTGAAAGAAGGGAAAGCCAAGTTTAGCATCTGTTTCCACAATAGATAAAATACTGTCCGATACGGTCTATCTGGTATTTGAGCTCAGGGGCTCTGCTTACCTGGCAAGCTCTCTACCTACTCGCAAATAAAAATAGCTCTCATCAAGTTAGGATCAACAGCTAGATCTCTTTCAATATACTGGATAAAAATATGCTGGTAAAATTCTGAAAACTGAGAAATAAACTTAACATCTAACGCAGTCTGTTGTTAGGTGGCAACTCTAGCAGATATGGCAAGGGTAGAAAGACCTGCAATGAGTCAGCAGTTTCGTGTAGTATTGTTTGATAGCTAAGTTTTATCAAGTCTAGCAGATGTACTAGATTCAGTCTTTTAGCGCTATGTTACTTTACTTTTAATTTTCTTTTTAGTGTTACTGCGACATTGTGCCCAGTTCGGTTCCATACTTGTACTTTTTGATACTTGTCGAGTATCTTGTAGAGCAGTCGGTATAATAGACGAGCGCACAGCTAAGTGTTCAAGATGCGTGCATGACTATGACTGTACTGGCTGAAGCCAGTGCGATGTCGGTAAGATATTCGACCGCGGATCAGTATGTGCGAGGTTCAAATCCTGGGCTCGCCCGTCATTGACATAGCTTTCGAGTGAGGAAACTGACGTTAACATTATCTTTACCAGCTTTGCTTTCTTACTGCGGGTAT
The DNA here is from genome assembly GCA_905160935.1 of Enchytraeus crypticus. NCBI lineage: Eukaryota > Metazoa > Annelida > Clitellata > Enchytraeida > Enchytraeidae > Enchytraeus > Enchytraeus crypticus. Next base: position 302,875 of record CAJHZI010000720.1, on the reverse strand, counting down.
CTGTTGTTAATGTAAAGTTAAGAGCTAATGTACTGGAATCATTTTGTGAAACTTTCTGCTTATGACGTGGATATTTGATTTGGCAAACAAGGCTTGTTTTCTCAGGGAATTACGTCCCTACCAAGTAAATGTTAGACGAAGCTGAGGAAGGCATATTGGGTCCCCTCGTCATAAGCCGAATCCCCCAAGAATAATGGTATATCAAAAGGAATGTTATAGATGATTTAAATACCCACTACAAATCTTATGTAGACATGAAGAGGAAAACGGGTGATAGAGATGAGCGGAGCCGTAATATACCATGAACCTGCCAGCAGGCAGTGCATTAAGTGAGGGAAAGAGAGAGAGAGAGAGAGAGAGAGAGATGTGATTTTA